>OX453014.1:8779326-9399256 GCA_949699075.1 Asteroscopus sphinx
ATATATGGAAATAAGAAATAATAGTCCATTTACATATAAAAAATCATCGATCTATCTATAGGACCTATAAAACAGTATCGTGACAGACTGACAGACAACGCACAGCCTATCCCGGTGTACTTATGGTCAAAATTAATATCCTATCTACTATCTACCCATATGAAGATAGAAATTTGACATAAGCTCCATACAAAATATGTCAAATTTCCATCTCTAGTAGGGTAAATCGTGGATAGTAGGGAAAAGGAGGAAGGAAATATTCCTGAGAACCTATGCACCAATTAGATGTTTTTTGAAGTTCCATATCTAAAGAGGTGAAAAAGGGTGGTAAAGTTTGTATAAAGATAATTTCTTTTTTGTAGCGACATAGGTGCTTCTGGAGCCAAGCCACGGCGTCAGTTACACATGGAAACTGTAAGACGGGGTAAAATAATTCATAACTAAAGAAATTGTACCTGTGATTAAATAAAATAAAAAAGGAAATCACTTCTGTTTTAGTCAAAAGGCCTGGAAAACTTCGCTTCTTATCGTGTCAATGGTTCAATTAACTTTGTCTAAAATTATTTGAATACAAAGTGGCCACTTCAGTTGCGTTGTTAGTGGTGGCGTAGAGATCGTCTCTCGCGCAGAGGTGTTCAGGAAAACTTCTAAATAGTGCAGTCTTAAATAAAAGCTAAATTCCTGGCAAAGACTACATTTTATTCCGTCTCGACCCATTAGATCATATTAAACATAACTAGAAGAGAGATCTGTGGTTAGTTCGTGACTTCGTGAGCTGTAGTCACGCCACTAAAGAACATGCTCTTTTTATCAGGCTATGATTGGACGATTGGGCAGTAATGCTATAATTATTGCCAGGCAACAATATTAGCTGCTAATTAATGGAAATCTTGGCGTGGGACATCAAGCAGCACTTCACATCAAGCTAAAATGTAGTGCAGACACCGAGTTGGCCTCATCCTACTATCCTACTAATATTAATGCGAAAGTATGGATGCTTGTCCTTCAATCACGCTGAAACGGCTGAACGAATTTAGATGAAATTTGGCACACAGATAGATCATAACCCAGTTTAATATATGGGCTACTTTTTATCCCGGGAAGATAAACAGTTACCGAGGGATGGGCGATAACGTCTTTCTGTGATAAACAGAATCATACGCAGTCGAAGCTGCTGGCATAAACTAGTTTTAAATAATGTAAAGGAATTTAGGGAGCGCAAATATTCTGTAATCAAATACGAGGTACAATCTAAATTGATGCACTACTAAATAATGCTTTCCTTTTTTTATTTTTATTTATTTAACTTAAAACATCACAAAAACCTTACACAGGTTTGTCTGGATGTTGAGACACTAAGTTTTAAAAATAAGTAATTCATATGCAAGTATCAACTGATTTGCAATAATAACTTATTATTAATAAGTAATGCGTAGGTAGACACAAAAAACATTGAAGGAACGTTTTAGATAAGCAGCACGACACGACACGGGGTGCAGGTAGCTGGCCGAAGCGAATGGCATGGACGGTTCAGTAGGGCACGAGCCCCAGGCGCCTACTGAAGGGGGGCGTGCAAACGGGTGCTGGCCAGAAAACCTCCACGTGTGACTGACGGCTGCTTGTCCCTCTGGACACGTCTGGAGGGAACGGCAGTTGTTAGGTCGGTGCATCCTGGGTACAGGCAATGGAATCCTTTCGAGGGATTAACCTTCGGGGATCTTATTGCCTGTGGCGAATATTCTGGTACGGGGGGGGCCCCATGTGGGCCAATGGGGAGTTGCTCCACGTGTCCCTCTGATACCAAAAGAGGGCAAAGTGGAGGATCAGGGGCGGGTCCGGCGTGCACTCATCCTGCCACTGGGCAGGCAGCGGGGGACTGTCCTTCCCTGCCCCCATCGATCTCGTAACCCCAGAAGTGCCTGCTGAGTAGTGTTCTCGCGCCTCTTGGGACCGAGGGACTTGGATTCACTGCCTGGGCCGCGAGGAAGAAAACCTCTATAAAAAATTACAGGAGGTAGGGCCTGCGAGTAGCAGACTCGGGGTATCGGAGTAGTCTACTTCCCGACCAGCAGCCGGCGTAGCTGACGTAGCTAGCATGGCTGGCGTAGCTGGCACAGCTGGCTTGAGGTGAGGTGGCGTGCAGTGTTCCGTGTGCGCCGCCTAGGAGGGTGCGGCCAACGGTAGGTCGCAGGGGGAGAAGGGGCTCGCCTGCTTGTGGCGGGCCAGGACCTGTCGGGGGTGGTTGTATGACTACTCACGGGTTCCCACGCCCTCGGCTAAGGTAGTTGAAGGAACACCGTGGTGGTTTTAGACGGTAAGAGTACGACACTGGCTCCGCCTACCCCGGGCGGAGTGCGTCAAGGAGGATTCCCCAAAGCAAAAAAAAAAAAAAAAAAGCTGTGCGCGCAAAATCGTCAATTATTAAATTTTAAAATCAAAATACACTACAATAAACCATTTCATACTATTGTATTTACTTCGTGATTTCAACAGTTTAAAACAAACTAATGGATTTTGTATCCTTTATTTTGTAAATGTACATGCATTTTTAGTTAGATTCGCAATACTGATTAAAAAATTAAGTACCTAAGTAAGTACATGTAAAGGTTTCAGGAACTTACTTTCGTTACAAAAAAGAAAATAAATATTTTATATTTTGTAATTAAGATTTATGACTGTTTTATTTAGTGTATCTGTTTTTTTTATATTAAGATAATTTACGAAGAGGCGCAACTATGATGCGTGCCCTATCTACCTATAGGCACCATTTTCTATTGGTAGGTACCTACGCCCCTGGATGTAGGTAAGTAAAAAGAAGCGTCTGCGCAGAGTACCTAGTACAACCTGTGGAAAAAGATGTATCTAGAATGAATCAACATCAATTTTAACATCGGCTGAACAAATAAGGTTACCTACCTATCGTACCATTTGTAAATGCCAAACAATTATCTTGAATTACGACTACATACGATTTATTATCAGTAGTTCTTCATTCAAGATATAATGTGCCTTTATAATTTCATCGATAATAACAATATTCTTTGACCTAGTTTTTATTGTATATCTTCCGTTTTTTAACAACCTTTTTGTATCAAGTAGGTGAATTAACTTATAAAATGTACACCTATGCCATTCATACTACTAAAGCGTTAAAAGTATTGCGTAGAACACCTGATATATGTATAAAATGAAATGAAAACAGTGGAACGAGTCATACGAGTTTTTTTTATTATTAAACAAAATGATGAAATCTTGGTGACTGTTAACACATTGTTTATTATACTTATCGTTTTTAAAACAGACTTCAGACGCACGAGACCTACGCAGATATGGAATATCTAGGAATGTTAAAATATGACCTGTTCCTGTTCAAACCACGTTCAAACATTATCTGTTTCTGTAAAATTTTAAGAAGTATCAATTATTATTGCAATCTGAGTACCTACTTTCGTACTTACAATACCTTCAAAATGTTATTTTTTATGATTTTAAATATTTTCAGTCAACCACTGACAAGTAGTAATCATTTTTAACAAACTGTATTGTTCAGCTGATGTTAAATTGTTTCATTCTAGAAACATTATTTTACGCAGGTTGTATATATTCCTCTTTTTCTCAATCATATTCTTCCTTCCTTCCGAGGTAATTACTTTCCTTTTGTAGGATTAGGAAAGCACTTTCATGTTTATGCACTACATTTAGCAGTGCACCAAATTCGTATTTGACAGTGAGCTTTTAACACTACAGAATATTTGCACTCCCTAAATTAGTTTACATTATTTAAAATTAATAATAAGGCTGCGGCTTCGCCATGTACGTACAAAAAGTAAATATGTCAACATATTATGGTGCTTCAATGCATAAATGCAGATAACTTCAACAAAAAAGTTAATTAACAAAACCAAAAAACCCGACTGCGTATAAATATAACTGAAAAGATGTAAACAAAACTTGTATAGGTACATGTAGGTATATGTGAAACTATCAAATCAACACGCAGGCGGAGGCTACCTATGAACTACTTTATGTAATTCATGACCAAAAACATACGTAGCCTCCGCCTGCGTGTTGATTTGATAGTTTCACATATACGTACATGTACCTATACAAGTTTTGTTTACATCTTTTCAGTTATATTTATACGCAGTCGGGTTTTTTGGTTTTGTTAATTAACTTTTTTATTTTAAAATTTTTAGTTCTGTCATGTAATTCTTTTTAACGATGAATATTTTGTTGTTTTTTAGCATTTCTCATTCCAAATTACATTTAAACATATAAGTTGAATATATTTTTGTAAAGCATTTATAAAGACCTTTATTTTGATACTCGATAGGTTTTAAGGGAAAAAAAATTTCTTTGAAGACTTAAAATGGCGCCAAAAAGCGGCCGTTTTATTTTTTATAATTTTGATATACCCAGTGCACTCTCACAATTAAGACGAATCTAAGGACACCTCTCAAGCTAAAATCCATCAAGCCGTTTAGGCTACAGAGCGTGCCAAAGAAATATACATACATACATACACTCGAAAAACATAACCCTCCTTCTGGCGCAGTCGGGTAAAAAGAAACAAGTTTACGCAATTTGTGACGAAGCAGTGACAAAGTGTTTTTGTGAATATTTTTTTGATGAACATAAGTGTTTGTGTTGGTCTGGTTGTTTCTTATGTATTATAAAGTATGTATTTACAAAAAAAGTATATAATTATTATATCCATTGTCTAGTACCCATAGCACAAGCTCTGCTTAGTTTGGGACTAGATGGTGCTGTGTAGAAATGTCCCAAAGATATTTATTTATTAATTATTTATTTATTTATTCTAACGATTCTACCATTTCTAATGAGTCACTAATGTTCTTATCTGAGACATTACAATGAAGAATTAGAATGGTAATTTTGGTATTTTAAGTTATCCTTTCGCAGATCTGCTTTTTAATACTGTCTTTCATGTATCTTCTTTCTTTCATACATTTTCGCATATTTATATCGAGTTGTTTTAGCTTCCGTGCTTTATTCTGTTCTGTTTGTAAATATTTAGGTCATTTCCTTGGCACTGATTTTATAAATGTAGGCATAATTTGTGTTTCTGAGTTTAGAATAGTAGGTAAGCTGCCAATGGGCCGGAAGAAAAAAATTGCGGACAAAACCTATAAATTCTAAATGTTTTTATTACGCCTGCTCTTGACCCAAAACTAGCTTTGATATTTTTAAACTAGCTACCCAGACATAGTTACCTACCTATTATTTTAAAAATACAAGTATGTATAGGTAGCTTATCAAATCACATTACATGTGGATAACCCTAACTTCGGGAATTTTACTAACTCTACCAAAATATTATGCAATAAATTTTATATCTTCTACGACTAATATGATTCTGTTTCGCATAACACTCATGATTCATGCAAACTTTTATTTCGTGAGAATAATAACAAAATGAGTGTGTCATTAATTTTATCTTTCCGCGGAAGTTATAAAAATCAACGCGGAAAATGGCTACGTGACTGCAGCACAGAGTAATTAATATAACAACGTTTAAGGTACATCATGCATTGCTCATTTTATTCATAAATTAAATTTTAGTTACCTACATTTTATAATCTTAAAACTGAGTTGCACATGATGAAAATGGCTTTGTACAAGTAATTGCACAATGGTCATTTTGGCTTTTCAGGGTTCAACCTTTACCACCCCAGAAATTGAAAACCTCTAAGGGTTTATTCAGACGGTCCACGCCACAAGCCAGAATACAATCATACCACTGCGACAAAAGTCGCTAGGCAGTGTGTGAATAGTCTTGCTGCAGCGGCCTGAAGTTGTGTTGTCGCAACCACAAATTAGGTGTGGTTGCGATGTTGTTGCTTTGCGGCCGGTCGGCTTGCCGATGGTTGGCCGCTTGTGCACATACGTAGTATCCCTATTAGTCTGTGTTGTGCACGAGTGCCGCGAGTCACGCGAGTGGGTGCGTTCGTGGCAGCGACGTCGTCGCCGCGTCATTGACTACACTTTCGCACAATAGCCGTTGAACGCGACTGTAAATTGTCGTTCGTGTGAATAGAACTACATGGTTTCGTACAATTTTGTGCCCGGCTTTTGATGTCGACGCGATATGTAAAGCCTGTTTGAAAAACCTCAATTCATGACTTTGTTTTAGTAACGCAATTATTATTATTTTCCCCATGTTGCACATGAGGAAAATAATTACTTGGTTACAAAGCCCAGACAATAACAAAACTTTACCGTAGCCATGTTTACATAACATAACATCACGCCTGTATTTCCCCGAAGGGGTAGGCACAGGTGTAATAGTACACCCACATTTCGCCAGTTATGTTATAGTCCCATGTAATAGTGGGCAGCCTATTGCCATTGACCGGGAACAAATCCAGACTCTGGGCTGCTACTGAGAATTTCCTAATGAAAAACCCAATAACACTTTGCCCGACCCAGGAATCGAACCCAGGACCCCACGTTCAGCAGTCGCGCTAGCAACCACTAGATCAACGAGGCAGTCTAGCTAGTCTAGTCGAGGTAGCCATTTTAAATTATGTTTATTTTTGTATAACTTGCTTTTAAAATCCTAATGGCTTAGGCTGTCATATTTTAACACAATATTTCCATGTCAAACGATTTTGAACAGCATCCAGGTTGCAATATGGAAACAGTGCTTACACTGTTTTTTTTTGTGATTTCAGCGTTGGTCCCTTAGGACCAACGCTGAAATCACAAAAAAAAACTGCTGTTCCCTAGAAAATCATCGATTGATGATGTCGATGTCGCTCAACAAAACAGACAGCTGCTTTTATTCCCGATTTCAGGGTGAACCCCGTAGTAAAAGTTGTTCGATAGCATTCCCTGAATGAGCTCTTAAAATATTAGCACACATTTCTGATATACGTTGTAAACTTCATTAATAAATTGATAACTTCAATGCTTTTATCATTTTTAGCAACAATACTCTGATGTTGTTTTTCATAAAGTACCTATTGACTATGATTTTATTGTTTGTGAGTAAGCTGATTGATACTTTTATCACAATAGTGCCAAAACCACTCAAAAACATGACGGCATATACAAAGTGGATCGTGAATAGGTCCTTATAGTCTAGGAAGTTCCGCTCGATTAGTTTCCGTGAATCAGGTAGTCCCTGCACGACATATTTCACCAGCTGCTACCAGCTGGAGAACTTAAATTGACTTTAAAAGCATTTAACTTTGTAATTTAGAAAAAAAAACTATCCCAATTCTCCTCGTAATTCTGAACAAACTAGTTTCTCAAATTGCGTAAACAAAAAGTAACGTTGTATGCAGGAAACCACTAGGTATACGTCAAACCAGTCTACAAAACACCAACATTGTTACTTTTTGTTACAGAGAAGTCCTCACGAGGAATGGATCTGCAGTTGACGCTGCCATCGCAGCCATGTTCTGCAACGGCCTCCTCAACCAGCAGAGCATGGGGCTGGGTGGCGGGTTCTTCATGACCGTCTACATCAAGGACGAGGAGAAGGCCTACACTGTGAATGCAAGGGAAACTGCTCCGGGGGGAGCCACTGTTGACATGTTCAATGGCAGCTGGGATAAGGCTGCAAAAGGTATGTTAAAGAAACCTAGGAGACAGATATACCCTCTTCCATCCCAGGCGGGGGATATCCATGAGGATTTCCACCTTCCACCGAAATGTAATTTTGTATCAGTTGATATGGCAAATAACAAGGTGAGGTGACAGTCAAACGCAAGCCCATTATGAAATTGAAAAAGACTAAGCCCATTTTGGCAAGACTTTGCCAAAATGGGCTTATCTACAGCAGTGGCAAATAATAAGAACGATCAATCAGAAGACCGCTATGCCATTACCATTAACTTTATTTATCCAACAGGCGTATAATAGATTTGTCTACGGAAGATTTCTTGGATTTCTTTCAAAACGACATTGTGTAGAACTAACACTGTCATTTTGTCTATTCTTTCTTAGACAAAATCCTTGTTTATAATGGCAATCCGCCAGCTGTCAGAAACTTTTATCAAGAAAGTTGTAAGTGTTGACATTTTATTAAATTAATAAGACCACAAGTATGGTGCAACTTAAGATAAGATTACTCATAATATTTTAAGAAAACCTATATTAATCTGTGTATTAATCAGACAATTATTTTTCTGAGAAATAGCACACCGTCATTTATTAGGCATTCAAAATTTTATTGTAAACAATATTTACATACGTAGAATAATACTTCAATTGTTTTGTATTATCTACAGAAGATAAACAAAACAACAATATTATCATCACTATCAAGACGTATTTTAGTGCCACTGCTTATACATACCTATTATGAAACGAGGTCAGGTTAATCTCCGTTTATTTCAATAAATAAAAGGTAATACAGGTGGACTAGATAGTCTTACTTACCTTATCTAAACCTTGAATAAGGATACGATGAATTTAATAATATTTTGGAATAGCTATTTTTTAATAACCGACTTCAAAAAAGGAGGAGGTTCTCAATTCGATTGTATTCTTTTTGTTTTTTGTTTGTTACATCAGAATAGCTCAGAACTCCGTCATTTCTCAACCGATTTGGATAAATTTCATTTATTTTTCCAGGTTGGTCCCATTTTTATAAAAATCTAGTTCTGATGATGGGATTCATGTGGAATTGAAGGATCTCCTCAAATATTATAGGCATACATGTAGCGATTTTGGTATTCTCATCAACAAATTAAGCATTTGCATTCAGAAAGTATCTTTTGGTGAGATCTGATGAAGATCTTCGGAGATTAAGAAGGGAACTCTTCAATGGATGACAGCAAATCATCGGCAAAAGCAGCAATCGCTTGTTTTTTTATTTTTAATGCCACTAAAAATAGAATAAAAACAAAATGAACTTTAAAAAAAGTAAAAACCGACTTCAAAAAGAATAAAATAATTTGTGTGAAACATTTTATCGAAGGCACCTATTTCCTAAACTGTTTCACACATTTTTTTTTAAGTCTTTTTTTTCATACTTATTACGTCATTTACGTGACAAGAAGACCGTAACCAGACCAGATAATAGTCTTATCGCAACCTACCGGATGATTAATAAAAAGATAATTTAAAAACATTAGACAGACTAGTTTGATAACCGGTATTGCATAATTTGTATTTAAATATGGATTGTAAAATGCTCAAGTATATTATGTTTATGTGTGAAATTGTACCTAGGTACGTGTCTTTATAAGTTGTCATTATGGGTATCGAATACCATTACAGTCCCATAAATAGTACAATGTGTTCAACATGACAGACGGACGAATAGGAGACTAAAGATAGCACTGACAGAGTGTAACATTTGTCCCTTTTGGCCTTTCCAAAATCGAAAGTTTTGAAATCACTACTTGTCACTAGTTGTCGCGCTGTGTGCTGTGTGCTGTGTTGTGATCTTGCCTTTTACACATACATACATAGGTTTATAGCTACGCATAGCCAACACATAGAACCGCTCCCGCACTCGGTTGTTCGAGAAAATTCGTGAAAATAAATATGAACGGAAAATGTAGGTAACTGATTGGAGGCCGTGTGTGACTAATAAAAAATATTTGGGAGAAGCTTAAACATAAATTACTATTTACGAACTAAATCTGTTAAAATGAAAATGTAATAAGATAGTTCGCTAGTTCGTTATTGATATTTTAGCTACTGATATTTTGACAACCTTAGCTAAGTGTCTATACAGACGGTCTGCATTTGATCTGCAAGTTAGCTGCAAAGTAGCAGTTTGGATGCGGTTTTAGTGCACTTGATACAACTACATGAAACTGTCGACCAACTGCGCAGTATACTTGCACTTGGCGTGCAGTTTGAAGTCTAAAGACTAAGGAGTCAGTCGACAGTTTCGATGCAGTTACATCAACTGCACCAAAACGGCATCCAAACTGCTATTATGCAGCTAGCTTGCAGTTCAAATGCAGACCGTCTGAATATACCCTAAGGCAGGGGTACCCAAAGTTTGCGCCGCGGCACCCTGGTGCACCGTAGAGAGTAAAGAGGGGCGCCGTGAGGCGCTCCTGTTTACCATTCTCCGAAAACTAAACATAGTTGCTTGGATACTCAGAGAACGCTGCTGCCCATCCTCTGGTGAATCCCTTAGTCGCCTTTTACGACACCCATGAGAAGAGATAGTGTGGTGCAATTCTTTATGTCCGGCACCACACGGAACTCAAAATCTGTAAAACATAAGAGCTTATAATACTCATAATAAGATCCAAAAAATCCAAATATTTAGGTTACATCACAAATCAATGGAAAGTTACTACATGTATTGTTTTTAATTGCTATTGCTACAACATCTGATGTAACGATTTATTTCCGAAGTGAAACCTATATAACTACAGAAACAAACAATATCATCTAAACAAGACTGGCAGGAAACAAACAAGACTAATACACAATTTATATCGGTTAATCACATAATTGAAAACGTTCTAGATACACTTAATACTTCACGTAGGTATAATTATCATCGTATTGTTCCAATCAAGAATTTTATCAATACAATAAATGAACAGATATCGGTATTACAATTTGGAACATTCTAGATTTTTCGACCTGTCTTTTATTATTTAATTTACCCTTTTGGCTACGTGACAAAGTTGAAATGCAGTATAGATTGTCATGATATGGACATGTGATTCGTAGGAATGAAGATCGTTATATGTTACGAGAATAATTTTGTATGAATTTGGATGGCTATGAGAAAAGAGGAAGACCAAAGAAAACATGGATGAATTGTGTACAAAAAGTGAACACTGAGATGACGTCTGATAGGGATGTATGGAAGAAAAAGACATGCTGCGCCAACCCTAAATAAATTGGGTTAGGGGCAGGAGGATGTTCGTGTCTACATAAGGGTGGTATGCCACTGCTCAAATTTCTTTGTCCAATGTGACTTTGATCAAAGAAATTGGATGACTTTCATCAAATGTTGTATGTATTACAACACTAATCATCAAATAAATTGTATTGGACAAAGACATTGGACAAATGAATTTGACCAGTGGCATGCCACCCTAAGTAATACAGGATTCGGGACCTAAAACTAGCCCTCAATGACCCGTAAAATCGAAAATACTTATAAAACAGTTGATATTAAGTATAATAAAAAGATTGCATAATTGACATAGATAATAATAGATATCTAATAAAGTGTATAACCAACGCTTTTAGACTTTCCCCCCTCTTTTATTCGTACACCTATTATCTACATCCAATTCAAGTAGGTTTGCCATCTGTCCGGGTTTTCCCGGATTTGTCCTAGTTTATAGGGCATCCGGGGAGCGTCCGGGCGGGGCTTCATTTAAATTTAAAGTCTTAGGCCGCCCGCGACCCACGCACTGTGCCCACCGCGATCAACCATCGAACTGACTCGCTAAATCGTTTTTTATTACACTGACTATGTTTAAAAAAACCTGTTGACATGTCCGGGTTCTGGGCTCTAAAATCCGGGGTTTTCACGCGTCTTGTCCTCGTTGCCAAATTTTAGAGATGGCAACCCTAAATCGAGGGACCCTTCATCGATCCGTAACATCTAGAATGACAAGAATACTTCACAAAACAGTTGAATAAACAATAAAAGATCCCATATATTAAAAATAATATAGGAAATGTTTCTAGAGTTTTCCACCCCTTTGTGTCTTTATTGCTGCATTGCCCCTTTGCCCGCTGCCAGACTTATATTAGAATTTAAAGATTTTGTAGACGAAAAATTTAGACTGCTTCTGTGTTTTGGCACACTAGAGTTTTATTGAGTATAGATAAGACCTGCAGCGTAATAAACCCAGCCAAGTAGAGTGCCAGACGGCGCGTTTATGTCTTTTGTTCGCAAATACTTCCCACGTGGCATTGGGTGACGTAAAACCAATATACGGTGCGGCATTAGTTTACATAACATAACATAACATCACGCCTGTATTTCCCCGAAGGGGTAGGCAGAGGTGTATAGTATACCCACATTTCGCCAGTTATGTTGTAGTCCCATGTAATATTGTCATTAACCGGGCACAAATCCAGACTCCAGGCTGCTACTGAGAATTTCCTAATGAAAAAACCCAATAACACTTTGCCCGACCCGGGAATCGAACCCAGGACCCCACGCTCAGCAGTCGCGCTTGCGACCACTAGAACTAGACCAACGAGGCAGTAAAGGGATATCATTCCTTGAACATTCACATTTTGAGTAGGACCAACGAGGCAGTGACTTTACACGTTTTACAAAACCATCTACGTGTGCTGTGCGTTGGCTGGGTTCAATATACGGCAAGCTTAAGCCCCATGGGGGGCTATACGTATAGTATATGGATACTGCAGACTTTTAATCGGCTGATAGTTTAGTCAGGTTCATAATGAAACAGTACGGGGACATACGGGAGTGCTCACACCGGCAAACCCGATTTCCCATACAAACATTATATCACCCTACTTTTTTTTTTTTTTTTCCCGTGGGGAAAATCCTCATGGACGCACTCCGCCCGGGGAAGGCGGAGCCAGTGTCGGACTCTTACCGACTAAAAACCACCACGGTGTTCCTCTACCGACCTTGGCCGGGGGCGTGGGAAATACTCCCGTATTCACCCAACCATCCCCGGCAGGTCCCGGCTCGCCACTGGCAGGCGAGCCCCTTCTCCCCGTGCGGCAACCACAACGGCCGCACCCTCCTCTTGACTGGCGCGCGCGGAACACTACGCGCCACCGTCACGGGCCTTGACTGGTCGGGCGGCGGGCCACCCCGAGTCCGCCGCCCGCAGGCCCACACCTAGGGTGGCTGGAGGTCGGCATACGCCCTCCTACGACGCCCAGGTCGTCTCCTGCGGATGGGAAGAAAGGTCATCGCCTCTCGAACCCTCTCCGCCGCCTCCTTAGCGAGCATCACCTCCTCGCAGAAGGAGACGACGCCTTCCCAAGCGCTCTCGCTCCCGACCAATATCACCCTACTAACGCGCCGCCGACAGTTTGGTGTGTTAGTCTGCGGGGCTTCTAATACCCGAATAAAATTCTCCTGCTTTGCTATTAAAAAAAAAAAAAAAGAAACAACATAATAAAAATAATGGACAAGCTCTCTTATACACTCTGTTTCTTGTTACTTATCTTATTTAGTAAACAATCTTGGCATGTCTTTTTAATGCAATTCGTCAAAAATAATTATTAAAAGTCATTATGTTAACAATTTCACATACTAAATAATATTTTTAACCTAATTACATGTGCTGAACAAGTAATAATATTTTATCAGTAGTTATTTGAATAAAGAGACATGCCAAGATTGTTTACTAAATAAAACAAAACAAGTCGTCGCTGCGCCTGCCAAGTTCCTTAAGTGATTTTTGATAGGTTTCGGGAAACAACAAAAAACATTATTTTCTAAACAATATATTAAATAAGAAAACTAATAATGTAGTATAAAAAACATTATTTATTATTTGTTTTCTTATTTAATGTATTGTTGAGAAAATAATATGTTTTTTGTTGTTTCCCGAAACCTATCAAAAATCACATATGGAACTTGGCAGGCGCAGCGACGTAGAGAGAAAAAATCATTACTTCCTGAGGTAACTTTAAGGGTTGAATATAGGTAGATACTCATCATAACGAACAATTTTTACTATCGGAAAAGCCCTGAAATTGCGAAAAAACAGCTAATCCATACATTTTGTCGAGCGACATCGATGACTTTGTAGGGTACCCACAGCTGTTTTCTTTTCGCGATTTCAGGGTTGCTCCCATTGTAAAGGTTGTTCGTTATGATTATGATAAGTACGGTCACGATACCTCGCGGTGGTACATTTTGTCGACAAAATCCCTTGAACGAATCCTGCTACATTACACGTACAGAAATCTTTCCGGTGAACCACCACTAAGGCTAAAATCGCTTGCATTCGATAGCAGCGGTAGGTACGTGTAATATAGCAGGATTCGTTCAGGGGATTTTGTCGACAAAATGTACCACCGCAAAGTATCGTGAATTCGTGACCGTATCTATACCGTTGCCATCGAACATTGAGTGCAAGCGATTTTAGCCTTAGTGGTGGTTCACCGGAAAGATTTTTGACTGTACATTCATTTCCTTTTCCCTTATAAGGACCTCAGCTAATAATGTTACACCAAATTATGTATATTATGTAGATGTGTTTGTATTGTCGACAAGACGACAGTGGTAACAGTTTGACCTTGACAGCGTCTTTATTTCGCCAGCAGTAAGGACGGTTTTCGTAGTTCAAGTATTACCACTGACGTATGCACAAAACCGACTACAAAATATGCTAACTAAATAGCAAAACGGTTTTAATAAAAATCATAATATTATTGCACAACAAAAGATCAATAAGGAAAACGCTTTGCAAGCAATTGTTTCCAATTGTTCGACACTATTATAAATACTGTTATCGCAAATCGTTTACCAGACGTAAATAAGGTAAATTGACACTATTAATTAAGGTAATTGATGTCTAAATTAAGCTTCATTAATTATTCCCGGATTATAATATAATTTAATGATTATTTCAAAGACTTAGTAGGTACATTTGTTATTGTATTGTTGTACAAATGTAATGGATAACGTACACAAGTTTAGTGTTAGCATATTTGAGGCAGTTATTTCAGCCCTCAACGCCGATCCCCTTGAGTTACAAAATAATCAAAGGTTACAAATAAATAAGAAAGATCTATTTTTATTGATCTCGGTAAATTTTGATGTACCTACTGCAATATAATAGGATAGATTTTTTACAGTTGGCTTTTTTCCATCCGAAGACGGAGAATGTCAAAGGAGTCTTAAAACTGCTCTAACTCGAAAACGGTGCCTCCTGGTTCACGGGATAATTTTTGTTGCAAGTGAGCTGAGCACCTTTCAAGGAATAGGTCGAATTGCAAATCAGCCTGTATATTTTATGTGTCATTCCTCTATCTTTAATTACTGTAATTGGTTCAAGACTAAATAAGAGGAAAGAAAAATGAATAATAATTAAAAAGATGTTACATGGTAGATTGGTAGGTGTGTAGAGTGTCCTCTCTTTGTGTTATGAACGTGTGCATGTGCGAGTGTGAGAGGGTGTGAGATTGTGGTGCATGAGTGATTGTCATATTTTAGTAAGTTTTAATAAGAGATGCATTATTTTATTTAACTATATAAATAGATAAATAATAATGTAAATATAGTTTATATTGCATCTGTCGCGATTCTTCTGTCTCCTCGTACCTACGTGAGTTTCTGAAGAGATACACTTATTTTGATTTTGCGAGATTTCTTATAGTTAGCGGGTATATGTTGAGAGTATTATATTTCCTTATGCGCTATTACTTTTGCACTTTTGTAGTAAAAAGTCCGTAGGAACTTCGTAGGAATCGTCAAGTATCAAAACAAAGTCGTACAGATATTGTAATTCAAATAATAAATTGGATAGTAAATGCATGTGATATGTACGTACGTCATTGCGAATTTCTCTAAGGCTTTCTCTTAAATCTGGTCCAATCAAGAGACTCGAGTGCGGGACCTAAGCGAGTAAGCGCCCGCGCCGGTCACAGTCAGTTTCACTCGCTGCATTGTTTTTAAGCCTTGCGGCATTACAGCCTTTCCAATTCATCAAGCTTTTTATGCAACATTTTGAGTGTTAATTATTCTAAGATTAGCAAAAGCTACGAAATGCAGTCAAAGAAAAATAGATGTTATTGCTGCAAATCATTTTTATTCGTCGTTGGCTGCAATTGCCGCAAATAAGCTTGTCTTCTTGTAAAGATACAAAAAAACTGCGTTTCTTCTATCGTGTTGACATGAGCTACGCAATGATATTAGCTCATGCCGTAGGAAAAAGATTAGCTAGTCAGCAGGTTGGTAGCGTGGCTGACTGCCCACACTCGTGTGCTGACTCGTGGAGGCTCTTTTAATGCACAGTGAATTCCCTACAGCATGCAATGTGGTTTAAAGAAACGAGAATTCCACGAGATAGTCTAGTTCATGCCAATAGAATTGCGCGTTTTTTTGAAGTAGCTTGTTTTGAAATAACACATATAATTATGTAATATTAAATATATCGTTTATAGCCCATCAACGCGAAAATGTAACATTGTCATACCTACTTCGACTCAGTTATTTTTTAGAAAATAACCTCAAAATATTTAATACGAGAAAGTGCGAACTACTATCATATTCATCTAAAAAAACAATTATTATACGGAAAGAGCATTTTATTCCCCTTCAAATACCTAGGTACCTCTAGGTACAGGGTTTGGCTGTGCGACATGTGCTTTTGATGAATAGACTAAGCGCCATACCAGAGGACATTGGTGTCGATTCTCTTGTTCACGAACTAAACTTATTTTAAACTATCGCTCTCTTTTACTAATAGTAGATACAAGAAAGGGATGGCAACCATTTAAGAGCTGTCAAATTAGACAAAATTAAAATTTCCATACAAGTTTAGACGTGATCTCGGAACGTGCCCACTAAAATACAAAGAAATGTAACACGTAAACTAATTTGACAGTTCTAAAATGGTTGCCATCCCTTTCTTGTATGTACTGTTAGTAAAAGAGAGCGATAGTTTAAAATAAGTTTAGTTCGTGAACAAGAGAATCGACACCATTGTCCTCTTCTTTAAATTATATCTTAATGGTACATACAACTGTTAATAATGATAAATTTAAAAACAGTTTAATAATGACCTATGAAACATCTTAATTTAAGATAATAGTAAGACACACCTTTAGAAAGAACACTCGCACTTTGACACTAAATTTTGACTATTGAAAAAAAGTTATGTTGGCAAGAGTTATATAGTCAAAGGTTGACAAATCAAGATACGTTTTGTACCTAGAAACTAACAATGAACTCGAAAAACACGGATGCATCTGCAATATTTAGGTCGTGAAATGATGTTAGGTTTGTAGTGAGTACCGCTTTGCCCAAGTAATAGCAACATCAGCTAGCCAGGAAAACCGTTACGTAGCCTCTTTACCCCGGCACAGATAAACTATAAACTAGGAACTATGCGTTCTGTTCTGTGTTCTGTAATGTTCATTTAAAAAAAACTGTTGTCGTTACCCGATCGTTTTTTTTTTTAATTCTTGTTAACTAGGTAATAATTATTTTTTCATCCCCCCATCTCGGAAAGAGTATTTTTGCTCTTCGATATCTGTACATTATGATAAAGTGAGCTAAGTTGACTATTATACTGGAGGCTGGATTGCAGCCCGAGCCGAAGGCGAGGGCGTAATGGAGCCGAGAGTACAATAGTCAATGCTCACGCGTGTCATACGACGTTTTTCAACACACTTGCGAGGAAAAAATCATAAATTACACATTTTAGACAAATATTGAATTTGTGAAGAATTATAAAAATGGCGCGCGGAACGCGTGGTGACATACAGCTATGCGCGCGCAGGTCGAAGGAAACCGCCAAATATAAAAATATTATAAATTGTTTTTTTTATTTAAATAACACAAATTAATATTAATTTCTTGACAAAAATTAATAATTTGATGAAATGAAATGTTTATATAGCATATTTTAATTAATACAGTTGTTTTATTCCCAAAAATGTTTAATTTAGTTCTGGCATAAAAACTCTTTGCTGCGATTTAAAAATAAACTGTAAAGTAAAAAGCACTAGTGCGATAATATAGTGAAAAAAGCACGCGTGCGTTATAAGCCACATTATGAACCTAAAAGCGATGCAATAAGAGCCACTTTACGAGCAAGTGTGTTGAAAACCTATTTACTTATCCCTCCATGGTGCCGAATTTATCATGACAACCTTTTTTAATTTGTTAAAACTCAGACTCGGAACCTTCTTGGTGTACTTGTTTTTAATTTGCTTTGCGCGCGCCAGTTTCTTTTCACATCATATTGTTAAACCTAACTAACTTTGTATAACTTGGTAACTCTATGGTTAAACCTCAGATTAATAAAGAAACTTGAAAACAAGTGAAAAACCTAAAATGAGTGGTTCTAGCGACGAGGAAGTTTATTTGATGCCAACAGAATTGATTGAAACTGTTAATAATGCACAAATGAGCTTTCTCCCTCATCAATCACGCGAGAAGTATTTGAAACAGTACGATGTGTTTAACACGTGGCGACTAGATAAAGGAACCAAAACTTTCTCAGAAAACGTTTTGCTCATTTACGCCAAGGGAATCCGATGAATCGGGCACAACTAATATGTATGACAGATAGTTTACCGAAAAACAGTACACAAGTCACTAACACCAACATTACAGTACCTAACAAGAATATTACTCTCAACTTAAGTAACTGTAGCAACGTTACTTTAAATTTTTCTTAATTACACCTAAGTATTATTTGTTATAATTTAAAGATTATTCTGTAATACTTACCTATCATAATGTAGTAGTTAATACCTAAACTGAAATAAAAGTATCTTGTGATTGTAAATGGTTTTTTTTGCATTTAGTCATTTCCTCGCTGAGGTGGGATGAAAAGTTACGTGTTGCACTCGAGTGCAAAGATTTTTCACCTTGTGCTCTTTTGATTCCCTCGCTATCGCTCAGGATTCTAACTTTTGAATCAATTGCTGCGCTCGTGATTTAAGTTTAGAATCCTTCGGTTGCTCGGTCATCAAAATTAAGCACGCGGTTAAAAAGCAACTTTGCACTCTTGTATAACAAATAACTATTTCTCCCGGAAATTGGTTCATTATTCAAAAAAAAGAATACAACAATCGGCTCTTTTCCGTACGCAACGAAATAACAGGCCGGTAATGTCCAACAGGACAATAATAGAAATTGCTGGACACTTTTTATTTTTTAAATTATGCTACCGATGTTTTTAAGTACACACTTACATAAATTAGGTGTTTTTAGGTACAAAATATTTATCATTATACAGGCTGAATACGCATTTTTTTTTCAAAACTTTGAAAATAGAACAAGAACCGCGCGCGGGCGAATTGGCGTGAATGAAAATGAGATACTGTTGAATTAATTTGTGTTGTGTTTCCTCGCAAATGAGAGAAAAGTACTATACAAGTCTCGGCCGAAATAGCAATTAACGGCCTCGTTTAGTTTAAAAGGACTCGGCTTGCGCCTCGTCCTTTCAAAATCACTTGGAAAGTACTCGGCTTCGCCTCGTACTTCCAATATTACTCGGCCGTGAATTGCTTCATTTCAGGCCTCGAAAGTAATGTACTATTGTAGTATTGATTGATTGTTTCCTATTCACCAAATTTTATTTATTTTTATTATTTTTTTTTTTTTTTTTTTTTATGTTATTATAGACTGTGAAGAAATATGGCATGGACTTATTTTTTAATCTATCTTCTATAATAAATTAATAAGAGGTGTAAATAATGTGCAAGCGAATGAATTCGAATATTACAATAACAGCATTATAATATTAAAGTGTGCTGTAGCAAAAATATTTGACGTTTGTTGCGTAAAATTAGACTCCAAAGTCCGACTCAGTTCAGACTCTGAACCAACAATTCGGCACAAAATATACCTATGTAGGTACTGTTGCACAATATGCGATATAAAAAAACAAAAAACTGTGACGCCTGTGGTTTTAATGGTTAGGCAGAGATATTATCAGACAGTAGAAGTAGACCCACCCACGGTTCACCAAATACTTACCGTATCAAAGTCCCATGTGATAACAAAAACCAACCCCAATTTTTTCCCACTGCCAGCGATTTCTTATGATTTATTTTAATTTTATAATGTATAACTAGTGGCGCCCCTAATTTACAATTTTCATACTTCCTATGCCAACTGTAATAAGCTCTAGTTTATATTAGTATAATATGTTGCAATAATATATTTGTACTTCCTTATGGCGCGATTACTCCAAAATAATTTGTACCTTTCCTGGGGACAGAAACTGTCTTTTTTTAATTTTTTTAAGATTTAAAGGGACTTTTCCGCGTAGTGTATGACAGTCTCAGTCATAGTGACAGTCAGTCTTTTCTTAACACCAAACTTAACACAGGCTACCGTAGTCTGGATAGAAGATCAGCCTACTCTCTTGTAGACAATTTTAAGTTGCAAATGTAGCTTGCACAAATTTTACTATAAACCACTTTTTGAATGAAAAATATTGTTATAGATTTTATATTTTCTGGAGATCGAACGAAATACCTATAAAATAGACAGAGACGGATAACATAACATGTTTAGGGTAGTGGCTGGGCGATTGGCTGTCTGCGCTACAATATTTCAATATCTAAATTTATTTCGGTAGATAGCAGAATTTTAAATTTATAAGTCAAAACGGTATATTTCGATAGCAGTACCAAAACCTTCATAAATAAGGGTTTTCTTTCATACGCCGCCGACGCCGCCACGCCACCCTATTCTTCACTGAGAGGCCCTCTTCTTGCGCCTATGATTCTTTATTAAGATGACTCAGTTTTGAGTAGTCACTCGATGGTTTTCGGTACCAAAATCGTGTAATGGTTAAATAATGGTATAGCCCAACCTTTATTTTATAATAGTATACTTATGTTTTCGAGGTACTGTAACCTTATGAGGATAATGGCACTGAAAGCGGTTACGGCATACCGTAACCGCTTTCAGCTATGCAGAGTTATTTGTAATTCATTAACAATTAACCCTTTACGGGATGATTGCACTCATCAATTTGAACAACTTTTATTACGGCACCAACATTGAATTAACAAAAAAAACATCCATTCCATAGAGAACGTTTCGTGTACTTAACCAAAATGTACGGAACAGTCATAGATTAATAACACATAAGAGAATAGTTGTGTCATCATCATCATCATCATTTCAGCCGAAAGACGTCCACTGCTGGACATAGGCCTCCCCCAAGCATCGCCACAACGACCGGTCCTGTGCCTTCCGCATCCAGCGGATTCCCACAACCTTCACCATGTATCATGTCTAGCAAAGGGCGAGGGGGTCGCGGGCATCTTTTTACCAAAGTGTTCATACCACAGAAATAGATAAAAAGGAAAAGTGGGCAGGGCGCGCGTGCCAGCACTCTGTACCTTCAGGGCATTTCAAAGCCTTTATCAGTACGCCTTATGACTTGTTTCTGTAAATACTGTAACAAAAACCCGCAAAAATGCCTTATTGTGCTGTTTCTAACTGCAGAAACAAAAGCTGTTAAGTACATGTGATTAAAGTTAATTTAAAAAAATTAATTACGTCAATAATAATATGTAAGGCGTAGTTTGTCCGAAAGTTGCCACGCATGAATCGTAAGTAAAATTGTGATTACAACCATTCTACTCTTATCTATGTCTGTGGTTCATACTATGGAGAAGGTTGAAAAGCACTGCCTTAAAGGGTTGTAAATGAATTACAAATAACTATGTATATTTCTATGGCCTGTAGAATTTAATCCAGATCTTGTAAAAATAAAACGATAATCTTATTAAATCAATTTCACCAGGTCCTCTAGCGGTTGGCGTGCCCGGCGAGTTGCGGGGCATGTGGGCAGCTCACAGACGATGGGGTAAGCTGCCCTGGGACAGCTTGATAGCCCCGAGCCTGAATCTTTGCAGGAATGGCTTCCCCTTGTCCAAGGTCATGCACGAAGGACTGGGAAATGCTCCGTACATCAAGAACGACCCAAATATGAGGTAAAGTGACGTTTCTAATTTTCAATTCCATTCTGTTCCTTTATTATCACCATTGGAAGGCAAAGGATACCTACTTAGGTTAAGTCATTGTCCTTCGAAGTCATTCGAAGCAACAGAATTTAAATAAAATATTTGAGAATCAACAGGTAAATACTTCACTTCACATTTGAAATATTAGAATATATTGCAGCTGTGTGCATACAGCTGCAATAGAGAGAGAGAGATCTCCCTCTTTTTATTTATTTTGCCTTGTCATTTGAGTACAAGTTTGGAAGCAGCTGAAAAGAGGCCTTATCAAGAAATTAATCGGACCTATTGAGCATAATTGGAAAAAAATAGTAAATACATACATATTATCACGCCTGTTTCCCACTGGGGTAGGCAGAGACTATGGATTTCCACCTGCTATGATACTGACACACCTCTTTCGCTTCATCTACGTCCATTAACCTCATGCATGCTCGTCGGTTTAGAGAACTTACATCAATATTAATAATAATTTATTTACCTTATCCCGATAGTGACTCAAAACTGGATCACAATGCAATATTAACTCGCTTTAATTTATAATAAGTTGGTATATTTTTACAAGTTTAAAAAATATTTTTCTGTTTTATATAAACTTGCGTATGTATGCGTGCTACGAAAAAAATCACGTATCGAATAGTATGTGACTGACATGTATTTGACCTATAACGTAAACTACTACTACTTCCTGATGCTATAAATACACATCGCTTCCGTAACCCTGTATTGATGTTAATGTATTTGTTTTACGACAGTAAACTTCGATAATTTTAAACGTGATATTCTTTTTGCCTAGTCTCAGAGGTTTCCAATGTTTATTCTACCACGCCCCTTATAGATACTACTTAAAATGAACATCATGCTTGCGCCCCCCTCCCCATGGCCACAATTTTATAGTTATCGTATCCGTCTTTTAACACCTTACCTGCTTTACCTGCTCTTTACATGTCATTACGCCCCCCGACCGGGACGCGCCCCCCTCTTCGTTTGGGAACCCTTAGTCCCCTGCTAGACTAAGGAAAGGTTTAACGATACATACATATTCACAGTAACAAACAAAATAGACAGCCTATCTAAGCTTATTAATTATAATAGGGGACAGTAGAAAAATAACGAATCTAAACAAATAAGTACTCAATCATAATTATTCCTCGCCTATCAACAAAGTTCTTTGTACTGGCTGTTTTAAAAGTAATTTTAGTGCCTAAAAAAATTCTAGAATGCGGCACAAAAAAAAAGCTGCCGTAAAATAAATGAAGACAATCTTGTTTTGAAATACGAACACTATAGTGTGCTCAGAAAATCTTGGCAGATCATGACGGTTTTGCTTACAAGAGCACAAAATCCTACTAACATTAAAATACAAAAGTATGGATGTTTGTTTGTTTGTCCTTCAATCACGCTGAAACGGCTGTACGAATTTGGATGAAAACCATGTCCTGGATTAACACATCACCAAGATTAACCCCTCGTATCACGTGTGGAACGCAGATCCACCCGAGACAATGGATTTTAATTGTGCCTGGAACTGCGGCATACGCGAGAACAAGACCATATTTACCCAGCCCACGCACAGCACACGGTTTTGAAAAACATGTAAGTATGCCGCACACATTCACATTGGTCTGATAATGAACCAGGGCCCCGTAGGAAGAATTTGCGAACAAAAGACATAAACGCGCTACACCGTCCGGCACGCGACTGGACTGGGCTGGGTTTAATATACGGCGGGTCTTAATGGGCGCACTGTATTTAGCCAGACTCCATAATATTTTCCTTTGCACATACTAAGCATACCAGTAAGATAACTAACTTCCTTGTTCCCAGAAAAATGTACTTCAATACAGCTAAAGGGCAATTTCACAAGCCAGGCACGATCGTCAAGCCCAGCCAGGCTTTGTGCAGCACCTTCGAGAGGATAGCGGAGAAGGGGGGTGATGACCTGTACAATGGAACCTTATCTTTAGACTTCTTAGACGACCTGGAACGGGTTGGCAGCATCATCACAGCTGAAGATCTGAGCCAGTATGAGTAAGTAAACCTTTATTTTTTTTGTTAGTCTTATAAGGATTTATTTTTCCTTGAACCCTGTAGAACAGTTTGTCTTTTCTCTATTGTAACATAACATAATATCACGCCTGTATTTCCCCGAAGGGGTAGGCTGAGGTGTATAGTACACCCACATTTCGCCAGTTATGTTATAGTCCCATGTAATAGGTGGCGAGCCTATTGCCATTGACCGGGCACAAATCCAGACTCCGGGCTGCTACTGATAATTTCCTAATGAAAAAACCCAATAACACTTTGCCCGACCCGGGAATCGAACCCAGGACCCCACGCTCAACAGTCGCGCTTGCAACCACTAGACCAACGAGGCAGTCTATTCTATTCTATTGTTTTTATTATTTCTCTATTGTATTCTTTAGTAAACAATTTTGGCATGTCTATTTATTCAAATAACTACCGAAAAAATAGAATTCCTAGTTTTGCACATGTAAATAGGTTAAAAAATGGTATTTAGTGTGTAAAATTGTTAACAAAAAGTATTAAAAAATTATTATTGACGAATTGCACTAAAAAGACATGCCAAGATTGTTTATTACATAAGGCAAGTAAGAAAAAACACATTGTACCTCAATATACATAGTATATTATACCTACTCAATTATGCCAACGATTGCTATGCCCCTAGGCAGACCAAAAAACCTACGTATGGTTACTATTTTTTAGAGCAACAACCGCCGTGCTTTTGTTGGCTATAAAGTTATGCTCTTATTAAGTCGGCCCCTAACATAAGCCTTGCTCAATTAGAAAACTACTTTAAGCATTATTTAAAGAGCGATTTAGAGCTTAAGCAGTGTCTGGCCCTATCCAAAAATGTTCTGTAAATGCAATTCCTTGCAAGAAGATAGCCTTGAATTAAAATGTTAAACAAAAGAAGGTAATATTTTACTCTGTCTTTGTTATACGTACCTACATACGTCAAACGTGTGATAAGTTTAATAAACAGTGCATTCATTTATATTGTTTAAACACAAATGTGGGAAAATAGCACTTAGCAAATGAAATCACATTAGGAATTAGTTTACGTACAGTCAACCGCATATAATTGGTAACTAAACCATTATAATAAGCGTGAACACAAATGTGGGCGCAGACAAAGCGCTTAGCTAATGAAATCACATTATGAATGAGTTTACGTACCTATATACAGTCAACCGCATTCAATGGTAACTAAATAATTATAAGCGGAGCTATCTTAGGGCCGCCAATACACGAACCGTAAAGTCCTGTACAGTCAACTGCACAAAGATGTACACTTGGCGAAATTAAAACGTTAATTTAAGAAAAAGTAGGGATTTTAATATTCAATATTGTAAACTTATTATCTGCTAATACATACGAATGGTTTGTGAAATATAAAGATTTAAACAACAATTTTTTCTTAAAAGACATGTTATATTTTTGTATGGAGGCTAGACTATTTTTCGAAACTGCTGTGAACTGAGAAGAGATTATATTTTTATGAAAGTACATAAATTAAGGAGCCTTTGTATAATTTTTGTATTTTTTCTCCTTCCCTTCTATTGTTTTTCTTACAACACTGTTTTACTGGATGACTGGATGTCATTACAATAATTGTCAACGTCAGTCAAGTGTCAAATTCAATATGTAGGAGAATAATGCCTATTGCAAACGAGGGCAGGGCAGCGAGGCAGAGCTGTGAGCGAGTTTTTTTTATTTATTATGTTCTTTATTTTAGGTACAAACACTAAAAAAAACAAAGAAAGTAGTAAATTTTCCCTATCAGAAAAACCGCACATGGTAGTTATTCAAAAATAAATTATTTTAGGCCCTTTTGATAACATATCATTTGCGTTTTAATTTCGTTCAGGTCGCCCGTTCGTTTCGCTATGGCCTATTTTCAGGGAACCGCACAGACAGTATTTTTTAATACATTAAATAAAATCTGCTTAGTAGAACGTATATAAATTTTTATCATAGAATTTCAAATCAAGTAAAATATCTCAATGTTTTTTTCCTTTTGATTATAAGCAAGTACCTACTACCTTGAACTTATACTGGACGAAGATCTTGATAATATTTAAGTAGGTACTAAAAAGGAAAAAAAACTAGTCTAGTTGTTCGAGTGTCAGACTGCTGATCACAAAGTCGTGGGTTCGATTTCCACAGGACAAAAATATTTTTGTGATGAACATAACTAAGTGTTTGTGTTGGTCTGGGTGTTTCTTATGTATTATTAGTATGTATTTACAAAAAATTGGTATTGGTAACTTCTTGAATTATGAGCGTTTGCATGAGAAAAGCCGGCAATAAACGACCACATTATTCAGCATTTTTCGATTTAAAAAAAAGGTTTTGTTTTATCCAAAAAAAAAAAATATCCTAGGCAAAATTAGTGCTCTCAATTTAGTATGGACTGTGTGTGGATAGGATTTTTTCTGCAAAACTACGTCCAAGGCTAAATTAAGTGCTCAGAATTGAGCAGGTTAGAGGCTTGTTTCTAATAATCTATGACTAACGTTGTGTTCTTGTTTCACATTATAATACTTAGTACGGTCTACCGCACGTCGGTGGTAACACTTTGACATTAGCAGCATCTTTATTTCGTAAGCAGTAAAGGCGGTTTTCGAATTGAAGTGTTACTCACCTGAACAAATAATACGACGGTTAAACAGTAATTGTATCCATAATTCTAGAAATCTACGCAGTTAGAGAAATACCATTGTTCTGAGTTAATACAATTACAATACATTTTATAATTCTCAAAGCATCACGTTTTTCCTGATAACATAAAATATGATTGATCGTGTCTTTTGTAAACAAAATACAATCGAGTGGGTATGTCCTAAAATATAAATCAGCTTATCTTGATATGCAGCGAGATAGGGGTCTAAGAATCTGACTTATGATCGACACTTCCTTTGCACGTAGCGCCTCCATTGAGCACCAAGAATGCTGGACATTGCGATACTAATCTTCATATTTATTTGTGTACCTAGATTAAATTTTCCGTACTCACCACTTTCTAATAACAAACAAAATGTAGCGATAGGAGAACATAATCTTCTACAGATAAATAAGTAAGTCGATAATTCCAGTCTCGTAGTTAAAAGAACAAAAAACAAAAACTTATATGGCAATTTTAATTCCGACTAATAAAAGAGTAATAGTAAAACAGAGCGACAGCTTAAAATCAACAGCCAAATACCCCAAATAGGCTTCTTTTAAAAAAAAAATTTGCTGTATCTATTCAGTTTGTGGCAGTGAAAAAAATATACCTATGTTAATCTTGATCGTATTTTCTGAAACTGTATTGTGCCCAAAATACGTTTTCTTGAAGTTTTCTCAATAGAAAAGAATTGTAAACTAACCTCTTAAAACATGCTTTAAAGCAAACAATCTCTATTATTTACTAAATATTATAAATAAAATTAAGAAAACATTTGAGAAAGACAATAATCTAAACATTTGTTGTTTCTGTTTTTCAATTAAGCTTTTAGTTTTTTATAAAAAAAAAATTGTTAATTTTCATTCAAGTTGAGCGGCGTATCCGACGTCCCTCGGCTCGTTGCCTCTCTTTCAGTTCTGTACGAAACGACAGTGACCGCAGAGGTCTGATTTTATAGGTGTTGTCAGCCTCTTAACAAGAAACTCAACACCAATGTGTCTCTAACATAATAAGTAGTATCTAAAGATCAACTGTACGTTCAACGTTGTAAGGTAGGTAACCTAACCTACATACAACACTAGGACTGGTGCAGTTACACTCTTATAGGTATGTATAATGTACTAGGTACACGTTCGAGGCACTTACTCACTTGCTTGTTTTGAAACAATCCCCATATTGCGTCATTGTTGACTTTTTACAGCTGTTATGTGCCTAGTGCCTACTTAAGTCATACTCAAAAATACTTGCATTAAAATTCAGTATTATGTCACGCAATACATTAAACAACATACAACTCAAGACGGTTACTAACCCCCAACGATCAATTTCAATACTAACCCCAAAGAAAAGAAAGACTATCTCGAATTTTAACGAATAATTAAAATATACTTTCGTATATGTTTAAGTAGTTATTGGGAAGGTGTTCAGGGAGAGGTCTCCCATGGGACGTGCCTTACAGGCGTACGTAGCACCGGTAGCATAACCCATTCCAGGATTCCTCCCTCAATTGTGCTCAAGATGGCCACCGGGGAGGTTTTACACGCCCCATGGGGCCGGTTGCATTTTGAAGGTTTCCTTCCCGAAAAAAAAAGTCGAAAAAAAATTAAAAAAACGAATTTCGAACAGCGATTGTTCAACGTACTAGGAAGGCAGGATGCACTGCCAAATCATTGCGTTTTATCTGGCTGTTATTTTTTCTTGGAATCTGATGGATCTGATCTATTCGGCCATATTATTATGTTGCCAATATAATAGCATTATCTGCGTTTAGACTAGTTCTTATCAACATAATTCAAAAGTTTGGCTCTTCTTCTTTCTCTTCTCCTTGCTTTTACCCAATAAAATTATGATGGAGTCGGCTTTCAGTCTATTAGATACGGCTGAAATTTGTACACGGAGCGACTGCCATCAGACCCCCGCAACCCAGTTACTGGTTAATACGGACAATTGGAGGTTATATCAGTTGTCATACTTTCGGGCTTCCTACCCGTAACGACTGCCATATATCTATGACAACCGGAATCGACAGCTTAACGTGTTCTCTGAGGCACGGAGGGGTCTTGATTTGCAACGAAACAACGGTCACCCATCCGAGGACTGACCGCGGCTATCACTTAGCCATGTGCCTCTCGAACCAGCTAAAGTTCATCTCGAAATATCTAAATAGGTACAAGTTGTATAATGATTAAAAGCATCAATTCTAGCAAAAATCATATGGACATTGTATTTTTTTTAATTTTTCTCCTCCCTTTCATTGAATGGAATCAGGCGTTACTTTGAGGAAATCCATGTCATACAAACTTCGATCAATTGATCGAAGCATACAAAATATGAAGTTAAAATTAATATTTTGAATATACTTAAGATTTTATTTATCGTTAATAAAATAACAGAATACCAGGCCCCTCAGAAAGTATTGCGAAAAAAAGTTTTTATATATGGGAGACTGGCCAGTTATAATGTTTTTCGAAAATATGATTATTTATAAGTAAAAATAAGTAAGTTCCAATTTCAAAATTTCCCTCCACATTTTTTGCGAGTTAATTCAAAGTATTGTGTCTCACTGAAATATGGATCTGCGCCGGGAACATTTTAGAGCTATGATTTTATACGATTTCAAGTGTCGCCTGAAACCGGATGAATCGTACGATAGACTTCAAATGGCATTCATGGATGAAGGCCCTTCCAAGGCAACCGTGTATCGTTGGTATAACGAATTCAAGCGCGGTCGACCAACTTTGGGGGATGACGAAAGAAGCGGTCGCCCTTTGACGGCTGTTACCGAAGAAAACGTGCTAGCAGTGAAAAATTTAATCCAAGACAATAGGCGAATTACATATCAGGATATTCAACACATATTGAAGATTGGATCGGGAAGCGTTCACGAGATTCTACACAGCCATCTTCGCGTGAGGAGGATAGTATCACGCTGGGTGCCGCACAACCTCACCGATGCTCAGAAGCAGGCCCGGGTGGAATGGTGCCGTGATATGCTTAACAAATTTGAAGCAGGCTCGTCTCGGCGCGTTTACGACATCGTTACAGGTGATGAGTCCTGGATTTATCAATACGACCCAGAAACCAAGCGCCAGTCGACTGTTTGGGTGTTTCAAAATGAGCCAACGCCTACCAAAGTGAAGCGATCTAGAAGCGGGGGTAAGATTTTGATCGCTAGCTTTTTTAATTTGACTGGCCACTTGGTATCAATTCCCTTACGGGATCAAAGAAGCATTAATGCCGAATGGTATACTACCAAATGTTTGCCAGAAGTTTTCTTTGTTATAAGCAACAAGCGACCAAACACAGGGCTCCGCGGGCTACTGCTCCACCACGACAATGCACCTGCGCACACCGCACTCAAAACGAGGGACTTCCTGGACAGCACGCCAGTCAAACTCCTGGGTCACCCTCCTTACAGCCCTGATCTAGCACCGTGTGACTTCTTTTTATTCCCAAAAATAAAAAATCAGCTCAAAGGGATACAATTTTCGTCGCCGGAAGATGCGCTGGCTGCGTTCGAGCAGGCTGTAAACGAGGTGTCTGCGGCGGACTGGAAAAAGTGTTTTGAAAACTGGTTTAGGCGCATGAATCTTTGTATAGAGGCTGGTGGAAAGTACTTTGAAAAGATTTGATAAAAATATATGTACGTATAGAACAATTTTTTTTAGTTTCGCAAAACTTTCTGAGTGTCCCACGTATTTAACGTTGAAAATAAAGATTTAATCATTTCTTACATAATGATCAGCCATGAATGTGACTAATACATGAAATTCGTTCCGAATTTCTTTGGTCGATAACATTAGAAAATACTTAGCTTAGGTTGGTAGTCATTGATCAAAATTCTCAACTCTTGTGTAATCAGAAAACCTTGGTCATGGCCTTGGCCTGCCTTGGCATTATTGGGTACTAAAATTTAATAGAGAGACTGCGTAAGTACTTACTAGATGGAAATGACGCCTCATAGGTCCTACTTGTTCCTAAGTTGTGCAGGTCGGTTGGCGTCGGAAGCGCAGGCGCGCTCGAGACCACGAGTTAGTTCTAATAGATAGCAATAGGTTTCTTGTACGTCGAATGCGTCAAGCAAACGTTCCGATGACCGTATCTTTACTTTTTAAATCAATAACTAAATTTTTATTTTTATTTTTGCAAATAACTGCTAACTCCAATCACCAATCTCTCCTCCAAGCATGATGATTTTGGCAGTTTCCACTTTGACCGTTTATAAGTGCCGATTGTATTGCTTCAAACTAAACTTATTTTAGTCATACATATTGATATCTTTAAAAGAAAAAAATGTATTTAAAAAGGATACATACCATACCTTGAAATTTTTGCCCTGTCAACTAATTTAGTCCACTTTCTAGTTTTAACTGGTGGTGGTGAATTTTGGAATTCTTGTTTACGTAAATGTCAATTTAAGGGCATATACCTATATGGCCACGCTGTATTATAAAAATATTTCACAATATGAAGGTACATTGCGTTTTAAAACAATACATTTTGTGCACCTGATTAAATGATACAAATGTGACTCATTGGATTATATGGAAAAATATGAGTTATTTAGACAGTGAAATCGTTGGACGAACTCGTATTTTTATTGTTTCATTGTAATTTACTGACAATGACATGGTGCGGCTTTGTCACCTTTTGTTTTGTTTAAATAAAAACGTTTCATATAATTCAGCTACCTACGAATGCCGAAAACCGTTAAATGTAGGTTTTGAGAAAACTGTAATTAAGAGTTTGTTTACTAATTTTATGTCTCGTATTCGTCGTTGCCGAATCTTTCGTTTTTGTCTGCAATGTGATTATTTACAAGCACTGAGGTACCTACTATGTACTACGTACTACATAATACATCAATGTTTACAAGCTGATTTTCCATCATTTGATCCCATGAAATTCATATGCGCTAACGGGGATATATTTTACGCCACTTTTGTTTACTTATTTGTAATTTAGTGAGATGGAAACAAATCTATTTTGTTATCTTTAATTGATATGGATAGGTGCAACTGGGCATTTTGAGGATTTATTACTTTGAGAAAATGCTAAAGCACTAACCCTAAACTTAACCCTATCACCACCTACGGGTCACGCACGGTGCATTAGAATAATTCCATGCTGGTATCTACGAAAGTGGCAACACGCTTGTGGAAACTCACTGGGTTCTACAAAGGTCATCAGATATCAATACAGAAGCGTAGTGATGTCAACTAACAGTTATTTATATTCAATTAAACACTAGTTTAAGATGCCCAGTGTAACTTGCTTGACAGATCTTGACAGCGCTGGCGCTGTTTGCCTAATAAAGAGTCATCAATTGTCAAATTCCGGACATTGAAATTTAGTTCTCTCTTTCACCGCGTCTCAAGATTTACTGGGCACCGCATCCGTTATCAGTTGTCACGTAGCGAAATGTTTATTTAAAGATGACATGCTATAATGCCGGAAATAATCTGCTGGCCGCTGGCTAGGAGCGCAAGAATGCAATTTGATTATGACACTTCATTAATGTTGTTTGATAGTTATGTAATGTGTTTCTATGTGAAAACCAGCTTCCTTACAATAATGTAACATTATTTTAATAAGATACACTTACGATCTTCCAAAAACAGCAAGCTCACTTTCACTATTGTACGTGTTGGAATCTGCCAATTAGTGTACAAAATAAATGGCGATTAAAAAAAAAACCTACCTGCCCTGCACAAAAACATACCTCTCTCTCTCTCTCATATCTTTAGTAGATTCTCTTCTTAAATTATAACCCTATCACTATCCAGGGCAAAAATTTCGGACCCCATCGCGGTCCCCCTGAGCAACGGAGACACGTTCTACTCACCGCCCCCTCCGAGCAGCGGAGCTATTCTGGTCAACATCCTGAACATCCTCAGCGGCTACAACTTCAGCGCGTCCAGCATCAACTCCACGGAAGACAAGATCCTCACGTACCACAGGATATTGGAAGCTTTCAAGTATGCGTACGCGACGAGGACCAAGCTAGGAGATATGGACTTCTTAAATTTGACAGAGGTGAGAACTTATTGATACTTTTAAGTTTTATGTCATGTATACATCCTAAAATGGACCTACCCATAAGAGCAGCAATTATTATATTTTATTCTCTTTTGTTTTTCCTGTGGAATTTCCAAAAAGGATTGAGATTCAGAAAAGGATCACTTCCAGGTAAAGTAGGTACTACATCTTGACTGAGGCTATAGATGTTATAGCAATGACTTACTCGACGAATAAGATCAAAAAGTCACGGCACGTTTTTGCAATGCTGGGCCAAACTGGGGATCAGTAGGCTTTCTGTAAAGGTTACCTCTGACTCTGTGTTATGACAAATCCTCCACAAATGACATTTATTTATATAAGTTGCTACATAGCTGAGTACTCGTAATTCTTATCCAACTGCAATATAGCTAAACTATCTTTGGATTGCGTCCCAAAAATATTTATCGCCATAATAGTAGGTAGGCTACTTAAAAATACGGAAGCGTGATGCGCGAAACCGTTTGATTATGAAATACGAGTAGGTAGAATATTGTCCTTTGTTAATAATTAATAAATAAAGGTGTTATGCTATAAATTACATTAATCTCTGCCCTTTCACCTTGGCTTTATCTTGCAATATCTACCGTTCTTTAACAATATTGTGGGTAGAAGCTTAGTTCTCTCCACACGTTAATGGTACCCGGGGCCCCGGATCCGTTTGGTGCAAACGTGCAAACATAATCTATCAAAAAAGTAAGTAGAAAAGTAGGTAGTGCCAAATTAAATGCGAGTGATCATTAAAATTTACTAAAACAATAATTTGACAGCAATATGAACGAGAGAAAAGGTCTTTGACACTATAGGTACAAAAGTTTATGCTGTCTTCCCCAGTTAATCCACAACGTCACAACTCCGGAGTATGGCACTGAAGTCCGGCTCCGCATCAACGACACGGCGACCAGCAACGACACGGCCACGTACGGAGCCGACACGTTCAACCAACCAGACGCCGGCACCGCACACATATCTATCATCGCAACCAATGGCGATGCCGTATCTGTTACCAGCTCCATTAACTTTTAGTAAGTAAAAGTACATTTTTGAAGTTTCTACTAGGTACTTTTTTTCTAATTTCATCCCTCTTCTCCTGTATCATAGGTGTGATAACAGGCATAAAATAAATCTCACATACACGAACACATAGACCCGCCTATCTGTAGGCCATAGGCACAATCATGTACGTATGTAAGCGTTTAGTTTAGGGGGTCCGGACCACTCTGTTAGTCTACGCAAAAACTCTCGCCAAATATCCACCTTATTCGTGCCAAAAATAGTACAGTAGGTATAGGCAGTGGCCTTCTCATACCGAGAAGAGGCCCGTGCCCAGCAGTGGGACAGTAATGGGCTGGTTATGTATAGGCAGTGGGCTGGCCATGTCTGTCGAAGGACAGGTGGCCGTTGGCACAGACGAGTCCTTGAGTTGAGACCGCGAATCGACAAATGCAGCGCAGAACGCCCCCTAGCCAGGTGAACGGACAACCTGAAGAAAGTAGCTAGCGGGAACTGGATGCAAAGGACCGAGTGTTGTGGTGCAACTTGGAAGAGGCCTATGTCCCAGTAGTGGATTGCGATAGCTGAGTTGAAGTCACGGGCAAAAACTAGCTTACAATTTGTGCATTGTTGGACCCCCTATGTGAAAGCTAATATAACCCTGGGCACGATCGTTTCGTGCGGAAATCACAGAAGTGTCTGCTTAAGGGGAATGTAGCAGCCAAATGGCGCCTCCATCACTAAATAAAACATTACTCGCTGAATACATCATTTATCGAAAATTATTTTTTATTAATTGAAGTACAGGTACTGTAGTTATAATTAGAAACTCACTAAACTAAACTCTGTAAATTATAGTTCGCTGTAGTTACTCGTCTATTTATTTCTATGGATTAAGTACTATGGAAAAAAGACGAAACACCTCAGTCAGGGCCGAATTTGGGATTTAGGCTGAAGTACCTACTGGTGTCACTGGTGTGCACTTGTGGTGTGCCCTACCGAGCCAAAATTGCTGACCTTTCTTTATCTCCTCAAGATAATTAGTCCAATCAATACCTCGGTCAAAGTGCCTAGGTACTTAACCTTGTTTTAACATTTTATTCTTGTGATGGACCTCAAACATTCTTATTCATTGTGTTCCCACAGCTATGGTGCAGGTTTCTCGACCCTCAAGACAGGCATCATAATGAACAACGTGATGGATGACTTTTCTTCCCCTGGCATCACTAACTTCTTCGGGCTGAAGCCTTCGCCAGCCAACTTCATCGCGCCGCACAAACGCCCCATGTCTTCAATGAGCCCCAGTATCATCGTGGATAGGAACGGCAACGCAAAACTGGTGATTGGTGCTTCTGGAGGAACTAAGATAACAACTGCTATGGCTTTGGTAAGTTGGATTTTTTAAATGATTTTTGAAGATTGAATTTCCACGTTTATCGGACATCTCGTAGCAAACCATGCTGGATGTTACCTATAGGTAAACTTTTAACCACGCATGCAACATTGTCAATGTTGTATATTTACTTGTTTAGGTATCTTTTTTATAATTTATAAAGGCATATACAACATGTTGATCTGTATTCGTGCCATATTTAAGGAGGTGACTATACCACTGATACTGAACACGAATCAATAAATACATTCCAAAAATTTTAATTTATTTGTTTAAACACCTATTTGTTAACCAACAAATTCCCTCAGTGTGTCGCGTGTGACACAAAAACGATGTTTGCAGAACCACCAAAAAAAATTGCAGGTACTTCCACCCTTTGACAATGCCGCCGATGACTTATTTTCAGTCGTTCGGGATTTATTCTCAAGCCCTCGCTATGTTTCTAGGTGAAAATTTGGGTATTAAATAATCGTAGAATTTTTTCAAGTATTTTTAGATGACTAAGCACATTATTTATCATTTGGTCTAGAAATATGGCACGGTTACAGATCAACGTCTTGTAGATACATATAGGAGTAATTAAGCGATTTTGCTCATGTTTCTGATATTATCCAACAGTCGTCTTCATAGAAATCTAAATAATGAGGTAATAGAAATGTTATCTACTGTATTTTAATACCAGAACGCGTGTCGCTGGTTCGCCGCCTCCAACACATACCCTAAATTTCTGGAAGGCTGATCAATTTGATCTGTTGTCAAATCTAATGTCAGCTCCTGTGATTGGCTGGCAAAAATGTTAGCAACCAATCTCATCGCTTGACCTGAGATTTGACAGCTGATTAGTTAATTTTTACGTTGATCAGCCTTTCGGAAACTGGGGGCTAAATACGGAATTATGGCCACGATGTTTCTAGCATTCAATACAAGATAAATTAAGCCGCGGTTAGATACGCTGCAAAATACAATTTTAGTGACTCTGCCTCCAAAACAGCACTGATGATCAAGCAAACGGTTCGCGCACTGGTGTCCTACGAGACACCCGTACGCGGCAACAAGTTAACGCGCCCTAACCACTTCTATTACCTTTATAATTTAGATGTCTATGGTCGTCTTATTTACCTAAATATTTTTATACAGCCGAGGCTTCGATGAATAATTGATCGAAGAGTCGAGGAATGAAAAGTTTCGCCGAAACTTTTGGTCTATTTTTAACCGACTTGAAAAAAAGGAGAAGGTTATGTATTCCGCGGCTTTTTTTTTTTTTTTTTTTTTTTTTTTTTTTTTTTTTTTTTTTTTTTTTCATGTATGTACACCGGTTACTCCGAGATTTATGGGCCGATTTACGTGGTTGTTTTTTTATTTGGTAGAGGAAGCCCGCGCGGTGGTCCCATATAAATTTTATTGACTTAGGTTGAGCAGTTTTTTAACCAGCTTCAATAAATCAGTTTATTTTAGCTTCGTCTACCTAGATGATATGCTCATTGGTACGTTTTTCTGCGAATTCTTGGCCGATATGCGTGTTTTTTTTCACGATAGTGATTGGAGGTTTGGAAGAACATAAGCGAGACTTTGCCCAGCAGTGGGATAGCAAAGGTTAATAAAAAATATACTCTCAAACTGGTGATATAAACATTTATGAATGAACCCTCGAAAAAGTATGAAATAAAAACTTTTTAACAAAAAATAAAACCGACTTCAAAAACCTTAACTAAAAAGTAAAAAATAATCATTGTATGTATTTTAAAATCATAACATAAACCAACATTTTGAAGGCGGCACGTGATTTTCATGTACGTTCACATAAACTGTTTTTTACTAATATAGATATTGCGCTCGACTGTATATAACATGACGCAAAGGGTCAATCACGCGCCGCCTTCAAAATTTTGGTTTATGTTAAGATTTTAAAATACATACAATGATTATTTTTTACTTTTTAGTTAAGGTTTTTGAAGTCGGTTTTATTTTTGTTAAAAAGTTTTTTCCTATAGATATGCGCTCGACTGTACATTATATTTACATGACGCAAAGGGTCAATCACGTGCCGCCTTCAAAATGTTGGTTTATGTTAAGATTTTAAAATACATACAATGATTATTTTTTACTTTTTAGTTAAGGTTTTTGAAGTCGGTTTTATTTTTTGTTAAAAAGTTTTTGCTTGTACTGTACACTTACCAATTATCACTCGTTCGGAGTTTGAAAAGGTAACATGTACTCGCGACACGTTTAAAGGAATCAATAAAAAAATTGACGAACCTTTTCGTTCTTCAACTGTACATGTCGAGGCTATGAATTGTGGAATTATTTATCTACCTACTTATTTTTCTAATCACAATTCACATCTAATAATCAAATATTTGTTTTCAGGTAACAATACGCAAGTTGTGGTTTGGTCAGTCTATAAAGGAAGCGGTGGATGAAGCTCGGATCCACCATCAGATCACTCCAATGTACGCCGAATATGAATTTGGCGTCACAGAAGTAAGAAACACAAATTATTTATGTTTGGTTTAATTTAACGATATAAGCCATTGGCACCCCAAGACTGCAAAGTCAAGATCAATGCTCTTTTAGAACAGAGTCTCGCCTTTTTCGCCGATTGTACTACTCCATGGCAACTTGAATGGAAATGGATGCACACGGTAGCGTTGCTTCAGCCTCCCCAATATGCAGGTTCCACGACCCTTCTATTTGACGAGAGACTGTGTGAGCTGCTGCGGACCGCGAGAGACGAACTGAGGAAGACCTATAAACATCATCATCATAGGCCATAGGCCTCTCCAATGGCATGCCACTGACATCGTACCTCGGTCACTCGCATCCAGTTGCTACCAGCCACCTTGCCAATATCATCGCTCCACCGAGCCTGAGGGCGTCCTACCCTATCTTTACTGATTCGCGGTCTCAACCCAAGAACACGTCTAACCCAACGGCCATCAGTTCTTCGGCTACTATGGCCGGCCGCCACGTCAGCTTGCTAACCCTGTAGGCTATACCTATCGACAACTTTGGTTCTCTGTTGGATCATCTCGTTTTGTATTCGATCCTTCAAAACCTATAAATAATAAATAAATAAGTCATTTTTATTTCTGCCAAATTCACCCTGTTCACCCATAATTACAGTCTTCAAATTAAATTAATAGGCAGGTACTGATAATAACAAGAATAAGATAGGCACCTAAGCCCTTATGTCCAGCAGTGCACTATACCAGGCCCCTCAGAAAGTATTGCGAAAAACAGTTTTTATATATGGGAGACTGGCCAGTTATAATGTTTTTCGAAAATATGATTATTTATAAGTAAAAATAAGTAAGTTCCAATTTCAAAATTTCCCTCCACATTTTTTGCGAGTTAATTCAAAGTATTGTGTCTCACTGAAATATGGATCTGCGCCGGGAACATTTTAGAGCTATGATTTTATACGATTTCAAGTGTCGCCTGAAACCGGATGAATCGTACGATAGACTTCAAATGGCATTCATGGATGAAGGCCCTTCCAAGGCAACCGTGTATCGTTGGTATAACGAATTCAAGCGCGGTCGACAAACTTTGGGGGATGACGAAAGAAGCGGTCGCCCTTTGACGGCTGTTACCGAAGAAAACGTGCTAGCAGTGAAAAATTTAATCCATGACAATAGGCGAATTACATATCAGGAGATTCAACACATATTGAAGATTGGATCGGGAAGCGTTCACGAGATTCTACACAGCCATCTTCGCGTGAGGAGGATAGTATCACGCTGGGTGCCGCACAACCTCACCGATGCTCAGAAGCAGGCCCGGGTGGAATGGTGCCGTGATATGCTTAACAAATTTGAAGCAGGCTCGTCTCGGCGTGTTTACGACATCGTTACAGGTGATGAGTCCTGGATTTATCAATACGACCCAGAAACCAAGCGCCAGTCGACTGTTTGGGTGTTTCAAAATGAGCCAACGCCTACCAAAGTGAAGCGATCTAGAAGCGGGGGTAAGATTTTGATCGCTAGCTTTTTTAATTTGACTGGCCACTTGGTATCAATTCCCTTACGGGATCAAAGAAGCATTAATGCCGAATGGTATACTACCAAATGTTTGCCAGAAGTTTTCTCTGTTATAAGCAACAAGCGACCAAACACAGGGCTCCGCGGGCTACTGCTCCACCACGACAATGCACCTGCGCACACCGCACTCAAAACGAGGGACTTCCTGGACAGCACGCCAGTCAAACTCCTGGGTCACCCTCCTTACAGCCCTGATCTAGCACCGTGTGACTTCTTTTTATTCCCAAAAATAAAAAATCAGCTCAAAGGGATACAATTTTCGTCGCCGGAAGATGCGCTGGCTGCGTTTGAGCAGGCTGTAAACGAGGTGTCTGCGGCGGACTGGAAAAAGTGTTTTGAAAACTGGTTTAGGCGCATGAATCTTTGTATAGAGGCTGGTGGAAAGTACTTTGAAAAGATTTGATAAAAATATATGTACGTATAGAACAATTTTTTTTAGTTTCGCAAAACTTTCTGAGTGTCCCACGTAATAGGCTGAGTTGTATGAGGGATAATAACGAAAAAACTAAAAAAAGAAAAAAAGTGTAAAAACGCGCATAAATTCGTATCTTGTATTGTCTGTTTAAATTCTGGGACTGGCATGTTGGCCAATAGCCATTTAATACCGATACTGAAAAAAGGTCAAAATTTATCCGGAATCGTGGTATCGATCCCATCTGAATTTGAGTATGCTGTGGCGCCGATGCAGCAACATCACCATATCCAGTCTCAACCGAATTACAATAATGAATTATTATTTATCTATATTAATGTAATCCCAGTTGCATGCGTTTCGTCCTGATAAAGATTGTGGGGGTCGTTAAATAGTTTTTTTTTTTTTTTTCGAATGGACTCTCGCAGAATTGGTACCCAAAATGGATACCCTAACTGCTTAACCGGACGGGTGGCGGAGAATCCCGTTAGGGACTCCATCCGCCGAAAAAATTCCCTAAACCGGTCGTTAAATAGTGTCTGTACACAGGTATATGTGGTTACCATAGAAATATAAATAACAAGGTACCTAATAGAAGTGGTGGCGCGTGCACTTGTCGCCGCGTGCAGGTGCAGTGTACGAACCGTTTACTTGATCATCAGTGTTATTTTGGACGCCGAGTCTCTAAAATTGTATTTTGCAGTATGCTGCATGCAAAATAAATTTAATTATTTTTCATTGAATGCTAGAAACATGGTGGGCGAAATTGAGTATTTATTTTATTTGGTAGCGGCAAACTAGCGACAGGCTTTCCAGTATTAAAAGACAGTAGATAGCATTTCTATTACCTTATTATTTCGATTTCTATGGTGGTTACCTAGGAGTTTGCGGGTAATGTGGGTGTTTAATAGTACATAACTGTCGAGGCCTCAAATTAAGCAATTGCCGGCCGAGTAATATTGTAAGTACGAGGCTAATCCGAGTACTTCCCAAGTGATTTTCACTAAACGAGGCCGTTAATTGCTATTTCGGCCGAGACTTGTATAGTACTTTTCTCTCATTTGCGAGGTAACAATAGACAAATTTTCAACAGTATCTAATTTTCATTCGTGCCAATTCGTCTGCGCGTGGTTCATGTTCTATTTTCAAAGTTTTGAAAAAAAAATGTCCATTCAGACTTTATATAATGATAAATATTTTGTACCTAAAACACCTAATTTGTGTAAATGCGTACTTAAAAACCTCGGTATCATGTATTTAAAAAATTAAAACTGTCCAGTAATTTTTATTATTATCGTGTTGGATATTACTGGCATGTTATTTCGTTGCGTACGGAAAAGAGCCGATTAATGTATTTTTTTTTTTGAATAATGAACTAATTTCCGAGCAAGTGGGAGAAAAGTCTATTTCTTCACCTGATCTTTGTTAGAAACTCTCTGAAACTGCGATCTCGCTTTCTCTCTATAAAGGTAGAAAAAGGATCTAGGTACCTACCTGATACTTTCCTTGAAGATACATACCACAGAATGCTTATTTCAATATCTGGTTTTATTTCTACAGGATATAGTCAAAGGTCTTCGAGCAAAAGGCCACGGCATGGAGCGGTACCGGCACAGAGGCTCAATAATCTGTGCTCTCTATAGGAATAAGACCGCGATATACGCCAACGCAGACTTTAGAAAGGGCGGAGATGTTGCCGGCATGGACTGAGTCACTCTGTGCCATAGAAGTAGGACTAACCTAGAATCGTAGTAATGAAATGAACATGGCTCATACAGCTGCTATCTTTTGTCTTAAACAGGCAGCAACATGACAGATAAAGATAGACAAGATCTACAATCGGTATGGCCTTCAACTGTCAATGTAACCGTTTTTTCATCAAAATTTGTAAATCCATACAAAATTAACCAATTCAAGAATATTACAATGTTTTTCTCTTTCTACCACATTGTGACGTTTATGCAAAAGAAAAGTCGCCCTAATGCAGTTGAACTCATTACTACTACTCTAGGTTAACATACTTTCTCTAAGCCCTGTGCCTATTAAACAATAAGTTTTACAGTCTTACTAAATATGTCTCTTTCTAAAAAACAAGAAAAGGATAGAAATTGGTATTTTCTCAGATTAATAACTATACTTTAGATATTAATCTGAGGGTATTTCTTTATTTTGCCCTGTCCAGTCGCCATTGTCATAGTTTGTCAATTTTTTTTCGTAATTGACAAAGGCATATACTAACTTATACTAACTTGATCTCAAATTGACACTTCTAAAAAAATCCTGTTCTTTCTCAATTACTTAAGTTTCCTATTCGAAAGAGATAATTATAGTGTGATTAAAATTAATCCGAAGTGCAATAGAATTGAGTTTAATATGATATGAATCTGGTAGTGTAATGACGTAGGTAAATGACTGAAAAAGTGTGATCATATTTCGGTTGAACCAATTCCGTCACCAACGTGAGATGCGAAGTGATTTCGACCTTATTTCCTAATAACCTCATATTGTAATGGGATACAAGTAGATGGGCAATCCACCGGGGTTTAAACCCGGTGGTTGGATTAAAACCCAATAAACACCCAGAAAACCGGGTGTAGGTATATTGTATGGCTACTGGGTGTTAATCGGGTTTTCACCCTAGACTCGGTGGATTGCCCATCTATAGTCCCAAGTAATATAAATCCGTTGAAAGATACAAGTAAAAGCCAACATACATCTCGTTAGTCTTACAAAAGATGTTTAATGGCATCCGCAAAGTAATAAAGGAGTGAAGATAAATTGTCGAAAGAAAAAATCGCTCACGAGCAGGATTCTAACCTGCGACTCCTGGCTCAGTACTTATACGTTTATATCTTTAGATTTAGCTTCGCATGCGTAAATGCGTTAAAAATATAATAATACCTAATTATTGAAGTAAGGCTTATATTCAGAGACGAATCCAAGCGTGAACTCATGCTTCCAACTGTCAAAATGCAGTGCTATTTGACAGCTGGAAGCATGAGTTCACGCTTAAATTTGTCTCTGAATGTAAGCCTAAGTATTAAGAAAATCTATATTACAGACTTGAAGATGTATATTGGCTTTTACTTTTACCTTTAAACGGTTTTTGTGCTACTTGGGGTGATGTTTTGAATTTCTCACTAGCAAACTGACTTCTAAATCCGCAATGGTTTTTTTTGTATTGTTTTTATTATGACTTATCACTGCGAAATCAGAAGTGAGTTTGCTAGTTAGTATCAGAATAGCACTGCTGGTCATCGTTTAGCATGTTGATATTCGTGCGCTGATTGGTCTTTTAAATTGCAATTAAATTGAAATTGAACGTCTTCTATTTGAAAATAGCATCCAACACGAAATATGCTCTCATTTTCATACTAATGCTAATCAATAATGCTAATTATTATTACTGACGTGTAAATAAACTGTTATGGGTTCATTCAAGCAGTCGTTCGAATCCCGACTTTTAACCTGCCAATCACAGTCCATTATTTATTTATATACCTAGCTTGTTTTAAATGTAATGCCCGCTCTACAGTCTTGGGCTAGAACCCGAGGCAATGGTGTACGATTGATCAGCTCTCAGTACAATCATGAAAATATTTTGCTGCTATCTCGGGTTCTTGTACATGGAACGGGTTTGCGTTTAATAAGGTAACGTGTGGAGACCTAAAATAGTCTCGAAGTATTAACGTAATTGGCGATACAATAACTTGTAGAGATTAAGAAACTTATTACAAGAAAAATGTGATAGTATATAAATAAACGATAGTATAGATAGGATATCAAATATGGCCGTCTTCCTAAAAAAAATGCTATTGTTTATGATATCCAAAAAGGCGGCAAATTAAATTAAGCATTTATTTAATCCATACAGAAACAATTTATAAAATCAATAAATTGGTTGATCGAGAACAATAATTTTGAAATAAATGCGCTAGATAAACTAAAAGCAATTATTATAAAAGAAAAGATTCCTTTTAATTATCGTTTGAAATAAAGCATTTAAAATAAAATTTCGATGGATATAGGTACTTAGGCTGTATTTTTTTAAGTTACTTATTTATTTCTTCTTCATCTTTTACTCTACTTTAAACGACGTCGTATTATTTACAAGTAAGTAGCCTATACCTACCTTCTTGAATTAATAAATAAAAACTACAGCGTTCCTGAAAATGCTGTATGTACCTAAGTAACCAAGTCCCGCCTGCTAAATTTATTTCAAACTTAGTTCACTCCAGAATGTTATGTGTAATCCATTTTTATAACATTATTCTCAATTGTAAATTTAATTTAAGTAATTCTAAATCTAGAATCTGACACTTTTTTAAATAATGAGCTATTTCTTTCTTATGTGGGCACTTTCTTTCTTTTTAGCACAAACTAGACAATTTTCTCACAAGTAGGACCATTTTTTGCAATTTTTATTCCTCATACAGCTGCATTTAATACTGCCAATAATCTTTATGTATGACTTTGCCTGTGTAATTCAGACATTCCTGTAAAAAAATATATATTGTAGTTACGTAATAATAACATACTTTTCTCTACTCGCTTTTCTTTTCGGAAACCATTGAATATTGCTTAATTAAGTATTGGAAAATGTTAGTAATTGCTAACTGAAGTGGGAATGAACTGATTACTAGACATAAATGAGTTGTCACAAACTACAAACTAGTGTTTTCAAATAAACTTTTAAATGTTACATAATGTTTTTTATTTTCCTTGCGAATCAACAAAGTAGGTAAGTATATCAAGTGTAGACGCGTAGTGCTCCTAAAATGCGTGGTTTTAATTTGAAAAATTAGAGAAATCGTGTGATCGTGTATGGTATGTCGTAAGATAATCGGAAAAATCGGATCATTACGAAAATCCTAGAATGATTGCAAACAAAGGACCGAATAATTCAGTACCTAGGTAAATCTCTTTTTATTTTCCACAGGATATAATCTAAGGACTTCGTGCAAAATGCCACGGCGTGGTTTACCCATTGTAGGTTTACCACGATATATTGTGAAACCAGACTAGAGTCAAGTAATGCCATCTCTATTAATAAGACTGCAATATACGCTAAGGCAGACTATAGGACAGGTGGTGACGCCGCTGGTATAAACTGAGATTTTGTGCCTACCGTCGGCCACATAGCCTAATGTTGAATATAATGAGTATATACAATAAATTCTGTCAACTACCTGAGGCAGGTGATACTGCAATCCGATTAGCCCTACCAAGGCGGCTATTGGCTAATCACTAACGCAGAAGTTTTGACGGCTCGCATAAGTGGTCGAAACTGATTCGAAGTTTTCAAGTGGTGAATAGTGGCGATCTACATCAGTTCTATCTATATCACTGATGTGTTTACAGACATCGTTCGCCTGTAATGAGGCGTCTATGGAGTGTAAAGGATTCGATCCCTGATATCTTTTAGTTTTGTGAGGACATAGCTCAGTCCCGAAAATCCAGGGATTCATTCAATTTGATTCCGAAGATTTCGGGACTAAAATATGACCGGGATCCGAATCGAATCCTCTAATGGAGTGTAAAGTCGATGGTGCCTACATTATAAAAACCATTTTTATTGAATAAAGTACCAAATAAATATAAGGTGTAGTGTCAGTTAGTTGCAGTGTCAAGTAATTTGAACAAAGATGGTGCACGTGCCACTGCTCATGTTACTGGTACTGTACTGGCATAAAGGTTGAATTTAGAATTATATTTAAAATCGATCACAACGCATATTCAAGTAATTTGCCGCGCACTACAGTTATTGAATAGCTATCCCATAGAACAACATCAAAGTAGCGCCACTAGATCAGTGTTTGCCAACCTGGGATCCGCGAACATGTCCCAGGCCAATATTATAAATAAAAATCAGCCAAGTGCGAGTCGGACTCGCGCAGTAAGGGTTCCGTACCAACCATCGACCTGATACCCCATATAAACTGATTTAATTTAGGAGTTCATCAAAAGACATCAACGTACCATGCGCGAAATATGAATTTTTGCATCTCTTTCTTACGCAGGTACCACCACGTATGTCTATGTTTCCCAATTTTTAGTTTTTGCTGCTAAACTACATAGTTTGCACTATAATCAGACCAAGTTTGACGCTGGTATGTATTACCGTTTTGAAGATAGAGCAGGAACAAAGTCGTTGAAAAAATGCATGTTTTTTGAGGTTTCTTGTATGGGTCCACATGGTTTGTCCCCTTTGTTTTTAGTATTTGTCGTGATAGGCAACATAGTAACACATATTCTGTGAAAATTTCAACTGATTATCTATTACCGTTACAAAGATACAGCCCTGTGACAGACAGACGGACGGACGGACAGCGTAGCAAGAGTAATAGGGTCCCGTTTGGAACCCTTTAGGTACGGAACCCTAAAAACGTCAAGAAGTCACTTCGTCGTGGAAATCACCTTTTTAATCAGCTACTGAGCGCAAGTTCCCGGCTTCGATTCCCAGTGTAGTGTTTAATGCAAGTATGATTTGTTGACATGAGCTATAAAATATGATACGGCATGTATTCTTGTTTAGAAATAAACCATTACTAATAAATAATATAGTATCCATCCCACATCAAATGCATTTAATTTACTTACTTCACCAAATATAATTAAACTGATAACTAAGAACTTTAATTTGTCGCAAATAACGTTTAACAATAAACTATTTTGATATTATTAAGTTATTCTTTTATTCGGGTTCCTAACTTTTTTTTAAATATAACATAGGAGGGCAAACAAGCATGCGGGTCACCTGATGGTAAGCAATCTCCGCCGCCCATGGACATCCGCAACACCAGGGGAGTCGCCGATGCGTCGCCGACCTTTTAAAAAGACGTATGCTCTTTTCTTGAAGGCTCCCATGTCGAATTTGTTCGGGAAACCGCTGACGGAAGTTATAATAAATAAATAAAATAATAATAAAATGTTTATTTTCATAAAATATCTTTACAGAAAAAAAGGTAACGTTGGTACCTGTACTAATGAAAAAACATTGTATCACAGGCACCAGCGCCTTCCATGTAGTTACACAGTAAAATTATTACAAAAAATAATATGAATTAAAACTAAAATAATTAAATTAAATTGGGAGAAAATTAAATTAAATTAAAAATTATGTTTGTAAAACTAAATCTACATTACACAGTTGCTAAAGTAGGATGTGTGTGTATGTGGACGGTGTGTAGTTAGATGTGTAGTGTAGTAGGTGTAAGTATGCGTTGTTTGTGTATGTTTGCGTTGTTTGTGTATGTTTGCGTAAGTCTTCTAATTGAGTAGGGGTTTGAGCAGATTTTCAGTTTCTTGGTAATTTAATGTTTGTAACCAGTTTTGTATTTCTTTTTTGCATTTCTTTTTAGTGAGATTATAAATAAATACTATCCCGTTAACACGGTTGTATAGACGAGAACTATTAATATAAAAACTTCTACTAGCGAGAGCAGTCCTATGCGGCTTCATTCCACAAACTATGTCCTTCCTGCGCCTAGAGTCATTTGACTTGTAGGGAATAGTAGCATGCTTACGTATGATGGTCTGGAGCACATAGAGCTGTCTAACTGTAAGTACAGAACATTGTTGGTACAATGTTATAGTCGGGTAACTAATGGGTTTCTTAAGAAGAATCTTTAGAACAGCCCTCTGCGCTCTCTCTACTCGCAGCATGCTCACAGCAAACGTGCCACCCCAGGCTGCTATGCAGTACATCAGTATAGATTGTGCCAAAGAGAAATACACAAGTTTTAATGTATCCAGGTCAGCTGAGGATCTCAGTTTCCTAAAAACATAGAGAAGTTTCCTAGAACGGGAAACTAAATTACCGATGTGCTTGTCCCAGCTAAGACGGGAGTCGATTTGCACTCCCAAATACCTGATATCAGTTGTACGTGTTAGAGGTAGACAAACACAATTAGAACTGGAATGACAGCAAGTTGGTTCCACAGTTTTGCTGTACGAGGCAAAAAATGACGTGTGAAACGTACTGTAGTTGACCACCAACCATCAAGATGGTGAGGATGGAATTTAGATTTATGGCGGGTGGTACGATGGTGGAAGTCAGCGGCTGATATAAGGTCGAAAATTCCTCAGAGCACTCCCCATTGTACATGCGATATAGGATACATAGAGATGCAACGTCTCTTCGCAAAGCTAGAGGGTCAAGCCGATTGGGAATAGCATAGTCGCCGACGATTCAAGCCGATCTGAGCTGATTGCGGTCAAGTCAGGCGAAGATTCAGGATTCCGCTCAGTGGGGGGGGCAATTTTCATGAAAATTTGTATAAACTAGTCAGCCTCGGGGAAACTTTTCTTTCAAATATACTTAGTAAAGAAAAACCGAACATAGCTAAGTAGACTAGTTTTTGATTTCATTTTACAAATTACTTGGATGCCCGACTAAGCATGTTGCTTTTCTAAAATCAAAAAACGTAGATCTTATTTATTCCAAAATTCAGCTCACGACTTCTTTGGCGACCTACTTATTAATCACGGATGTGGCCTTACAGTCCCCTCCCAAAGTACGAACAGAAATCGCATGAGCGCAGCGAGCTTGAAATTTTTTGAAACATTCTGCAAAAACATGACGTCAAGCTTACGTCAGGTATCAAGGAAACAAAGATGTAGGACCAGCGCGAGCGAAGCGAGCGCGAAACTTTGGTGTTTATATTTGTAAGGGATAAGGCAGGAGGATGATAATGATTTTTGTCTGTTTCGCCCTTTCCTCATTCAAATAAATAAATGTAACTTAAAAAGAACAGCTTACAATATACCTACACCAAACAAGTAGAGCATACAAAAGCTGAATACCAGAGTTTTTTTTTCACTGTGCTTAATCATACATAAGATAGATCTTTACAAAAGTTGTAACATTAAAAAAATATCCATTAAGTTCACTACATTATCTCGGACGTACACTGAGGCAAGAAGCACGTGGAATTATACCGGAAATCGTCGAGGTTAATTATTAAAAGGGATTCATCAGGATTCATAGCTATAATTCAATATCATTCTCAATTAGAGAATGAAATCAAAATTAGTACTGTCGTATTTATCTAAACTAAGTAATGAAATACCTATTGCTGAATTTCTGTTAAAAATAACATTATATTAGAAAATTAAAACAGAAATACACAGGCATACCCTCAGCTATATAATGTACTCTGTGGGCATACCCCAGATAAATGCTAATTTGTAAGCGCGCCCCGGTCTTATTTAGCAAAAATTTTAGAATGCTACAATTGCCCGTCCTTGCCACTTAATCCACTGTGATGTAGGTAATTATGATAACTCAGGAAGTACTTTGGTCGAGGTTCAGGGGAGGGCAATTGCCCCTATTGCCCCCTCCCCCTGGATCCGCGCCTGGGTCAAGTGGAAGGAGTAGGTACTTGGGTGCTCCTGCCCAGAGGTGAGAGCAATATTCCTTATGCAGCCGGATTTGTCTTATTAAGTTTGTCTCGCTCTGGCACCACGAGTTTTTAGGAAACCATTTTGGCTTTACCCTCCAAGTGACCACGAAACTGAACGTCGTTCGATACGTCAACGCCTAGAATTCTCAATCTAGGCGTAGCCAAGAGGGGAGTGCCCTCTAAGTGAGGTTCTTCGACACAAAGAGAATATAACCACTACGTTTACTTAGACAAATGGGGTTTTTTTTTGCGGTAAACGCGCAGACTTGTCTTGGTGGGGTTGAAGTGGACTATGTTTAGTCTGCCCCTCACTCAGAGATTCGCTCCAGAGAAGTCTTAATTTCAGACACAAGACCTTTCCGGTACTCTACGACATGTTCACGCGATAGATTAGCTTGGCCAGAGTAAAGTGCATCCACAGTACTGTCATCTGCATAGCAATGAATGTTGCTTAAGCGCAACCTGACATAGATATGCAGAATAAACAAAGTTGGGGATAGCACACAGCCTTGTGGGACACCAGCATCCACGGGCATCAATTCGAAGCATGAACTTTCAGATTCAATGAAAAAAAAAACAAATAAAACAATTCACATTTTTTAATGTATTATATTTTGCACTGTAATTGCATTGCATAACATTATGCTTACATATAAATTATATTATTTATTATTATAATAAAATTATAAACAGCTGATGCACATAGGAACAAAAAATTATAACAACAAAAATGTGTTAGCACTTAGCACCTAAAAAACAACGTATTTTATACAAGCTTTTAACCTAGACCACATTAAGAATACATTTTAGACACACAATACCCAATAAAATGGCAAACGTTTGTGGCCTGATATTTATCTGTGCGAATATATAGAACAGTTTCGGAATTAGTCAACACGTAATTCATCTCTACAACGTGTTATTGAAATAACTGAAAATCTCTTAAGGGGTCATTGTACTCATCAGTATGAACAAAATTATGAAATAAATATTAATAACAAAATTATGACTTGCATGATCAATAGTTCAATTATTTTTTAATTTATGATAATTTTAATATATGATAATTTGAGAAAATAATTATCTATAATGAATTAATGACAAACAACTTTTAATACGGGACCAAACCTGAGGCGAGTAAAACCGCGGGACGCAGCTTGTAATAATACTTATAAGTAGGAAGTAGGATTTATGATGCAATAAAGTCAATCTTTAACTTTTAACATTGTTTTTTGAGCTTTTGTGCTATGATTATTAATAACTAGCCTATGCCGGCGACTTCGCCTGCGTGACTGTCGTTTATTCCCCAGTCGTGTCGTTTTTTGTCCCTCGGGAACTGTTCGTCTTCCCGGGATAAAAAGTATCCTATATGTTAACCCGGTTTACGTTCTATATGTATGCCAAATTTCATTAAAATCGGTTAAGCCGTTCTTGAGTTATAAATGATATAACTAACCCGACTTTGTTTTATATATTAAGATTATAAATTATACAGAATCCATCAGAGGCTGGTCTATGGTTACAGAAATAGCTGTTACGAACATCAATATTACATTTAATTTACACTAGAATACATTTAAATGCTAATATAAAATGGAATAGTGTATCTTCCGGAATAGTTATATTTTAAGTGTCAATAATAATGTATGTTCATAAATAAATAATTAACAGGAAATACGACGTACCAAACTGGAGCTTAGTGGCTAAAGCACTGGCGTACTGAGTCAAAAGTCACAGGTTCAAATCCTGCTCGTGAGCGATTTTTTCATTCCACAATTTGAATCGTTAAATACATTTATATTTCGACAAGCTACTAGAATAATTACACAAAGCTCCGAAAATTAGATACAAAAATGCAGCATGGGAACATTTAACTACACAAAAATATGTTACAGCCAATCAAAAATTTTGTAATATTACACTTTTTTTTTTTGAAACAGCATTTTATTTGGAATATTTGTGAGTATGTTAATTTTTATTCACCGGGTCGTGAAATGGTGGCCGTACGCAACGAGTGAGGGTGTTACCGTAACCAGTTTCTTCACCTTTCGCTATAACGGCAGCACATCCCTCATAGCTTCCACAGGGGTCACCAATTTCGTGGAACCGATTAACACAGTGTTGTCAATGCCACTCGTGATTACGCTGCGATGTAAACGTTTGCACTCCTCAGCGGTGATGCCGCCGACAACGAAAATGATAATAGTAGAGTTGTCCAGCGGGTGTTTAGTGCTTCGTCCTTTTTTACTGGTAAGGATGCTGTAATAAAATTAACATTCAATAATAATAAAAAAAACAGTCTATGGAAATTTGGTCAGACATAATAACGTATAACGTAATAACATAGACGTAAACTAACAACTTCATGAAATATTCATGAAGTTGTTAGTTTACGCATACAGTGCGAGCCATCTAGTGGCGAGTAGGAATAGTTTTTACTCACCGTAAATACCTCTTACGCAAATATGTCATCTACTCGCCGCTAGATGGCGTTGTACAAAAAACTTAAGACAGCTCATATTATTCTATCGTCCCAATCTTTATTTGTATTTCAATCTCAGCCCTAAACGGTCAATATCATTGCGCAATTGCAAATATTGCACAATTATACTGTGGGTGTATGGGCCGCCTTACAACCAAACTATATTCTTACTTGAGTCCGCTTCGCAGTAGATCCTTGATGCTATCATTCTTGTGTTTCAAGTCGGTCAAGTCAGGTCGCTCAGTATCCACCAGGTCGTCCACTAATTGCTGTAGAACGCCACGGTACTCATGACCTACTCCCGTTTCACACGGTTTCAGTACAGAGTTATATCTGAAGAAACAAAATAGAATGAAATTATAATGATAAAGATGATTGATGAAAGAATTATATCATAGATTATCGAGCAAATATAGTTTCATAGAGCTAGGTTAGTGTTTTCTATGAGTATTATTCAGCACACTCTGTTTTTTCTTGCATGTCTTATTTAGTAAACAATCTTGGCATGTCTTTTTAATGCAATTCGACATTAATAATTATTAAAAGACTTGACTAAAAACTTTACACGCTAAATAACATTTTTAACCTAATTACATGTGCAGAACTAGCAATTATATTTTATCAGTAGTCATTTAAAAAATCAACATTAAAAATACATTCCATGATTGTTCACTAAATAAGACAAGTAAGAAAAAACAGAGTGTAAAGTATATTTTTTCTCTCTTGTCTTATTTAGTAAACAATGTTGGCATGTCTACTTATTCAAATAACTACTGATAAAATATAATTACTAAAGATTTTTTTTCTTTTTTTTTTTTCACATGCGTAAATGCGTTAAAAATAATAAAATAATATAATTACTAGTTCTGCACATGAAATTAGATTTAAAAAAATATTCAGTGTGCGAGATTGTTAACATAATGGTCTTTTAATAAAATTATTAACGAATTGTATTAAAAAGACGTATAAAGATTGTTTACTACATAAGACAAGTAAGAAAAAATAGATAGTAGATATGCTGTGATTATTGACGAGGAACATATCGTCGCGTTTCTTTCCCAACCTCGTATCTATGATAAAACTTTTTAACAAAAAATTGAACCGACGAAAAGTGAAACTGAAAAGCGAAAAATAACTAATTATGAGTCGGCGCCAAACGAACTTATAACAAGCAAAGTGCGTGTAAGTTGCAAGTGGCCGAGCGGAGAACGCATTTTTGGAAAGTTATTGTTTATCGTTGAAAATTTCACGTTGTATTTGATGTGACATTGTTTTTATTATTTATTTAAAGTAATTTAATGATCTTCGTTGATTGGTTGTTTGGCGCCGACTCATAATTAGTTATTTTTCGCTTTTCAGTTTCACTTTTCGTCGGTTCAATTTTTTGTTAAAAAGTTTTATTTTTCATTTTTTTGTGGTTAAAATCTAACTCCAGGTCTCCATTACGTCGTAGTGTCTAGAACTATATTTATGTGTGTCAAGTTTCAACAGAATCGCTTAACAGGTAAGAATTCAGTGGGTGAACAAAAACTCATCCCCTGTTTTACTACCCTTAGGGGTGGATTTTGATTTTGATATTTAAATGAGACCAACTTCAAGATATACCCTATCCATTAAAAAAAGAATCAACAAAATCGGACCACTCTGTAAAAAGTTATGCGTGGTCATACATAAAAAAATAAAAAAAAATAAAAATATATATATATATATACGCGTCGAATTGAGAACCTCCTCCTTTTTTTCGTCGGTTAAAAAGTGCGTTTTACAGGAATAAAAAAATAAAAAAAAATTCGGGGTCTTCTGCATCGCAATCCCCTTGAACAAAATTATCAATATATAATAATATACTAACTTTACTAAATAATTGAATTTACTAACTTTTGCAAAACCCTCCTCATTTGAGCTACATCCTTCAACTGGCTCATCACTTTCTTCGACGTAGCGTCACAATCTTCAGGGGTGACCATCGCTCCCGGCTCCAGGTTCTCCAGTAAACTCTTATGGTCTTCAAATATGGCCACACTTAACGTTTCGGTGAGACTATCCTCGTGTTGTTTGGAGAAGGAGACTTCTGTGCCGATCAAGGAGTATACATGGATGATCAGAGCTAAGAGACTTTCAAGAGGCAGGTTTCTGTCTTTACGGGTTTTGATTAGATGACTGATCTGTAAAAAAAAAATTACAATAATTTAACTAATTATACAGGGTGAGTTTTTGAAATAGGACTGGAGAGTGTAGGGGCTTGTGCGATCGCCTCCTACCGGCCTTCGACTTCTTCAGGATTGTTCGGGAACCGTAAAATAAAATAGATGTGTCCGTTGCCAAAACTTTCAAGCGTATATTTTTCGTAGTGATTATATTACAAGATTCGAGGATAGAGGGAGAAAGGAACAATATTGCTACCTTCACGTGATTGCGCGCAGCTGTAATTGGCTCATGCATGTCGAGGCAACTTCATGACGCCACAGACAACGTAAGATAGTGATGCCAAACCACAGATGATGTATAGTCGGTACTCGGTCTTCAACATGCCCCCGGCCTTGAAAGCACTAGCTTTCTAAGGGTCCTGCACTGTGTGGCTTTCTGTCCTTTCTTGATCGATGAGGGGGCAGATTTTCGCGAAGGCTCGCCTTATAATGCCAGATGAAGTGCGTATATCTGCCACTCTTGAAACTCCGTCTTTGCCAGGAATCGTCTGGAGTATGCGCCCCAGTTGCCATTTAAGTGGTGGCAAGTTGTTGTCTTTAATGAGTACCAGCGTATTAGGTTGAAGTCCAGTGGAGTGACTGCGCCATTTTGTTCGAACCTGCAGCTCAGAGACATACTCTTTCGCCCAGCGGGACCAGAAATGCTGCCGGATCTGTTCTAGCCTCTGATAGCGTGAGAGGCGGTGCGTGGGTGTTTCCGTCAAGTCAGTGCAGGTGGGCGCTGTAAGCGGACGACCAACCAGGAAGTGACCTGGGCTAAGGGGAAGAAAGTCGTCTGGATCTGCGGATAGAGGGGTTATAGGACGGGAATTTAGGACAGCTTCTACTTGTGTTAATACCGTGCTAAATTCCTCAAATGTAAGATGCGCGTTTCCCACTACTCTGCGTAAGTGGTACTTACATGATTTTACCCCCGCTTCCCACAGGCCACCAAAATGCGGAGCGTATGGTGGAATAAAATGGAACTGGATTTGCTGACTGGATGCGTATTCTTTTATATCAGGACTACAATTTGATAAAAACTGCTTGAACTCGTTCATTAGACCCACAAAGTTTCTGCCGTTATCAGAAAAGATTTCATTAGGTTTCCCACGACGAGAAATGAAGCGTTTAAGTGCAAGTAGGTATGCATCAGTGGTAAGGTCACTGACAAGCTCCAAGTGAATTGCTCGCGTGACAAAACAAATAAATAAACAGATGTATGCCTTTGTTGTTTTAGCACCCCTACCTTTTCTGCTCAATATGAGCACTGGCCCAGCATAGTCTACACCACACCGTAGGAACGGATAACTTTGAGTTACCCGTTCTTTGGGAAGATTGCCCATCACAGGTGACAATGTTTTTCCCCTAATGCGCTTACATGTGGTACATTCATGGACTATTTTTCGGGCTAAGTCTCTGCCACCGACTGGCCACCACGATTCTCGCAAATGAAATAATAAAGCCTGCGGAGCTGCGTGCAATATCTGTTTGTGCTCATGGCGAAACAACAGAACTGAAAAGTGATGTTTACCTGATATTAATATAGGATGTTTTTTACTGTAGTCAAAATCTAGCGCATTCTGAATACGGCCACCTACACGCAAAATTCCACGGTCATCCATAAATAAATTTAATTTTAATAAACTGTGCTTACTTTTTAAACTAAGTCCATTAGACATTAATTTATATTCTTCAGAAAATACTTCTAACTGACATAATCTAACTAATGTGTTGTCAGCATCTTTTAATTCACTAACGCTTAAAGTGCCCTTTCGCAAATTATGCTTATTACGTGTGTTATAAATGAAGCGCAGCATGTATGCCATAGCACGTCGCATACGACTGTATTGTGAAAAACGAGCGAACGGAAACAAAAATGATTGGGATGAATTACTGTCGGCTATCAAAGAAATAACACTCGATTTTACTTCAGGTAACGGCTCAATGTTATGATCAGTAAGTGTGCAAGGGACTTGTTCAGAATTAAAACTGATATCATGAAGAAACTCAGGTCCATTCCACCACAGCGTTGAAGAAGACAGATCTTGTAGGCTGACGCCGCGCGATACTTGGTCAGCTGGATTTATTTTACCGCTAATATGACGCCACGGAAGTTCCTTAGTTAATTCATGTATTTCTGAAGTTCTGTTCTGAACGAACGTCTTTAATTGGTTCGGTGCCATACGTAGCCAACCCAATACAATTGTGGAGTCCGTCCAAAACATAATATTTCGAAACTCACGTTGTAATGATTTTTTTACTTTTTCATATAGTCTAGCACCTACCAGAGCACCACACAGCTCTAATCTAGGTACACTGACTGGCTTTAAAGGAGCTACCTTTCCCTTAGAACACAATAAACGCACTGATACCGTCAAATTGTCATAATTAACTGCGCGTAAATAAATGCAGGCACCGTACGCTGACTGTGACGCATCCGTAAATATATGCATCTCTATAAAAGTAGAATTAATTCTTAGTACATGTCGAGGTATCCTTATTGTGTTGAGAACTGAAAGAGACGCAACAAACTGGTTCCACAGTCGCGTGACGTCACCAGTAGGCAGCGCGTCATCCCAACCAATTTTCAACAGCCATAATTGTTGCAATAATATTTTAACACGCATAATTGCCGGACCAAGCAGGCCCAACGGATCAAAAATTTGTGAAATATTTGATAATATCGATCGCTTTGTTATCGGTTTTTGATCAGTTTCGCATTGTGTATTAAAATAAAATTGATCCGACAAATGATACCAACCTAAACCTAAAGTTTTAGAATTCGCGTCTTCAATTATTTTGAACTCCTCGGAATCGTGAGGTACGTGAGAGTGTTGTACGTCTACGTCGGGGAAAAAATTATATTTCCATTTGCGTAGTGGAAAACATCCTAATTTTAGTGTTTTTGTAACTTTCTCACATAACTCTAATAGCCCACATTGATTATCAGAACCGGTTATTAGGTCGTCAACATAGAAATCTTGGCTAATAACTCTCTGAACATCGGGATCCGTACTTTCTAACCCTAACTGCTTCAAACATCTCACACTTAAAAATGGAGCGGACGCGGTTCCGTATGTGACAGTATTGAGTCTAAAAGTACTTAATGGCTGTGACGGTTCATCGCGCCAGAGAATTAATTGCATGTCACGTTGATCGTCTGCTACTAAACATTGCCGGTACATTTTTTCAATGTCTGCGCAAGCGACATATTTGTGTTGCCGAAAGCGTAGAAGAATAGCAAACAAATCTCCCTGTATTGGTGGACCTACTAACTGAATGTCGTTGTACGATGCACCAGAACTTGAGGCGGCGCTCGCGTCAAACACAACACGCAGCTTGGTCGTGGTGCTATGTTCACGATAGACACCATGATGCGCCATAATGTAATGTGCAGATCCGTATGTTTCACAACGACTCATGTGACCTAACTGTTCATACTCGTGTATGAAATCACTATATAATTTTTTATAAGTGTGTGAGCGCTGTAAACGCTTTTCTAAAGCTAAAAAGCGTCTTTGGGCTTGAGGAAAAGTTTCTCCTAATGTGTCAGGTGGGAGTTTATAAGGAATACGTACACAGAACCTCCCTTCACTATTTCGCGTAGTATTGTGAACAAAGTGTTCCTCGCATGCACGTTCCTCATCCGTGCGCTTATCCCAGACCCTAGAAACTTCCTCAAGTTCCCAGAACATTCTAAGTTGTTTATCAATCGACTGTGTAAAATTACACTTAACTTGTTTGGCACTGCGTGACTTTAAATTAAGTGGACCCGACATAATCCAACCTAATTTGGTGCTATGTAAATACGGTCCAATATGTAACCGTATTTTATTATTATTTAATAAATTCCAAAACTGATCTGCGCCTAATAATATGTCAATATTTTTGGAATCTAAAAAGTACGGATCTGCCAACTGTATGTTGTCTGGAATACAGAACTGTTGTGCGCTTAATTCACACACAGGTGGCAGAGACGTTATATGCGGTAAAACAAAACATTGTATATTAAAGGTGTATGTGCTTATGCGCGATTTAATTTCTATGACACAGGTTTGCGTACACTGAGTCACAGTATCACCTACACCATGTATTTCGTGAGTGGACTGTAAGAATTGAACGCCTAATAAATCGCAAAGTGACTTAGTAATAAAAGACCTCTGACTTCCACTGTCAAGAAGCGCGCGCGCCGTATGGTAGTTTCCATGTTTATCGGCTATCTCAACGAGCGCAGTGGATAGCAATACAGGTTGCACACACGCAGGCTGCGCGTAATAAGTCTGCATGTTACTGTGTGCTTTGTTTACCTGAGTCACAGCGGTGCTATCTATATGAGAAACGCAAGTGGGGGAGCCGGGCGAGTTACCTGTGGAATCTATGAACGAAACCGGTTTCTTATTTTCGCATAATGAATGCAGCGTTATTGTTTCGCTAGCAACTTCATCCCTGTGTATTAAAGAGTTATGTTTCTTATTACATTTTCTGCACGGGCCAAATCGACAAGTGTCAACAGAATGCCCCGAACGTAGACAATTGTTGCATAACTTGTGTTCAGTGATAAGTTTTAGCTTAGAATCTAAATCAATATCAAGGAACTTTTGACACGAATACAGAGAATGATTCCCATTACACATTAAACACAAGAATTTCTTGGAATGCGCGAAACGACCGTGTGGCTTGTTAGTGGAAACATTGCATTGTGAATGTGGTTTTGTTGTGTTTGGTTTGCTCTCTTGGACAACTTTGCTGTGTGATAAGTGCAATGTTTCCAGCATGTCAGCCCTATTTTCAAGGAATTTTATTATGTTTTCTACCTTCAAAGATGTGCTACAATCATTTTTTGACAATAAAGTGCCCTTGTGTTGTTCCCATTCGCGTTCTGTAATTTTGTCTAACTTAGACACAATAATATAAATAATTAAAGTATCCCAATACTCCGTGGGTTCTCCTAGTATTTTTAACGCCCTTAAATTCTTTAAAATAGTGTCTATTAATGTCCTCAAGAGAACAGGTGATTCTTTAGTCAGTGGTTGCAAGGTAAACAAAGTTTTTACATGGTTTTGGACCAACAGCCTATTGTTATTGTACCTGTTTAACAGCAACTCCCAGGCAACACTGTAATTTTCAGAAGAAAACTCTAATGAATCTATGACAGATTCAGCGCTACCCTTAAGTGCAGATTTTAAGTAGTGTAGCTTCTGAATATTACTTATTTCTGTGGAGTTATGCACTAATGACAAGAAGGTGTCTCTAAACTCTAACCAATGCTCAAATGAGCCGTTAAAGGTGGGCATTGTTATTGTTGGCAATTTAACAGACTTTAGTTTATCTGCATTATGATTGCAACACGAACTACTGGGGCTGTCACCGACCTTATCACTGGTTAACATTAGTTCAGCCTGGGATATAGTACCGTAATAACAATCTTCAAACAATTCTCGTTCATTTAATTGATCGTCTAGGTCACAATGGCGAACATTTTCTTCGAGTCTTGTTTGAAGATCGTTAAACTCGGTGAACAAACTATTAGCACCTGTTATGCGTAATTTAAGATCGATACAACTCTGCGGTGATAAAATCTTTTCTTTGGCTAACGTGCTCAGATAATTTGAGAACTTTGTGAGTCTACCCTTTATTATCCCGCGTTTACGAACAAGTTCACGGACACATTTATCATCAAATCTACTAGGGGATTTGGCTCTGGACTTATCTACATTGCTATCTAACGGCATTTTGGTGACTAGTGAAAAATGGAGGTACTCACGCGAAATTCACCACGTACGTGGGACACTCAGAAAGTTTTGCGAAACTAAAAAATATTGTTCTATACGTACATATATTTTTATCAAATCTTTTCAAAGTACTTTCCACCAGCCTCTATACAAAGATTCATGCGCCTAAACCAGTTTTCAAAACACTTTTTCCAGTCCGCCGCAGACACCTCGTTTACAGCCTGCTCGAACGCAGCCAGCGCATCTTCCGGCGACGAAAATTGTATCCCTTTGAGCTGATTTTTTATTTTTGGGAATAAAAAGAAGTCACACGGTGCTAGATCAGGGCTGTAAGGAGGGTGACCCAGGAGTTTGACTGGCGTGCTGTCCAGGAAGTCCCTCGTTTTGAGTGCGGTGTGCGCAGGTGCATTGTCGTGGTGGAGCAGTAGCCCGCGGAGCCCTGTGTTTGGTCGCTTGTTGCTTATAACAGAGAAAACTTCTGGCAAACATTTGGTAGTATACCATTCGGCATTAATGCTTCTTTGATCCCGTAAGGGAATTGATACCAAGTGGCCAGTCAAATTAAAAAAGCTAGCGATCAAAATCTTACCCCCGCTTCTAGATCGCTTCACTTTGGTAGGCGTTGGCTCATTTTGAAACACCCAAACAGTCGACTGGCGCTTGGTTTCTGGGTCGTATTGATAAATCCAGGACTCATCACCTGTAACGATGTCGTAAACACGCCGAGACGAGCCTGCTTCAAATTTGTTAAGCATATCACGGCACCATTCCACCCGGGCCTGCTTCTGAGCATCGGTGAGGTTGTGCGGCACCCAGCGTGATACTATCCTCCTCACGCGAAGATGGCTGTGTAGAATCTCGAGAACGCTTCCCGATCCAATCTTCAATATGTGTTGAATCTCCTGATATGTAATTCGCCTATTGTCTTGGATTAAATTTTTCACTGCTAGCACGTTTTCTTCGGTAACAGCCGTCAAAGGGCGACCGCTTCTTTCGTCATCCCCCAAAGTTGGTCGACCGCGCTTGAATTCGTTATACCAACGATACACGGTTGCCTTGGAAGGGCCTTCATCCATGAATGCCATTTGAAGTCTATCGTACGATTCATCCGGTTTCAGGCGACACTTGAAATCGTATAAAATCATAGCTCTAAAATGTTCCCGGCGCAGATCCATATTTCAGTGAGACACAATACTTTGAATTAACTCGCAAAAAATGTGGAGGGAAATTTTGAAATTGGAACTTACTTATTTTTACTTATAAATAATCATATTTTCGAAAAACATTATAACTGGCCAGTCTCCCATATATAAAAACTTTTTTTCGCAATACTTTCTGAGGGGCCTGGTACAGCAGGTGCTAGCTGCGGCACCAGGGGCTGCTTGATGAGGATAACTACACAAGCACGCAATAATCACTGAAATCAGTATGAAAGCACGGTATCACACAAGAAAAATGGAGAAGGTTCGGGATAGGATGGGATGGTTGATCGTACCGAGTGCGCGCTATGCTCGTATTGACGACGTAGTTTTCCAACTCCTCTATCTCCGAGATTCTACTGAATTTCCTCCTGATGTATCGCTGTAGATGCGCCAACGGGAATTGTACCGGCTTCCAACGGTTACTCGAACAATGGATCTTGATCAATTTTCGCCTCGTAATGCTCCAAAGGTCGCTAATTTCTTCGCAATCGCTATAATCTTAATCCGGTGTGAAGGATCAACATGTAGGGGCTTGTGCGATCGCCTCCTACCGGCCTTCGACTTCTTCAGGATTGTTCGGGAACCGTAAAATAAAATAGATGTGTCCGTTGCCAAAACTTTCAAGCGTATATTTTTCGTAGTGATTATATTACAAGATTCGAGGATAGAGGGAGAAAGGAACAATATTGCTACCTTCACGTGATTGCGCGCAGCTGTAATTGGCTCATGCATGTCGAGGCAACTTCATGACGCCACAGACAACGTAAGATAGTGATGCCAAACCACAGATGATGTATAGTCGGTACTCGGTCTTCAACAGAGAGCAAATCCGAAACTATTAGAAATAGAGAGGTCATCAAGGGTCTTGAACTCAAAAACACGAAAACGGCATTTTTAATTTTTTGAAAAAGCTGTTGGTGTTGCCAGGTGTCAAATCCAATGTTTAAAAAAAACATAAACAATGTGTTACTGAAATAACTGAAAACCTCTTAAGGGAAAAATAAGAACAGTTTTTTTTTCGCGATTTCAGGTTTGATCCAATAGTAAAAGTTGTTCATAACTGATGAGTACAATGACCCCTTAAGAGGTTTTCAGTTATTTCAGTAACACGTTGTGTATTTTGCAGCATAATTTAACATCTACACCTACTTGAAAGAGTGATTAATAAAGATTTGTACAATTAAATAGCCTAGGTACCTGATGCAGTACACTGGTGGAGTCCCGACTGGCGGCGAGGTTCTGAAGCACCTGCTTCTCCAAACTCATGAGTAGTTCTTGCTGTGCTCTCTTCGGGGACTTCAATGTCTGCACTACTGCTAAAGCTTGCTGTAGCACCCCTAAATGTTTACCGATGATGTCGTAATTTCCTGCAAATAAGTAGAACTGTATGTATGTTAAGTAGAACTCTGTCAAATTACGCAACAAACAGACAAGCAAAATGATCGACTTACTATAGTATACCTGTATACATATAAGATTATTTCATAATCATTACGATTTCGTATTATTATTATGTTTAGAATTCAGGATTATAGCATATTCTGATTTTGAAAAACTGTTGAAGTAGTATTACTCAATAGCACTCAGCTATTTTAAACAACAATGATTACGTAGCAATTAATTGGCCAACTTAGGTATAAGTAAGTAACAACATTGTGTAAGTTTTCTATGGGTAGTTTTTGAACATGATTTTAAAGGGGTGTCTCTTTTAGCAATTTAAAAAAAAATGGAGGTTAGCGTTATGTTATGAAGTCTCTATAACAAAAAAATTGTTATGATTTCTTGAAGTTAATTATACAAATATACCTACCTTATTTAAAAACAGAACTAAATAATTATTATTACCTTTAGAAGCGTTGACAATCTTCTCAACGCTCTGCGGCGTGACTTTCAACAGTGTCTTAGGACTGGGCGACTTCTGGATGTCAATCTTAGATAGTTTGTTGTAGAGGTCAAACATGACTTCTTTGTGTGACTTGTTGATCATGTATTCGTACGTCTGTATGCTCGCGTCGTCGTTCGCGTGATACAGACAACCGGGACTTAGTTGTATGTCTTCTGGGTGGTTCATACTGAAAATTCGAATTGTTTCCTTAATAATCAATAATAAATGAGGGCATCCAAGCAAAAAGGGTCCAGTAATGGGGTATTGAGTTAAAACTAGATTCGGAATTTAGAATAGTCACTTTAGGTTTAAAAAATATATAAAAATTGGTGATTTTTTTTTCATCAGACATTCAAATTTGAACCTCTGTAAAAGCTAGTTTTGAGAAAAAGAATTATTAAAGTTTGTTAGTTTATTAGAGGTGTGTCAGGATCATAGCAGGTGGAAATCCATAGTCTCTACCTACGGCCAGCGGGGTGCACTGCATATAGGCAATATAGGCAATGCCCACATATGGTTATATTCCTTACACCTAGTAATAAATAAGTGTAAGATAAGATTACACAATCTAGTTCTATGAGCTGGTAAGAATGTGGAACATTATCAATGAATTCCTTTGATCCGATCCTAGTTATTCTTTGGCTGTTGAATGGCTGATATGCCCATAAAAATAAAAAGTTTTGGAACATTCATTGACTCGCTAACCGTTGTATGGAACAACATTCTGATCTCACTGCTGGGTCTTTTCCTCATTTTCTTAAAAAAATGCGTTTTTCGAAAAAAAAAATAGATCTCTCAACATATTATAATGATAAACATGCTAATTACATGTTAGCTTCGCAAAGCGGTGACACATCAACAGCAACCTCAATGGAATGTCCCGGAAACCTGGGCAGTGCTGACATTATCTTGTCTAATACTGACTCTGTGGAGTAGCTGGTCACGCCACACAAGTCCAGTGTTCGATCCACAATGATCAGTGATGCTGGGTGTAGACAATTCTAAAATAAAATAGTTATAATCGTAAACAAACAGCATAGCATGTACAAACGATTACAAAGAAAGTTAAAAACTAGAAAACCAGCCAAGTGAGAGTCGGACTCACGCAGTACGGGTTTCGTACCACCCATCGACCTGATACCCCATAGAAAGAAACTAATTTAATTTACGAGAGTTCATCAAAAGACATCAATGCAACGTGAGTGAAATATGAATTTTTGTATCTCTTTCTTACGCAGGTGGTGTGGTGGTACCACATAGACCACCAGAATAAGTTTGACACTGGTATGTATTACCGTTTTGATGATGAGAAGAAAAAAATGCATGTTTTTCGAGGTTTCTTGTATGTGGGATCCGTTTGGTTTTAGACTTTTTTTATTTTTACTATTTTTCATTATAGGTAACATAGTAACCCATATTCTATGAAAATTTCAACTGGTTACCTATTAACATTACAAACAGCATAGTGAGAGTAATAGGGTTCAGTTTGGCACCCTTTGGGTACGGAACCCTAAAAAAGGTTGTGCACTAAAAACCAATGTCTAGTTAATGTCATTTCTGAATAATTATTGACACACAAATAAATATGAATTAAATTTCATTCAACTATATCAATAATTGTTTACCTTCCGCCTCATTAAACAAACAGGTGAATTCTCTAATATACCAGTTAGCAAGGTGCTGTATGTGCCAATATAGAAGATGTCTTCTTTTAAGTTCATAGAGTCCAGCATGTTGTTCAGTCCGCTAGCCAGTCTCCGTACCTGGGACCGCTCCTCATTGGACAAGGTGTGCAGGTCTACAGATGGTGTATCTGGTATTAACTTGCCATCAAACAGTGGGTATATGTGGTGATAAGGAGGTGTGACAAATACTACATTTGTCAGGGATATTGTGAAAATTGGTATGTGTACCACTTCCACTGCACTTTGCTGAAATAAAAGTATCAACAATAATATTTTATTATAATCCAATAAGATTTAATATAATAACAATGATCCTATACCTAAAGAGTACTTAAGAAGCTCCCCACAGCTCAGTAGCGCCCCCATCAGTGAAAAACAATGATAAATGTCCACTTTTGGCACTTTTTTTTATCTATAACCACACAATAAATCATAAAAAAATTAATAATAAATGAAAATAAATAAATAATAATAATAAATGATGTACTCAGCGAGTTATTTTTTTTTTACTAATGGGGGCGCCACTGAGATGTGGGGAGCCCCTTAAAAACACATTCACAAAAGTTCATGTCAACCAAATTCCATAAACAATTATTTTAGATTATATTTTTACCATCTCAACCATGATAGGAATCTTGTATGAAACAAAACACAATGGCATTGTTATTGTACCTTTTTTCCAATCCATCCAATCAGCTTCATCTCAAGCTGCTTAGTGGCCTCTATAGATCCTCGGCCTGCAGCTATGACATCGCTGACATCTCTCCCTTCATTCATCTCTGCGTATACCACATCCAGGCTCACGCATGATATGAGAATGCAGTGTGTAAAGTCACTGTGCCGTATTATTTCTGATATTGTTTGTAGCTGTGTGGTAGTTGCCTGTGTTATAAACACTGCCTTCTTCTGCTCTTTCTTGCAAACCTGAAATGTAGCAATGATGCTTTTTCGTAGAATCTTGTTGAATAATGGAAGATGTTGTTACTTTAGGTCTTAACGATGTTGAAATTGAAAGTACTTGTACCTATTGTACCTAAATGCTTCAATTTGCCTACAACAGCGAAATCATAAAAACTAATATCTGTTAAATATACTTTTTTGTAATTCTGCTTCTGGTACTGGTATAGTAATTTACCTCAAATGGAGACAAACTTTTGACAGCAATTGCTCCTCCAAACAACAGGTTGAATAGCCCACCGTCCCAGTGCAGACATTCAGCACTCGCATCGTCAAGAAACACCACAGCACCGATGATTCGGTTGTAAACTTCCGACCACCACGCCTTCCCAAATTCCTTCACCGAAGCACTTGACATAGTGGAATTTGAATTCAGTAAGGATTATATTTCTTCATCACAATTTTACTATTTCGTATTTGAAATCACCAGTTAGAAAAGTGGAATTTCAATAATTTAATTTATTTACACATTACGTGAGTTGACATGACGGATGACACAAGTTGCGTCAGTGTTACCAAGTGATTATTATCAAAGAGAATTAGGAGTGTGCGTTCTAAAGACGGACCGTTTTTAACGACCGTTTTCTGATCTACGACGAAGGAACCGTTTTCATATTATGATTAAAACAGTCGTCGTTGCAAAATCTAGTCTTCGAATGTGTCATGCGAATTTATACTTAATGTCTCTAAAAATACAGTCGAACATGCATTGTCTTACAAAACCAGTCTTCGCCCGCGTCGATCAGAGCAAAGAAAAATGATCTTTACCATTATGGACATAAAGTATAACTTCAAGCAAAAGTCTAATAACTCTTCGTTTCGTTCATAAAACAGTCGTCGTTGCACAAACCAGTCGTCGAATGTGTCATGCGAATTTATACTTAATGTCTCTGAAAATATAGTCGAACATGCAATGTCTTACAAAACCAGTCTTCGTCCGCGACTTTCAGAACAAAGAAAAATAATCATTATTGATACGACCATAAAGTTTTAATTTCAAGCAATAGTAACTCGTTTCGTTCGTTCGCGATACCTATCATCCGTAATCGTTTAATGCATTTCGTCGTTCTAGCAGTCTTCAAACCAGTTGCGAACGAGGACCGTTTCGAAGACTAGTTTTCGTCATCGTTAAAACGGCTGCGTTCCGTCGACTGTAAAATGATAACGACCCACTCCTAAAGATAATATAACCAAGATTAATATCAAAGAGTATATAACCAATTATCTTTGAGTGTTACCAACTCACAAAAGTTCAAATTATCGAATTATCACGGCGCGCGACCGGCGCCGGCGCGGCGGCGGCGGCAGGTTTAAGGGCTTATTACATTACGCGGTATTCAGCGCGCGGTGCTAAGACTGTCTTAGAATCTTATTTTTACATCTCGCTATTACACCAGACTAACTATCGCACGCTAACTCATTTTCAAGGCGTACGTCGGACGACGTAGACGCTTGGCACGGAACTTACGTTACGCGATATTTAAGCACCAAAAAATCTATGAGTACTTATAAACTTCTAGAAGTACCTACTCAGAGGCCTTATAAGCGAAGTTCTTTATGTGGTCTTGAAGTTTTTGGCTTCATAAAAAATAAGGATGTATTATTTATAAGGTCCTACGTTACTATACGAAATATTTTAAGACATAAATTTATGAATGGTACAGAAGTCATCAATCTGTTAAAATCTTGATAGTTTTTCTGCTTTAAATAGGTAAGTCACGATATAAGTCAATCACGTTTAAAAGTACATCATTTTCTATATTGCATACCATTTTAATAGCGAGCATACCGCACTACACACACTTCTTTAGACGTCTGTCCGCTGCGCTTGCCGCGCGCCGACTGATCACTGAGCTGTCTTGCAGACTAACTCTTATTACACCATGCGATATTCAGATTGCAAGTCAGTAAGTCTCGCCGCCGCGCCCCCGTTCGGTCGCACGGTATTTAGACTCGACGAGACTAAGTATTATGACACTTCACGGTCTCAGTCTGCAAGTCTGTTAGTCAGACTGACTACCGCGTAGTGTAATAAGCATTTTAGATGCTGCATGCTTGCCAGGATTTTGATTTTTTTCGAGGCGGGGCTAAAACTGCTGTCTGCCGGGTGCCCCCACCGCACCAATCCTTTAAATTTTATGTTTCTCTAAAGCCGTGTCTCCTGCGACCAAAATCTAACAAAACATGTTAACATTTTGCTTAGGTCAATCCAGAGACATGACATTTACCGCCAGATCTCAATGGGTTAATCCATTAATCGGTACCTCCTGCTAGAATCAAGTCGAAAACAAAAAAAAAAAGCAAAACTCTTACGTGACGTAACATTTTCTCCCGAATCACACCTACCGCAAGCCGCGTTATGGAACTTTTTTAAACTTATTATTTCAAATTATTTATTTATGAACTAAAAATAAATTAGTCGTATTCAATAATTAATGATGAATATTAACGATAAATAAAGAATTCATATCATTAAATTTTGCGGGATTAAAAACGTATACGAACTATTTTTTTTTTAATGATAATTTTTCGATTAGGCCCAATGAGTATCGATATGGCTGAATGAAACATTTGTATTGTGATAACAATTTTGGATAAATGGTCAGCACTAGTGATTCTCAACTTTTTAAAATTAACATTTATATCGACGTAGAATTTTACGTAAATTTCATCGTGCTATTTATTATATTATGTATCGCTAATGATAAAAAGTATTATGCCAATAAAAAGAAAATATCTTTAAGTTTCCCTTTTGCCAGCGTTTTAACAAGTGGTTAGGTTACTAATGTGCATTTTTTGAGCTTATATAGGCCCTCTTACAATTGCATAGGTATAGAAATTTATGTTTTATATCCATTAAATTGTAAGATGCATCCAGTTTTATAGACATAACACATAATTTAATAAATACTCAATAGATACTGGGTATTAAATTGTAGAAAAAACCTAAGTTTCACATTAAATTCATAGAATGAAAGTTGTATGCAAATTCCCGATTTCATGAGATTTTATGACGTAATTTGCGACAAGTCGCCAAGTCAGCTGATATGACAAATGTCAGAATCTTGTCGAGCAGAGAGGTTAAACCGTTAAAGAAAGTGCATACACGCTGAAAAAGGGGTCATTATAGTCATCATTATGAACAACTTTTACTATGGAACCTAAAACCGAAAAAAAAGCAGATGGTCCGGCTGGTCCTTACATTTGTGTTCTCTTGAATCGATAAAATGTAGGGACCAGCTGGTTTTTTTTCGCGATTTCAGGGTAGGTAGGTCCCATAGTAAAAAAATGTTCATAATGATGAGTACCCCTATTCAGGAAAACAGTCATTAAAATTTCAGGGTGTATAGCTCAAACATCATTATAATTTAGAGTAATAAAATAAAATAATTAAAAAAAAACAAACAGAAATCCAAGACTATCTACCACACCGGCGATTAAATTTTGCATTTTTCAAAGTGCTATCCTACTCGATTGAATCTTTCGGTCAGCTTCATTCTCGATGTTGTGTCTACCAAGCAGAATTGAATTGATATGGCTTTCCATAAGGGTTTTACTTCTTACTCTTTCTAATAGGTATCATAACTGTACGGTCGACCGCACGTCGGTGGTAACACTTTGACATTAGCAGCATCTTTATTTCGTAAGCAGTAAGGGTGGTTTTCGAATTGAAGTGTTACCACTGTCATGCAGTTGACTGTACAAATGTTACAATTATTTATTTATTGACTTCTTGAGCTCATAGAAATGTTCAAGGTCTGAAATAAGGCTATTTAAATTTTTTTCGACCTAGATTTGGGGCCCTCCTGGCGGTGAGGCCCGGAGCCTACCGCCCCTGCTGCCCCTTCTTAGTCCGCCACTGCCGCAGAGAAAGATAATAATAAGTACTGCGCGTCTCATTCATCAAAAAGTTGCATGCTGGCAAATTGTGGATAGACTGGATATTAATTTTGGCCATAAGTGTACATACATGTACAGTAAATTTGTGTGGCTACTTTATTAAATAGTGATCTGTGTGTGCAGTAAATACAAAGTACTCCTACTTTTTAGGGTTCCGAAGTCCTACAAGGAACCCTTATAGTTTCGTCATGTCCGTCCGTCTGTCCGTCTGTCCTAATCCTTTACAGCTTAATAACTTCTACAGTTATAAACATAAGTAAGTGAAATTTTGTAAAAAAATAGTCTACATATAGAACTCAATTTTAAAAGAATAAAAGAATCGTTTTTCCGTATTTTAGGGGTGGCGTCCATACATGTGAAATGGAGAAAAAAAAATTTTTTTCGCTGCACCCCCTCGTGTGGGATATCATTGAATAGGTCTACTAAAATGAAGGTAATGTTTCATACACCACTTTTTTATCAGGTGTACCATCTGCGAAATATAGCCCGCCAAAGTGGCTTGCAATGTGTCCCCCCCCTGCCATTTATAAACTATGCAATGTAGAAACTTATAATCTTCCACATTGATAGACCTTTGTGAAAACTCTCTTTTAAAATTATTTCGAGTATAATGTGATTATAATTTTTTGAGTTATAGAGAGAAAACTGAAAAATACTTAAAAAGTCCTAGTTCAAAGGCCATTGACCTTAGAGAAAAATTATCATAGCAAATAATGCTCCTTTAGCTACATTCTATTTGAAAAAATCACAAAAAGTTACTTTGAAATGACAAACGTTTTAAATTTGGCTTCTTGAATTTAACCCTAGATGGCGCTACTAACAACACGCTCTGAGTCGCGAATGCTGCCGATTATTGCAAAAACTAAAATAGCCATGATTAATATTCGATTTGATTCGTTTGTAATTACACCTACTTAAGGAACCCTATAATACTGAGCATGGCCCGACATGCTCTTGGCCGGTTTTTATTTATTGTGCTTGTACACTCGTATTTGTTATTTTACGACAAAAATAGTAGGTTACATCCTGGTTGTTAATTTCTTGATTATTTATTTTAGTCTTTCAATTTGAATATCCGAAGAAAATGTAACACACTACCTACGCGTAGGTAGTGTGTTACATTTTCTTCGGATATTCAAATACGTCTTAGCAGTGCCCAACCATGAATCGATTTATTTTTCTTTCTACAATGTGTTATTGAAATAACTGAAAACCGCTTAAAAAAAAGTTGTTCATACTGATGAGTACAATGACCCCTGTCATTGTACTCATCAGTATGAACAACTTTTACTATGAGACCAAACCTGATATCGCGAAAAAAAAAACTGCTGTTCCCTATACTTTGTCGATTTATGTGAAGTAATGTGAACACAATGTAGTACAATGACCCCTTACCAGTTTTTCAGTTATTTCAATAACACATATGTTTAGTAATATAATATTTAGTAACACTGTCATGATATTTCTAAAATTGTAACAAAAATAGCAAGATATAAACACTGAGTACATTTTAAGCATTTTAATTAAGTTATTTATCACAATACAGTATTATTTGAAATCTAATAGCGTGTTCTGCACAATAGCACTGATATTTTATGGTAAATAATTAGTGCTCATAGCCACTGGGGAGAGCATTGACATGGGGATTGTGGAAGAGGGACTTCTGGCCTTCACCCCATGGGAAGCGCTGAAATAATAAAATATTTTTTTAGTTATTAATAAAATTCCCTGCTAACTGAAATAGATGTAAAAAATAAAATTATTAGAAGAACTAAAACTGCTTTTTTTATCTTTTTTTTATGGATCTAGATATAGTCTTGACCGCAATCTAGACAGCTTTGTCAAGATGTGGTTTACGATGGAGCAAGCAAACCTATTTATTACTAGCTGTGCCCGCGACTCCGTCCGCGTGGATGTCGGAAAATAACATCCTGTCATAGGCCCATACCCAGCCGTGGGACAGCTGTAATGAGCTGATTATGCTATGTTATTCTCTATTTTCTTAACTCTTCTCGTTCTAAGAAGAGGTCCATGCCCAGCAGTGGGACAGTAATTGACTGATTATGTTTAGATAATTTAATATATTACATTAAAAATATCCAGTTCCTTAACTCTTCTCATTCCGAGAAGAGGTCCATGCTCACCAGCAGTGGGACAGTAATGGGCTGACTATGTTATCTATAATACTAACGAAATCTAGTTGTATTTTTAGGAATCTGCAAACAACCAACAATCATGACCTCTACTTTGTATGCAACTTAATACAATAGAGGGGTCAAGCTGTATCGCTGGATCTACTCAACCGATTCAGATAAAACATACCCTATATTTTAAGTTAGACTAATACCAATACAAATGCTAAGTTTCATTACGATCCGTTCAGCCGTTTTCACGTGATGAGGTAACAAACAGACAGACAGACAGACAGACAGACATAAATTTTTTAAACGATTGATTCGTGTTCTATAGCTTAATTCTAGTACCCCTAGCCGGTTTTCGCGAAAAAAAACTCAATGTACAGACTTTTCGACCTTTACAGTTTTATTATAGTATAGATTAACCTGTTTTAACATAACCAACCTATTTCTGTCCTACTGCTGGACAAGGGCCTCTTCTCAGAATGAGAAGGACTCAGACTTTAGTTTACCATACTGGCCTTCAGCAGGTTGGCAGACTACACATAAGAACTTTAGAAGAATATCTAATAGGATATTAATTTAATCAATGCTAATATGGAAACATTTAATTTTATTTAAATCTTTTAACAGGCCTGCTTTAGTAAACTTAAAAGCTAAGCGTAGTCTAAAGGATTCTTGGCATTTATAAATTAAGTACATTTTTATAATCAACCCGGGTACATCCTTTTTGTTCCTATAACATGGCATTCAAATAAGAATCATCTAAGTTGTAAACTTCCAGCTACTCTACCTTAGTGCGGATACGCAGGAAATCATAGGGAATAAATTCTGGCTGTGCCGCATGAGCATGCTCCTGGTGGGCCAGGTAGGCATTCAGCATACCAAGACCAACAGCAGGGAATGCAACGAAGAATGTCATCTTCTTCCACAGTTTGTAGCCACCTGTTAACAAATGATATATATAATTTGACGACAACGACGATTTGACAATGTCTGTGGTCTAGTGGTTCGAGTGTCGGACTGTTGATCATGAGGTTGTGGGTTCGATTCCTACAGAACACAAATATTTGTGTGATGAACATAAATAAGTGTTTGTGTTGTTCTGGGTGTTTCTTATGTATTATAAGTAGGTATTTACAAAAGAAAAGTATATAAGTATTTCATCAATTGTCTAGTACCCATATTACAAGCTCTGCTTAGTTTGGGACTAGATGGTGCTGTGTAAAAATGTCCCAAAATATTTATTTATTATAAATAAATATGTTGTTTTACAGATACAATTATTATTATTGGCCATAAGGCGAATTATGTAATAATAAAACATTAGGGGGAAACAAATATCATGTCACATGTTGTGAAACAGGAAAATTCTATTTGAAGTACCTGTTTTTATTGATTTCTGAGACTAGTTGCCTCTAAGGCAAATACATGGGTAGAATTAAGATGGACGGAGACATTGCAGACAACATCTAATTAAATGCAGAGTATAGGTTTATTTTCTTGTCGTACAACTTGGGAGAGGCCTATGTCCAGCAGCGGACTGCGATAGATACGAGTTGATGATGATGATAAAGGGATTCCTAATTATCTATGTATTTATGAAATCTACTCATCATCACCATCCTCCAAGCCTTTTTCCAACTATGTTGGAGTCGGCTTACAGTCTGACCAGATGCAGCTGAACATCAGCATTTTACATGGAGCAACTGCCATCAAAACCCCCCCAACCCAGTTACTGGGCAATAGCGACATTCGGAGGTTAGACCAGTCATCAGACTTTCAGGCCTTGGACTACCTGTAACAACTGCCATAGATATTCGTATGACAACCAGGACCGACAGCTTAACATGCTCTCCTAGGGACAGAGGAGTCTCAATGTGTAACGAAACTGTCACCCGTCCACAGACTGACCTCTGCAAGTGCAGCTTACCCTTGTAAAGTGTACAATCCACACAGTTGTTACTCATCTACTGTAGGCTAAATATATTAGTCAGATGATGATTGTAATACTAGCGATAACAGATATCTTTATTAATATGATGTTATTTCTAAGGCCACAAGGTTAGATTATTGTGTTCCTGAATAAATTAGAGTATTCCATTCCATATATGTGGTATGGTACCACAACTGCATTCAAATTTTGGATGATTTTAACAATAATATTATCAGTTTATATTTAAAATAAATGTAATGTTCTGTCTGGAAATTGCACATTAAATTTAAGTAATAGTTTAAATATCATTGAGGAATAGTAAATCGGCATATAAACAATGAACAATATTAAATCAGAACAAAATGGACAAACAGTTGAACACAAGCACAACAGGAAATACAAACCCGTACCTATGTATTATATCAGTACATAAATTCGTGTTCATAGGAACATAAAATAAAGAAAGTAGACCACCACTTTATGGAGTTTAAGTCGGGTTGGTCAAAATATTTGTAAAAGAATATTAGGCAGGTGGAAAAAGGAAAGATAAGGCCCTACTTTAGGTTATCTGGTTACATAATTTTTAGTGTTCCTATATATTTCTCACCTCCATGGCCTCCAGCGGTAGCAGCATGAGTAGAAGAACGTGCGTTAGTTTTAAGATACTGAATCGCAGCCTTTCTCAAAAGGGAATTCATTTTGCTTGAAAATTAGTCGTAGACACAGACCAAGTAGAGATGCTACGCATCAGACGACAATCTCCGAACAAGAAATTTGGTCAATAGGGAACCAAAGAGTTACCTCAATAATAGAAAATGACAAGCACAGATAATACATTTTTTTCAACTTCCAACCAAGCAAAAGGTTTTTAAATTTCGGCCTTGGATACAAGGCTTTTGCCCCTTATTCATGCGTAGGTAGGTACCTATACATGCATTGCTAATATTTTATTTTTTATAGTGAAAGTGAAATAAAAACCATTACTTTTACATAAATCTGTTTATTTTTCAATTTTCTCCAATAAACATTGTTTTTTTTTCAGTTATTTCTAATCAGAATAAAATTCTACATTTTCTTGTTTGATTTGCATCCACAGTATCTTCCTAGCCACAGGAGCACAGACTACTTAGAAGATACTACGTATCAGACGGACGACTGCCTTGAAATTTTTTCATCGATTAAGTAATCTGTAGCAGGGGGAAAATAGAATTTGACATTTGCAAGTAGGTAGGTTTTCAGTATCTATATATCTATAGGTAGATAGGTATAAATGATACTAGTGTATAGATAGGTAGGTACTAAATGTTTTATTATATTTACGTGGGCTTATAGGTAAAATTCACTAAGTGACATTTTTAGCAAAATATACATCACTTTCGGCTGATAGGGAATTGGATGGAAAAAAAAACTGATTTTTGCCAAAAATGTCACCTAATGAATTTCACCTTTATACCCATACTGTTAGGTACGTACAGTACTGGACTGTGTCTGGGATATTAAAATTTAAACAACAGAACATTTTTTAGTTGATTTATTTTTCAGTTTTTTTATATATTTTTCATACGCCATTTTTTGAATTTGCGGCAGTACCCCCACTCGTTTTTCGAGCCGCACAATATCGGTTCCCCCTAAAATTTTATTAATTGTGTTACACCAGTTATGGATGGCAAATTTCACAACAATTAATGCAAATTGATTGTTTCGGTGTTTCGGGCAGTTTATTTCGTACGTCATTTTTGATTTAATTTCTTTTAAAATAGTTTTGGAGATATAATTTATGTGAGGGCTATTTTCCAGAAAATTATTTGTCGTTTCCATAACTGTGCCGAAACACCGAACTGCTTTCTCAGATGGGTAGCTTAGTCGCTTTTTACATTGGTTGTACTCCCTGTGACTCACCCATTCATGAATTTGAAGAGGTGATTCAGATGTCAATAAATTTTTACATTCGTCACAGGGAGTTCTTTCTAACACTTTTCTCACTACCCATCCGGCAGTGTACGCCCGAGAATGGACTTCCAGGCGTTGTTGTCTTGCCCGATTGACAACTTCATTCACATTGTCAGGATGATCAGGCAAATTTGACTTTGACCGAGTTGGTGAAGTTGGTGAGGTTGTTTCAGTCTCACATTCGGCTTCAAAAGTGGAACTTGTTTTCAGTTTTAAAATTTGAGACATGCTCAAAAGTTGGTCTGCCCGATCATCCTCACAGTTAAATGTATCATTGTGAAATTTGATCATCCGTGTTATCAGAAGTGATCTGAATGTGCAAATGAAGCTGTAGCAGTCTGGGTCATTGTGTCTGAAGTTATACGCCCTCACTTGCCCAAAAAAGTTTTCAACTGGATCAGAGTTGAAATAGCGAGGACGCATAACTTTTAGACCCTGCTCTTGAAAGAACTGCCACAGCCTCATTAAACTTTTCAAGGTAGTAACACAGCTTTTTAATGTGGGCACTGATATTGTGTTGCCTTTTTCATCCAGAAATTGAATTTTTTCTAAAATGTTAATGGCGTCCTTCCAGAATGAATGGTGCTTAGTTGTGGAAGTAACTGCCCTCCGCAGGTCCTTTCCTTTTGTATGCTTATGGTGGAGGGCAGCACCATTGATGCTGTCAAATAGGTTGTCGAAAAACTTCACTGTTTTTGCTGTGTTTGGCATGGTGTCACTCACTGGTCTTCCATCGGCATAGTGAGCTGGAAATAGAAAATGATTATATTTAAGGTTTGTAGTATATCATAGAATCATAGTCAAAATAAAGAAAAGAAGAATAGGAGCCCACCTAACCAATTACAAAATTAATATGACTTTTTACCATCTGAAAAAAAAAACAGGGTCTGTCATGTAATAATAGATTTATGAAAAAAATAAAGTGAAAACAAAAAATCTGCTGTTTTGACATGTTGTCGAGCAACATTGATGACTGTTGTAGGAAACAGTAGCCCTAGCACAAACCATAGAAAAAGTTGTTCTTTATGATAAGTACATTCACCCCTTCAAAGGTCCCCAGGCCCCAGCTTATGTTACATCTTATCAGTTTTTCAAATATATCTTTAACAAGATATGGCTCAGATAGTTTTTTAATAGTATAGAAAAAAAAACTTACAAAACTGTGAAGTATACGAAAGGGCAGCAGATACGGTGGAACTGAACACACGCGCGGCAGTTTTGACCTGCAAATTTTTCATTTCAATTAATGCTTACAAATCTGAAAAGCAATGCAGTAAACAATAAACTGGGTGTTTATTAGTAATACCGTGCACTACATCATTTTACTGTGCAGTATAAATTGGCCGTTTTTATTAGCATGGCATATACTTAATTATTGACCAAGCAACTAGGTTTCCAAATCAACAGTAGCATCACAGGAACATACTACCATTCCAAAATGAGACAGTTAGGTCAAGTGAGAAGTTCATTTATAAATAGTATTAAAGTTGTTTTGGAATGCAAAGAAAATACAAACCTTCATTTTATTTCTATTGCTCATTTTCTCAGGAATGACATGATGATCATTGAGTTTGTGAAGAAGTCTTGAGTCAGCATGGTTACAGTCTGTCAAATACACGTCTACAATATCCTGCCATTTGGAAATTTTTCCATCCAATTTAATACATTTGTTAAGGAAGTTATTTCTGAAACCCTTAATTATGTGTGAGGGGTCGTAGATAATGTTTAATTTTAGTCCGCATAACTCCACAGTGTCATCTGAAAGACAATAATTATAAATTAGATTGGAATTTAAAATTCAACAAAAAATGTTTAATGTTATGATATCCTGATGTATGGTCTATGTATGTGCTATTGGCACAGATAAAGAATGGGACTGAAAATAGTAGCATTTGTATTCGCCTCTCGCTCACACATATAGTATTGTGAGAGTGAGAGGCACATAGAACAGTAAAAGTGCCGCCATTTCCAATCCCATTCTTTATTTGCATGAGTAGTATGTGTATTCTTTACCAACCTGTTGGCAGATCTGCAATGAGTTGTGCTCGCCTTGTCTCTTGTTGAAGCTCCCCAAGAGCTCTGCGAAATGTCGATCCCTGATCGCAGATTGTAGCAATGGGCCTAAGCCCAATCTCTATGGATGCAGTGACAACTTTTTTTATTATGCGTTTCAGCTCAGCTGGATTAGTTGCACCTTTACAAAAGTAAAAGGCAAATGGTTGCTGCCATTTATATACAGCTCCTCTTAACATAAAGACAAGAGCTTGGTCTGCAAACTCTTTATGTTTTTGATCGAAGTGCACAAATCCATTAATATTATCTTTGTTTTGATTGAAACTTAGCCGTTCATCAAGGTGCATCTCATCAAAAATTATGGAGCAAAATTTTTTGTTAGTGTTCCATGTGGCAACCTGAAAACAAAATAAATGTTACTTTTTCATTGTGCACTACACACATGTGGGATATATCACACTATACACATAAGTTTGAAAATGACATACCTCTTTCTTCATTACTTCAATAAGCACAGAATTTATCCCAACTTCAATATTCAGCTGTGATATTAGCTTATTCAATGTGGATTTTGAAGGTAAGATGAATATTTTCCGTAGAAATCTGTAACACTTTGGGCTCTGTTTCATAATAGATAGTGCAATTAGTTTTTCAGAGTCTGTAAATCTGTGGGCCTGTTTCTTTTTCATACAAAGGTTTATTTGCATCTGCATTATTTGCTTAGCATATGGGTTCATCTTACAAGTAAGCTCTTCAAAAGAGTTCTCCTTAGAAAATTTCAGTGCCCTTTTTGCCCTCTTCAGATAATCAATTTGGTGCTTAGATTTATTGTATATCTTATACAGCTTTGCACAATTGGGTGTTAATTGGTTTATTTTACTTATTAGTCTTTTTCTTGATGCCTTTGGTGTTTTTAGGAGAATCAAACCTGGGCCTGCAAAAAAACTTCATCTCATTATCAATATTCATTTGAGATTATAATTTGGAGTCAGTGTTTCATAAACAGCTACCAGTTGCTGACTGCCTTGTTGGTCTAGTGGTCGCAAGCCCAACTGACGAGCGTGGGGTCCTGGGTTCGATTCCCGGGTTGGGCAGTGTTATTGGGTTTTTTCATTAGGAAATTCTCAGTAGCAGCCCGGAGTCTGGATTTGTGCCCGGTCAATGGCAATAGGCTCGCCCCCTATTACTTGGGACTATAACATAACTGGCGAAATGTGGGTGTACTATTACACCTCTGCCTACCCCTTCGGGGAAATACAGGCGTGATATTATGTGTTATGTGTGTGTGTTTCATAAACCAAGGAGTCTTCAAGTTTCAATTGATTAGGTTAAAGTAGCATTCAATAGCTAGGTAAGCATGCACTATTGTCAACCATTTCATTGCTTAATACTTTGTGAGATAGTGGTCCAACACAAGCCTATTTATACTAATATTATTAAGAAGAAAGATTTGTTTGTTTGTTTGTAATCGATAAACTCTAAAACTACTGATTTTAATAATTCTTTCACTATTAGAAAGCTACTTTATCCAGTATAACAATTATACAATATAACATAACATAACATCACGCCTGTATTTCCCCGAGGGGGTAGGCAGAGGTGTATAGTACATCCACATTTCGCCAGTTATGTTATAGTCCCATGTAATAGGAGGCGAGCCTATTGCCGTTAACCGGGCACAAATCCATACTCCGGGCTGCTACTGAGAATTTCCTAATGAAAAAACCCAATAACACTAACAAACACACACTAACACACTTTTATACAATATAAAATGTCGAAAACTTAGTACAATAATAATAAAAACTTATTTCAAGAAACCAACCTTTTGCTTGAGAACTGGTTGATGGATGAGCAATTAAAATTGATTCTGTTGGTGAATAATGACCAGAGTCCTTGCATATGGAAGCTACAGCTGTAACAATATATACATACCATACATTAAGACCACATTTACTATGTACTCAAGTGCAAAAAAATTACACATGGCAAAAATTGAAATTTACAAGTAACCAACCTTTTGCTTGAGAGCTGGTAGATGGATGAGCAATATAAGGTGATTCTTCTGCCGAGTGATGACCAGAGTCCTTGTATATGGAGGCTGAATCTGTAAAAACATAAATACCATACATTAAGACCACATTTACTACATACTCCTGTGCAAAAAATGACACATGGCAAATTGACATTTACAAGTAACCAACCTTTTGCTTGAGAGCTGGTAGATGGATGAGCACTATAAGGTGATTCTTCTGCAGAGTGATGACCAGAGTCCTTGTATATGGAGGCTGAAGCTGTAAAAACATATAAATACCATACATTAAGACCACATTTACTACATACTTCTGTGCAAAAAATGACACATGGCAAAATTGACATTTACAAGTAACCAACCTTTTGCTTGAGAGCTGGTCAATGGATGAGTAATGTAAGGTGATTCTTCTACAAAGTGATGACCAGAGTCCTTGCATGTGGAGGCTGAAGCTGTAACAACATATACATACATCATTGCCATAATTATTATACTAGTATAAGTCATAAGTATTAGTGTTTTTTTTATATTTAATCTGTATTTCTTGGTGGCTTACCACTGAATCTCGCAACCTTTGGAATTGGTTCTTCATCTTTGAAATAGGAATGGTCTGAATGTCTTTTCTTGGTTATTTCTTCACATTTGTTGGCTGAAATGGGATTAAAGACAGTTGACTTATACATTTTATATTGAATTAGCATGAACAATATTTAAAAAAAAACAGTTAATATCGTTTTAGGCTACTTACAAATATCATCAATGTGTAGTGCGGGAACCCCATTGGTAATTTCCTCAGGTGTAAACAATGATGGGTAGGCACCATACCTCAGTCGGGAATTCGGCCTGGTAAACCTTTTCTCAAAATGTATGTGACAAACCGAGAGTTTAGCAAGTTTTACTTTCGGTACATTTTTGAGATTTTCAGAGTTTATACAGTCCAACCACTTATTAAGTCTAATATCATCACTCACGGGGAAATAATGTAAAAATGCGTCCTCTCGCTTATTACTACAACCAACAACACAGCACTTTGGTGTCCGCATAATTGTTGCTCTCCGTTTATAGTTTTGCACCAAAAATAAACGACTTTAATTAAATCCTCGGAAAATCAATTACAAAAACTCGACGAAAACAACAGAATTTACGGAATTTATTTACTCACAGGAGAAAAAATAACTAACTGACGCTACTACTGACAGCTAACTACAACCAGTCAAAGATGGCGGCGACCCAGGCCACCGCGGGGGAGGAATGCGGTGCGCGGAGGACGCGGTTCTATTTTCCCCCTTCGCTCTACAGCAAAAATATTTTCTATGGAAGTGAACCGGCGGTGCACAGGAGTCATCGTCTTCAGTGTTGAATGGACTGTTATTTGATTGTACATTACCTGCAAGGAAAATTAAGGCTTTTAACTACTTGGTTTAACATTAATATCTACAATGTTATCATTGCATTTACATAAATCAAACAAAATTAAAGAAAGAAATAAAAGAATTATTTTAATCTTGTTACAGGCGAGAGAAAAAATAACACATCAACAATAAAATTAAAAATAATATGCCTGTAAAAGACTAAAAAGGCCCCCATCTCAGCAAATGCTACAACACCGAAATGTTGCAGCACTGGTTTTCAGATCGGTCTCGGAATGAACATTATAACCTAATTTAAATGTACTTGTAATTTAAAGTATAGCCTAGTGGTTGAATGCTTGCCATCCTTGCAGGGGGATCTGAGTTCGTACCCGGCCCACACCTCTGGCTTTTCGAATTCAAGTGCGAATCAGAATTTGATTGTCACTTTTTACTTTAACGGTGAACGAAAACATCGTGAGGAAACCTACCCACTTGAGAGTGCTTCATACAGTTCTTGATGGTGTTTAGTCCACCAACCCGCAGTAGGCCAGCGTGGTGGACTCAGGCCTGAATCCTTCTGAGAAGAGGCCCGTGCCCAGAAGTGGAACAGTAACGGGCTGATAATGATGAACCATTTTTTAATAGAAATGTCTTTAGAACTTTACCCTGCCTACCATCATGCTCAAACATTTCTCAGTTGATTGTGACATTCACACACAGCTTACTTTGTTGAGGCCAACTTATAATATTATTATTCATATTATTTTGTTTTTAAATATAAATGCCATTAAAGAAAATGAAAAAAGCTGTTGCTTACCTCATTTAACAAATGATTTCCAACAAAACTGTATGTAGGCGGTGGCATCTCAGTATCTGAAATAATAAAAATTAGTTTTACAACAGCATTAATATTATTAAGATTCCACACCCGAAGGGTCCAAATGGAATCCTATTGCTGTGGCCAAGGGCAGATCCAGGATTTGTTTCTGGGAGGGGCACAAGGGCCAGATAGGCAAGGAGTACTTAGAAGTGTCCCCTATAGTATTGCATTATGTGTGATATTTTATGATTTCCAACTTATGGTAGCATGTAGTACACTTATGTTTGCAAAAAGAAACAAATAATATTCAAACGGCATTGTATTAATCTCCCAACTCCTAGTTTTATTTGAACCATCTGGTGGGAAGGACTTGTTTCCCTGTGTATCAATTCATTAAGCTTCGTTTGGCCCCCAGAAGCCTGAAATAATCGTTTTCTGTAGTGTGTAGTGCATGCAGATTGAAAAGTTCATTGTCAAATATTACACTTTAACATTGAAATGAAATATATTATTATTTGCTTACCTGATGTGATCATATAACAGTGGCTTGATGTGCTAGTGGCTAGTAGTAGGCACAGAGTACATTATATAGCTGAGAATAGAGTAATCAGTCAAAAAGGCGATAGGAGCGCCTCCGGTGTTGATTTCTGGAACTACAACGTGCTATATACATACCTATAACTATAGTAGGTATATGTGACCTCGCATGACCCCTACAATAACCTTTAGAACAATTATTTCAGCTCTAAATGAGATTTTGTGCAATAAAACTAACAACTAGGTGAGGTATTTAATTTAATTTACCTCACCTAGTTATTAGTTTTATTACACAAAATCTCATTTAGAGCTTTAACTTAGGTGTAATTTGGGATATAAAATAAAATGCAGTATTATGGTTTGCAAATTTAATGTAGTTTTACATGCTTTATTATAATATTCAATAGCCAGTTATTTCACATCTTCTTTGTCTGTCCTGATGCTAGTCAACAACGTTACACAAACATTACACATTAGAACATCACCGTTGTCATTTATTAAAAAAAACTTATACAGAACTCAAACCAAAATTCTGTCAAATCACTTCTGTGGTCTGACCAAATCAATAAAATCGATTAGTATAATTCTTTATGCAAGGTAAATCACTTTTTCTTTTTGAATTAGCTGTTACCACATCTTGTATCGCAGAAAACATCTTTAACGTGTGTTCGGAAGGGTAGGTGAGCAATTTAAAGGTAGAAAAACATAATAATTTAGGTCGGTTTCGTCACTATTAAATAAAATGTCTTTACATTGGTTTTTAAATAAAGCTTAATGTTAAATCATTCTGAATGCGACACTTAAAGTAATAAATAATATTATTTAGATAATATAAGACTTATCACAATATAACCCAAAAAAAAAAGTGTGAAAAAGAAGTGTTTTGATGAACTCTGGTACCCAAGGTATATATTGTGTTATGGTACCAGGGTTCTCGCGTTCAGGTTTTTATAATACTTAAAATAACAGTTACATTGTAAGATGTAATTGAATTGATTGCGATTGTAAGATGTTGACGAACACAGTATTGGAATTTAGAAATAACTTTTTGACTTGCCTGACAACAGAAGTGCTTTGACAGAATTTTTATTAGTTCTGTTAATGATTTTTTATAAATAACTGGTGACATGGTGTGAATGTGTTGTAGAATGGCATCGGATCTCAGATTAATTGCCAATCTGAGCATCAGATATAAGATGCAGACTATTGAAAAAAAATGCAAATCATAAAACTGCGTTTTATTTAATATCATAAATAAAATTTAAACTGTGTTCATCTACCGTACACGCTGCACTGATATATTTCTCTGTACAGTCATAAACAAATGCGGTGTTATGATTTGCAAATACGTTTTTTTTATAACATTCAATTGCTAGTTCTTTCACAGTATCTTCTTTGTCCGAATTTTATGTCCTGATGCCAGTCAACAACGTATTCACATCACGGCAACAGCCGAATGTTGTATGTAAAATCTCATACAGAACTAAAAAAAAACTGTCGAATCACTTCTGCGGTCTGGGCAAGTCAAAAAGTTGAAAATGATTACCGTAAAATGCCCTAACTTTGCCCACAAGCCCTACTTTGCCTAACGCATTAACTTAATTTTTACACGCACTGACACTTTATAACTGAACTAAAAGTTAGCGTTGTCATAGTTTTTAAATCTCCCCAAGTACGGAAATCATAGCTATTATAAATTACTAAAAAAACAACTAGGCAAAGTAGGGCTTGTGGGCCAAGTTAGGGCAGTTTACGGTACTGTTACAAAATTGTTATAGTATAATTTTCATTTTTATTACATTTTAATACTTTTCTTGCCCTTGCCCATACCTTACTATGATCAGATTTAGGTGTGAGAAAGCTTTTAAGATAAATAACTTTTCCGCTGCTTTTTTTCGAGTTATCATGACTGCCATTCATAGAATCGAAGAGTTCATCGAAAACCAGCAATACTTCGGCGGTATTTTTGCACTCCACTGGAAGTATTGTTTTATCTGAAAAAGTAGAAATAAAACTAAAAATATGACTTTTAAATAAATTTCGAGGGATGGTCAACAAACAGCAAATTACAATTGCTTATAACCAGTGATCAGATGATTGGTGTTCAAAACTTTGAAGGTTAGTTTGGTTTATTAATTACTAGCTTCTGCCCACTGCTTTGCACTCGCGTAATTCGTTTTATCACACAAAGACGTTATCGCCATTCAGCAGGTTTTTTTTTATCTTCGCAGTATAAAAAGTAGCTAGGTTGTTCTCCGGGTTCCAGACTATCTCTGTACCACGTTTCCTCAAAATCGGTTCACGCGTAGCGTGAAAACGTAATAAAGAAACAGAGAGAGTTACTTTTGATTTTAGTATATTAGTTTGGATTTGAATCAGGTAGATATTTGCCTGTTTGCTGGTGGATAAACAAAATAAATCATTGACTTTAGGTAATTAAGCTCACGAATATGATACTGCTTATAATAACTACTCACCAGCTAAGTATCCCATATTGGTAGCAACAGTTCGACTGAATATTTGGGTTGCCATCTTAACCTTCATTTTGGGGGTTAATGTGAGCTTCCGTAAGATTTTTCATTAATCTGATTCCTTTACGTGAGGGATGAAGTTTAATTAAGTGGTCCCATTTTTCAATTTTAACTTGTCTATAGTGCACTGCAAATCCTTCATAATAAAATTATTCCTAATCCCTTTGATTAAGTGCGGGGGATCAAAAAGGGGCATGAATACCTTTCCATTTATTACAAATACTTGATCCTTGAAATTTTGTATTCTTCTTATATAAGAACTTGTGTTAATTATATAATTAACACAAGTTTCTTCTATCAATTCGTTTACAGTACATAACATTTACAGTCCCCTGGTCACAGACAGTTGCAAGCACATTCAATCCACATGACTGCAATTCGGTTATAATATTTTGTTAATAAAAGTTTTAAATCTCCTCTTGTTGTTCCTCTGGAAAATGTATAAGCCGGTGATTGCTTGTAATTTTCATAACTCCCCTAACATAAATACAAGAGCATGGTCAGCTATGTTTCTCTTTGTTTGTCTTCCATTATTAACAAATCCTGTAATCTCATCTCTTTTTCTATTGAAATCATAATGAAACATTATTGATATTTCATTGAATAGAAGAAAGAATACACGACGTTATTGACCCTTTTCTTAAACTGTTCAAATATCTTTTTGTTTTATCCTAGTCTTAAACCGACACAGGAAATAAGCAGAGTTAGAGATCTATATGATTTTGAGCCCTGTTTGTATAAGCTGAGGAGCCATGATTGTTTCGTCTTTGGTGAATCTTCTTCCCATTTTTCCTTCCTTTTGAATGAATTTTGGAGGCTGCCAATGTCGTAAATTTCTGTAAATATTTCTGAAAAGTTGTATTTTCAGAAAGTTTCTTACTTTCTATGTGCTTCCTTTAGTCGTGTGGCATAACTGTCTTTTTTGTTGTTGTAATGTTTTGATAGTGTTTTGCCGGTTATTATGTTTGATGCTGAAAAAAGAAAACCTTGTTATGAGATAGTTCAGTTATCTTGCTGGTTCATTAGAAACTTGACTTTGCCCGCAGCTTAGCCCGCATACTGAAATAAGATATAGCCTATGCTACTTCTGAATTAAGAAGCTTTCTAATGGTGAAAGAATGATTAAACTCAGTTCAGTAGTTTCAGAGTTTATCAATTACGAACAAACAAACAAACATTTCCTCTTTATAATATTAGTATAGATCATCATCACCATCATCATTTCAGCCGAAAGAGGTCCACTGCTGGACATAGGCCTCCCCCAAGCATCGCCACAATGACCGGTCCTGCGCCTTCCGCATCCAGCGGATTCCCGCGACCTTCACCAGGTCGTCGGTCCACCTTGTGGGGGGCCTACCCACGCTGCGCCTTCCAGTACGCGGTCGCCACTCCAGAACTATACTGCCCCATCGACCATCCGTTCTGCAAGCAATGTGCCCCGCCCACTGCCACTTAAGTTTGGCAATTCATCGGGCTATGTCGGTTAGTTTCGTTCTCCTGCGAATCTCCTCATTTCTGATTCGATCACGCAGGGATACTCCCGAGCATAGCCCTCTTCATTGCCCTTTGTTCGACTTTGAGCCCATACATTGAAACATAATAAATGAAACAAATACGTACCATTTTTGGTCATTGCAGCTGGATGCTTTAAGGAAGTAAGAATTACCCCTGAAGTGTTTGCAGGCGCAGCTAAATCTGGAAATACATAAGTCATTTGTTATTTTTGGTTATCTATTGAGTATAAGGTTATGATATGAGTACAATGACAATTATTAGAAAATGTGATCTTAAACATGAGGATAATAATCCTACTAATATTATAAACGTGAAAGTTTGTGTGGATGTTTGTTACTCTTTCACGCAAAAACTACTGAATGGATTTTAATGCAATTTGGCATATAGATAGAACATAGCCCGGATTAACATATAGGCTAATTTTTTTCTCGGGAAGATGAACAGTTCACGAGGGATGCGCGGTAAACGACATCCACGCGGGCGAAGTCGCAGGCATAGGCTAGTATAAAATAAACATTACAAAAAAGTTAAAACCATCTTCAAAAATAATAAAATAAATTGTGTGAAACAGTTTAGGAAGTCGGTGCCTATGATTTGGTTTGATTTAAGAAAAAATTGACACCGACTTCCTAAACTGTTTCACACAAATTATTTTATACTTTTTGAAGTCAGTTTTTCTTTTTAACCGACGAAAATATAAAAGTTTATTTTATATTTTTGGCATTAACAAAAGAAAGACAAGCGATTGCTACAATCCCCGATGATATGATATGCTGTGATACATTGAAGAGTTCCCTTCTTTATATCCGGATATCAGATTTTCACCAAATGTTACTTTCTGAATGCAAATGCTTGATTTGTTGATGAAAATACCAAAATCACTATGTGTATGTATGCCTATAATATTTGAGGAGTTCCCTCAGTTCCACATGGATCCCACTATCAAAACTGTATTTTGATAAAAATGGGATCAATCTGGAAGATACCTTAATTTTAGGGGCTCATGGCTAAGTAGCAACCGCGCAGATTGTATGATGGTAATAATATGGATAACCTCCCAGAGGTTAAGCTACACTTGCCGCGGTCAGTCCGTGGATGGATGGGTGACCATTTTGTTGCACATTGAGACCCCTTCATGCCTCGGAGAGCACGTTAAGCTGTCGGTCCCGGTTGACATACGCACATCTATGGCAGTTGCTATGGGTAATCAGAAAGAAGCCCGAAAGTCCGACAACTGGTCTAACCTGCGAATGTCGGTATTACCCAGAAACTGTGTTGCGGGGATCTGATGTCAGTCACTCCGTGTACAATACTGATAAGTATTCAGCCGCATCTGGTTACATTGGAAGCCAGCACCAACTTAATTGGGAAAAAGCTAGGATGATGAAGTGTTAGCAATTTACCTTTTTCTGAAAGCTTTTAAGTTCACTGGTTTTGGTGGATATTGGTTTACTCAATCGAATCGGTAAACATAGGGTAGGACGCCCTCCGGCTCGATGGAGTGATGATACGGATGCGAGTGACCGAGGATCGATGTCAGTGGCGTGCCATTGGAGAGGCCTATGTCCAGCAGTGGACTAATATAGGCTGATGATGATGATTAAATAGACCTGTTAAAATAAGATAACCAGTTATTACATAAATTCAGACAAATAACGTACAATCAAGATGCTTATACAAATGGTAAAGCCAAGTGCAAAATTATGTACCAAATAAACCTTTCAAATATACAGAGGGCTTACAACCAAAAAGCTAAGCTAACTTCAGCCTAAGGACCCTAAAAACCGCCGATCTGGCAGGCAGCACCTGGTGAAATCAGGAGTTATGGGGTGGAGAAAAAAAAATGGTATTTAGTATTGTCTGTGGCTTTTTTCTACAGAGTTTATATATGCTGAAAATTTTGTCGATTCGAAAACGATGAGGCGGGGACGAATTACTTTTACTATGTGACCAATCCTGAAATCGTGAATAAAAAATCAGCTGTTCCTATTGTGTTCAGATAAATCGACAAAATGTAGGGATCAGCTATATTTGTTTCACGGTTGGTCCCATAGTAAAAGTTGTTCATACTGATGAGTACAATGACCCCTTAAGAGATTTTTTTTCGCGATTTCCTTAAATGTATATTATTGCATTTGGCTGGCAGGAAAATTCGGGAGAATGTTGTGGATTTTGTATTATTTTTCAAAATTTGTGTTTCTTCATGTGTTAATGTGTAATAATGGTGGATTATTAAAAGTTAAGTGCTTGTTAACATTTACAAGTGTGGGTAAATGGTACACAGTTGAACAACACGACTTTTCTTTTTTAGGGTTCCGAAGTCCTACAAGGAACCCTTATAGTTTCGTCATGTCCGTCCGTCTGTCCGTCTGTCCTAATCCTTTACAGCTTAATAACTTCTACAGTTATAAACATAAGTAAATGAAATTTTGTTAAAAAATAGTCTGCATATAGATCTCAATTTTAAAAGAATAAAAAAATAGTTTTTACGTTCTTTAGGGGTGGTGCCCATACATGTGAAATGGGGAAAAAAAATTTTTTTTCGCTGCACCCCATTGTGTGGGGTATCATTGAATAGGTCTACTAAAATGAAGGTAATGTTTCATACATCACTTTTTTATCAGGTGTACCATCTGCGAAATATAGCCCGCCAAAGTGGCTTGCAATGTGTCCCCCCCCCTGCCATTTCTAAACTATGCAACGTAGAAACTTATAATCTTCCACATTGATAGACCTTTGTGAAAACTCTCTTTTAAAATTATTTCGAGTATAATGTGATTATAATTTTTTGAGTTATAGACAGAAAACCGAAAAATACTTAAAACGTCCTAGTTCAAAGGTCATTGACCTTAGAGAAAAATTATCATGGCAAATAATGCTCCTTTAGCTACTTTCTATTTGAAAAAATCACAAAAAGTAACTTTGACATCAATCAGACTTCTTAAATTTGGCTTCTTGAATTTATCGCTAGATGACGCTACTAACAACACGCTCTGAGTCGCGAATGCTGCCGATTATTGCAAAAACTAAAATAGCCATGATTAATATTCGATTTGATTCGTTTGTACACCTACTTAAGGAACCCTATAATACTGAGCATGGCCCGACATGCTCTTGGCCGGTTTTTATTTCTCATGAAATTATGTCATATTTTTTCATGTTTATTTGTTCTTTATCAACATTTCTTTCACCCTAGCATTAAAAACATAATAAATATGTATTAAACTGAATCGTAAGTATATCCTCCATTCAAACCGAACGTAAATGTTGCCAGATATCAGACTATTTCAACAAATAATCAGAATCAATTCTAAATATCGATACTTCTATAAATTCACTTTTACTGTGTTTCAGATGCTATTATACTAGACTTATCTTAATTGATTGATTTCTTTTTTTTATTTCCACAATTTATGTCTTTAGATTTCGGTTCGCATGCGTCCGTTAAAAATAATAAAAAAATCACTCATATGACGTCAAATCAAAAGAAATTGCAAAACATATTTTGAAAACCTATTTTGTACAGAAAAATAAGATGATTCTTTGCTTTAAAATACCTATGCATTTATTGTAAGTATTGTTATAATCATTTTAAATTAACTGAAATATTACTTATTAAATCGATATTAATGAATACACCCAAAAACTTGAAAAGCTAATCCAATGTTATTTAAAAAATACTTACAAAATCGATTTTGAACATCGATTAACAAAATAATTATATCTTGCAACACCATACATGATGTCCGGATGTCTTTATGGGTGTGTTCAGTTATATCGCCCAATGATGCACGGAGCGTACTTATCAATCAGTTATGGAGTTGGAAAAAAATTGATTTCTCTTAAACCAGGGTGAAAAAATTAAAATCGTGTGCAGAATAATAAATGATAATTCTTGGTCTACAAAATAAGACTAAAACCGCCGTGACATAGCAATTTTTTTTGAGGGGCCTAAAGCTCCTAAGAGAATGGGCAATGTCCTTTGATTTAAATCATGGATTTTTATAAAAAAAATGATTTCAATCAATGACTTAAATCGTTTTATTTACCACCCTGGTTTTACTAGTCTTGGATAAAAGATCTTAGCAAACAGGTCATAAAACTACTAAAAAAAAATGCACTTGACAGTAAGATAGTTAAAGATTACCTCATGGACAGAATTTCATTGCTTTACCCGTAGATATGGAAGGTTCGACAAGTGTAGGATTCTTCCTAGTCACATGACAGTGCATTCTTATGAGGTGAGCCTGTAAATTAAATACATGTATTTTTTTTAACTTTCAATAAAGCATGATTTGTTTAAGAAATAAGTAGGGCTGTTGTGTCATCAATATTGTGTACAACAAATGTTATCAAGATTGATGAAAAGAAGAAACTTTTCAATGAGGAGACGCAGGTTGGATCCATGGACCAGCCATGTTAGCCATTTAACAATTAGGTTTTTCATTCCTAATTTATTCAGCAAAAATAAACATTTTAAGGAAATCAGCATGTAACAGAGAAGAAAGTTAAATGGATGGATCACCTTGATAAGACCGCCCATTGTACATATCTTCTACATAAGTCATATTATATGTTGCTATTTTCTTTTGTGTACAATAAAGAGTATTTGTATTGTATTGTATTGGATAGATGGAATGGTGAAATACTGGTCTGAAATGAACTTGTGCAAAAGAGAAACTACCTATGAACGGTCAGGGTCAAAAATATTAGGACAAACGGACTATTATTTATATTTTTTTTTTTTTTTTGCCATATTAGCTAAACCTAGTACTTTAAAAACTATTGTGATGAGAGAATAAACTGATTATTTATTTATTTATTCAAAATGACCTGAATAACTAAGAAAAATAAACTATATCTCAATGACACAAGGTGAGTTGCAGGAAAAAAAAACAGTACAGTACTGCAGAATAAATATTGTGCATCGGCACAGATATATCGGCAAACATCAGTAACACTCATACTGTACATGACAAATATGATTGACTAAAGTAATTTGGTCCTAAAAAACACTCGCAATTTCGAGTGTCATGCCAATGTTCTCATTCTGATAAGAATTTTATTCCATTGAGATAAATTTTAATATGCAAGATTTTTAAAGATAATTTTGAACAGTCTATTCATCCTGATATTTTTGAAACTGACTGTACATATAACTAAAAACTGTAGTAGTAGTGAACATAGAAATAATGGCAAATATTTTTAAAAATACCTTGGTCAGAGTGTCACCTTAGAGGCCCTTGCGTGCAAAGTAGGAACCACATTAGCACTTAATCTTCAGCTCCTTATATGAAATTTAGTTTTAAAGTGTTTGAGACATACTTTTCTATCATTGAATACAAATTAGCCACCCAAAACAAGAAAATCTCCACCAATTTCCAGGATCTAAATCAGCCTTCTTCATTAACAGGGTTGGGAAACGAATGCAAAATTATACTGCAATCTTCACCTGCAAATGAAAAGACATTATTATTATTGTTCAGCTGTCTCTCTAGTAATAATACTGTACACCCTTCTATGACAAACTCAAGTTAGATGACAAAGTTCTTAATAAAGAATATTATATACTTACTACGGTAGGTAATCCAACGGCGAATACAATATCTAAGTACATATTCCATAGCATCAAGTCCGGTTCGGAAGCAAAATAGAATAAATGTCTAAAGTAGTATGCACGGATCAAAGTATAAATTGTCATCATTTACATTAAATTGAACTAAAGTTTACAAAGGAAACTGCAATTTTGCCGGCCCGGCGCCATGACACATGACAGAATGACAATCCATTATACTTTTACAAAAGTTTATAAACCAAACTTGAAAATCCTACAAAAAAAAATACTTTTTAAAGAGCAAATATAGATTTCAGAATTTTTTATTGATATTTGTGTTTTCAAAGTTTGCTTTTCCCATTATTCTGTTAAAAAGAAAGGTTTAGCTCCAAGTAAAGAATAGTAGAAATTCTGCGTACAAAGAAATATATTGGTTTTGAAAAACACACAAAGAGCCATCTGTTGATACACTCAGGAACTAAACCTGAAGGCTGCTTGCCAATAGATTATTTTTTGTATGAACTGCAAACACCGTGGTAGTAGGCTTGTTTGTTGTGCAGACGTTAACAAACATTTCGTAACCGTAATTCGTAATGTACGTTTTTATTTAGTTATATTAAACTTTGTAGAAAACTGAATAGTATATTTCAACTTTTAAATGGGATAGGTACATATTTTAGACTGCCCATTTTACAAAGAGTTAATTACAAAGAGAATTACTTCAATAATTGAGATTATACATGTACACTACACATAGGTATATAACAACTAACAACAATATAATATATAAAGAGATACAGACCAGAAGGGGAAGGCCGAGGGGGACGAAGTAACTGTCAAAATCTATTATTGAACCCATCTAGAATCATAGACATAACGTTGAAAATTTTTGTTCTAAGATTACTACCCGTGGTCGTAGATTAGAATTTATATCGGCTCTTGCACTTCTTGTCAAAATGAAAATGACAATTTTCAAAATTGATTTTTCATCTATTTGACAGTTGACTTTTTTTTTTTTTATATAATTTTTGTGGCCTGGTTGCTAAGACCTTTAAGCCAAGTCTTTTTTATTGGACACAACATTTTAACACAATATGAATAGAATATATACACTATTTGTTAAATTTTTTGGATAGTACTTTTAACATATTTGTAAAGTGGTTTAAAACAGTTCAAATCTTTTAATAAATGTTTAAGCGACGGCGGGCGGGAAGAACTAATTTCACTTAAGTTTTCTAGCACATCACTAAGATCACTGGCTAAAATTAGTCTGTCAATCAGAAATTTCTGACATCTGAAGAATATATGTTCCATGTCTCCGTCATTTTCTTCACAATATGGACAAGTACTGGTTTGAATTATGCCAAGTCTTGCAAGGGGTACGTTCAGTATTATCGTCGGACGACGGCGGACGACGCCCGGAGCGTTGTTTGGTCGTTCAGTTACTCGGAGTGATCGTCCGGGCGTTCACACCAAACCGTTCAGTATTGTGAGCGGGCGTCGTCGAGCGTACGCACCGGTCACCCCGTGAAATAGTAGGGTAAAAGACGCCCTGCTGTCATGTTGACAGATAATAGTATGAAATGACAGATAATTTGAGGTTTCGATCGTCATAATTGTCAGTGCTTCATTGTTCTAGTGTCAGTTTCATAAAGTCGCCCGAAGTCGTTCAGTAATTCTGAGAAAATCGTCAATGATCGAGTGATATTCACACCGGGTGACTTTCACACTGAGTGCGTTATAAGTGAACGTAGCCCAGGTGTGATGGCATAGTGTTGTGGCCAAAACGCAGTCTATTAATGGTGGTAATAAAGTCACGGCTGGCATCTTTAAGTCGATCATACCAAGGTCTAACAGGTAAGCTTTCTTGGATGTTTCCATACCATCTTCCTTTTGTCTCCTGATCTTTCTTCCACATCTCTATCCACAGATTCTTAATATTTTCATTTATAGAATACAGATAATCAGTCATAGGCACATATATAGTATTTCTAACGTCAAGAGCATTAATACCCTCAAATGCAGCTTTATCAGCAACTTCATTACCAGCAATGCCTCTGTGAGATGGCACCCACATAAAAGAAATTTCAATGCCTCTGAGCGAATGTCGATAAATTAGTTCTTTTATAATGTACAAAATGAAATTAGTTTTAAAATGAATTTTGAGGTAAGATAAACCTTTAATTAAGCTTAAAGAGTCTGTGACAATCAAAAAGTATTTACAATTATTTACATTTTCAATTCGCTTCAAAGCTTGAAAAACTGCCTAAGCCTCTGCAGTGAATATTGAGCACACATCCTGCAGAACAAAACTCTGAGTAAACTTGATCTGTGAATCATACACGGCACAGCGGACATAACCATCTCCTTTACTACCATCAGTATATAATGAATAGTATACATTATTTTCTGAAAGAAAGCTTAGCATGTCAAAATTATTTGCAACTGTACTATGAATTACTTTAATGGGATGTATAATGCTTTGATATGAAAAAGTATAACAGGGCCAAAGGCACTGCTTCCTTATCTTAAAACAACTTTTCTCAATTTCCAGGAAAATATTGAGCAGCATTGGAGAGTGACCAATTAAGAGAGAATTACCAGTTGCTAAAGGTCCAGAAGTACTGATTCTATGAGGTATAATTTTGTTGATAATTTGTGTGTTATTAGAGTATAGCAATTTCAAACAATATCTCTCTGTAAGAAGGAGGCGTCTCAAAATCAGAGGCATAATTTTAGTTTCAACTTCCATGGCCCTAATGGGAGTTGAGCACATAGCACCAGAAATTCTTCTCAGAGCTCTATTCTGCAAAATGTCTAATTTATGGACATGAGGACTGTTTATATAAGCTATAGCACTATAGTCAAAATGGCTCCTTACTATTGCTTTATATAAAATAGCTAATATTTTGGGGTCTGCTCCCCAGGAAACTCCAGCAAGGCATTTAATTATATTTAATCCTTTTAAAGCATTTTGTGAAATATATTTAATAATATGCTTTTCAAAAGTAATTTTTTGATCAATGATAACTCCCAAAAATTTCTTTGAATAAACTCTATTAATTACTTCTCCACCATATAATTATCACAGTTTGGGTTATTGTTACCAAAAATCATAAAACTACTTTTAGATGCATTAATTTTGAGATGTAATTCGCCATTATAATAGTTAAATAATTCATTTAAAGCACTATTAACATTATCAATGGCTATTTGCAAATTATGGTTACTACTATATAAAACGATGTCATCAGCGAATTGCAAAATACTTACATTACTTGTATCTACATATTTACATATTTCACATGTGTACAAATTGTACAATAAAGGTGACAATGTAGCGCCTTGCATGGTGCCTTTAGATGCTGTTTTTGGTCCATGTAATATATTATTATGCTTAACATAAACAGTTCTGTTATTCAAAAACTGATAAATCCATTTACTTAAATGACCAGGGATACTTATATCGGACAAAATTTTTACCAGAATTCCAGGATCAACATTGTCAAAAGCACCTTGTACATCTAAAAATACACAGACAGTGTGTGAAAATAAATTATTTGCTCTTTTCAGGTCTGAGATCAAAGACACAAAGCTGTCAACGCAACTACGCCCACGACGAAACCCATACTGCACATGAGGAATTATACCATTCGCCTCCACATACCAATCCAACCGAGCCTTAACCATATTTTCAAATATTTTGCCGAGACATGATGATAGAGATATTGGCCTATAAGAATTTGCATTATCTGGTGATTTATCAGGTTTGAGTATAGGAATGACACACTGTGTTTTCCAAGAGTCTGGTATCAACTTTTTATTCCAAAGAGAATTGATAATTTTTAAAAAATCTTTTTGAACAGACTCATGCAAATTTTTAATCACAATATATGGAAAATCATCTAGGTCGGGGCTTTTGTTACGTCTAGATTGTAAACTTAATATAAATTCCACCCATGTAAAAGATTCCAGTAAAAATTTTGAGTTCTGATTGTTGTTGTTCATTTCAAAATAAGTGTTTAAATTATGAGTTTCTATCAAGTTCCTACTGTCTGAAAGTTTGTCTAAAAATAAACGAATGAACTCATCATTGTATGATCTATTTACAGTTTTAATTCCATTAAATCTTTTAATAAAATTCCAAATTTTACTGATGGGAGTAGTCCTGTTAAAAGTATGACAAACATTGTTCCAGCCTGTTGGCAATATTATACTTTTATATTTTAATCTGTAAACTAGCAACACTGACTGTTCCCTTCCTATTTGAAAAATGTAGAATGTGTCAACGTAATTTTGTATCTTTAAATATTAATAAATATAATGATTCGCATAACATAGTTTCTCTTTGATAAAAGTAATTATTCTAACATGGTAGCAGAGCGTGGTTGATAGAAAAGAGTAGAACAAGGTAAGAAATTTTCAGAAAAATTTATAGTTGGTGCGAGAGTCTTTTCTTTGTTCAAAAATGGCGGCAGTGAAAAATTCAGATATATTAATTCCAATATTCGATGGCTCAGATTATAAAAATTGGAAGATCAGGCTGCATAAGTTTTTACAATATAAAAAATGTGAAAATGTAATAATACGGAAAAGAGGTGCAAGTGAATCTCAAAGTGAATGGGAAGAAAAAGATATACAGGCCACGAATTACATTTACAGTGCTATAACGAATAAACAGCTAGAATACATATGTGACTTAAATTCAGCATTTGATATAATAAGCCAGTTCGATAAAATGTACCTAAATCAATCGACATCATTGCAAATAATATGTCGTAATAATCTCGAAAATATTAAATTGAAAAATTACACGGACGTTACCACTTTCTTTGACGTCTTTGAAAAAGCTATAAATGAATTGAAACAAGCAGGAGCAACGGTTACAGAGGAAGAAAGACTAAGCTACATGCTAAAATCTCTGCCACAAAATTACAGTCACATTGGTGACTTGATGGATGTTCTACCAGCTATTGACAGAAATGTTGAATATTTAAAAACTAAAATTAGGATGAAAAATATAGAAGAAAAGACAAGTCAGTTACAAGAAAATATGACACATGAGAAAACAAATGTCTTTAAAATTGATAGCCGTCAAAATTCAAATAATAATGTATGTTACATATGTGGAAAACCTGGACATCATCAAAATGTTTGTTGGTATAGAAATACAAGTCATGGCCGTGTTTCTCAATTCAATAGAGGTCGTGGTTTCCAGTCTAATAGAAGTCGTGGTTTCTTCAATGCACGTGGTAGAGGGAACCATCAACAAATGTCAAATCAATCGGGAAATAATTTTCATACCACTATTGCATTTACAAGTGAAAGAGAAACTAAAGAATTATATGAAGGACAGATAAATTGGTTGCTTGACAGTGGTTGCACAGATCATATTATAAACAGCGATAAGTACTTTGAAAAAGAAGAGATTTTAAAGAAGCCTGTTAAAGTTAGAGTCGGAGATGGTAGAATACTAGAGGCAACTAAAATAGGAACAATACCAGTATATTTCTCAGTTTATGGTAATATGTCACAAGTAAAATTAACAAACGTATTTTTCGTAAAAGAAATGAAAGCAAACCTTTTAAGTTATTCGAAGATAATCAATAACAATCATTCGATAATTTCAAAAGGTCAGTATAGCAAAATTTATAAAACGTATGGAGGTTTGGTAGCTGTTGCTGTAAGAGAAGATGGACTATATAAAATGAAAAGCTATCTTTATCAAGAAAACATTAAAGTAAATCTGGCCAAAAATAAGAATATTATCACACAAAAGGAGAAACTACATAGGACTCTTGGACATATTAATTTCAAAAATTTGGATATCATGTGTAAGGATGAAATGCTAGAATGTTTACCTAAAGAATTAGAAACACAATATTTAAAGTGTGCTATCTGTATTGAAAATAAAATGCATAATTTACCGTTCAAAAATAATAGGAGAAAAGCTGAAGATATTTTGGAAATTGTACACACAGATTTAAATGGGCCTCATCGTACACCAGGTTATAATAATGAGAGATACTTTCTTAGTTTTATCGATGACTACAGTAAGTTAGTAAAAGTTTATTGCATACAGTCAAAATATCAAGTTTATGAATGTTTTGTTGAATATGTGAATGAAGTACAGAACCTGACAGGAAAAATGATTAAAGAGTTAAGATGTGATAACGGTAAAGAGTATATGAATCAGAGGATGTTTCAATTCACCAGAAATAAAGGTATAATGATTAAAGCATGTCCAGCATATGTACACGAATTAAATGGCACAGCGGAAAGATATAATAGAACATTAATGGATATGGCGAGATGCCTCTTAGCGGAAGCAAAAGTTGACAGATGTTATTGGCCGGAAGTTGTCAAAACTGCTGCTTATTTAAAAAATCGCACGTTGACAAATAGTTTCGAAAAGAAGACTCCATATGAAATATTTTTTAAGAGAAAACCATCAATTGATAATTTGAGAATGTATGGAAGCAGAATGTTTGTAAGAGTACCAGAAGTCAAAAGAATATCGGAATGGGATAAGAAGGCCGAGTTAGGAATATTACTTGGTTACACAGATGTAGGATACAGAGTTTTGATTAACAATAAAATAGTTATTGCTCGACATGTTGATATAATTGAAGAAGATGTGAAGTGTATTGTTTTTGAAGACGAGAAAAATGAAGATATGAATAAAGATGATGATGAAAAGGAACAAAATGTAATACAAGGGTCGAGTGAATCAAATAATGAGTTGGATGATGAAACAAAAGATAAAAGAATAATAGAATCAAGATCAAAGAGACAAATAAGAGCTCCAGTGAGGTTTGATGAAGAATTTGGTTATTTTATAAATGTTAATTATTGTGACTCTATGGTTCCAGATACTTTCCAGGAGGCGACAATGTGTGAGGAATCACAAAATTGGATTGATGCAATGGACAGAGAGATGGCCAGCCTTGTCAAAAACAATACTTGGACACTGGTAAACAATCCTGAAAACAAGAAGGTACTTGATGTGAAATGGGTATATAAAAAGAAGCCAAGTGATTTATATAAAGCTAGGTTAGTCGTTAGAGGCTTTCAACAGACTGATAATATAGATGACACTTAGCTAGCTTAAATATTCATCAAATGGATGTTGAAACAGCATTTTTAAATGGTTAAGTTATTTCGGAAGTTTACGTAAACCAGCCCTTATGTTATGATGATTGTACTAAAATATTTATACTTAACAAAGAAAGTTAAACTGAATTTTTATAATGATTGTACTAGTGATGTAATAGATTGTTATGTGGATGCTGATTGGGCAGGTGATGTTGTGGATAGAAAATCAACAACAGGATTTGTAATTAGATTGTTTGGTAACCCAATATATTGGAAATCAAAGAAACAAATTTGTGTCATTTGTGAATAATTATTGTTCAGTAAATATAAAAGTAAGGAGGCGTGTTGGCAATATTATACTTTTATATTTTAATCTGTAAACTAGCAACACTGACTGTTCCCTTCCTATTTGAAAAATGTAGAATGTGTCAACGTAATTTTGTATCTTTAAATATTAATAAATATAATGATTCGCATAACATAGTTTCTCTTTGATAAAAGTAATTATTCTAACACAGCCAATTTTTTTTTGTTCAGAAATTGTCCTTTTCTTTAAGGCATCTAGTCTTTTATAATTAATGTAGTTATCAACATTAGGGTCAGTTCTGTACAGTTTAAGGGCGTTATATGATGCAACTACAGCCTGCTCACAAACTTCATTCCACCAAGGTGATGGAGGCCTACTTTTGAAATTATTATGTTTAGTAAACTTCGGAATTACCATCAACTTCAGGGCAGCAAGACGATTACAGAATTCTAAATATGAAGACATAGGATCTTCCTCATCTATCGTCATGTCTCCAAATACTATTTCTGATAATTCACGATATTTATTCCAATCAGCTTTACCATACAAAAACTTATCGATCGGAGGATTAACTTGATATTTATCAACAGCCAAAGATATTTCAGTTATTGTGGGGTAATGATAACTTCCCATAGCATCGTCATGTACAGACCACTCGCAAAATGGTGCTATACACGGACTAATGAAGCTGACATCAATAGCAGATGGATTACGTCTGGGATTATTAATCGTAGTAAAACTGCCATCATTCAAAATGCACAATTCAGCGTCATCTATAACATCATATAAATCCTGACCTCGACCCTTGGTTGACAAACAGCCAAATGCAATGTGATGAGCGTTGAAATCTCCACTCATAAAAATTGGTTTAGGAAGATCTCTTAATATATTACGCAGCCTGTTCATTCTGATGTGCCCGCTATTAGGAGGGCAATATACACAAAGTATTGAAAGACTACCTTTTTCAGTGGATAATGATATAGCAACTGTTTGAATATCTTCATAGAATCTAGTGTTTAAAAATGTATACTTAAAATATGCCTTAATCAATATTGCTACTCCATTATGAACATTCTTTGAATTTCTATTGTAAATATTATATCCAGGTATTTTAAAGTTACTATTGTCTTTAAACCAAGTTTCATTTAGCAAACAAACATCAATATTTTGTTCTTGCAAGAACTTAATAAGTAGGGGCTTTTTACTATTAGCACTTTGAATGTTAAACTGCGCAATACGTAATCGAGATGTTCTAGGAGGATTTAAATCCATTATTTGGATAGATTTTTGAGTAACATATCTTTAATTGTTAGTGTAGTGATGGGTGTAGAGTCACCCTTATTACCCAATTCCACCAATGTCTGTACCAGGGCCATTAGTACATCATTGCTGGCGGCCTGGAAAACAGGCTTGCTATGTACAGATTTATTTACATTACTATTTACAGTTTTATAAACAGGTTTAATATTTACAGATTTATTTACATTTTGCAGTGGGTGTTTTGGTAACGGCAGTGGAGGAAATTCTGTATTTTGAGATATCTTAGTCAAGGAAACACTTGCATAAGTAATTTTAGATTTCTTTTCAGTAATTTTTTTAATCTTTATTGGACATATTTTTGCAATTGCTAGATGAGGACCGCTACAATTGATGCAGCAGATCTCGTTTGGTTTATCACAATCTTTATACAAGTGCTCCCCTGAGCAGATCGAACATCGTTGCTTGCCATTACAAATTTTAGCCGAATGGTTAAATTTAAAGCATTTGAAGCATTGCTGCAATGGTGGAATGTATTCAAAGACTCTGTACGCAAAAAGGTCATATTGCACATTATCGGGTAATACATTTGATAGAAAAGTAATGCTAACTGTTTGGAGTGGTATACGCTCTTGACCCACTTTTTTAGTGAATCTTCTGATTGCAATGATCTCATAAATAGAAGATAGCTTTGTGTAGAGTTCCTTGTTGGAAATGTTACCTGGTACAAATCTAATTATACCTGTTTTTTCTATTTGTGCCGCAGGAATATATGCTTTTATTTCATATTTCTCCATAAAAGTTGAATTGTTTATAAAATTATTTGCCGTATTATATTGCTTGAATGTAACTGCAATTTTATTAGCATTTACACGCTGAATTGCCACCACACCCTTTACTTCGTTATTGAAAATGTGATTTAAATAAATGGGACTTTTGTTGCCCAATCTGTCTTTTGCATTTTTATTTTCGACGTATACTTTAAATTCGGTGTTGGAGGAATTCTCCGGGTAGTCTTTTATAGTTCGGTTTTAAATATGGTAAGTACATGGAATCACTCTCACCGCCGCCGCTACCAGAGTCCATACAGCTGGAGGTGCCTCCGTCCTCAGGCCGAGGACGTTTGTTCGAGATGGGCGGTTTATCACCGCCCCCCTCATTACCATCCATTTTTTAAAGAAAACTTATGCTACTGGTGTAGTTTTAATGTACTCAATTGAAGAAAAATAGGGAAAAAAACTTTTAAAGAAAATTTGAAAACCGCGCTTTATCAAGTTCCCGCCCAAAAAAAAAAAAACAAAAAAAAAAAAAAACAGTTGACTTAAATTAACCGAAAGTGTTGCCAGAGCCGCGTTCCGTTATTATCATCCGACCACGCCCGGTCGCCCGGAGCGTACTTTTGTCGTTCAGTTACGCAGAGCGATCATACAAACGAAAGCCCAAGGAACGCTCCGAACGTCGTCGTACGGTAATACTAAACGCGGCCCATGAGTAAAGAAATGGCTACACTCGGCTACAGCGATGTTTTTAATCTGAGGCTACAGAAAGTTTATCCCACTGGGCTGCGGTGTTATGTCGCCCGACGTCGTCGTACGACGCTCGGGTCCGTATTACAGAACGTTCCTCAAGCTTTGTTAAAACTAGTTTTGAGATGGGATTTAATTTTAGAACATTCCTCAAGGATAATAATTTTATTATATTTATTGACCACAGTTCAGCTGTTTCGGTGTTTGAGCAGAGAATTCATCTGTATCAGTCCAAGTGTTGTCGAGCCCACGCTTGAGTAGAGATTTCTATCCTATTTCAGGTTATATTCGTATGTCGGAAATTTATGATTACTATATTATTATTATATTACTATAGTATTGGTATAAAACCGATGCTGAAGTAACGATTCTACCCATAAGTAGTGATCAGTCGACTGAAGATCAAACTGTACTTGAGGAACGTTCTGTAATATGGACCTCGGAGCGTTCTTTGGGGCTGCATTCAGTTATATCGCCGGACGTCATCGGACGACATGCGACGCTTGGAGCGTTATTTGGACCAAAGAGAATATAAACCTACGTTTACGTATTGTTATTAATAATTGAGGAAAGAGGTAGGGGTCTTGAACGCCCCCTAAGCCACTGTGACCTGGTAAGATCTAATGTGACGCCTCTTGCAGCATTACAGCACTTCCTCAAGCTGCAAGTCAATCATGAAGTCGACTATGACTTTGGGGGAGGAGGACCTGATCTCCTGCGTTGAGATGACGTGGCCTCCACGATGCTGGCTTCTCATAACGTGGTGCACTGCATCACACTCGGATAGGGTATGGATGGGCGTCTCATCCTTTTCGTGACAAAACCTGCAAACTGTGGTATCACTGAGACCCATCCTGAGAAGGTGTTTATTCAGCTTGCAGTGCCCAGTAAGGGTTCTTGTCAGGATTCTTATCTGGTTCCTGTTCAAAGAAAGCGCTTCTTTCGTAAACCTTTTCTTGAAGCTCACTAGTAGCCCTTTCGAGTGATCTTGGCCTGGGGATTTTTCTCAAAGGCTAACATTTTGGTCAGCTCCCCAATTTTTAAGGTGGGCTGTAAGTAGTGGTCTTGTGGTGCATTTGGAAATGACACAGATTGGCTCCGGGCCCACAGTAGGGCTTTCAGCACCAGCTCTAGCCTTGCGTAATACCTTGGACGTTTGTTTTTATGATTGCACTAAGTAACTGAAAGACCAAAGTACGCTCCGTGCGTCGTCAGGCGATATAACTGAACGCAGGCAGTGTCGTTTTTTGTGTTGCCATCCGCCAAATATATTCATCAACGAAGAAGTTATTTATGTTATGTTATTTTATTTATTTATAGTTAATTAACACGGTACAAAAACCAATTACATTAATTAACATAGAAACGATACACGATATTAAATTACTTCTTGCTTTTCTTCTAAATGGAGGGGACTAAAATATTGATTTCAGTTGTTCTACGATTCTTATTTTTGCCGCTTTTAAATCGGTGTAATTTGGTACTGGTTAGAATTAACTCGGAATAAAAAACCAACATCCATACAAAAAGTTAGGTAATAGATCTGCGCAAAAAGCGGACATCTTTCACTGTTTTTAGAAGTGCTTTTTTTTGTGTAGTAAAACAATTCACTACCATGCCAATTAGAAGTTGGTCTTTATCACAGATATGACATCTACCTGCTTCTACCGCGGGTAGATCAAATCTCTGGTCTTTATTCGTATAGGTATTTGCTTTCACATGCTCGAGAAACTTTTGTTGTTTGAGACTGAAGTCTGAATCACCCAAAATTGGGACATTTGGCGTCCCGATCATAGGTAAATTGGGACATGTCCACGGACCCCTGGAAATCGGGACTTCCCGCGCAAATCGGGATACCTGGCAACGCTAGCCTGGGTAGATGTTTGGTGGACCGGGCTACTTACTGCCCGACTACTATCAGCACCGTTGCCATTTTGACCCTAACCGTAATCTCTGAACCCTGGAGACAAATATGTACCTACCTAAAATATGTAGGTATTCATCATACATTTATCACTCATTGACACCCTGGTAATTTCGCTTCCACGCCAGGCAACTGAACCGGTTGAAATATCCCGTCGTCTAGCGATTACAGTTTGCAACCTAAAAACACTGATGGTTGATTCAGACGCCTTCTGCAGTCGATGCGTAGCATCTTTAGTACGTCTGTGGTAGCATCTTTACTTGGTCTGTGAGTAGACTCATTGTAAACAGCGCGTCGACGCGTCTCCTTCACAGACTACTAGTGATTCTACCTCCAGCTAGCTATCCTAAGGGATACTACGTATGTACGTACGTACGTGGTCTCCTTCGGCAATAATTGCTCGCCATAGGCTGTAGATGAAGATAATATAAATTATCTAGCTTTTACCCGCAGCTCCCGCTCGCGTAAAATTCTGCTAACCCACGTGACGGATCCTGTTAATTCAGTCCAGTCCAGTTCCATCCATCCATCCTTCCTTTCATTCAGACCGTCCATTCCAGTCGTGCCCAGTCCAGTCGAGTCGTGTCCAGTCGAGTCGAGCGAGTCCCAGCCCCAGTCCACCCACTCACTCACTCACTTAATCACTCACCCACTCATACACTCACTTACTCAGTCATCCATCCATCGTACATTACTATCCGCTAGTTTAAATGCGTAGAAGCTTCGTATTTGTCGGGTTAGGACGCACCCCACGTATTTATTTATTTCTTTTTTCTTTCTTTCTCAAAACCCATACCAGTTTTTAAGTCTAATCATCAGCTTACAAACAAAAAAAAAGATCAAAATCGGTCCAGTAGTTTTAGCGTGATGCTGGAACAAACAAACAAACAATCAACAAAACAAACAAACAAACAGATTATAATAAAACAAAGTTTAACCGGATTAAATCGCGTATATTATTTAAATTGGTTTCCCTGACGTTTCGAAAACTTTGCAGCATTTCGTGGTCGCAGGTAGACTAAGATGACAAGCGTCTTTACAAATATTTCTAAAAAATTATTTTAATCTACCGTACAATATTATTAATTAAAATCGTTTCGGTGCACGCAGTAATCACTCACAATATCATTATCTTTTACAGTGTTGCGTGCTGTTTGGGACTTGATTATTTTTAGGACTGGGTTCCAAACAGGTGGTAGCTGCCAACCATCTTCTCTATTAAAATTAAGATGTTTTTTATTAATTTCAATAGCCTCACGGAGCATTCTAGGTACATATCGGTTTTCCTTCGCCAGAACTTGTGGTTTATCAAATCGAAGAAAATGGTTGGGTTTGTCTAGGGCATGTTCACACACTGCAGACTTTGTGGAGCGTCTGTTCTTGACGTCAGCTATATGTTCTTTAATTCTAGTGGCTATACTACGCTTTGTTACGACATCTTTGAGAGGGTGCAAAACATCGGTACCTAAATAAATAAATAAAATTCATTGTTCATCCATAAACAGCATGGATGAATCATAGTTTATTGGTATATGTTGGTTGCACGGAATACTTGAATAAGAATTATATTCATTTCCTCTATGGTTGGTTGTAATGTTTTTATTTATGATTGAAAATCAAAAAAAGAAACACCGAAATAAAACAAGTTAGAAAAACAGAGTGTAGATAAATGTTTTGAGATTCATTCAACAGTTCATGTATAGTACGTACAAATAGAAATATTATCATGGTTAAATTCAGATCCAATGTGTGATTAACTGCAACATCCCACAGCCAGCAAGACTGATTAGATTACGATGGGGACATCTCTCCCACTGCGCCTGTGCGTATTCTCTTAGTTAAGAGTAGCCATTGCGCAACATTTTAGGCAGTTCGCATTATCGTTAATTACTGAGATTTTTAATTAGAAAATCGATAAACATTATAGATTTACATATTAAGAGTATGATTGTTTTACATCATATATAATATAAACCATGTTTCATAGTATAAATGAATGTACCTAGGCATTGTTTTAGGCGCGAATTTCAGTGATACGCACAATTATCGATAAAGTCTATCGACTCATGTTGCTATTATTGTTTCAAAAACGTTTGTTTACTTTTATAAGTTCTCAAAACATCCTGAAATAAGAAGGGAGTGGATAAAAACTAAGACGTCACGCACACTAACATAAATCTAGAATTACACACAAACAAGAAATGGACACGTCTCTCACTCAAAGGTTACGTCTAGGGATACTTTTCATACTTTGTCTTAGTTTAGGGTGAAATTTCTTTGTCCAATGTGACTTTGATCAAAGAAATTGGATGATGTAATAAAACACTGATCATCAAATAAATTGGATTGGACAAAGAGATCGGACAAAGAAATTTGACCAGTGGCATACCACCCTTAGCTCATGGCTCAGAATCATCATCATTTCAGCCCAAAGACGTCCACTGCTGGACATAGGCCTCCCCCAATAAAGGGGGATTTGCCATAATCACCACGCAGGCGGGTTGGCAATCGCAGTTGGTTGATTAAATACTCAGAGAACGCTGCTGCACATCCGCTGGTGAATACCTTAGTCGCCTTTTACGACACCCATGAGAAGATATAGGATGGTGCAATTCTTTATGTCCGGCACCACACGGAACAATGGCTCAGAATAATGACGAGTAATGAACTAAATAGACATACATGTAGTTGAGTGTTACCAGATTATTACGATTTTAAACAGAATTTTCTTATTAGTAAAGCTATTTTTTATATTAGTATTATATTAATGTTGGCTGATCGAATGTCGAAAACATTTTCTGGCTAACCATCCGAAGATTGCCGGCTGGTGATTCCGTCGCATCATTTGGAAAGTGACGTTCCAGAACAGATCTTGGTGATACCTGCACGGGAAAGGAAAAACAAAATAAATTTATTAGTTAAAACCATTTAAAAACAACACTGACAGAAGAGTCGTCGTCAAAGATCGAAGAATTAGGTACCTACATATCAAAGTTTCTCAAATCAAAAACCTACTTGCAAAAACGAAATTCTTTTTAGGTATTTTGTCTTTGAAAATATATACCTACATACATAGCCTCAAAGAGTAAATTAATATAATGGGACTGCTAAAATCACAACCCTCTCTCTCTCTCTCTTTTCTCTCAGTCTTTTGTCTCAAAACACAAAAGTAAAATACTTATTTTTTTTAATTAAAACTCCACAAACAAACAAACTATTACCGTTAATTTACGTTAAAAATATCCTTTTGGGACAATAATTTAATAAAAGGTTAGTAACAATGTAGGTACCACAGGCCTATAAAAATTACGTGTTGGTAATTCAAATTACCTTTAAATGACTATTGACTATTGCCTTAGGTAGAAAAACTAAATCCGGCAATAACGTCGATATAAACGGAACTATTTTATTGTCTTTATCAGTATTGTGTCATTCTGTGTTTTATTAAGTAAAAATGGGTGAACACACAATGAATAAGACTAACGGAAATCCTGCCAGAAACATGTATGGCTAGTGGCGCCCCCATTTTGTATGATCTTTTATGCCAAACTGTAACTCACCTTCTTCGCCTTTACATGTTCAAAATTAAATTTCATATAAAAAGCTGACTGTTGTAGATGTCTCAGGTTTCTGATGCGGACCCGCGGATCTCGTTCTAATAATCGTATGAGTAATCCGCGAGCTGCCGAATGCAGAGAAGTTGCACTGTCAGGCAGTGTGCCTGCAACTGGCTGAATGTGATGTTGTCGTTGCCCGCTGTAAAAATATTGCATTTTTTTATAGGTGTTGTTTTTTAATTTGCCGCGCAATATGGGTAAAGTTAGTACTTTTAAATTCGTATTCTTTCCATTTAAATTTTTGTTTCGAATAAAATATTAGTCATAATTACATATGTACTGAGATTTACAAGTTTTCGAGGGAATTTGCAAGTGATGAAGACAGTTATTTCATAAACAATATGAAATGAACATCATCCAAGAAAACTTATTTAGCAGCTAACACGCTAGTACATAGCTATATGAAAACTAAGCCCGTGTACGTACAGTTCCCACACAGTGAGTTTGACAACTTATTTACATAGGTATTATAATTAGGTATAATTTTATTATATAAAAGTTGCCATGCAGGAAAACTGTAGTCCAAAACTGCAGCAAGCACGCAACGTAGAGTCACTTTAATAAGGTACCAAAAAACATAGTTTCTCACCTAATATCATTGGAACATGGTGCTACTGCTTTGGGGCTCCTATTAGCACTATTCGTTACTTCATCGTTGTCAATCGTTCCTCTTTTTCCAATTGCAGGCGCTGGATACTGAAATAATAAACTATGATGATTACAACATTTACAACAAATTGATTTAAATCGCGGACGTTCTCAAAAATGCCAGGTTAAGTAAGAGTTCTCTAAACCGACGAGCATGCTGACGAGGTTAATGGACGTAGATGAAGCGAAAGAGGTGTGTCAGGATCGTAGCATGTGGAAATCCATAGTCTCTGCCTACCCCAAAGGGAAACAGGAGTGATAATATGTATGTATGTATGTATGTACAACACATAGGTACATTACGAAACGAATAAAATTAAACACGGCACTACGTAACAATCTCTTAAAATCATCTTATGTACACGCTCACAAATATTGTTATACAAAAACAAACAACAAAACATCTCTCCAATCACAAAACAGGTAGGTAATTCAAACTCAATCGCAAACGCATATGTTAATTTATAATCAAGAGAACCCATCTCTGTCGTACATGAATACCTCAGTACTTATGTAGGTTTCAGAGCCCTAAGGTTTAAGGGGAACGACACTGCAACCCGTCCCCGCGCCTCGTTTGAAAAGAAAAAAGTCAACATCACTCGTCCGGCTAAAAATAGGGAGCCAGCCCCTTAATTGCACACTTGGAATTTACTGCACGATTTAATGATTGTGTTGGGAGTTCAGAGCAACTTAACGAGAGGGCGGAGTAATGGAAGCAAAGATTGGGAACGTAATTAGTATATTGTTGCACATAAAAATGTTATTACGGCAACGAAAAAATGCAACTTTAGATACAAGCTTGAAACTCATAAAATGGAAATTTATGGACATGAAATTTCATGGCTTAGCGATTTACTCGTGTTTCCATAAATGGCGCTTTTGAGGATAACGAGTGGGACAAAGTTGATGTTAATAGTCTAATAATGGTATTAATGTTTCCTGTACATCGTGATCAACGTTCACAAATTCATAAAGAATATTGTTTGATTACTAACTACTTTGACCTCTAGTATGCTAATGCAGCTATGACCCGACCCGACGCATTGAACCACTATCTACTTTGCGAACAGGAAACTCGAAAAGAATTAGTCAAACCACCTCCACTTGAAAAAAATAAGTTTAAAAAAGTTTAGAAAGTTTTACTGGCGAAATGTGGGTATGCCCCTTCGGGGAAATACAGGTGTGATGTTATGTTATGTTTATGTTAAAAAAGTTTAGTTTTTGGCACGAGTCATCAGTCATCAGCCATATATCTGAGGCGCTTAAAATCTTGTTTTATTCTTTTTCCGTTGTATACAAGCTGATATATTAGTGGCTGTCACTCAAACGACAATTAGGAACAAAGATCCGTTAGAATCACCGCTCTGACTACTAATCAACTCGTTATCTTTATCAGTTAGCCGTGGTTAGCCGCCTCCGAATACAGGGGCACAATAATGTTTATATTTTGTTCTGGTCACGATTGGACCGCATTTGTGAATAAGAAATGGTCACTTAAATATCGTGGTAACGGTGGGACCCGGGGAGTTAAGAATCCCCGGGTTACGGCAGGCTACCAAAACCGACGACTATAGACTAGACTAGACTGGATCATCACCTCACCGAGCTTAAAGTAGAGTTAAGTCATATAAAATGGCATATACTAGGGTTATCCGAAGTCCGTAGAGAGGGGGAGGACACGATAAACTTGGAGTCAGGAAACTTTCTCTACTTCCGCGAAGGCGATCAGCTCTCCCAGGGTGGTGTTAATTTTCTTGTCAATAAGGCCCTCGTAAATAACGTTGTGGAAATCGGTAGTGAGTCGACACGGGTAGCGTACCTTGTAATAAAGCTAAATGATAAGTACAGGCTGAAAGTAGTGCAGGTATATGCGCCGACCTCGACATCAGCCCAGCTCACGCGTCATGACACCGAAGATCTTCCGGACGTTGACCAGGGCGAGATAAGGGCGGCCCGCGAGCAGCTTAAGAACAACAAATCTCCGGGCAATGACGGAATTACCACTGAACTCCTAAAAGCAGGCGGGGCACCGGTCCTGAAGAGGAGGAGGAGGAGGAGGCATGGAGCGGGAGTGCGGTGGTACTGTTCTTCAAAAAAGGTGATAAAACCCTACTGAAGAACTACAGACCGATCTCACTCCTGAGTCATGTGTACAAGCTGTTCTCGAGGGTCATCACGAATCGTCTCGCTGGAAGACTACGAATTCCAGCCACCAGAACAAGCTGGGTTTCGAAAAGGCTACAGCACCGTAGACCACATCCATACTGTTCGGCAGATCGTTCAGAAGACTGAAGAGTACAATCAGCCGCTGTGTATGGCATTTGTGGAATATGAGAAGGCCTTCCACTCCATCGAAACTTGGGCAGTCCTGGATGCTCTTCACTGTTCAACTCCAGGACCAAAAGACGAACCCAATCCAACTGCGCAGAGGGGTGAAACAAGGGGATGTAATAGCCCTGAAATTGTTCACTAACGCGTTGGAAGACGTCTTCAAGACGCTGGACTGGACTGGACAGGGTATCAACGTTAACGGCGAAAACATCTCACTTCTCCGTTTTGCCTATGACATTGTTGTAATGGCTGAGTCGCTGGAATAACTGGGCGAAATGCTGCACAGCTTAAACGGAGCCTCTCGGCGTGTCGGGTCTCGGCATGAATCTGGACAATACTAAAGTCATGTTCAATAAGCATGTCATGCCGAGGCCATATTCTTCGAAGGGTCGGCACTCGAAGTTGTAACAAAATACGTCTACCTAATTAATCAGGTAATTCGAGAAAGAAGCCGACAGACGGATCCGTTTGGGTTGGGCAGCATTTGGCAAACTTCGCCGAGTCTTCTCGTCGCCTATACCGCAAAGTTTGAAGACAAAGGTCTTCCACCGGTGCGTCCTGCCTGTCATGACTTACGGTGCCGAGACGTGGACACTGACAGTTGGGCTAGTCCACAAATTCAAAGTCGCTCAGCAAGCTATGGAGCGAGCTATGCTTGGAGTTTCTTTGAAGGATAAAATCCGTAACGAGATAATCCGGAGAAGAACCGGAGTGACCGACATAGCTTGTAGGATCAGTAAGCTGAAGTGGCAGTGGGCTGGCCATGTCTGTCCAAGGACCGATGGCGGCTGGAGCAGACGAGTCCTTGAGTGGAGACCGCAAGTCAGCAAACGCAGCGTAGGGCGCCCCCCCGCCATGTGGACCGACGACCTGAAGAACGTGGCTGGGGGGACTGGATGCGGAAGGCAGAGGACCGAGTGTTGTGGCGCAACTTGGGAGAGGCCTATGTCCAGCAGTGGACTGCGATAGGCTGAGTTGATGACTTAAATATTTATTATTAGTTTAGTCACCTACTATACTCATTTTCTTTGATTTTATTTAGCACTTCTTTACCTAAAATCTAACTAATGTTGCTTTGCTAATGGTTTGTAGATGTCTATACTTAACTATTTTTATCTGATGCTGCAATGATTTAACTTTTTAATACGATGCCATTTAGATTAGATAAGGTTGAGCTGAATGGTATGTGAATGTGAGTGGTTGAGTAGGTACCTACTATACTTAACTATTCAATTTCGAATTAAATTCCTCGTCTTTAAACTTTAAAATCAGGAAAAACAGGAAAATACCGAGCATGTAAACATTTTCGTAGGTACGTAGATAAATAAATAAATCAAGAGAAAGGAAGATTAATAAATCAAGATTGCCACAACCACTCGAAATAGATTTGTATTTTATTTTGACACGCTTTTACATACCTACCTATTCCGGAAATGGGAAGATTTGCTGCATCTCTATAAGCCTTTGCAAACAATTAAGCAATTTATTTTATTTTTTGTATGTAAATTAGAATTTCCATTGAATTAAGCTTAAAGGCAAGGACGAGCTTGAATAAATAAATAAGTTAGTAAGTAAAATTTATATTGTAGTTACCTACTTATCTTTACATAGTCTAACTTTTTATGGTTTATTTATTACATCATGGCCTTTATCGTTTCACTGCCTTTAAAACTATAAGAAATCAAAATATTTTTATAACAGACAAAATATCACGATATCTATTCATATCACAGTTTATAGAAAAAAACATCACCTTCAACATCTAGATAATTTAATAGAAATGGACTTGTACCTACCTAGCTACGAGTTTTTTTAATATTAAATTGTCTTAATCGACCAATGATTTAAAAAAAACATTGATCGACGCATTTACCTGTTAAACAAATAGGTACAAAAAAAAACTTCTTTTTAATAGGTCTATTACTGAATTTGTTAAGGTCATCTTGAACATCTATTATATTGGAAATATACATGAAATATACAATCTGCACAGTTTTCAAATAAGTGCCTCCTATCAAAACTACTAGCTAAGAAGATATTTTTAGACTTTTTATTAGATGCTTGGCTTTTTTAGCTTTTGATTTCCGTCTGCTACAAATGTTGCAAGAAATAGACTTTTTGCAAGGATTTGAAGGGTTGTGAGACATTTTCACGATTTTCCCAAAAGGATTTTCAAGAAAATGCGTTCAGTCATATACTGGATTATCTACTATTATTGTTACCTATCTCGGGACACAGTCCGCATAAAAACGTAATAACTCATCTCAAGTACTTCATATTGATGAGTACTTGAGACTTTCCTACATTTGTGTTCACATAAATCGACAAAATGTAGGAAACAGCTGATTTTTTTAAGGTGTTCGAAAACATGACAGTATTTTATATGCACTTAGGGAGTTGTACAAAAAATAATTTAAAAGTTAGTTATAATGTAAAAAGATCAATTATTACTAATATTAACTAAATATTTATTGAACTCTTGTGTGAAAGATGATATGAATAGAAAGTGAACACGGAGATGACGGCTGATAGAGATGTATGGAAGAATAATGCATGCTGCGCCGACCCCAAATAAATTGGAATAAGGGCAGGAGGATGATACTCTAGCTCCGATTTTAATAAACTATTTTCAATTAATTATTATAATAATAGGTAGGTATACGATGCGGGAATCCGCTGGATGCGGGAAGCGCAGAACCGTTCGTTGTGGCGATGCTTGGGGGAGGCATATGTCCAGCAGTGGGCGTCTTTTGGCTAAAATGATGATGATGATGATACGTTGATGATGAATGGCTAAGCCCGACCACCGATTTAGAACTACTGCTATAGACTATAAAAACAATTACTGCTACATATTTAATAAACATCAGGATATACGGACCCGTAAAGTAGTTAAAATAATAAAGTACAAGACTTTCTTAGATTTTAGACGGATTCTATTGGTTCCTTCCGTTATAAACTATCCGAGATATTAATTAGCAAGAAGGTTTTATTAAGCCTTAGGTAAATGCAAGTAACCTTCAGGGCAGGATGAATGATGATGCAGGGGTTTAGGATTGTTGCAACCAAAGGTTACAACAGACAACCTATCCAACAGATTTAATAGTAAGCATAAATACCAGGCCCCTCAGAAAGTATTGCGAAAAAAAGTTTTTATATATGGGAGACTGGCCAGTTATAATGTTTTTCGAAAATATGATTATTTATAAGTAAAAATAAGTAAGTTCCAATTTCAAAATTTCCCTCCACATTTTTTGCGAGTTGATTCAAAGTATTGTGTCTCACTGAAATATGGATCTGCGCCGGGAACATTTTAGAGCTATGATTTTATACGATTTCAAGTGTCGCCTGAAACCGGATGAATCGTACGATAGACTTCAAATGGCATTCATGGATGAAGGCCCTTCCAAGGCAACCGTGTATCGTTGGTATAACGAATTCAAGCGCGGTCGACCAACTTTGGGGGATGACGAAAGAAGCGGTCGCCCTTTGACGGCTGTTACCGAAGAAAACGTGCTAGCAGTGAAAAATTTAATCCAAGACAATAGGCAAATTACATATCAGGAGATTCAACACATATTGAAGATTGGATCGGGAAGCGTTCACGAGATTCTACACAGCCATCTTCGCGTGAGGAGGATAGTATCACGCTGGGTGCCGCACAACCTCACCGATGCTCAGAAGCAGGCCCGGGTGGAATGGTGCCGTGATATGCTTAACAAATTTGAAGCAGGCTCGTCTCGGCGTGTTTACGACATCGTTACAGGTGATGAGTCCTGGATTTATCAATACGACCCAGAAACCAAGCGCCAGTCGACTGTTTGGGTGTTTCAAAATGAGCCAACGCCTACCAAAGTGAAGCGATCTAGAAGCGGGGGTAAGATTTTGATCGCTAGCTTTTTTAATTTGACTGGCCACTTGGTATCAATTCCCTTACGGGATCAAAGAAGCATTAATGCCGAATGGTATACTACCAAATGTTTGCCAGAAGTTTTCTCTGTTATAAGCAACAAGCGACCAAACACAGGGCTCCGCGGGCTACTGCTCCACCACGACAATGCACCTGCGCACACCGCACTCAAAACGAGGGACTTCCTGGACAGCACGCCAGTCAAACTCCTGGGTCACCCTCCTTACAGCCCTGATCTAGCACCGTGTGACTTCTTTTTATTCCCAAAAATAAAAAATCAGCTCAAAGGGATACAATTTTCGTCGCCGGAAGATGCGCTGGCTGCGTTCGAGCAGGCTGTAAACGAGGTGTCTGCGGCGGACTGGAAAAAGTGTTTTGAAAACTGGTTTAGGCGCATGAATCTTTGTATAGAGGCTGGTGGAAAGTACTTTGAAAAGATTTGATAAAAATATATGTACGTATAGAACAATTTTTTTTAGTTTCGCAAAACTTTCTGAGTGTCCCACGTAAAATTCATGTCTTCGTAATAAAGATATCGGTTTTATCAGAAGTAAATAGAAATTATTTATTTCCCCGTTTTCCTGTTAATTTCTGGAATAAAAATAATCAATTTAAAAAATAGTCGATATTTTTTGTTATTGTTAAATATATTATATCACACCGCGTATTTTAAAACGAGATTATCCAGAGAAGAACCAGAGTGACCGACATAGCTTGTAGGATCAGTGAGCTGAATTGGCAGTGGGCTGGCCATGTCTGTCGAAGGACCGATGACCGCTGGAGCAGACAAGTCCTTGAGACTGCGAATCGGCAAACACAGCGTAGAGCGCTCCCCGCCAGGTGGACCGACGACCTGAAGAACGTGGCTGGGGGGGGGGGACTGGATGCGGAAGGCAGAGGACCGAGTTTTGTGGCGCAACTTGGGAGAGGCCTATGTCCAGCAGTGGACTGCGTAGGCTGAGTTGATTGATTGATTGATTGATTGCATCGATTTTGTTAGTAAACATTGCCCTTACAACCTAATGTTAGTAAATTATAAATAAAAAATTACGTAGTTTATACTATGCCACTGGGGCGTGTAAGCATAACCAATATGCTGCAGTATGGGGGCGTCCCACCTGTCCTTTATGGTATGTAAAATTAAGGCTCTTTTTACTTTCCACATGATTTAGGACACTCGTTCGTTACTATTTCATCGACGACGTTTGTGGTCTTGTGGTTCGAGTGTCGGACTGCTGATAACGAGGTCGTGGGTTCGATTCCCACGGGACACGAATATTTGTATAAAGAACATAAGTGTTTGTGTTGGTCTGGGTGTTTCTTATGTATTATAAGCATGTATTTACAACAAAAAAAAGTATATAAGTATTATATCCATTGTCTAGTACCCGTAGTCAAGCTCTGCTTAGTTTGGGACTAGATGGTGCTGTGTAATAAAGTACCAAAAAAAAAAATTTTTTTGGGACATTTTACACATCATCATCATCCCAAAGAGATATAGGTATATACACGCTGAAATTTGAGTCGCTTAATTCCCGAAAAGGGGTCATTGTACTCATCATTATAAACAACTTTTTCTATGTACCAACCCTGAATTCACGAAAAAAAAAACAGGTGGTCCCTACATTTTATTGATTTAAGAGAACACAAATGTAGGGACCAACAGATTTTTTTTCGCGATTTCAGGATTGGTCCTATAGTAAAAGTTGTTCATAATGATGAGTATAATGACCCTCTTTCGGGAATTAAGCGACTCAAATTTCAGCATGTATATAATATTTTTATATATTATATTATAATATTTATTTTTCATGTTATTATTTGGGTTATTCCAGAAAACCTCATTGGTTTGCCCCATCAATGGGGATTTTTGGACTTTTCGTCCAAAATTAATTTTTAAACATAAACAAACTTTAAACTTAAACATCATGAGCTTCATGACCAATTGATGGGGCGAATCAATAGGGATTTCTGGAATAACCCTTATTGTGTACCATTCACACAACGCCCCACCTGTAGTCAAGGTAAATAATTTATTCTAAGCATAATTACTATATCTCTTGGAAGGTCCAAGAGATATATATATATCCAAGTTGGAAATTATATTTTTATTACTATCCTAGGGTGCATTAAAAGAGCCTCCACGGAGTGACGATATTTAATTGATCGTCTGGCGCACCTTGGGCAGTCAGCCCCGACCAACCAACCTGCTGAATGGCTAATCTTTTGCCCACGGCATGAGCTATGAAGCTCATTATGTAGCTCATGTTGACATGATAGAAGAAAATTATTTATAAAATTATAGAATTGCTATTGTTTGCGTTCAACAAATTTTCTTGATTGGTAATGGTTTCTTGCTTATTTTCGTTTCCTGATCGTAGACACTTTTACATAATTTTTCGTGTTATTTGTGAAAACTGAGTTTGTTTGTTAAATGGTAATATATGTAGTAAATGTAACTGCACTATCGTATTGGGAATTTCCTGTAATGGTAGCGGTATTGTATGTTGTATTTCAATAAATAAATAATATATATGATCGTTATTTAATATCATCTTCATCAGCCGAAAGACGCCTACTGCTGGACATAGGCCTCCCCCAAGCATTCGCCACAACGACCGGTCTTGCGCTTTCCGCATCCTCAAAGTCACTCAAAGGGCGATGGAGAGGGCTATGCTCGGAGTGTCCCTGCGTGATCGAATCAGAAATGAAGAGATTCACAGGAGAACGAAAGAAACCGAAATATCCCGAAGAATTGTTTATGGAAACACCAAATATAATTGAATAAGAACTAATATGAATATGATGAGCAGAAGAAAGCCACCAAGTAATCTTGATGAGTATGGCGGACGAGGAAAGATGTTTACCATATAAGACTCATGTTGAATGATGGTTCGGAATGATACTTACATTCCAGACCTTATTATCTCTTTTAAAACACACTGTAGGGCATTGAATAACCACGTTGTATACGCCATTATCCTTGATACTTGGAAAGTTATCAATGACTGTCTGTACGAATGTGTGACCTTTACATCATTCGATAAGATAATGTATCAACATGAGATGCACTTCTACACCAAGTGTCGCAATTACAGCACAATGACAGTTAATTAAAAAGCTATTTGACGAGTGATTGCGTGGTTTGATTGTGTGACAGTCCTGGGATCTCGAAACCTTGACTCATACTCGTGATCGATGTTGGCGATGGCAATTGTGAAATTTTACCAAATATATGTTATTGTTGTTAATGTCTTCAGACAATATTCTTTTAAGTATGCGATTTCAATGTCACGTCCAAAACTTTGTATGAATCAATTTTCAATTGATAGATATGAATAGTTTGCCGTCAACCGTTTCTAATAAAAACTTTGAATATCTACTGTAACGAAAATAAACAATAAACATTCACGAAAAGTTGGACCGTAAAGAATCCCATTATGCGTAGGATTATACATAAAAAACAACCTGAATAAAATTGGAAATTAGCACAGCAGTAAAAGAAATATGCCTTTATAAAAAAAATAAAAAAATAAAATATGTCCGTTCCGATTTAGAAGTTATTACTCGTCGAAGCAACCACAAAGCCAGCTTTGCATTCAGCCAGGTAGAGCAGATGGTTTGCATACTCCGAATGAAATCCCAAAATGTCATTGACTTCCATTAGATACAAAAACGCCTAACAGGTTTAAAAATGCTGTAGTTAAAATGTTCTTGCAGTTATTTTTATTATAGTCTTGATTGCAGTCATGATACTATATAACGCACTCTCTAGATGTAGGAGAAGATTCATAGAGACATGTTTCCAAGATCCATGATTACGGTTGCAAGATCAACGAGGGATTAGTTAGTTCTCGAAAAATTTCTTATAAAAATACTTAAATAGTCACGACAAAGAACATGTTTTAGGTAAAATTCTTACTAAAAAGTTCTTATTCCGTTAGTTAAATAAAGTATGCTGGTGCAGATAAAATAAGTATGTTATTATCTCATTGTGATGAGTCGAAGCACTAAGATACTATGCGGCAGTAAGCAGTAGGTACCGTTGCAACTTGCAGACGGATATATTAATATCATGTGATGAAGTGATGAATGACCACTTGCAAGCCGAGGGGAAAATAGATACCCACAAGACATAGGTACTTTAAGTCTGACTGTCGACTGTTTATATTGGTTTTTATTTAATAACATGATGCACGTTGCTTGGGCAATTTGTTCAAGTTCGTGAAGCATGCCAGAAGACCAATTCTCGTAAAACGTTCAAAATATAGTTCCAAAATAATCAGCCTTAAATCTCAATCTCCTAACAGTAGATGTTTCTGATTGCCGTTTATTTGTGTGAAAGTTCGTGAAGCATGCCAGAAGACCAATTCTCGTAAAACGTTCAAAATATAGTTCCAAAATAATCAGCCTTAAATCTCAATCTCCTAACAGTAGATGTTTCTGATTGCCGTTTATTTGTGTGACACTTGAGGTCATTAATGTCACCAATAAACGGCAATCAGAAACATCTCCTGTCAAGAGATTGAGATTAGTTTAGAACTATATTTTGAATGTTTTACGAGAATTGGTCTTCAGAACGATTTTAAACAAAGTAAAACGTAGGTCATTTGAACTAAGTTTATTTATTCCTATTTTTCCATTCGGAAAAAGTTTTTTTTTTTTCTAGTTAGGTGTTGAATAAATTGTTCGTAACACTTGAACGTGACTTTTATTTTATCAATAAATTAAACATGCTTGAAATGACGTTTTTCTTAAGTAAAGTACCTACTTTATGTATCGTTATTCCTTTAGAATATAGTATATGGTATATAGTCCTTTACAATAAAATAACTCTACAGTTTAAAATTAAAATATTTTTACAATATTTTATAGTCTAATAAAAGAGAAAAAGTTTACAATTTTTTAAACGCTAATCTAGGTTTACGACGTGATTATAATAAAAACTTTTTAACAAAAAATAAAACCGACTTCAAAAACCTTAACTAAAAAGTAAAAAATAATCATTGTATGTATTTTAAAATCTTAACTAAACAACATTTTTAAGGCGGCGCGTGGTTGACCCTTTGCGTCATGTAATGTACAGTCCAGCGCAATATCTATAGTAAAAACAGTTTATGTGAACGTACATGAAAATCACGCGCCGCCTTCAAAATGTTGTTTAGTTAAGATTTTAAAATACATACAATGATTATTTTTTACTTTTTAGTTAAGGTTTTTGAAGTCGGTTTTATTTTTTGTTAAAAAGTTTTTATTTCATACTTTTTAGTTGAGGGTTGATTCATAAATGTTTATATAACCAATTTGAGAATATATTTTTATTAACCTTTGCTATCCCACTGCTGGGCAAAGGTCTCGCTCATGTTCTTCCAAACGTCCAATCACTATCGTGAAAAAAAAACACGCATATCGGCCAAGAATTCTCAGAATGAGGAACCAATGAGCAGATCATCTAGATACGTAAAGCTAAAATAAACTGATTTATTGAAGCTGGTTAAAAAACTACTTAACCTAAGTCAATAAAATTTATATGGGCCCACCGCGCGGACTTTCTCTACCAAATAAAAAAACAACCACGTAAATCGGCCCACAAATCTCGGAGTAATCGGTGTACATACATGAAAAAAAAAAAAAAAAAAAAAAAAAAAAAAAAAAACCCGCGGAATACATAACCTCCTCCTTTTTTTGAAGTCGGTTAAAAATCATAAATTGAGGAAACTGAGTATTCAACTTATTTAGCTTTATAACTTATTATAATAGAGTACCTTCCGCCTGCGACTTCGTCCGCGTAAACTACGAAAGACAGGAAAGAATATGCCAAATATACAACGTGATATTGGAATAACTCAAAACCTCAGACACCCTAACTAGTATTTAATTAACATTAATTAATTTATTTATTATAAAAAATTGATATGGAAAGTAATTATTCATTTTTATTTATTATTGTAGAAGATATGTAATATATGTACTTATGTATGATTTGTATGTGTACTGGCGTACTGAGCCAGGAGTCGCAGGTTCGAATCCTGCTCGTGAGCGATTTTTTCTTTCCACAATTTATATCTTTAGAATTCGCTTCGCATGCGTAAAATGCGTTAAAATAATAAAATAATTAAGATATGTAATTTTTGGTATCATGGTTACTCTCATCGATTCATAGCACTAGATTCATTCACGGACGTGCCGCGACGCTACTGTGTCGGGAGGTAAATAACCTCTTAAAATTAAGTTAAGTTTTAATAGTTTTAGGAAACAAATGTTACCCAAAAGTTTCCGTCACACTTTTTTACTGGGTCTCGCTCGCCTTTGCGCTCAGCGCCGCGTCGTAGTATGAAACTTTTAGACTTAGCATGGTATGAAAATATTTTTTTGGTAAAAATTAACCTGTGTGGATTCTACTTTCGATTCTGAATAAATTTGTTTCAGGTTTTGAGTTAGTTGTATAGGAGTTTGGAGTATTCTCCAAGGGTTAAAACGGGTTATCAACAAATAGCTAAGTTAGCTTCACGTAGCTGGGGGAATTTTATATATTGATGTGTCGACCTCAAACTATCAAAAGCTATGAATCTACTTACGGCGTAGCTTAGCTCTTTGTGGACAATAGGCTTTAAAACCGTGTAGTGAAGATGCTATAATATACAATATTATAGTAACTTACGTGGGACACTCAGAAAGTTTTGCGAAACTAAAAAAAATTGTTCTATACGTACATATATTTTTATCAAATCTTTTCAAAGTACTTTCCACCAGCCTCTATACAAAGATTCATGCGCCTAAACCAGTTTTCAAAACACTTTTTCCAGTCCGCCGCAGACACCTCGTTTACAGCCTGCTCGAACGCAGCCAGCGCATCTTCCGGCGACGAAAATTGTATCCCTTTGAGCTGATTTTTTATTTTTGGGAATAAAAAGAAGTCACACGGTGCTAGATCAGGGCTGTAAGGAGGGTGACCCAGGAGTTTGACTGGCGTGCTGTCCAGGAAGTCCCTCGTTTTGAGTGCGGTGTGCGCAGGTGCATTGTCGTGGTGGAGCAGTAGCCCGCGGAGCCCTGTGTTTGGTCGCTTGTTGCTTATAACAGAGAAAACTTCTGGCAAACATTTGGTAGTATACCATTCGGCATTAATGCTTCTTTGATCCCGTAAGGGAATTGATACCAAGTGGCCAGTCAAATTAAAAAAGCTAGCGATCAAAATCTTACCCCCGCTTCTAGATCGCTTCACTTTGGTAGGCGTTGGCTCATTTTGAAACACCCAAACAGTCGACTGGCGCTTGGTTTCTGGGTCGTATTGATAAATCCAGGACTCATCACCTGTAACGATGTCGTAAACACGCCGAGACGAGCCTGCTTCAAATTTGTTAAGCATATCACGGCACCATTCCACCCGGGCCTGCTTCTGAGCATCGGTGAGGTTGTGCGGCACCCAGCGTGATACTATCCTCCTCACGCGAAGATGGCTGTGTAGAATCTCGTGAACGCTTCCCGATCCAATCTTCAATATGTGTTGAATCTCCTGATATGTAATTCGCCTATTGTCTTGGATTAAATTTTTCACTGCTAGCACGTTTTCTTCGGTAACAGCCGTCAAAGGGCGACCGCTTCTTTCGTCATCCCCCAAAGTTGGTCGACCGCGCTTGAATTCGTTATACCAACGATACACGGTTGCCTTGGAAGGGCCTTCATCCATGAATGCCATTTGAAGTCTATCGTACGATTCATCCGGTTTCAGGCGACACTTGAAATCGTATAAAATCATAGCTCTAAAATGTTCCCGGCGCAGATCCATATTTCAGTGAGACACAATACTTTGAATTAACTCGCAAAAAATGTGGAGGGAAATTTTGAAATTGGAACTTACTTATTTTTACTTATAAATAATCATATTTTCGAAAAACATTATAACTGGCCAGTCTCCCATATATAAAAACTTTTTTTCGCAATACTTTCTGAGGGGCCTGGTACATTATATCAAGGTAACTAACACACACGAAGAAGATACAGAAACAATTTAATTTTATATCGCTCTATCTCAAGATTTGGAGAGGTAAAATATATATTATCTTCGTCGTATATGACGCTTCATTGAAATGTATGGCGAGCGATATTGCGAAAGATGCTGTAAGATACTGTGTAGCAAGAACACACATAATCAAAAGTGTCTACTATGCACGGCAACCATACTAGGCAGAAGCTCTTCTTTGGAGCATATCCCATGCGTGCTAAATTGGGTTGAGGTTTGGCGATTGAGCAGGCTATGGCAGAACGTTGATGCGAGCATCGGCAAGAGTGCGAGTTACGACTCTAGCCGTGTGTGGAAGTGCATTGTCGTGCATTAGTCGAAACGAATCACCTTCGCAAAGGAATGATCACGTCTGAAACAATACTCTCCGCATAAATTTAAGCATTGAGGTTGCCCCTGATCCAAATGAGATTGGTTCTTCCATCGATCCAAATACCGGCAAACCATTATTGTTCCCCCTCTATATGAATGAACTTCCTGACAAAATTGTGTGTACATACATATTATGGCATCTTAACCATGTGTGTGATGGCCTTTAAACCCTACATTGAATTTTGATTATTCTTAGTCTTAAGGGCGTCAAGTTTCAAAGCCATCAATTTGGGCTATGCGTTTTCTGTTACTCAGTCAGTTGCATAACTGTTTTATGTATGTATATTTTAATAAAACGAATTGATTAATAAAAAATATGTTAACGCGTTATCTCACTACTTGTCGAACACTTTAACAACAACAAATAAAATGTGGTATTTTTTGTGTAAAACTTGCTGCCTTGGTAGGTACAATTTTATTGAAATTTACTTCAGGTTATGTTAGATTTCGTGGTCTTCCTTCCTTCAATCTAGGACACAATGTTTGTTGGAGTGATTTACGGCCAAAATTAATATCCAATCTATCCACGATTTGCCCTACTAGAAATAGGAATTTGACATAAGCTCCATAAAAAATATGTCTTTCGTAGATAGATTGGATATTAATTTTGGCCGTTAATCCTTATTATAGACTCTATCAATTTGTGACATAAAAATACAAAATATTTTTTTGGCATTCTTGATGGTTCGATTCCCGGCTTAAGGAAGACACTTTTGGAAAATCCTTAAATGCAGTTTTCCTTACTTATAAAAATAAAATGAAGTCTCCTTCAACTAAAATTTCACATTTCCAATATTTATAGTACTTTCCCTCACTGAAGCATAGCGATGGTAGCGATGGGATGGGACATCCTGTATTACGTCCTTAAGATTGACATTGAATTATTTTTTCAATCAGTATTTAATAAATATAATTCAATAATAATTATAATTACTCGATCGATGGATTCCTTGGATAAGTAGAGAAGACGACAAGTAACACTTTACATAACAATGCAACATAAAAATAAACCTGAAATATGTAGATGTTTGACGTCTCAATAAATTCTATGGTTTGTCTCATTCTGACGTCTCAATCTAGGTATTCAGCTATCGTTCTCGTAAAGCGGCCAACGTCCTACTAATTCACAAAAAACTGCAACTAAAAAGCAGCCGCCGCGCGCCGCTATGCTAACAGATTTGTAAAATGGTAATCATGAAAAAAAACAGATTTCGGCAGTGGATTGCATTTAGATTCCTCATTATAACGAAGAAATATGTTTTGCATGATGCTAACGTGCACTTTTGTAGATGGTGCGATCCGCGCGTGCGTGCTACGAAAGTCATATTTTTTTATGTAGGTACGGTCGACCGCACGTCAGTGGTAACAGTTTGAAATTGACAGCGTCTTTATTTCGTAAGCAGTAAGGGCAGTTTTTTAATTCAAGTGTTACATTTACATTGTCATACAGTCGACTGTACAGTCAACAAATCGGAATCATGACCCACTCAGCTGATAATTCGTTTCAAATCGTCAAAACAGTAAGGTTTTCTTCTATGCTGCACTTAGGACATTTTGAATATTACAGAAACTGCATTAAAACGGGTCAGAGGTCTGTGCCGTTTTGAGCTTTGTTATCAATGCAATAGATTTATAATTGGATTGGAAATTATGTTTTTTATTAACCAGGAATTATGTTTTGAATTTCGAATTAGCTGTCGTATCACGTGTTTTTCCTACAAACAACTATATTTTTTAAGAAACCTATACAAACTTTTTCGATTACAGACCATTAATAAAATTAAAATAAAAATTACAAATATAATGTCAAGTATGAAAAGGTGTCAAACAATACTCTTAATATGTGGAACCTCGGACGAAAAAAAAAGGCAGACGGAATCTCGCTATTCAATAAGTGAAGCATCCATAGCAAGCCGGATCGCTTAAAAGTATAGTATGCCAAAAAGCCGTGATTACGCAAAAAATCTAGTGTGACGGTAGTCATTGTTGTAGAGTCATAAATAAAATAACGGTATAAATCTGGTGTGTTAAAATGCTTTCGAAATTATAGTGGGTTCAGGAAAAAATTAAGTGCTTCAGTCTTTGTTTAGCTAGATTCCGTCCGCCTTTTTTATTCGTCCGAGTGTGGTAAATTCATTTAATTTATAATATCCTCTGTACCATATTTCACGCAATAAATGATAAATAAATAAATAACAATATTTGGAGTTAAACATTAATAATAAAATTAGAAAAATAATTTTATTGGTAAACTAGCTGTAACTGTCAATAGCTAACAAAATTGATAACAAGTCAGTTGCCAGGGAAATATCTGTTTAAGCGAAATTCAACCTAATTGTATTAGAATGTCTGTAGGATATTAAGCTTATCGTGGGTCATGATTCCGATTTGTTGACTGTACATATTTTTTCTGAATTTTTTTATAGCGCCTTCGACTATAATTTTCGCTCATTCTTACAATTTACTATAGGTACTATAGGTACACGTTCCTTAGCTCCATAGTCATAAATACTACTAACTCCCCAACGAGTCTTAAAGTCTTAAGGTCAGAAAAACTGGACCAGTTTTTTATTATTCTATTTCAAATAAGTTATAGGAAAATGAAACATAACTCCCTATAAATATAGGAATTAATTCCTTAGTATGTGTTCAATATACCTTTTCTTGTTGCTCGGAAGCTGATTAAGAAGATCTGCTTTTCAAATAAGATAAATGATGAGCTAAGGCAAGTTACCGGGAAGGGCCATATTTAAGTTAAGGGCAATAACTGTTAAGAGCGTTGGTCCTCGTTTCATCAATTTTGAATCAGTAAGCAAAAAAACTGACGTATTCAATAAATATTGCTGTCAGATTAACGGCTAAAATTAATATCCAATCTATCCACGATTTACCCCGCTAGAATTAGTATTTTGACATAAGCTCCATACAAAATATGTCAAATTTCTATCTCTAGTAGGGTAAATCGTGGATAGATTGGATATTAATTTTGGCTGTAAGACGAAATCAACATTTCACGTGCGATGTAGAGCACTGCGTTTGCGCAGAATATACGTGTGTCAGGGTGGCTCGAGTGCGCTAACGCCGCTCGCGGTCAGCAGCCTTGACATTGTACCTGTTTTGTGTTTACATCTTATTTGTATTCTTTAACGACACGCATAATTATCGTCATTTAATGCAATGGAGTCACGTGGAGAAACTTTATTGCTGTTATAAATAAACGGTTGTGGTATGAGTTTTTCAGTTTGGTGTTGCTATTTATTCAGCAGTAGTTCGACCCCAGACGACGGCATACATTAAATTAAGACGATTTTAAACGCCACTCAGTGACATCTCCTCTGCCGGTTATAAAGACGACCTTTTTGGTTTGGTTCCTGTTGTTTTCTCATGATAATGTTTTTTTTTGTATTATGTTTAAATTTTACTAGACAAAGAGGTAGCTCATTTACCCAAATTGTGTTAGGTATCTATATGTTCCAAGTAATATTGACTATTAGTTTAAAATTTTAAATAACTGCTGCACGTTTCATTTACTAAAATAAAACACAAAAGCGGCATAATTTTGATCGAGGCCATAGGCTTAAGGACAGAATAATTTTTCTAACACTTTACAGCTCATGAACATGTCTTTAAAATATGCCAGGCCATGTTTCCTCCGTAATTAAGTTGAATGAGGTTGATTCAATACTGAATGCAAAAAGACAAAGAAGCAGTATTTTACTTCTTCAATGGATAAGGTCGACATAATTTGTATATTTTGTTACTTTTTCATGATAACAAGTTTGTGCAGCAGAAATGGTGAACGAATAAGATGATATTATTATGTATGGAAAAATTAAACGTCCAATAGAATAATAAAATGACCGTGATAGTTTATTGACACTTACAAGGTTACTGATGTGCCATACTCATACGCATGTTTCATATAAAGCAAGCCAACTTTATTAATCAACGCAAAGCCAAATATGTATGTCAAAAATGTATTCGCTACATTAAAATAATATAATTTATACTGCATTGTTATTGACAGTAGGCACATAACTCAAAACAACGAGGTTAAGAGGGATGAAGAATCAATTTTAGTAGTAGGTACCTAGTAGAGCTCCTATGTGAAAGAGCTCGTCCGGGGAAGTACTACCACCGTACCTACTTCTCCGCCAAACAGTGATGCTTGCATTGCTGTGTTTCGGTCTGAAGGGTACGGGTGCCGGTGAAATCATAATCACTTGAGACTTTCCATCTTCATGTCTCAATTTGGCGAAACGACTTGCGGTACCATTCAGGCTACAGTCTAGGTGGTATTGAAGTTGATATGGGCAAAGGTAACCGCTGGGCCTTTAGCTCGTTTCGCCATCCTATACTATAAAACAAAACAATAAATTAAGTCCATTGCAATTTTCTGTCATTTATCAATCAACAACTCTTTTTCGCATTTTTCGATATTGTACATTTCATTTTATTCATCAGTATTTAGAAAACAAAGAATAAAATCATTGGATTATTCGGAAATGTAGAGAACTGAATATTTGAATTCCAAGTAAGCACGACTGTTCACCGCAAAGACAAACTGGTCGTGGTCAACATTTACAAGTCAGCTTCCATCGAAGGGCAGCACTAAAGGCAGCGAAGGTTCCATGCGACACGAAGAAGAATGTTTTATGTAACAACGAAAGGTATTCCAGTCTAAAACTAAATTCCGGTATAAAATCTGTTGTTTAGTTGTAGTTTTCCCGTATAATAATCACAAAAACGAAACCATCCTAGTCATCAATCAGCTATCATATTCTAATCTAAATAAAGCCTTTTATAGATTTAAAACCGCAAAAATCATGGTATTTTTATTGCGCTCGATATTCCCTGATATTCCCTGATACCCCCCTTATTAGAAAAGCTTTAACCAGGTTCAGACCCTTGTTTAGACCGGGTTAAACGTCAAACACCAAACACAAAAAAGTGTTTAAGCCTGGCTTAAGCAAAACCTATAATTAAACCCGATTTTGTAATAAGGTGGCATATATAAAACGGTGTCTAACCTTTTTTTTCGTGGGGAAAATCCTCATGGACGCATTCCGCCCGGGGAAGGCGGAGCCAGTGTCGGACTCTTACCGACTAAAAACCACCACGGTGTTCCTCTTGGCCGGGGGCGTGGAAAACTTTTATTCACCCAACCATCCCCGGCAGGTCCCGGCTCGCCACTAGTAGGCGAGACCCTTCTCCCCGTGCGGCAACCACATCGGCCGCACCCTCTTCTTGATGGCTTAAGCAAAACCTATTATTAGATGTAATAAGGTGGTATTCGTTTACTTATTTTACCTAAGAAAAATAAAATCCTTCCTAGAATATCGTGCAATACGGGACACAATAATCGTTCATCTCCGTCGTCCCACAGTCCACTTCACTCATTTGACAACATCAACACAGCTGAACGCGGAGTTGTTTCTATCTTTTCGCCGCAAATGCTTCGACGACGCGGAAGCAACCTTCCTGTCATTATGAACTTGAGGGTGATTAGCTATAATAAGTGCGGGGCAAATTCTGCCGCTCAGCAAGACCTGTTTATTTACACAGACTTAGGCTCGTATTACAGAACGAAACTCAAGCTTTGATCACTGTTTAAAACTAGGTTTGAGTCGAGCTTTAATTTTAGAATATTCCTCAATCATTAGATTAATTAATCATAATTCAGCCATGAGTTTAGCTTTATGCTACATTGTCACCTGCTCCGGCGTTTGAGCAGAGATTTGATCTGTAATCACTCAAGTGTGGTCGAGACCACGCTTGAGTACAGATTTCTTTGCTATTTCAGATTATTTTCGTGGGTGATGGTGTTGAATTGAACTTTATAATTATTACCGTATTTGAATGAGACCGATGCTCTTGTAACGATTCTATCCATAAGGTGTGATCAGGTGATTGAAGATCAATCTGTAGGTATCTACTTGAGGAACGTTCCTACATGGGCCTTAGTGTTCGCATCCAGTTTTAGCTCGTGACTAGCAATTACGGTGTTAAATTTAGATTTCACACTAATACCCTACCATAGTTTCATCTAACTCATTTTAAAATCGACAGTAATTAATCGGTGATAATTTAATCAGTCTATTAATTAATGTAACTAACTGTATATTAAAAGCTTTTATGCATGACATTGATGGAATTTTAGAAAATCATTGAAATTAAAACTAGACGTAGATACACACATGCAAATCAAGCATGTTCCAGTTAAAAAAAACTTGTTCAACTGGTATGTTGAATCCAAAACACATTTATTCTAGAAAGCTGTAATAAATCGAGATCAGTTAGTAACTTAGTAGTATCGCTGGTTGAAGTCATTAGTGCGTAAATTCATTGCCATTACCTCGTAGCGCCTGCGCTGGCGCCGACGAAACGACGACAACCGCCTCCATCAAAAGGACGATGCAAATAGCTATTTTATGTTTTTAACTGTACGTAAGATGACCGATGAATTTTTCCAACTGATGTTTTGGACCATATTCCTTAAAAATAACAGGTAATTACATAGTTGCGCCGTGCGAAAATTAGAATAGCTTACAAATTTTATTGTGGAGATATGTTGACTCAGTGTTACTTTATTTTCTGATGTAGAGCAAATGCGGTTTTGTCTAAAAAATATAATAAACCGACAGCGGATTCCTCGGCAGGGACTTATATTATGTATATTTTCGTTTTGTCGATTTCTTATTTTGCAGAAATGAATGCCACCGGAATGGGTTCCCCAGATAATTTAACATCATCGAAAACAACACTGTCATAATTACTGTGAAATTAAAGGATACTGCAATTGCAAGAGCACCATGAGAAAAAATCAAGACTGAGGATTTGATTCTTTTAAAATTACTCAATAATAATGATGGAACACAAAGACCAGCAGTCCATAAGAAGGATAATAATTTGTAAGAGCAAAAAAACGAGCATAATAATTGTGAAGCTGAACAAATTGCAAGAGACAGTTGGGTTAACCCCGTAATATATAGGATCGATTAATGACTTTGCGGTTTTAATTTTATGTGAGCTTCTGGCTATTCAATTTAGAACGAAATCATTTTCGATGGCTGTTTTGTTTTGATTTTAATAAATCAAGGAAAACGTACAATGACCTTTGATAAGTTTTCTGTAGTAATCAAGTAGCAGCACAGAATAAATTATAGTACTAGACGGTAATAGTTCAACAAGTTACATTTACTTGTTGACAAACACCGCAACAATTTTTTTCTTCTCTTATTAGATAAGTCTAATGGGAATGGAGGTGATAAAGTCGTTACAATACCTTGGAAGCCAACGGATCCAATGTTTTAAACTGTAACTGGGTAAGTAGTTGGCTTCAAATTCAATAGAACCTACCCAAATAATTATCTGGTAAGTAATATTTTGTATGATGGTCAAAGCTTTTGAATTCCATGCTTGGACATTGGGTATTTGTGTCTTAGCACTAATGAATAAGTCAGTATCTCTTACAAAGTGTCAGCGATTCCCTCTCATGTACGCTCATTGTAATAGTTTTTGGAGGAGGCTTTAGTTACGCAGTAGACCTTTTTGGATTATAGTTGTGAATTCATATGACAGTAAGTATTATGTGGCTAGGATAAAAACGGTACACAACACCTATGATGTTCTTGCACGTTAATTATGTAGGATACAACTTTTAAATCTTAATCTTCCGTCATGGTTTTTCGGATACTATTACGGTACTAACTTCTTACAATAGTAGATTATCTGAAATGCAGTCACGATTTTTTTTTACGACTGCGGTAATGATCTTTATTTACTTCCTAAATTCCGAGATGTTTCCTTGTCTATGATTAAAGTTTTAATAATACCACTTGTGAGTAAGTATGAATCATTATGTCTGACTGTGTTTATCCCAGACTCAGAATGCCTTGGGTTCCACATAAATATCGCGTTTGCTTTTTTGTAATGAAATAGTGTGCCTTCAATATTTAATCACTTTGCAGAGAATGCACAAAAGTAAGTATAGATGTTGTTGTTTATAGATATACTAAACATTCATGCAAAACTGGGCAATTAGGAGTCAGTAGTCAGAATGTTTAATGACGGAAACACCGCGTAGAATTCATGAAACACGCTGCTAAATGAGTCGTTCTTTTCTTACAATCAGTACATCAAAATAGCGTCAAGTTAATAGACTTGAATTGGTACATTAGTACCAGAACGAACTCGGAAATGAGGTAGCAGGAAGTATACAAAAAACTACTGTCTTACGACAAAAATGTGTATTTAAGAAAACACAGGTTTTCCAAGAAATCATCATCTTTTTTTTTCAGATTGCTGCCTACTTTATGTATGTCTCGTTTTGTTTTAGACCTGGGAAAAAACCTAATAACTCTGTGCCATTAACAGCACTAAAAAATATAGTATTTCCATAAATAGAAAATAATTAGCACTTCGATCGAATTATTGAGACCAGAAAATAATCTGTGTCAAAGATAGACGGCGCCAGAACCATAACCGGAATACTTAGCGGTGATAGTTCAATCTTACTTATGATTGACGTCTAATCACCAATAGATTGACCGAATAGGGGCGAGCAGAGTCGTTCCGAAAACCGATTAAGTAATATTAACGGTTTTGCGCTCAGTTAACGGGTAAACCGGAACACAAAGTAATTACATTTCTAGTCGAATGTCGTGCCCGTGCTGTTGTTTCAGCCGGGTTTAATTCATACAGTTTAGTGCTTGGGATGTTGGACGTGGACCTCACTCAGGGCGTACGGTAAAGTAATTACCCACGTAGTGTATTTTATCCTAGCCAACGTACATATTATTGTGTGAAACTTCGGTTACTTTGCGTAGTTTTAATTTATATTTTAAAGAAAAGCTGACTGTCGACTAGGAAATAATATTTCCTTATTTTTGCGTTTATACAACGTGTTATTGAAATAACTGAAAACCTCTTAAGCGGTCATTGTACTCATCAGTATGGACAACTTTTACTATCGGACCAACCCTGATATCGCAAAAAAATATCAGCCGATCCCAACGGCCGATCCTTAAATTTATTTGTGTTCACATAAATCGAAAAAATTTATGGAACAGCTGTTTTTTTTCGCGATTTCAGGGTTGATCCCATAGTAATAGTTGTTCATACCGATGAGTACAATGACCCCTTAAGAGGTTTTCAGTTAATTCAATAACACGTTGTATATTTTGATTTTGAGCCGATAAGGAAATGTTACTGAGCAAAGTATGTCGACTGCTTTGTCGCCATCACGATTTATAATTCAAAGACAAAATCTAATATCCCTGTTTTACGTAGGCGTAAGCGCGGCTGTATATCAACAATCGTTTACTACCAGAGGCTCTTCAATTTAAACAATATTGTGTGAGCTCACGAAGAAAAACTTATAGAAACTGGTACAGACGTTTATCTACACTAATATTATAAAGAGGAAATATTTGTATTTTTGTGTGTATGTTTGTAATGAATAAACTCAAAAACTACTGTGCCGATTTCAAATAAAAATAACACCATTAGAAAGCTACATTCACCCTGAGTAACATAGGCTATATTTTCATGTCCACCCGTGCGAAGCCGGGACGGGCCGCTAGTATTGTATAAAAGAATCGTGATAGAGCACTATTAGTAGGTATAACAAACTTGACCTATAAAGAAATTGGTCCTGTAAATTCGCTTTAACAGGTCCTTAATTTCAAAACAGGTGCAGAATAAACATAAAGGGTAAAATTGATGGCACTGTCTGTTTCCTTACTCGTAACGTGACCTTTCACGCGTTGTAATTAAGTATACATTATGCCAACTTTATTGCTGTCTATCCGTTACTGGGAGGATTACATGAATGTTAGTTTTAATTAACCGTCTACAGCTCATGTCTGCATTCTACACATTACCATAGAACAAATAATAGTACATTACGCAAATATGAATGAAAAATACTTTAGCTAAACAGTAAAAGAAAAATTTTTCTCTACACTCTGTATTTTCTTACTTGTTTTATTTAGTAAACAATCTTAGCATATGTAATAAGTTAAAAAATATTTAGTGGGTGAAATTGTTAATATAATGTCTTTTAATAATTATTAACAACGAATTGAATTAAAAAGACATGCTAAGATTGTTTACTAAATAAGACAAGATAAAACAGAGAAGGTATTTGGATTCGACGCCGCAGTAGACTATGCTTCTCATTTGTTATTCAAACCGATTGATAAGACCACAAAGACTGTCATTACCCTAAGTAGAAATCGATAATGTATTGGTTGGTATTGATAAGATTTGAAAAATAAAAATAAAACAAATCGAAACGATCTCCATAAGCAGCTTGTTCTCCGAAAAAACGTAGTCGTCTGAATTTTATCATAAAGGTAAAAATTCTTCTTCTATCGTGTCGACGTGGGCTACATAATGATATAGTTCATATCGTAGGGAAAAAATTAGCCAGTCAGCAGGTTGGTAGCGGGGCTAACTGCCCAGGGTGCGTCAGACGATCAATTAAAATATATGGTCACTCGTGGAGGCTCTTTTAATGCACCCCAGAAATTTTTGTAAAAGGATTTGTTGGATAAAGCTACTTGAACAAGTACAGTTAAAAAGTATGTGCGAAGTGCCATACGCAACCGCGAGCACCGAAAAGGCGAAATATAAATATGGTTAAATAAATGCAATAAGATCCACTGTCGATGTTTTATTTTAATATGATAATATTTCCCTATTGTCACATTTGATTATAAACAACTATTACTATTTTATGTGTTGTATTATGTCATATTGCAGGGGTTCTTCAACAATAGATTGATATCTACGAAGAATCCTACTATCTTTCTTCTATACTTATAAAGACAGATGTCCTGACTGACTGATTCATCAACGCAGAGCCGAAACTATTCAAGTTAAAAACATGAAAGGACAATGTGTTCCTTTTGTATAATTTTTGGAAACTACCCCTAAGGGTGTGAAATAGGTTAGAGTTTGAATGAAAAATCTTTCCTCCTGGATCGATTCAGTCGAAACTTTGCAAAATGAAGTAAATTAAAGAACACTTATCTTTTCTTTTTCCAAAATTACTCGTAAAAGAGGTTGCAATAGGGTTACAAATTTTGTTTGGGAGAATATAATTGCGTGGCTGGATCGAGTCGAAACTCAGTATAAATAATCTAAGCAATTAAAGGAGTGTTTTGAATTTTTCGAAAATTAAACTCGTCGCGGGTAAAAAGGGGTATTCAAGTTTTTATGAAAAATATTTTTGGGGTCACTTATGACACAAATATTCTTCAAATTAACTGAAAAAAGAAATACGTATTTTTCTTTTCCCAGAACTATGACGGAGAACAGGTAAACTTTTTACGCGGGTAAAGCCGCAACAGCACTGCTAGTAATTTTTATAAATGTGAAAGTTTGTGAAGATGTTTAGATATTTGTTAGGTACTATCGCACTGTAGCGGATAAACGGATTTTGATGAAATTTGGCAAACAGATACATCATAACCAACCCGGATAACATATACTTAGGCTACTTTTTATCCCGGGACGGTAAACAGTTCCCGACGGATGCGCGTTAAAATTTTTGTATTTACGCGGGCGAAGCTGCAGGCATAGTTTAGCATTCGACAATTTTTAATACACGAACAGCAATATCGGTTGCAGTGAAGATGAATTTTTCTAGATAATTATACACTACCTAGGAAATAGCCCACGTACAGTTTGTACAAAATCTGGGCGATGACGCAAAATGTTTTGCGTGTCATTTCTCCTTGGCACAAGATCGCCTTCAGTTTCTTCAGTATTCTGTAAACATTTACTCGTGTTTTCACTGTGAAAATTGGATAAATCAATTGGATAACAGTGAGAAATAAATTCAAAAGGTAACAACATTATTTAGACGACTTTCCTTTTTAGTTTTAGTGAACGCGTAAATGATTGAAGCAGTAATTAGATTCGCATAATTTTAGCAGCCGTAGATAAGTGTTTGTAGGAATAGTTGGTGTAAAAAACCCCAAAATAATTAAGAGTTTTTCCGATATTTAAATACATAGTGAGCCGAGTTGTTTATTTTCATAATTTTATTTTCCGCTATCTACCTACATTATTTTATACTAATATTGCCTTTAAAAGAAATGAATGTAATGGCATAAGAAAAGAGTATTATTAGTATTATTACCTATTCTATGGTAAATAATGGGTCGATTATTTTATGCTAATTCACGTTCTAATAATAATTATGATAATTCGATTTGATGTCTACCAATTTCCAGACAAGTGTTGTGTTAAATACGAGATTAAACTAGGTATACCGAGGCACGTGCCTAATTACATATTTCAGATTTTTCCTTTATTTACCTGCTTCCTTAAGTGCAAATACTAGTATCGTACGATCTTCCCTAAGCATCTCAAACATATTAAAGTGTAGGTTAGTCTTATTAAGACAAAAACTCGTATTTTTTGTTTATTGTCGGAAATTCTGAACAAGGTTTCTGACGTAACCAGTACAAGCGCGAATCAAGTTTCGCATCGTTTACAGATCACTATGTGATCCGTTCCTAGTACTTTATCGTAAAGTTCATACGTAACTGAAACTTCAAAATGAATTTACGAAGATCTGGACTTTGTAAAGTATATTTAATTAAATAAGAAATAACAATTCTGGTTAAACTTGTTTTATTATAATATATAATTTAAATTAATGAAAATGTGCTCATTTTTATTGATTATTAATATGAATAAAAATAAAGATAGAGGAAACAATAACATCAACATATTCAACATCTCTCTACCGCTCTAAGGTTTGCTAATTGTAGAAAAGAAAAAATCAGCTGCTTTATTTCTAGCGAGTGTAATACACTAACCTCTGTTTTTTCTTACTTTTCTTATTTAGTTAGTCTTTTTAATGCAATGCGTCAATAATATTTAATAAAAGACATAATTTCAACAATTTCACACACTAAAAAACATTTTTTTACCTAATTACGTGTGCAAAACTAGTAGTTATATTTTATCAGTAGTTATTTGAATAAAAAGACGTGCCAAGATTGTTTACTAAATAAGACAAGAGAGAAAAAACAGAACATATGTATTCTAGGTATAGGTATCTACTGACTGACAGATTTTCCTTTGCAAAAGTCAACCGTTGCCAAATATAAACAAACGCTCACGTACGAGAAAAATAAAACAAAAATGACCAAGACAAACATGTCATTCTTAACCGACGTTAATGGATCTTGTAAAGGTAGTTTTGAGATTGAAAACTTTATTATAATAATAACAATGACGCCTATTCTTTTCAATTAGCAAAATGTTTGAAACGAAACGCGTGAAATCTTTTACATAACCGTGTGATGTGGCGAATACACTACTGACATAAACATATGTTGGATCTATTTAATATGTTAATTTTCAAAGTTACAAATGCTAATATGCTGGAGATGTCACTACCGGAAAGTACGTTAATATCTATTTCAGCCTCTGTCATGACAACCATAACTTATCGAAACTTTTAGAAAATATTTCAGTGATCTTCTTTTCTTATCACTCTCTTCTTTTGTATACAATTTTATTACTTGCTAAGAGTGAGGCTAGTGTGAGAGCCGAAACTATACATCGTAGCACCATGAAGAAAAATGTATTCATAAAAAGTTAATTATGTACTGACGAAAAGTCGGTAATTTAATTGCACTTCTGTCAAAAGCTTTAGTAAAATTGTTTGTTTCCCGTTGCATCTTTGTAAGGTCGTCTTTTCAATGTAAGTTTATACAATACAATACAAATATTCTTTATTGCACAACATAAAAAACATAATAATTATAAACTAGGTATAAGCGTACAATTAGCGGTCCTATCGCTCCACGGCGACGCGATCCTTTCCAGACAACCATTGAATGGACTAGGATGTCTGGGATGTGTATATAATCAGTATTATTATAGGAACTTTTTTTGTCATCTGGTAATATAGGTACCTACTACGAAGGACTTTTTGTGAATCGAATTCAACTTTTATGTTCAAACGTAATCATAGTTGATATGGAGATAATCCTCGAGAAGCTAAAACATAACATACTTATTCGTTGCAAAAGGCATATTTTAACTCTTAGTGCCTGGTTGCAGAGCAATGCTTTCGATCCGTAAATACGTACGATTGTCCGCCACGGGCCGGGCGGACTCCACGTGGTGTTCCGTTCGTGTCCCTGTCACTGACAATGACGATGTTCTAACACTTCTAACACGACGCCACACGTGTCTCCGCTCCGAAACTCCGTGCGGATGATCCGTCGATAAAATGAGATATATCAAATGTTACTGGGGGCTTTTACAACGATTGAATGACATAAATAAAAGTTATCGCGCGATTGATGTCAATCCTGTCTTACGGCCAAAATTAATATCCTATCAATCCACGATTTGCATTACTAGAGAGAGAAAAATTACATAATTTGTATTGAGCTTATGTCAAATTACTATCTCTGGTAGGGTAAATCGTGGATAGATAGAGTATTAATTTTGGCCGTGCGTCTATATGTTATATAGAATGACTTTCTAATTTTCATCGCAAGAAAGTATATTTTTCGAATTCTGTATAAAAAATCGTAATAGCAATAATAAATTAATGTCAGTGATTTCAATTTAGCAGGATTGTTCTATTCTATCGAAAGCAATGAAGCGAATATTATAATCAGAGCCTCTAAAAGATGTTAATAATCACCTGATGATGCACCCAGCTTCCACAGACCGTGAATGATGTTTTTTGTCAAGACGTAACGAGCCAGCGAGTTTACGACTCTAAAATTAGCGACAAGTTAACCTTTCATGAAATGTTATGAATGACAGACCAATAACAATTTAAATTGTGACGTATTTTAGCCCAAGACTGGAGACTGAAGTGAAACTTCATTGCTTTACGCGAAATATATTTTCATGGCAATATCGGACTGAATTTGTTGATTGTTCGTGGGCATTGGCAGTGCCGCCAATTGCTTTGCTCATTTTGTTGCCTATTGCTACGGAAATGATGGATATAGACAAAATGTGAACATAGCATTAGCTATTGATAACATTTTCTTAAAGTTGAACAGCCTAATTTTAACTCTTTCCCATAATTATGCATGTGGCTCAGGGTTGCCAGATGAGTGCAAGTGGATTATCGTACTGATGTTCTAAAATTATCGTATATCAAGGAATTTGGTGAAATATTATCGTACACAGTGCTGAGCTACGAACAAAAGCAATGATTTTCAGCATCAAAATTATCGTATTTCTGCGTATTTCAATCAATTTTGTATCGTACCAGAGCTAAAATTATCGTATATGTACGATAATTATCGTACGTCTGGCAAAATTGATGTGGCTGCTCTACGAGCGCTTATTTCGTGTGACGTTGATTTGCATTGGCGTAAGTTGTATTGTCAACGTATGAATAAATGAGTCAGCGTAGACGCATATACCGCGCGGGCTGCATGCAAATTGCAAACAAATGTTATATTAGGTATTTTTAAACGATACGATCATCGCTTTAGATGGCGGTAACAAGATTGATACTGACTATATATCGCCACAATATATGTACGATACGTGACTACGATTGAAGGAAATAGAAGAAAAAAATGTTACGATTCAAATGACACTTATCACTAATATAAATGAATGTATTGCCACGTTCTTTTCTTTTATACCGTGAGTTAGAACTTCCAATAAAGTCAAGAATGGCTATAATGATAGGATTTAATAGTAATAAATAACATTGTTTCATTATTATAATAACAGATAACTAGTCACCCATCGTGTTACCTTTACGGCCAAGATTAATGTCCAATCTATATCCACGATTTGCCCTACTAGAGATAGAAATTTGACATAAGCTCCATACAAAATATGTTAAATTTCTATCTCTAGTAGGGTAAATCGTGGATAGATTGGTTATTAATTATGGCCGTTAGTAACTTAGTTTGAAAACTCGAGACTTAAGGTTTGCGTGGGAAATCGAGAACTATGCAATCAGAAACGCTACATTTTACAATTAATTTCAAAAAGTACTTAAATTTTCTAACTTTTAAATTTATAACTTTATATAATAGTGTGTTCGTGGGTTAGTAGGTACCTATAATACATATGTTTGGGAAAAATCTTGCAAGTAACTTTCGAACCAGTTCCCATTATCACAATTGACTGAGGTACACATAATATTATGTAAGCCCGATGACAACACAAACAACGTGTTATTGAAATAACTGAAAACCTCTTAAGGAGTCATTGTACTCATCAGTATGATCAACTTTTAATATGAGACCAATCCTGAAATCGCGACAAAAAATCTGCCGTTCGCTACATTTGTGGTCACATAAATCGACCAAATGTAGGGTACAGCTGTATTTTTTCGCGAATCCAGGATTGTGACTCGGTCAAGATCACTACCACTATAAATACAATACAATACTTACCTAAGTGCGTACATACAAAGTCAAAGTGCATTCATATTAATAAAGTAATACCTACCTATTACTACCTAATGTTTTCTTGTTTTGAATTTCAAAGAAATTCTTAAAGGTTTTATTTAGTAAATATCCTTGAAGACAGGTATTTTCCTGGTTTCTGTACAATCTAATAATAGAATCACATTAGTTAATGTTTTCCTGTAATCAAAACACAATAGGCCATCTGAATAATGAGCTGAAGACGTTGAAGTACTGAAACGGCACAAGCCTTCCAATAACTAATAAACAAAAATAAAGTGTGCATAAAACAAAAATAATGACAAGTATTGGAAGTTAAATGAAATGACGGGATACTCTATGAACACTTTAGTGATGTAGATGCAACTCATTTTACAGACCGTAGTAGTTTTAAAATCAGTTTGACATCAAGACAACCATTTATCATTATCATCATCATTATGTATTATAAGTATGTATTTATAAAAAAAAAAAAGTATATAAGTATTATATCCATTGTCTAGTACCCATAGCACAAGCTCTGCTTAGTTTGGGACTAGATGGTGCTGTGTAAAAATGTCCCAAAGATATTTATTTATTTATTTATCATCAGCCTATATTAGTCCACTGCTGAACATAGGCTTAAAATCTTTATTAATTAGTTCACATCAGTGATTTATTATTATTATTATTTATTATTTTCAGCCTATATTGTCCCACTGCAGGGCAAAGGCCTCCCTTTCCGTGAATTATTCTCTGTTATTGTTCTCACACAATTTCTTTCAAAATCATGTAACAGATCATTGTACCGTTGATTATTTGAAAAGAGTATATCCATGGAGTTTCTTGCCGGCTCTTCTCCATAGGACCAACTTTTTGGAACCGGACAACTAGATTCATAATTAACGTTTTGAAAGTGCCTGCACGTTTTATGCTTATTCGAAATAAAAAAAATTACTTTGACTTTGAGGCCTCTCCAATAACCATTATGAATAACAATAAAAAAATATTTATTCAAGACAACCGATATAAGATTTTTGGTTTATATATTTAGATTTTCACTTCGCATGCGTAAATGCGTCAAAAATAATAAAATTATGTTATTTTTGGATTCGTCATTCGTCTCAACAAAAAATCTAAACATAATTTAGCAAAATTTTTGCTGATTGTACGTGGTAAGTGTTCTCTTAACTTGAATCTAAAAAAAATACTTATAATGGTTAAGTATGAATAAACTTGTATGAATTAACTTTTAGACTCGGCATGATACAATTTTTCTTCAAATTAAAAAATTAACCTATGTAAGAAGTTGAAAAGTAGTGTCCATTTTACCCTCGATTCTGAACAAAATAGTTTCAGGTTTTGAGTTAATTATTTGTTTTGTTTTTTATTTGACTTTCTTAGCTTCGATATTTTGGACCCTACCGTCTCAGGGATAGGGGAATTCTAAGAATTTTTTGCTTATCACGTTTCGATTATTAACATTCGATTCTATTTTTGCTCGTCTTACGTACATACATAAAACACACATAAAGCAATTCTGCTATCTTTGTTAAACATACTAAAATAAATTTGATCGATCGTTGGCTGAACGTGGCTAAACCAAAATTTTGGATCGTTGTTTATAAGTAGATTAATGAAAACTGACAAAAACCTGTGTTATAGTATAAATAAGCCTCCAGTTTTTAGGCATACCTACACTTGAAATGTTTAGTTAAATAAAAGGTAATCTTGATAATATGTATTTTCATATGTTTATTCATGTTTGTATAAAATATTAATTATTTATTATAAATTCAAAAATTACTATAAATTCAATACATGTTTACCTACAATTAACATTTTTTAGTTTACAGATTATTTAATTGATTATTTAGATAAAAAGACACGTCAAGATTGTTACATAATCATCATCAGCAGCCCATTGATGTCCCACTGCTGGGCACGGGCCTCTTTTCGAAATGAGAAGGTTAAGGCTTTTAGTTAATTACCTAAACATTTCAAGTACCTATAGCTGCTCTATATTTTTACAACTCACATGTTAAACTACTGCTGAAAATTCCGTCAACGTTGTTTAGTAATTTAGTTAGTATTGATCTACAAAATCTTTAAAATTTTCAAGGAAAATCCTGAAAGGAGAATAGGCAAGTCGGTTCGGTATACCTATTCAACGCTAATGAGGCCAATACCAATTAAAATGTTATTTTGTATATATTTTTTTTGTTTGTAAGCAAATGTAGGTTGAGGAGTTTTAGGGGTAAAATGGAAAAATAAACCTGTTTAAGTGTTACTTTCAGTAGCAAAATAATACTATTAATTAATTAAATAAAATATATTCAATATTCTTTTTAATTCCAAACCTGTCAAGTAAAACTATTTACAGTTCGGTTCTGTCAAAAGGGTCTTTCATTGGGTAATGTTTAGAGTCGTTAATTAGCACCGACCACATTGGGAAACAACAGGAAGGCGCTAAAAGAAAAGCAAAGACCAATACCGAGCCACTAACAAAGCCACAGGTAGTGCTAATTATACAGAAGCACCGGAGATTCTCTACAAATACAAACCACGAATAGGACCAAAAGGAAACGTAACGTATAAAATAAATTACATGTTATAAAAAAGTCGTAGTCGGACGTTATTTTCTGGACAATAACCACAATAACCCACACAACTGCGGTTGCAAAACCTTTCTTTATTGTAACGCTAACTTCGGTCAAGAGCCAATCATATTTTAATTTTTGTTATTTATTTTATCAGTTCTTGATTATCATTTGCGTTAACGGTAAGAAGTTTAAAACCAGTCCATCAAACACCAATACCCATAGCCAAAATAATTTTAGTTCCTATTTTTCGCAATAGTCCTGCATCCTCCCGAGACGGAATATGACTGTACTACTATAGTGCAGCTGTGGACTGTCTTCGGCTCGTGCCCCATCCCATCTTAGATTAAAGTTGTCAAAGGGACGACTGCTAGACGGACCTGTGTCCTCTGGCAAGTCTTCCAAAGGTCCATAGGCGTGATCTTCTTCTATAGTGTCGACATGAGCTACATAAAGATAAATAGCTCATGCCGTGGGAAAAAGATTAGCCAGTCAGCAGGTTGGTAGCGGGGCTGACTGCCCAGGGTACGCCGGACGATCAATTAGATATCGAGGAGGCTCTTTTAATGCGTGATTAAAGAAAGACATGCAAATAACAAAACGGTAAAGATGAAAAATCGTAAGGAAAACTGCACACCGAAAGGGTAGTATTATATTATCTGTGGAAAGGGCTTCATAAAACTTTCGATTCGACGTCAATAAATTATTTCTAATCTAATCTATTAAAACCCTCAATATTTAATTTGCAAAACGCAGAATTGTACATTATTTGAACATTGAACATGTACACAGATTGCGCCATTTTGAACAGCATTATTATTATTCTGATTAAACCCATATTAGAACCTAGACCGAGATTTTGTCAAAGCAACAAACGTGCCAAATTTCATTCTAATCTGCTAAAAAATGTGACCTTCAGTGTGTGGAAAATTCGTTACATTGATAATATTGTAAACACAAATATAAAAATAAACAAACGCTCTTGGTTTTATGTTCTTAAAAGTCATCCGTTGCATGCTTCGGTTATCTATTTAATATAACTTGGTGTAATTACTTGCTATGTGCAATAAAATATCCAGAAAATAGGAGATAAATGGGAAAAAAGATTTTATAAAGACGTGGACAATCGGAAAATATTTTATATGTTATTTTTAATGTGATAACATTAATATATTTTTATGAGAGTTTAAATGCATTGAAGTCATTAATGACATAAATGAAGGCATTTATGTTTATAGCTATAGATGTGAGTTTAAGAAATACTCTAAGCAATTTTATTGATATTGGAGACATTGGACCCAAATCTAATTAATATTAATTTTTCTTACTTGTTTTATTTAGTAAACAATCTTAGATGTCTTTTTAATGCAATTCGTCAACAAAAATTATTAAAAGACATTATGTTAACATTTTCAAACACAATTTATTTTTTAAACTTAATATCATGTGCGGAACTAGTAATTATATTTTATCAGTTGTTATTTGAATAAAGAAAGGGACATGCCAAGATTGTTTACTAAATAAGACAAGAGAGAAAAAACAGACTTTACTTATGTATTTTTAAGTCATTATAATTTTAACATGAAAGTAGAGGTGATATAAGGGTAATTTTAATCTGTAGGTAATTGCTGGTTCCCGTCTACACTGTTAAATTGTGTGGACTTGAACAATATCGAGTGCTTACACTGTATCTGAAGGATAATTCTCGTAATTAAAACTTTCAAAATATAGTTCTAAACTAATATCAATCTCTTGACAGGAGAAGTTTCTGATTGCCGTTTATTAATGCCACCAATAAACGGCAAAACCTGACCTGAAAAACGTGGCTGGGGGGGACTGGATGCGGAAGGCAGAGGACCGAGTGTTGTGGCGCAACTTGGGAGAGGCCTATGTCCAGCAGTGGACTGCGATAGGCTGAGTTGATGGTGGCATTAATGACCTTAGTGGTTACAAATAAACGACAAACAGGAACATCTACTACGACGGCTGTGGTCTAGTGGTTCGAGGGTCGGACTGCTGATCACGAGGTCGTGAGTTCGATTCCCACAGGACACAAATATTTGTGTGATGAACATAAGTGTTTGTGTTGGTCTGGGTGTTTCTTATGTATTAAAAAAAAAATAAAGTATATAAGTATTATATCCATTGTCTAGTACCCATATTACAAGCTCTGATTAGTTTGGGACTAGATGATGCTGTGTAAAAAATAGTAAAAATGTAAAAATATTTATTATTATTTATTATTTAAAATCTTAGGAAAATCGTGTGACTAACGTACTTTTGTATGAACCACTACATAGGCAATGGTACACCAGTTACGTAGAAAAATGTATAGATAAGCGAAATACGTGAACTAGAAAATAGCAGTGTTATATAACATTGAATAATATTAAGTGATTTTACCATTGGAAGTGATATTGACTGATAATTATACTTCTAATTGGTCTTTGCCGGCGCAGTTACGTAGCCTTCGAGGATTAGGTTAAATTGTTTAGACCTAGACGCAGATAAGCCTAAAAAAACGTTTAAATATTTTTGTGGTTGTATTAACAAACTAATGATTGGCTTGTATCGAATGAAAAATATTTTCCAAATGGCTATGCTTGTACGGTTATGCGGTTTACCCACAGAAATACGGTTGACCTAAGAATAATTCTTTTGTGTAGCCTTCGAGGATAAGATAAAATTGTTTAGGCCTAGACGCAGATAAGCCTAAAACGTTTTAATATACACGCTGTTATACATTACAAACCTACATGCAGTTAGTCTTAGAGAACCGTATGACATCAATGAATGCACGAACCTAAAATACGCGTCTAGTTCACGTAACTGGCAGTAATGAGCTAAACAGCTAAACAAATTAATGCTAATGATGCAAAAACTTGAATAACAATGATTCCATAGAAATATGTGCAAGAAAAATACTGAGCGCATCCTAGAAACAGCCAAGACTACGAAAAGAAGATAAAATGCAATGCACGTTTAGGAAATCGTCCAGAATGGATTTGAGATCTGGAAATAAAGAGGGATTATTTTCAGCAAACAACGGGCACATACGGGCTAAAAATTAGGAAAAGAAAATAATTGTAATAAAATTAAAACACTTTTACGAACTAAGTTTCGATATTCTCAATGCGTTATTTCTTATTCCACGAAAAATGACATGGTAAGATGGTTTAAATTTATTTTTTTCATATCCTGGACCCTCTCTCACTAAAGCGAAAGCTCATGGACATGTGTGCATCCTCACCTATGGAGCGCCAACATGGTCACAGACAAAGCGTCAAAAGTCAACACTGGAGTTTGTCAGATAGCAATGGAACGCAATATCCTAGGAGTTAGCCTTATTGATCGTGTAAGAAACTCTATACTGCGTTCCAATCAAAGTCAAAGTCAAGTCAAAGACAAAAGTTTTTATTTCGAATAAGCATTTACATGCACTTTCAAAACGTTAAATTATGAATCTAGTTGTCCGGTTCCAAAAAGTTGGTCTTATGGAGAAGAGCCGGCAAGAAACTCCATGGATATACTCTTTTCAAATAATAATAGTACAATGATTTGTTACATGATTAATTGCAAAGAATTGTGTGAGAATAATGTAGGTTAATAACTGAGACAAATTCACTGAAGTAAACTAATTAAAGATTAATAATGGTTTTTAAGTTTAGGCTCGACCATGATAAGAGGACCATGATAATCAAAACACAAATTGCTGATGTAAACCAAACAGCAGCCAAGCTTAAGTGGAACTGGGCTTGTCACATTTGCCACATCCCGAAGGAGCTATAGGCGGAAACAACCACACAGACAGCAGCAAATGACAACGCAGCAGGCCCAGAAGGAGATGGCAGGACATAGCTCTTCTTCAAGTATTTTTTTTTTAAACTTAGTACCTATTTTGGTCATAAATATGAAAGATTCTATGTCAGTATTTCATTTATGAAAATCTTTCAAATATCAAAAACAGCGATTTTTTCTTTCCACAATTTAAATCCAATATAAGATTTCGCTACGCATGCGTAAATGCGTTACGCGGAAATAAAAAAATAAACATAAACAGTTTTGGAGATTTTTTTTTCTTATTTCCTTTTTTCTTCGGAAAAATCCCAGTGGTTTTTTTCGACAATATTTGGAATATTATCCTTTGTGAGTTAGTAAGTAAATAAAAAAAAAACAAGTTTAAATCCTTCAAAGACTATTAAAAACGAAAAAAAAAACATGATTTATTTGATTCCCAAAAGAAAAAAAATTGTCATAAACAAAAAAACATGATTTTTATCAACCCTGTCTTAGAATAATGAACAAAAACCTTAATCGATAGCGAGCAAATAATTTAGTTACGTAAATATTTTATACGCGTATCTACGTAATATACCTACAACGTTACTAAAACCCTTATATATAAGTATAAGTTATGCACAAAAAGAGATTGATGTGTTTGTCCACTTTACGAGCGAAGCCTGTTGAGCATCCAAAATTTTCGTCTCCAAAATTCACGATTATACGCATTTTTTCCTTGTCGAGAACAACAATGCACCCAAAATTATCCAAGAGTCTTCATGGTATTTGTCTCCTTAGCTAAGACAAGTCATGCTTCCCGAAACTATAGTAGTGCAGAAATAAACAATACGATAACGGATAAGTTTTTAACCGCCTATTCTGATTTTTTCTTATGCCTATTGTCCCTCAATAGTGAGACAAATTGAAAAATCCTTCGTTAAAATGCGTTCAATAATACACTATGTAAATGATCACGCGACTAATATATTATATTTATTTTAAATATATATAACCGTACTATATCGTATCAATTTGTTCCTAATGCCACAGTGATATACCTACTTATTTAAATTTTTGTCGCTTCAGACTTAACAAAGCATAAGGTTTAACACCCATAGTCGAACAGATACAACTTAAATATAGAATTTATGAATGACCTTGGGTTGGTTATCGAAGGCATTCACGAGTCACGACGCATAGAAAGTTCAAATGATCATTCGAACTGGTAATCGAATCCAGAATTTAACTCCCTAGTTTGTATAATTAATACCATTGGAATAAGAAAATGTGGTGTTTGGTCGCCCACGCACTGCAGTATGACCTTCCTGCGTGCTGAGATAGTGTCGTTTTATGGTCCTACTCGGACCGGTAATAAAACGGACACGTAACGTTACTTAACACTGATAAACGGTAGTTCACCAAAGGTTCGATACTTTCACATCTCAAGAGAAATGTCAAGGTCGGAGACGCAGCATAACCAAAAAAAAATGTTTTGTTATCGGTATCGAAAAATACTTTGTGCGCTGTTCACTGATTAGGCTTTTGTAAAGTTAGATTGAAGGATATCTATGAATTGGCTTCATTAGTTGTTAGATACTGGTTTTATGGGAAATACTTATTTTCTACTGTAACCTAATTACCCAAAATTTTTACACTAAACTGCATTTCTTTTGGGTTGCACCTACTGTGCACAGAGATAAAAATGTGTGTTCTTCGACTGCACATACAGTGTGAGTCTTCATCAAGTGCACATAATGTATGTATTGGATGAAACTAGACACAATTTTATGGACGGAAAAAATAAAATCAAAACTATTTTTCCGGGATTTATTTATCGTTAACGTTTTTTCGTTAGAAACTGTGGACCCTTTGTAAGGAACACGTTGTAATTTTTAAACCAAGTGGTTTATGATGTTAAAACAAAAACAGATATGCCATGATTGTTTTTTTTTTATCTTTATTTAAAAAAGGAGGGTTTTATCATAAATGATAATGTCACCCTCATTGGAGCTGCATACTTGCAAAAACACACAATACAAAATTTAATTACAATCTGTACATAATGCTAGCTTCAAATACTTTATTTATAATTTTGGCTGACTCACCCAAGGGAGAGGACAAAATAATGTTGCACTCTCCGATGTTTCCTCTGTTCCTCGTTCCGAGCACATTCCATTAGAACATGGTAAATGTCTTCTACTGTGTTACATGTAACACAGTTTGGGGACTGAACTTTCCCCATCATGTACCTATGCTAAGTTATTTAAGGGCAAATACCCAGCACGAAGTCTAAGAGCTGTAACTATGGTACCTATATCTTCTCATATTACACTTTTCAAACCATAGGTAACGAGGAAGATTGGGTTGAATTGTTTTATACCATATCCTCGCCACAATTTCGTCTTACTTCTGGAAAAATCTCTGAATAGTGCGGAGGAACATTATACGGCACACCCATCCATCGTTCCCAGCAAGTCCAATATGATATGATTGTTAATAACAGTCAATGATGATGACATACAATTTACCCCCAAAAAAATTACCATCACTTAAAAATAAAAACGAATTTACGGAAAATCTGGTTTTTTACAGTGTTTTTCTCGATAATTGTCAAAATTCTCAATTACCGTAATTTTTTTTTGCAGATTTATATTTCATTAACATTGCTTGTTATTTACAATCATTACTGTTTTTGTTTTATTATCATAGACCACTTGCCACTTGGTTAAAAAATTATAACGTTTTCTTTACAAAGGGTACACAGTTGCTAATAAAAAAAAGTTAACGTTTATAAATCCAAGAAAAAAAGTTTTTTTTCTTTTTCCCTGTCGATAATATTATGTCTAGTTTCACTTAATTTCATATGTACACTTTATGAAGACTCACACTATATAACATTTGCAGAGAAATAAATGTAATAAGCAAAGACATTACAAGTAAGTTTTGCACCAGAAACGGAGTTCTTAATTTTAGTACATACATACATACATATTATCACGCCTGTTTCCCATTAGGGTAGGCAGAGACTATGGATTTCCACCTGCTACGATCCTGACACACCTCTTTCGTTTCATCTACGTCCATTAACCTCGTCATGCATGCTCGTCGGTTTAGAGAACTCTTAATTTTAGTATATTGAGTAAATTTATTAACCGACTTCAAAAAAAGGAGGAGGTTATGTATTCGGCGGGTTTTTTTTAAATGTATGTACACCGATTACTCCGAGATTTGTGGGCCGATTTACGTGGTTGTTTTTTTATTTGGTAGAGGAAGCCCGCGCGGTGGTCCCATATCAATCAACTCAGCCTATCGCAGTCCACTGCTGAACATAGGCCTCTCTCAAATTGCGCCACAACGCTCGGTCCTCTGCCTTCCGCATCCTGTCCCCCCCAGCCACGTTCTTTAGGTCCCATATAAATTTTATTAATAAATTTATTATTTTTTATTAATTTTATTGATTTAGGTTGATTAGTTTTTTAACCAGCTTCAATAAATCAGTTTATTTTAGCTTGGCCTATCTAGATGATCTGCTCATTGGTTCGTTTTTCTGAGAATTCTTGGCCGATATGCGTGTTTCTTTCACGACAGTGATTGGACGTTTGGAAGAACATGAGCGAGACCTATGCCCAGCAGTGGGTTAGCAAAGGTTAATAAAAAATATTTTCTCAAATTGGTTGATAAACATTTATGAATCAACCCTCGCAATTATCAACTAAAAAGTATAAAATAAAAGCTTTTTAATAAAAAATAAAACCGACTTCAAAAACCTTAACTAAAAAGTAAAAAATAATATGTATTTCAAAATCTTAACATAAACCAACATTTTGAAGGCGGTGCGTGATTTTCATGTACGTTCACATAAACTGTTTTTTACTATAGATATGCGCTCGACGGTACATTATATTTACATGACGCAAAGGTTCAATCGACCTAAAGAACGTGGCTGGGGGGGACTGGATGCGGAAGGCAGAGGACCGAGCGTTGTGGCGCAACTTGGGAGAGGCCTATGTCCAGCAGTGGACTGCGATAGGCTGAGTTGATTTTGGGGTGCTGGCCAGAAAACCTCCACGTGTGCCTGACGGCTGCTTGTCCTTCTGGACACGTCTGGAGGGATCGGCAGTTGTTTGGCCGGTGCATCCTGGGCACGGGCAATAAAATCCTGCCGAGGGATTAACCTTCGGGGGATTTTATTGCTTGTGGCGAATATTCTGGCACGGGAGGGGCTCGTTCTGGGCCAGTAGGGAGTTGCTCCACGTGTCCCTCTGATATCAGCAGAGGGCACAGTGTGGGAGCAGGGGCGGGCCCGGTGTGCACTCACCCTGCCACTGGGCAGGCAGCGGGGGGACTGTCTTTCCCTGCCCTCGTCGATCTCGTAACCCCAGGAGTGCCCGCTGAGTAGTGTTCTCGCGCCTCTTGAGACCGAAGGTCTTGGCTTCACCGCCCGGACCGTGAGGAAGAAAACCTCTATAAAAAATTACGGGAGGTAGGGCCTGCGAGCAGCAGACTCGGGGTAGTCTGCTGCCCGACCAGCAGCTGGCGTAGCTGGCACAGCCGGCGTAGTTGGCGCGGCTGGTATAGGCCCATGAGGTGAAGTGGCGTTCAGTGTTCCGTGTGCGCCACCTAGGAGGGTGCGGCCGACGTTAGGCCGCACGGGGAGAAGGGGCTCGCCTGCTTGTGGCGGGCCAGGACCTGTCCGGGGTGGTTGTGTGAATACTCACGGGTTCCCACGCCCCCGGCTAAGGTAGTTGAAGGAACACCGTGGTGGTTTTAGACGGTAAGAGTCCGACACTGGCTCCGCCTACCCCGGGCGGAGTGCGTCCATGAGGATTTCCCCACGGCAAAAAAAAAAAAAAGAAAGGCCGAGTTGATTTTGAAACGGTCAATCACGCGCCGCCTTCAAAATGTTGGTTTATGTTAAGATTTTAAAATACATACAATGATTATTTTTTACTTTTTAGTTAAGGTTTTTGAAGTCGGTTTTATTTTTTATTAAAAAGTTTTGTTGAGTAGAGGCTTGTGTCCCAGTAGAAGATTGAGATGTTTTAAATGAGTATAGAGTTAGTATTTAAATAACTAATTAGTAAAAAAAAAAAAGTATATACGCGTGTTCGATAGCATTTTCTATAAGTCAGCATCTTCTAGCTCACGATAACGTTCAGATAAAGATCAAACTAATCATTGTTATCACATATTTACATTTCATCACGTACGAATCTATAGCTGAGAAATAGCCAGACAAAACAACTGTCCATCGAAGCGGAAGAATTACGTCGCTACAATTATGCTATCACAATATGAAATAACATTAGATATTCTGACTAAACTCTGACTAAGCATTGAACATCACGTCACACGAATTAAGAGCTCAGCTCAGGCACGTGAACCATTTTGAGAGAGGTATTTTAACCACAAGTTGATTAGCGATTAAGGCCATTAAGGTGTTCATAAACTTTGATTTTTTGATTAAACGGGCGATTACTAGAAAATATTACTAGAATTGTGTGTAAGTAGTCGTTTAACCAGATAATTATCGTTGGTGTAATCAAGCCTTAATATTCTTGTTCTGTGCTTAATATAATGTAGGTAGAACACAATTTATTACAGGATGCACGCGCAATGTATTTAGCTATCGTTTCGTGTACAAAGAGATTATTGACTTACCAAATCAGTTTTTTTAGTCTTCAATGAATGATGAAATTGAAGAACTTAAAATACTATTAAGTAATAAATTACTTGACCCTGTCCCCATGCGGTAGGAGGCCTCTATTTCTTATACAGTTAAATTATAATTTATAATTTTTTACATTCTTAGTTGTTTATAAAAATGAAAATTATGTGCATGTAAAAAATAAATTAATATTTTAGAGATATATTAGTACATACTTACATACAAGTATACGGAGTCAATTCATAGCTAACTTACAGCTGCCGCTACGAACGTAGTTTCCATTTCGAAAAGTGAAACTATACGGCCAAACCTCATTTTTGGGCCCAAACTGAAACTTCGATCGGTGGAGTAGGGGATTGTATCCAGAATATACAGTGAGACTAGTTGAACGAGTGACTTAACACATACATGAAAATTTGTGCGTAACAAATGAAAATTATAATATAACAATTGGAATACAAAAGAAAACTTTGTGATCATAACTAATTAGAATTAGATTCGACACGTCATCAAGAACAAAGGGATGGGAGTGCAGGAGTGGCGGCTGGTCGGCACGTGCTGTGCCGCTGTGCCGTACGCGGTATGCTCATATCATCGCTTGTAACCTTGCCTCGGTTTGTTGTAAAAAGGCAAATTACAAGACTTATTTTTCAATAAAGGATATACGGGGCCTGCCACCACTGAATGGATCAGCACCAATAGGAATGTGTAGCGTCAACGTGGGTGGCTATTCAATCTATTCATGGACAGTTGTTCGTAAGTTTTGTAAGAAACAGAATATGATTTAGAAATAAACATATATCACTAATCTGTGAAATGAATGGGTTACTTGTCAAATTTCACATTTATGCCGATTGTCAAGACATCCTCCCATGCCTCCATCCTTGCATTGTCGAAGGGGGAGTTAGAGAAGATGGTAACAATAACGGACGAAGCCACGATGCTTTGAGGAGTAAAGGAATGAAAGTTAATGTAAGTAAGACGAAAGTACAATATTCTGATAGGTGATGAAAAAGTGGAACAAGTGAAAGAGTCTGTATATTTGGTTCTATGTTTCCAAGAAATGAAAAGCATGTGAGGGACATTGAAAAGCGCTACACACTTTCATGAACAGTGGCTAAGTGTCCGAAAAGGCAAGGCGCGGCTGGCTGTTCATGGGGTAGTGTTGGTGCCGACACAAATGTTAGTGAATAAAGGGCAAGGCAAAAAAAAAACAAGAAAGCAGAATAAATGCAGTAGATATGAGAGCTTTGAGAAATATGTGTGGTGTAGCTTTGCGAGATAGAGTGAGGAACAGCGTGATAAGGGAATGTTATGGAATGAAAGAAAATGTAGTGACATAAATTGAGAAGAGAATGTTTAGATGGTTTGGACATGTAGGGAGGATGGACAAAAGGAGATTGACAAAACAAGTACACGAGGCGAGAATGGATGGAAGAGTTGGAGGGGGCCGACATCGGCGAACGTATCGCAAACAAACCGCGGACGTTCTCACAAAGAGCACTCTAAGCCCGACGAGCATGCATGACGAGATTAATGAACGTAGATGAAGCGAAAGGGGTGTGCCAGGATCGAATAAAGCGGGTGGAAACCAGAGACTATTCTCTGCCTACCCCAATGGAAAACAGGCAGGATAATAATGTATGTATTTCAATACATCTTGCCATGAGATTGCCATTGCCATTGCCTTTCACCCTACACACACATGGCACAAGGCAGCGATAGTGTATATTTTTTCCGTCTTTCACCCGAACGAAACGCAAATACACATTATAACCGCCGTGTATGACAGACTTTTTTCGCGAAATGTGTCCTAAGTTGATATACATAACTATTAGGCGTGTGTTTTATTGGAAAATTGGTTAAATCTAGGTATACCTAATATAAATAGGTTCTAATTTTATTACACGTTTTAAAACAAGAATCGAAAATTGAATGCCTGATATGTCACTCGATTAACCAGTTATTACTGTGTTATTACATAAATGCATAAGAATTTAGTCAGTTTAGGATTTCTTCTGTGATATAATTTGTAATTAATACTACTTTAACACTAAAGTAAAGTCCAATGTGCCACAATGTGTGTATGTGTGTTCTATTTTGTTATTCAAACACTGTGTCTACGTTTTATTAACCGACTTCGAAAAAAGGAGGAGGTTCTCAATTTGATAGTATTTTTTTTTATTTTTCTCTCCAGCCGCAGATCTGCTATTCTTTTAGAAATAAGCAGTACCTTTGTGCTCAAGTGAGTTTTTTATGTATCTTCTTTTAGTGTTGTACATAAATTGATAAACAAATGAAAACAAAAACTTTCCATCGAAATAAAGATCGATGACGGTGCATAACTTGATCAAAGTTGCAACTCGCAACGTACAGTGCAATAAAAGTGTAATAAAAGTTCAACATAACATAACATGTTAAACATTTTAAATGAATCGGAACGATACCAAGTTAAAGAAATATAATTAATGACTTGCGTAGCTACAAATTATTTAAATAAAATTAATTCATAATCATTTCATCATTTCAGCCGAAAGACGTCCACTGCTGGACATAGGCCTCCCCCAAGCATCGCCACAACGACTGGTCCTGCGCCTTCCGCATCCAGCGGATTCCCGCGACCTTCACCAGGTCGTCGGTCCACCTTGTGGGGGGCCTACCCACGCTGCGACTTCCAGAACTTTACTGCCCTAATTAAAATCAATTACTTAATCAATAAATCGATGGGATAAACAGTTTAATTTACGTGATTAACAATAATATTACACCTTTCTTCCATAAAGTAGGTAAAATTATGATACAGCTCCTACCAATATAAAATGAATATTCGTAGAAGTACATCATAGCTCTACCTATTCCGCTTTTTCCAATTTCACATCGGTAGGCCTATGTCCAACAGTGGACTGCGATAGGCTGATGATGATGATAGGTACTTATTATAATTTTCACATAGGTATAACTAGTTAGTATAAAATAATATGATTGATGAGCAGTCTCATTGGAAACAAAATATTACCTTTTTAAAGATACGAGAGTTCGTCCAACGTTCGAAATTCGACCGTAATTTATAAAATTTTTATGACTGAACTATGCCGAAAAGAAAAACGATTTCAATTTTTTTTTATTGATAATACTAAAACTAAATAAAAAGAAAATCGGATGACATAGGAGAAAATGGTACTGAACCGTTTTTTCTCTGTCTATTTATATACAGATACTTAGGCGATTTTTATTATAATCTCCTTTATTCAGTTATCAACTTATTAAATACATTTTTAAATATTTTTTATGAAAAGAAAAAAGAAAAAACATTTAAAAATATAAAAAATAGTGTTCCACCGGCATCGAGAGCAGGGTCCAAGCTACCGGCGGTTAGGGCCGCAGAGACAGGAACCTCCTCACAAGTGCCGTGTCGAGGAGAACCGCCTTCTGAATCTGGCCCTTGACCCAGCCACCTAACGAGAGCCTCTTAAGATGTTGGTTGAGGCTCTTGGCTATGACTATGAGACCATTGGCCATTACGACTATCGGCACAATGATTGCCGAATCCACGTCCCACATGTCGACAACCTCGTGTGCTAAGTCCAAATATCTCATTTGTTTATCTGTCTCAGCTTTCACGAGATTCCCGTCATGCGGAACGGCGATATCAATAATCATTGTGCGGCGCTCTAATCGATCTATCACCACTATATCAGGCTTATTGTGTAAAATAGTCCTATCAGTGATGATAGATCGATCCCAGTACAACGTGATATGGTCATTCTCGAGAACTGGGTCGGGCGCATACCTGTAGTACGGTACCTCTGACTCCACAAGGTTATATTGCAAAGCAAGCTGCTGATGAATAAATAGTCTTGGCCACTTGGTTATGCCTGTGCAAGTATTCGCCGTTAGCCAGACGAGAACACCCGGAAATAATGTGCCTGAGTGACTCTCCTGGACAGTGGCATGCCCGACATATGTCAACCGTCCCGTCCTTCACAATATACTTTCGGTAGTTAATCGTCATGATAACTTCGTCCATAATTGCACAGACAAAACCTTCGGCTTCCCCAAATAGGTCACCGAACCGTAGCCAAGACACGGACGCTAAGAAGTCTACGTCAGGCCCATGGAGGGCCCGGTAAAACCGTCCGTGAAACACCTTGCTCTGCCATACCTCCTTGCGGTCACTTGTACTGAGTACGGCAGGTTTGCGCCAATTCATTATTATAATTATTATTAAAAGCCTTTATTACTTCGTTGTCTCTCTGTTACAAATCTCGCAAGTCAATTTTGAGCCACTTCCCGCTATCCAAAAAGGCAGCAATTTTGCACTCATCAAGATTTTTGTTTAAAAAAAATCCATTTATAAGACCTCGTTTCTCATGGATATTGGATACTTCATGGTAATTAAGTTGAATTTAGACACTAGTTTATCGGTAACTGAAGGTTTAATATCAATAGGATAAACTGTTTTACGTGAATGACCTAATCGTTTACTACAAATCGATTGATCGACACAATCGCGTTTTTACACGAGTTAATTGTTTTGTTTCCGAGGCTATTTCTAAAATGTGTAACCAAAGACATTTCTATACTGACGTAAGTATAATACCTTTATGTGTGTAACTATGTGCTTTTAGATAGAAATGGAATGACAAAAAAGTTCTGTATAAAAATAATTGAATTTAGAACAATTCCGAATTTTCCTGATATTTGGTAACCCTAGCACAGTCCTGAAATATTTCTAAAATGCCCTTTTATCGCAAAATTACCAAATAGTTAATACATTATTGCACTATAATTGTGTATTATGGCTTCAGTGATTAGGAAAAATTTCAAAATCGGTAAGATTTACTGGATTATTTTTACCTACTTACTTGTAAATAAAATTTTCCTAATTTTTCTATTGTCAACTACGTCGTCGTTTACTTTCATAAATTAAAACGAAAAATGATCAATTTACAAAGAAAAGTTGTTTACATGAGGGAAATACGAAATATAGGTATATTTATGGCACCTACGACTGCCTCGTTGGTCTAGTGGTTGCAAGCGCGACTGCTGAGCGTGGGATCCTGGGTTCGATTCCCGGGTCGGGCAAAGTGTTATTGGGTTTTTTCATTAGGAAATTCTCAGTAGCAGCCTGGAGTCTGGATTTATGCCCGGTCAATGGCAATAGGCTCGCCCCCTATTACATGGGACTATAACATAACTGGCGAAATGTGGGTGTACTATACACCTCTGCCTACCCCTTCGGGGAAATACAGTCGTGATGTTATGTTATGTGTTATGTTATGTTGTTATGTCACCTAAAAGTTTTCCTACATACATACATACATATTATCACGCCTGTTTCCCATTGGGGTAGGCAGAAGACTATGAATTTCCACCTGCTACGATCCTGACACACCTCTTTCGCTTCATCTACGTCCATTAACCTCGTCATGCATGCTCGTCGGTTTAGAGAACTCTTAACTTTTCCTAAGCCGAACTTTTTATTGAAAGTTAACTAAAACGCTAGTTATCGTATTTTTCCGGATTTTTTAACATTTAAATGGATATGTTACATGTCAGCGGACAAGTGACTGTAATAAACAGAAATTACGAAAATAGAGTTTTCTTGTTATTTACAGACATAACCTACAGGATAACCCAAAAACAACTCAGGTGATAAACTTTACCGATGAAATGCAGATAATTATTTCAGGCAAGAGCTGAAAAGCTTGACCTTGACTTATAACTAGACAGGACATTAGGATATTTTCAGAATTGATTTTAAGTCTCGAGCATCGGCGCAGAGTTGCTAGCCTATCGGTTTTTTATCGAATGCATTTCGGCGAGTGTGCGTTGGAATTGCACAATTTAACTCCCCCAAACCCTTTCCATTATCGGACGACCAGACGCACGGCGATGCGCCACCGTTATATGGTAGATATTCCACCCTTACGCACGAACCGGTTTGCTAATAGCGTTATCATGCGAACCGCCAAAGAGTGGAATTCCTTGCCGGCGTCAGCGTTTCCCGAGAAATATAATCTGGTGGTCTTCAAGACTCGAGTGAATAGGTTTTTGCTGGGCAAGCGTGTACCATCGTCGACCGCACCATCGCTTAACATCAGGCGGTCAAACGCAAGCCCGTTAAGAATAAAAAAAAAAAAACATGCGTGTAGGACTACGAAAACAGACGGTAAAAGAAAGTCAACACTATTTCGAGATACCTAAGTCAAAAAAACGAAAGATAAATATATTAGCATAATATTCGTGGATTTCGAATAGGAACCAAAAGCTTTCACTCCATTATTTACCAGTTAGTTATCATTGAATACCTAAAGTTGAACTTAAAGTAGGTAACTAAACACATCTTGTTTATTTTATATTATCATATACAAATATTTAACATAAAAACCAGTATAAAGAATTCTTTAACGGTTTAGGTACCATTTCATATTTATGTACTTATTTATATATTTATTAATAGGCTAGAATTTTATACCGCTACATGTTAAACCGTAAAGTTATTCACGTTTTCCAAGATTGTTGGATTATCCGCAAATTTAATTTAATTATTATTAATTGATAATGTTTTACTCTACTGAGATAAGCTCTTTGAATAGGAGAAAGTGTATTAATGTATTTAAATAATGTTTACTCGAATACATTTTCAATTAACTGTAAAAGCTTCCGAACATTGAGGGTACATTTTGATTAATAAAATACAATATGTTATTGAAATAACTGAAAACCTCTTAAGGGGTCAATGTACTCATCAGTATGAACAACTTTTACTATGGGATCAACACTGAAATCGCAAAAAAAAAATATAGCTGACCCCTACATTTTTGTTCACATGAATCGACAAAATGTAGGGATCAGCAGATTTTTTTTTTCGCGATTTCAGTGTTGATCCCATAGTAAAAGTTGTTCATACTGATGAGTACATTGACCCCTTAAGAGGTTTTTAGTTATTTCAATAACACGTCGTCTATATTTCGAATTCAATTTATTACAATAATACGTGATCAATTAAGTGATCTCAATCATGTACTAATTATATAAATTATATATTTAATGGAAAATATAAATAATTTACTATTTTATAGAATGTCCAGGATAATGCCTTAGGTATAGCAAATGTCCTGACATTAACTAACACGTAAATTATGCTAACTCGCAAGTAGCATCTCAAGACATTCTATATTATAGTCATCGACTCTTTAAACTTGTATATAAAATTACGACAGCGCATAAAAACATTCATATACAATAGGTCACATTGTTTTAAGTAAAATCTTAACTTCAAATCTGATTTCACCTTTTAAATCATATTATAAATCTACAATTCTTGTAAACGAATAATATGACCGTTTTATTTCATTCAGTAATCGATAACGAATTTAATTTGTGACTTTTCTATTGTTGAATTGTAAAGTTGAATTGAAATGCACGTATATCTTACTACTGCACTTAAAATATTACCATTTAAAATAGCTGTCTTAAACATGTATTTGAAAAACAACAATGGTAAGTAGATTATTTTAAAAGCCGAAGCTTCGACTGGTAGAGATGGTCATACGTAGCTTGCTTGCATCGGCTATGTCGACGCGCCTCCTGAACGCGCTATATAAACACCGCCATTATCAAACTACCACCAATACATAGCCGACCGTCACAGCGATCGCACATTTAAAATAAATAACTTGGAGCTTTTCAAAAACAAACTTGTGTCAGTGATTACATCGTCCCTTCAACGAAAAACTTTACAGGACCTAAATTCATGTGAGTATGCACGATCACATAGTGTTAAGAAATCTTGTGTAATTATTTAGAATTGAAAAAAGTGTTAAAGCATTTTCGTATTATTCTTTTTACTTTATATCTCGTATTACAGTAAAAATTTTACTATTTTTAAAACTTATTACCAAAAAAAGTATTTGAGCTAGATTTCGACCACAAAGCTAAACAAACCTTTGTCTGCACTCTCTAATTCAAACGCATAAAATTACACAGATCTAGTTCAAATAGAACAGCATTAACAATAACCAATGACAATAACTTGTTTACGAAATAAATAGATGAATTAAAGCAATTGAGGTTACAATGTATAAAATTACTCGTGATTATAAAACAGGTCGAAACACACAAGGCACATACAAGGTGTTCCCTTTGTTTTTTTTTGTTGCGCTTTTTAATTTAATTCTCAGAACATTTAAAGCTGCGAAAACAATGTTTTTTTAAGGAAAAGCAAAACTAGATAACTTACATTCTGAAATCAAATATTTCTATTAACAATAGCACCAAAGAGTTCGCTGGTAATACTGTGCTCTACTTCGAGCAATCAGTTCAAATTGATCAGTTGCATTCTGTATAGAGTAGTATATTCTATAGCTAAATGCAAGTTATAACCTGTCCAGACAATAAACAAAACGAGTAGCGCAATTCACGGTAGGATGACCAGGATTGCTCCCGGTGGCCGGACAGGACCTGCGTAGCGTGCCCGTCGCCGGAGATGGCCGATTTTGCGGTTACGCTCCGACGATCGCATTATGTATTTGTTTACAAAATTATAGCCTCTTTAATATTTTGTTGGTGAAAATCATTGCTTTTTTATGGTCGGATGCGGTTTTTAAATAATCATACTGCTTTTGGTTTACAATTGTGGTCAAGATCAATTCATTATGCCAAGAGATATTTGCATTTTGTATTTGCCTATCATGACACTTTGTAATTACCATCATCCCATGCATGACAAAAAAAACATCGATTGTTTCTAAAAGGCATTGTTTTATTAGAAATTCCTAATTAATTTCCTGAAAGAATCTGAGTAAATGTTCAAACATAAGCGTCACTTCAGGCGAGACTAATGCGTAGTGAATCAATTTCAGGCTGTTGTTGGCACATCAGGTTCCGCCTAAAACGTTCGCACCTTTTCTACTTAGTCGCCGACAAGAAACATTGTGTATTAATTAGGCGTTTACGTTTGATTAATTGTTTTTTCTTTGTTTACTTTATCACCGTTACTGTATGAGTGAAATTATTTTACAAAATATGTGCACGTAAGTATACAAATTTAAATACTGTACTGTTAAATAAAAGCCTGAATTATGTGCGGCGTGGTGATGATCGTTTTTTTTAGATTCTTCCCAAGAAAACCCGATGACTCATACAGTATAACCAATATAAAATTATAAACGAAACTGTTTTGAAACTCAATTTTCGGCGATCCTTAATTAAAGGCAAGATCAATTTGTGCATTTAATTTCACAAAAACTCTAAAGTGAACCATTAACGTGATGAACAAGGAATTACAGCAACGAAATCAGTAATTTGCCACAAATGGTCGTGAGTAGCTAATGACCCCGCTAGCTGACTGGAGCGAAACAAAACTACGATAAAAACATCTTGCCAATAAAACCTAAAGCTATCGCGGAGCTGGAGAAAAAAATCAAATTATTTCCATGACTCACCCCGAGCGAGTGCAAACTAACTTTAGATCAGTAAAAAAATAATTAAAAATGACACCTTATTCATTAAGTTGTCAGCAATAAAAACATTGTGCACTTCGCACAATACAAGTGGCGTGCGTATATGGCATTGTATTTAAAATCGCAGTATTACACGATTTTTACGTTTTGTTGGCATGACCGCGTTGCCCAATTTTCAGCCTGACCAACCCTGCAAATATAAGTTTAAACACTGATATCAGTGTTTGACTTGCATAAAAAGAGCCTCCACGAGTGACGATATTTAATTGATCGTCCGGCGCACCCTGGGCAGTCAGCCCCGCTACCAACCTGCTGACTGGCTAATCTTTTCCCCACGGCATGAGCTATTATCATTATGGAGCTCATTTCGACACGATAGAAGAAGACTACTAGGCCTTTGTTCAACTAGAAAAATTCCTGCCTACATTCATAGAGAACAATTCGAAAATTAAAGTTAACAATAGGCGATAAAGCCGTAGATACACGAATGACATGAATAGTTAGCAAAACTATCACATCCGCGCTCCATAAATCTGGCGTGGCGTCAGTTTGCATACGCTCCTGTCGAATCGATGTGACGTAATCACCAATATGATTTGCGTAGTACATTTCCGTAGAAGATATCCGCTGATAAATTCGTCCATTGTTATTTACACGTTAATAGAATTATCCGCGGAAGCTCCTTGTTACCCTACTTTTATAGAAATAGTATCGGTTTATGCAAAAACCGAAGTGACCAGTAAGGTACTTTACCCAAGGTAACCAGTCACGTCAATTATCTAACATAATGATAAACATTTCCACGGATCATGGGTATTTAGTCACAACAATGGTCTGAAGCAGCACACGTAATTATTTCGGACAAGCAAGGCCAATCTTGAGACTTATGCATAAACATAAAAAAGACAATATTTTCATGGTTCAATTAAAGCACTGTGATCTTCACGGTTGCGAAGGCACCTCGGAAGAAGACGAGTTTTTTTTACTTGATAGGTACGTACACTAAGCAAAAAAGCTCCATTCAATTCGCTACAGCATCTGTTACTGTGTCAGTAGTGTTTCCAGTAAATCAAATTGATACTTATATTTATTGTAAACATTTACATAATGTGACATTAATAAATTAACACTTGGGCCTTACATAACGCGTGTACGTCCGACAAACCGACAAAATAATAAAAATGTCATGTTACATAGACAGAGTTTAAGTTAACTCACCGGTTAAGTGCCCGTGGTCGAAATGAGTAGATTTGTTGACATTTCACACTTGTCCGAGCCGGACTGTGCCGTTACTCAAACTCAGTTCTTCCGCTGGCATTGACCTATGCTACTCTTACACTGCAGTGTCCACCTCGTACTGTATTTACCGTTCATCTAGTAATTTACTTTTTTACTGGCAGGAACTTTTTGTTTATAATTTTTAGAAGCATCAAACGTCGAAATGATCCGAATATACGCCGTGGCCTCACTTTGAATACCTACATAATTGTTTTTCTGATGTTAACAAATCGATTTCAAATAACACATCTGATACAGAAACAACATTAAAATATAACTGAGGCTATAAAACGGCATTAAAAATACGATGACTGTCTAATAGTCCCGTGTAATAATTAAAACTTTGCGCTTGACTTTTATCCATTAAAAGATAAACACAAATCATTTCTTAAGTTACTAATTAAATAAGCTTGTAACTTAACCATACATGTTTAGTTAATATTAATATAATTAATTGGATATAACAAATCTTTTAAGCCGAGGTATCTTTAAATCGATTCGCAACACATTTATGTAAATTTCAGTCGGTCATTCTAGATAATAGAAACGATTCGCTACAGAACGAAAAGCGTACATAGTAACACAATGTTGCATACAATTAAATTGCACTACATTCATAATAATCAAAATTAAAATAGTTCGTATTAATAGCCATAAATCGTGTTTAAAACTCAAAACTAGCTATCACTTATCACTTACCTAATTTATTATTTCGAAATTCCGTGGCAAACGAAATTTAATTAAGTGAAAACTTGATACTATTATGATTAAGTTATATTGACAGCTTACGACCAAGATTAATATCCAATCTATCCACGATTTGCCCTACTAGAGACAGAAATTTGACATATTTTGTATGGAGCTTATGTCAAATTCCTATCTCTAGTAGGGCAAATCGTAGATAGATTGGATATTAATTTTGGCCGTTAGTGCTTTTGAATCTATGATTAAATCCTTGTAAATTATCCTGTCATTTAAGTATATAGGTACTGTATCAAAAACATTAACATTTAGTTGTCGAGCAATTTAACAAACTTGACATGGATTGCACCATATAGGCTTTGCAGCTAAACAATCAATCATAAGCCATTGTCACAACGGCGTATTTGAATTATGCGAGTGAGATGTTATTGTAGACCGGATAGGATCGATCTGTACTCCCAATATGTCGACAATGAACCGTGGCCCGTGGGTCGAACGTTGCACAATCCGTACGAGTGAGTTTCATAATGCAACGCAGCTTTGCTGACAACCACACAATAACACTTCTCCGCCCAATCTAGTACGATAAAAAATTCCTAACAATTGCATAGGTACAGCTATAGAAAGTGGGCTATCAAATAAACTAGCTATGTACTAGACTACTAGACCAGGTCATTTTTTGTAGAAAGCGCGAAACGTGATTCGAAAAAAATATCGTCTAGGTCGATCAGTTCTCGTTTTATAATAGAGAAACCGAAAAGAAAGATAAGCCTTTTAAGTACATACGTTCCATTTATTTTATTACTGTACTTTAGAGGCACAATAATACTTAAGCATATTTGTGATAATGAGCTGGTATGTATTATTTATACCATTGCAACACACACACACGGTTAATGGAAATTAATTTCAATACATTTCCCAATGTTAGCTGAAGAATGTGAAACCTGTTTGGGGAATTTAGTAAGCGTGGACAACATCTCGGCATTTTATTGAGAGCCACCTGGACATGGGCGTGAAGAATGGGACTGCAACATTAACCTTTACCATAGCCTTTACATAAACGTGAACATTACTCAATTAGCCGCAGTGGAATCTTTCGAAGGACCTAAATAGCAGCGGGTACACCCAGAAGGCCAATTCTCGTAGTTGAAAACGTTCAATATACAACGTGTTATTGAAATAACTGAAAACCTCTTAAGGGGTCATTGTACTGATCAGTATGAATACTATGGGACCAAACCAGAAATCACGAAAAAAACGGATGTTCCCTACATTTGTGTTCACATTAATGGACAAAATGTAAGCAACAGCGGAATTTTTTTCCGCGACTTCATGGTTGGTCTCATAGTAAAAGTTGTTCATACTGATGAGTACAATGACCCCTTAAGAGGTTTTGAGTTATTTCAATAACACGTTGTATAGTTCCAAACTAATATCAATACTTTAGATCTCAATTTCCTGATAGTAGATGTTTTTGATTGCCGTTTATTGGTGACATTGATGACCTAAGTGTCACAAATAGACGGCAAACAGGAACATCTATTGATATGAGTTTAGTTTAGTTTAGATTGAGATTAGTTTGGAACTATATTTTGAACGTTTTAAATTACGAGAATTGGCCTTCAGAACACTGATATCGGATAGAAATGGGATTGATTGTGTAATTAAATAAATATGGTCGGTTTTGTTGGCTTATTTGCAGCAGACTAGTCTGAGCTATATTGGCGATATTGTCGATACATAATGAAGTGTCACAAATAAACGGCAAACAGAAACATCTACTGTCTACTGAGATTTAAAGCATTGATATTAGTTCTATCATTGATATTGATTTTAGTTTGGAACTAAATTTTGAACGTTTTATATTACGAGAATTGCCCCTTTGATGATACTTTATTAGTATTTTTATTTTAACGTTTCATTTATTCAACTGTAGAAAGATAGTTCAAGCAAAAACAATGAGTCAATTCTATTATGTGGTAACGATGTTGTCGTTATAAATTATAACAAGTGTTTGAGATAATGTAAATTACCTCAGAATACGTGTTCTACATGTCGATACCGGGTGTTGCGAAGATTTTATCGTGACACGTTGATTGGTGGGATCTCGGTTCGTTCGCGACGCAGTAAACGCGTAATTGGATCCAGAAATGATCACGATTCAAGCACATTATGCTGCAACGCTATATGAAAATTACATTTCTGACAACGCGATCGCAATGTATTCTTAGCCAGCGTTTTTGTAATAGAACGCTACTGTGGAAAACTAGTACAACTCTTTAATAATATAATTCTGAACGTATAAATACTGTATCTAGTTATTTAGGTGGTAAAAATATTTATAGGTGTGAAGGATTTTGACGCAATAATAATGTAAAGATATAAATTGCGAATGATTCGATCCCGCGATTCTTGATCCAGTAGACCAGCGCTTTAGCCGCTAAGCTACCGCGAACACTGCTCGACGTCTTACGGTAACGTCAGCAGCATCCCATTGAGAAACAGACCGTCTTCTGAGGTCTTCGTCGGTTGAGACCGACGCGATTAACTTTGCAGACAATTCAAAGCTTTTTCTATCCAAAATTTATAATCTTTAGATTTCGCAAATGCATTAAGAATAATTAAGTACCTTCTCAAATTCTTGTATACAATTTACTTAAATTCCCGTATTTGTACATTTTGCCAAAGCTACGAAATGAAATGAAAATATCTATTCAAATTGGATGTCAAAATCACTTTTACAAGTCGGCTCTTTTAAAAACTAGATGGCGTCGGCATTTCCTATCAATTCCTATGTGACTACCTCTGAGAAGAAACGCCGAAACAAACTCGGGGATCAGTCTCTTTTAAAGTCTTGACCTTAATCTTGGAAGCACAGGCGTTAGAAGAATAAACTTTTAAGATTATTATCATCAGTAAAAACTCATATGATTCACTTGGTAGATAAAGAAAACGTGGTTATTATGGTGTACCTAAGTAATTACGATGCACATTACAGAGTCCTTGTAACATTTTGATGAAACATCACTACTCGTAGAAAATACTACTGATGCAACATATTGTAATGTTGATTACTGTACTTTGTAATACTACTCCATACATGCATGCAAAATTGGCTATTATTTTTGATACAATTCAATTTAAGACAGACAGATATAATTAATAAAACTTGATGAAGCCTGCTTATTAGGCCAGAAATATCATTTTGATGGATTTCGATGGCAATCCGATACGATTATACTGAAACTGAAATTGTTTCAGAACTCACAATAACAAATGACAAGAGTTACCTATATTTTGATATGATAATATGACTGTATTAAGTTCAAAACACTTAGTCAATTTTCATCAGTTACGCTCGAATAAGGAGATCGGCGTTAAAATATGTGTATTTCGTAAATAAGCTCAGTCAGCCGTAAAATTGACATTATTACATTGTAACTGTGACAAGTTCTACAATATAATAATAAATGCAGTAACCAAGGCCTAAAAAATACTCACAGAGAAAAAGTTGATACAATATACAGGTTGATCAATACATATCCAAAATGCAAGGCGTCGAAATCAGCTTTGCTCAAGAAGTACAAAGGTAGAATAAAACGACGCAGTTCTCAAGCTGTCATCTATAAGTCCATAAATACATCTGCAACTGTGTTGCACCATTTTGTACGTAAAAAAAGCGTCGCGTCATACCATGTACTTCGTGATACAGGCAGGCAATTTTTTTCATTGGCGCAATGAGCGGGTATGCGCTGGGCTTCAATTGAAAGATTGCCGCGTCGTGTGGGAGGACGACAATCCTTGCCCTCAGCCGCCGAGGATATCCTTCCAGAAAATAATTCAACGAACGAACGCATAAGTAAAACATGATAAGTAACGCAAACTGCGTTGCCAACGTAATCTACGTCACTTTTGTGTCTCTCTTCAGCAATGTGCTTAAAATTGTTTATTCTCTTTGTTTATAGCGATTTTTATACCTATCGGTACCATATTATGTATTCATATCAGATATAACTTGGGAGTCTGGTTATATCGATTACATTACAGATGACAAAAAAACTAAAAATAACCGTTTTTTATCCGACTGCGCAACAGCACAGCAAAGGGTATCGAAAAGTAGCAGGTATTATATTTTCGATTTGAGTTTAAAGTAACATAAAATTCGAGACGGTCGATAACGATCGGTGTTGCAGTAATAATACTAAATTAAGTATAATCAGATGCCAAGAGCGGAGGGCTGCAGAGCAACGCCCGCGCAAGGTTCATCGGTTTATTGATCAAACCAGTCTCGCGAAATTGATGCCCGCACATTTTTTTTATATCTACTTATTTTCAATTCTGCCTGCATTTCTGCGTCACATATTTTTATTTTTGAAAACGGACCTGCTTACATTACCTAAAATTTTAATGATTTTATTACCAACCTTTTTGAAATTCTGGTGAATTGGTCTTCTAAATCAAAAGTAATTTAGAAATGGTAGGTACATTAAATACATATTAAAATCGTAATCAATAAAAGGGTAACGATAATTAGCCGCTGACAACATTAATTTCCATTTCTCAATCGTACCTCCTTTTATATGTCGCCAAAAGGATGGTTTGGCAATTTACAGACTGAATACTTATACCAGACGACTCGGAAAAAAGTCACAAACTGATCGTATATAAAATGAAGTAAGAACGGCGCCTCGTAATAACCAGTAACTGAGAACTTATAAAACTGGTTCTCGTTACGTATTGAACTTGACTTGTGCAACTACACGCAGAGATAAACCTGAAATGGACATCTTGACCTGCTACAGATTAAATAAAATTAAATTAATCGAAATGTCGGCTTCGCAATAAAGGAAAAACGAGAATTGTAAACGACGTGCAATTGTAAATTGGAAGAAATCAGACGTTTTGACGCATCACAAAGAGCTTTAAAGTTTTTGTAAAGAAATCCAATAATTCTTGTAATATATTCCTACTGTCTGTCTTCACACAACAAGATAGTCTTGTTGCGCAGATGGCGTTTTATAGATTTTGTATACCATTCAAATTCTAAACTGTGCAGTCTGTGACTTTGACGAGCTACGCCTGACCAGAATTTAAAATTCAGCGAGAATTTACAAGCGTTTTTCTAAAACTTAAATATCAAGCTGATACCGAGGTAGATTAAAAACGTGGGGAAACAAGTGCGTGTGCGTGTGAATCACCCATACACTGCCACGTACTGCATTCTAGTTGGCAATTCAATTCAATGAGCCAATTAAAATTCAGATAATGCGTTGCCGACGTCTGGTCGGATCATCCATATTTCTAGCGCGCGTTTCGCATCCTGCGTAGTTCTGAGCACGCACTCGGAAGTGTCTATCATGTGGGGGTGTGTGTGTGTGGCTGTGTATATTATACCTAACTAATAAAATGTTAAACAGTGTCTCCTATCTTTTACGCGATTTTTCTTTTTAATGTTGCTTTGCGCGACATACATCAATATAAATTCCATCAAAATCAAGGCATGTTAACTACCTACATCTTTCTGAAAAGATTCTTGAATTTATTGGGAGGCTGTAAAGTAACTAATACTAGATTATTTTAAAATGATTATTCCCGTCGCTGGTTGTTATCTATTTACGGTGCGGCGCCAGACCGCATTCCAACAGGAGCTGGGATATCGCCTTAATGCCCTACCTTTAGCTAGTGTAAGCTAAAAATAGAACCAGCCGGGGTATACGACCTTCATAGGTAATGGAAAATAGATGAGCATGGAGCGCCATGCAAAAAAAAATACATTCAGGGGAACAATTATAGGTACGGTACGCAAGGCACAACGCAAGCAGCAATGGACATTTGAACATTGTTTAAGTTATTGCATTGTTTACAATTTTAAATAAAGCAGTAATTATTGCGTCTATTAGAGGCTTTTCTATTTTAATAGAAATCATACTTGCAGAACCCGGTACGTGGAAAGACGTAGACAGCAGTCAGACATGAGAACATATTTATATAGATACCAAAACAGATAATTGTGGTACATAGTATAATTGTTGTTAATTCCCGGGTCGGGCAAAGTATTATTGGGTTTTTTCATTAGGAAATTCTCAGTAGCAGCCCGGAGTCTGGATTTGTGCCCGGTCAATGGCAATAGGCTCGCCCCCTATTACATGGGACTTATAACATAACTGGCGAAATGTGGGTGTACTATTACACCTGTGCCTACCCCTTCGGGGTAATACAGGCGTGATGTTATGTTATGTTAGTATAATTGTATACAATAGGACAGTGGATTAACTTCATTCCGGTCTCTTATTGTCCTAAGTGTGCATGAGAAAGTTCTTCGAAAGCTGTATCCTAGCCCATTTTATAAATAGTTTACATCCTACTTATGCACATCAACATTAAATTCGAGACGATACGAAGATAATAGGTACTGGGTCCCCAGCGTATCGAGCCCTTAGACGATTCAACCTTAATAGGAAAATTGCTGCGAAATGGTAAAGCCGGCGGCGCGTAACATTGGCCTTACCGCGCTCACGACTTGCAGACGTGCATTTGAGTTCATAATAATTTGTCATTATTTTGTCAAACCACTAATTGTACGTTTTCTTCTTTCCAGGATGAAGGTCTTACTATTATGCTTGGCCTTCGCGGCTGTGACACTAGCGATGCCAGTGGCCGAAGAGAAACCTGAGGTAGGTGCGCCACCTCCATCCCTCGCGATCATTAAGGCTGAAGAAGTCAACGACCAACCTGCTCCAGTTACAGAGAAAAAAGTTGAACCAGCACTTGAATCGAGGGTACCTGAAAACCAACCAGAAGCTAAAAGCGTACCAGTTGAAGCTCAACCCGAGGCCAAAGCAGAAAAACCTGAAAAGGCCCCGGAAGTAAAAGCCGAAGAAGTTGTGCCGGAAACTGCAAAGGAATCAGTTGAACAAAAACCTGAACCCAGTGAAGCTGCAGGGTCAAAAGCAGAAGAAAAAGCTTCTGAGTCTGAAGCTAAGTTTACCGAAGAGTCAAAAGCACCAGAAGTACCTGCTACAGTAAATGAGGTACCTAAGGATGCTTCTGCCAAGTCTGCTCTGCCTGAGGAAAACATTGACATTGTTAACGCAGTGAAAAACGACCCTAGTATCGCTGACGATGTCATGATGCCTAATGTAATTATTCCCATGCCAGAAAAGAAAATTGACTTGCCTGAGGCTCCCGCTGCTGCAGTTGAATCAGAGCCTAAATCATCCGTCCCTGTAGAAGAGCCTGCTAAGCCTAAAGAAGAAAGCAAAGCTGAAGAGACTAAAGCTGAAGACCCTAAAGCTGAAGAGCCTAAAGCTGAAGAGCCTAAACCTGAAGCTACCTCTGCAGAGCCTGCTTCGAACGCGGCCCTAACTCCTAAATCAGAGGAGAAGCCAGTTTCTGATTCTGATGACAGCTTGCGTGTTGTTCGCGATATTGTCGACGACAAACCTAAGGTAGAAGAGGACAAGGAAAAGGCTGTTGGTGTCGAGAGCAAAGTGGAGCCTGAAGATAAAAAAACAGAAGTTAAGCCCACTGAAACCGCTAAAGTAGTAGAAACACTCCCAGAGGACAAGAAGGACGAAGCAAAGCAGGACGAAGCAAAGCAGGACGAGGCAAAGCAGGATGAGGCCAAGCAGAACGAATCTAAGTTAAGCGAAACACCTGAATCACCTGAGACCGTCGCCAAGGACACCTCTGTAGAGGCCGCGCAGGCAGACCAGCCTAAGCAAAACATAGAGCCTGAACCTGAGAATAGCGAATCAGTTCCGAATAAGACCGAAGAAAAACCTATAGAAAAAAACTCCAGCGAGGAGAGCGAAGAGAGTGCAGAGAAGAGCTCAGAGAAGAGCGCAGAAAAGGGCTCATCCGAAGAGAAGCAAGAAGAGAAAGCCGCTCCCTAAACTTAGATAAGTAGTAAGGTGGCGTGCGGCGGCGGGCGTGTGTCGACTTCCCTCGACACGCGCCCTCCGCCCGGCGGCCCGCCCCCGCCTGTAGTGTGCGATGCATGCGTGTGAGTGTGTGAGTGGTGAACGACGCGAGACGCGCCGAGTACGTGAATATCTCCGACTATTCATTAGATCTAGAGACTATTTAAATAGCCGAACCGAAAAATTACCTACGTTGTAATTATTATTTGTCAAAGTAAATTATCGAATTTCCGGTACTATAAGTAATAAAATATGTTTTTATAATTATGAGCATTTTTATTTTTAACCACCGCACCGATGTAAACAGAGGGGTGTTATAGTTTTATGTGTTTAACGTGTGTATCTGTGTCTGTTTGTGGCATTGTAGCTCCCAAGCGGATGAACTGATTTTGATTTTGTTTTTTTTTGTGTTTGAAAGGTGACTTGATCGAAAGTGTTCTTAGCTATGATTCAAGATAATCTGTTCAGCCGTTTGAAGATCATCAGCTCTTTTCTAGTTTATGAGGGGATGTGAGCAACTTCCTTAGGTCTGATCAATTTGAAAGGTATCCTGTTACTTACTTCAATGATATTGCAAGAACATGGTACCTAGAATCTGCAGGATACCCCCTCCTCACCAACTTACAGCAGAGGTATCGTGTTTGGGCTCATTGGAATGGTTTCAATAAATAGGTTATAGATAGATGGTGATCAGGGTCTGACGATAGAGCAAGAAAGAGAAATGAGGATAAATTCCAACATCATCATAAACATCATAAATCGTATTATCGCTTAACATCAGGTGTGGCGACAGCAAGTCCATTATTGATTTTTTTTTAAATGCTGAGGGAATCTAACCTACTTTCACTAATTCAATCGATATGAAATTTAGTTGTACTATGTAGTAATTGTGACTAATTAGTGTATGAATGTGTAAATTGAATGAAAGAATGAATAACTGAATGGGTTGTGATGGGGTTTTTTTTAAATGTTTTATTAGCTTTTACCCGCGGCTTTGCTCCCGTGGTTTTTATCCCGAAGGAACCGTGCATTTCTCAAAGATAAATATAAGTATATACTGGCTGTCGATCTGTTGCTCCGTTTCCGCGTGAAAGGAAAAAACCAACAAACACACTTTTGCAATGGGACAGCCTGTATATAAGTAGCATATGTTACTCTCCGGCCCATCAACTATGTTAGTACTAGAGAAGACACTTCGAATCGAATGTTTGTAACACGTTTTAGAGCTCCTGCACTCTCACTCACTCAGCCACGCTAGCGCCGCGCGTGCTCCGCGGCCAGCAAGTTGCGCGATATTCTTTGTTCGTAATGTCTGCTCTAGTACGTAATACATATTACCTCAGTGGTCTATGCAGTAGTTTTTGCGTGAAAGGATAACAAACATCCACACATCCATACATACATCCACACATCCTCAAAAACTTTCATGTTTATAATATTAGTACGATAGGATTATAATATTAGTAGGATAACTAATTCAGCTTTTTATATTGATATATTTTCTACAAACAGAATAAATTGTACCTAGGGACTAGAAAATATGTACTACTCACGCAGATAAATGCCGACGTCTGTGGTCTAGTGGTTCGAGTATCAGACTGCTGATCACGAGGTCGTCGGGTTCGATTCCCACATGACACAAATATTTGAGTGATGAACATAAGTGTTTGTGTTGGTCTGGGTGTTTCTTATGTATTATAAGTAAGCATTTACAAAAAAAAAGTATATAAGTATCATATCCATTGTCTAGTACCCATAGGACAAATTCTGCTTAGTTTGGGACTAGATGATGCTGTGTAAAAATGTCCCAAAAATATTTATTAATTGTATTTGCCTCTCGCTCACACAATACTGTACGTGTAGAGAGGCACATAGAACAATAGAAGTGCAGCCATTTTCAATCCAATTCTTTATATGCGCGAGTAGTACATAAGAATTTATGGATTTATATTTTATATTTTGAATATGATTTTCTTGTTGGTTGTCTAGTTTAAATGCCTTTCGACGAGTTGCTTGCCGAATCTTCGTTTATTGCTGTGTTAAATCAAAATGTCGTATACTGACATTGAAATCGAACTAAAGACTTGCATTTCAGCAACGGTGGAGGATCGCTCAGCTTCCTCGCATAGCTCTGGTGGAAATCCACCCTAAGGGCACGTTTATAGACGCGCGGCGCGTTACGCGGCGTGGTGTGCGTTGCGTCGCGCGTGGCGTTACGCGGTTCTCCTTTTACGGAGAGGCGGCGCGTGAAGCGAGGCGATACCAGAGAAACAAACATATGGCCCCTCTTGGTCTTCTCTGGGGGGTTGGGCGCCCTTTCCCGAGGTTGCGGGGTCGCGACCCATATAAGTATGGGTCGGTAGTTGGGGTGGGTCAAATGGACCCTGTGAATGTGGTGAAATCTAGGCCGCAGGATTTCTCCGCGGCAACGTGTGTTGTTGTTGTGTACCTGTAGGGGCACCCAAGTGTTTCACGCTGCCCGAACGATCAGACCCCCGCTAGGTGAGACCCCCAGTTCCCTGGGGGAGGCCCGGCGATGGTCGATCAGCTACAAGGGCAGCGGCTTGTTTGGCGCCCGCCTACAGATGTAGTGATGGACCCGTGACTCGTTACGTTCTCAGATCTAGCCGATCGCGCCACAAGCCACAGGACGAATATGTATGTTTGAACGTTGTTCAAGACGCTGCATATTAAAGAAACGCTTCTCCGTGAACGCTCTCATACATAGCCATACGTTTAAATTCACTGTACGACGCACCGCGTTTCCATAAACGAACCCTATGGTCGGTGCTCACCCACAGCAGGACATGACAAATATTTTTTGTAAGCTGAAATGGTTTTGAACCTTATTTGAATAACTTTGGCGATCATATTTCGTTGCTATCGCCACAAGGAGACTTGATCATACGGCAGCAAGTCTCTTTGTGAAAATATCAATGAAATGTGAGCGTTAAGATTATTAGAATAAGATTCAAAACCATTTCAGCTTACAAAAATCCTTTGCCGTACCGTGTCGTTGATAAGCGCCGTCCATGAGGCGGGAGAAAGTATACGTATTCATTTAGTATAGTTAAACAACTTTAAATACCTCATCAGTCAGCATACGGCAGGTGAGAACTCCCAGCGACCACCAGTCCACTGCATGGCCGTAGGGCTCGCGAGACAACACCTCAGGGGCTGTCGACAATATACAACGAATCAACAAGAAATACACAGTATACACACACAACTGTAGCAGTCGAGACATTATTGGTGCATCATTTATGTATAGTATAAAAAGAGCTATTGGTGCTGATTCTGTTGATAACAAACTAAGCTAATTTAATGAGACTATACGTGTATCAGAAATGCGTGGTCATATTTGAAGAGCTTATCCAGGGGATGCTATCGTTCAAATTTTACTATGGGACCAACCCTGAACCCGCGAAAAAAATATCAGCTGATCCTTACATTTTGTCGAGCGACATCAATTATTTAGTAGGGCACAGCTGATATTTTTTTCGCGATTTCAAGGTATGGTCCCATAGTAAAAGTTGGTCTATGCTATGCCCTGAATGAGCTCTTCAAATATGACCACGCATTTCTGATACACGTTGTATATGTCTCTTTCTAACTAGAAACATCAGAAAAGAATAGAAGATTTTAGTAGTTCTGTAAAATTATGTCCACAACTTTAGAACCAAGTTTAGATAGGGCTAGACTTATTTGACAGTTCTAAATATTTTCGATCCTTTATAAGTTTATAATGATGTTTGTAAGAAAGAGATACAACGTGATTAGAATTAGTGAGGTACAATACGAGAATCGGCACCATGCATGGTAAAGTCAACCCACGTCAGTGGTACCTAATACTTGAATTACGAAAACCGCCCTTACTGCTTATAACAAATAAAATGTATAAGCCATATATTCCAGTAGTCTTCTACAATAAAAGGCACCAATATAGTCTCAAGCCGTTTCATTATTTGGTGTACAAGCATTCACACTTCTTGTGCTCTACGCAACCATTCCTCCATTCACGCTTAAATATATTATAATTATATTAATATAATAACTATAAGTATATAATTACTTTACTATGGAAGGAACTTCTTGATGACGTGTAGCACACGAAGTCCTCTTGCTTTTCACTTTTCGAAACATCACAATAGTAAAAAAAGTTATTTCTTAACTGTGTATACAACGCGTCATTGAAATAACTGAAAACTTCTTATCGGCTCATTGTACTCGTCAGTAAGAACAACTTTTACTATGGGACCAAACCAGATCTCGCGAAAAAAAAATCAGCTGTTCCCAATAATGAAAAATAGTTATAATTTAATACTAATATATTAATAATGTAATAAGAATGCATGATGAATCTTTCAGTTTTATGTATGTTTGACACAGTTATATTTAAAAATAATAATAATAGTATTAAGCCCTCAATATTGCAATGCTTGCAAAAGGCCACTAAGTTCAAAGCACCAAAATAAAATGTAACACCGACTATGTACACTTAGTATGTACCTACAAGTTTTTATGTTGATATTGTTGAATTTTTTAATGTGATTTTAATCATTCATTTATATGACGTGTAACCTTTTTTTTTTTTTTTTTTTTTTTCCCTTATTATAAAGAACACGGTTCTTAATAATACATTACAATCTAGCCTACAAGACTAATAAGTAATTTTAATCTAACTTATTTTTCTAAGTTGTATATGTTTGTTAACTAAGAATAATGTCCATTGCATTTACTTAGAGTCTGATAATATTAATATAAAAACACTTTGTTCATGTGTTATATGTACAGTAGCACTATTTTGTTCACTATTGTTCACTACACTAACTCAAAAGGTTTAGTTCTTTTCAGTCTTCGTACTATGTCCGTGTTGTCGAGCAGCTGGATGGCTTCGACATTCACATGTTGATGAAGTCTACGTTCGTGGGCTTCAGCAATTTTTGTTATTATGTTGGTGACGAATTCCATTTTAAGGTCACGATGGAGGTCGTCGTTTCTTATATACCAGGGAGCGTTGACAATTTCCCTGAGTACTTTATTCTGGAATGTTTGAATGATTTTAATATTACTCCGGCAAGTACAGCCCCAAAGTTGGATTCCGTACGTCCAAATCGGCATGAGTATATGCTTGTATAATAATAATTTGTTAGGTATTGATAGGCAGGATTTCCTACCGAGTAACCAATACATATTTTTGTATCGCATATTGAGTTCCTTTCTTTTCTTTTTAACGTGAGCTTTCCAGCGCAGCTTTGCGTCTAGTGTAATGCCAAGGTATTTGGCTGTGTTTGCATAAAGCACTTGTAGACCGTTAATAAAAATCGGGTGGTAATCACTATTTTTGTTGGTAAAGTCGATGTGAATCGATTTGGATTCATTTAGTTTGATTCTCCATTTTTGTGTCCAGTCATAAACTTTATTCACAGCCACTTGCACCGTTTCTGTTGCTTCCTTATGGCTTGAACCAGTGGCCATAATAGCGGTATCATCTGCAAAGGTCGCAATAGTGTTATTTTCCAGTTCTGGTATGTCACATGTGTATAGCAGGTACAAGACTGGTCCTAGCACACTGCCTTGAGGTACTCCAGCTGTAATAACTTTCAACTCTGAATAGGCATCCTCATGCCTTATTCTAAACATTCTGTTTTCGATGTACGATTCCAGGATATCGGCAAAATTTTTGGGTAACATTGATCTGAGTTTAAAAATCAGACCGTCGTGCCAGACTTCGTCAAAAGCTTGTGCCACGTCTAGAAATACGGTGGAGCAGACTTTTTTTATCTTCGAGCGTTTTTTCAATGATGTTGGTTATTCTATGTACCTGGTCTATGGTAGAATGTTTTTCCCTGAAGCCAAATTGATGGTTTGGTATTAGGTTTCTCTCGCTTATAATTGGTTTCAACCGTTTCAAAAACAGTTTTTCGAAAAGTTTAGATAGTATGGGCAACAGGGAGATGGGTCTATATGATGATGCTTCACGGGGTGGTTTTCCAGGTTTTGCAATCATGATCACTTCAGCCACTTTCCAAGACTCAGGCACGTGCTTTAAAACGAATGCAGCATTGATAATTTTCGTCAATTTGACCAAAGCTTTACGTGGAAGGCGTTTTAAGATTTCTCCAGATATGAGGTCATATCCCGGAGATTTTTTCGAGCTGATGTTATTTTAAATTTCCCTCATAACTTCTTTTGGGGTGACAAGTTTTATTCCTTGATCTTGTAACGTGTTGGCACACTCAAGGTTCTCTATCGAGCCTATGTTTGGCTTGAAAGTTTCTTCTAAGTGTTGTGCAAATCTTAAAGCTTTCTGGTCATTGCTTATGGCCCATTTTCCGTTGACTTCTCTGATGGGAGGAGTTTGTATAATTGGTTTTTTAATATTTTTTGTAACTTTCCAAAGAGAGTAATTAGTCTTTTGGTCACTTGTTAACTGTCTGAGGTTAGTATCTAAAGATTCTTTTTGAAAATACCGAATTTTCCTTCTTAATTTTTTGGTTAAATAATTTAATAACGTTTTATCTTGTGGAAACCTGCTTTGCTGCCATTTTTTTCTTTGCTTTCTTTTCTCAGATAGTAGGTCTATAATCTCCTTGGGGTAAATATTTCCCTTATATTTTCTTTTAGTTTGCGGTGTGTTATTCCATGCGCATTGTTGGATGTTAACAATAAATTTGTTCACTTCTGAGTCAAGTTGATCTCGATTTTTTAAAGGAGCTTTTAAGTCAATGATGTTATTTAGTTCCAGGTTAAAACTTTCCCAGTCTGTAAGCTTGTTGTGTAATCTTTTTGATACCAATAAAATGACTGACTATGCAATAAATCTTTGAATCTTGAATCCATTTTGTCGATGTATGTTAATACAAATATAGGGGAATAGCTGTTTTTTTCGCGATTTCAGGGTTGGTCCCATAGTAAAAGTTGTTTAGACTGATGAGTACAATTTTCAGTTATTTCAATAACACGTTGTATTGCTCTGTGTATTTAGCAGGAATAACCAATCGCTCGCGTTTGATTATCATAGCCGCATATTGCAGTTGCAATCAGCAATTAACTATTTTGTGTATGTATTTAGATATTTATTAAGCTTTGTGTTATAACCCGCGCTAAAGCGAAATTAAGAGGAAATGAGGGTGGTCTTTTCTCCATACAAACGCTCTCGACGGTTTTCTTTCTGGTTTGTAATCCTAGTGCAATGAATTTTACAGTGAAATAAATACCAACTTTTTGTATGACAAAAATGTTAATAAATATGTTTTAGTTTATGTTGATAAATTATTTCTAGAAGTCCTAAAAAAAACTCAAAATTGCCTATTTAGAACGCTGTCTATAAAGACCTAGTGTATAAATTTGAAAAATATTAGTGAAAAACGAAAAACAGCAACACAGTACATATTATACTTATTCAGTTTATGAATCAGAATTTTTATTTGTGATACATAGGTAAAATGGTGAGTAGTACATAATAAAATAATATGAAATATCTTGTTTCGGAGGAGAACATAGTCGAGAGCCAAACCTCGAAATATGACATTTTTACTATCTCTATTCAGTCGGAGCTGCATTTGTTCTTATCGCACTTATGTGAGGCCGAGTGCTCGCAAAGCGACAGCGATAGTTTTTCAAATACCTAATTTTCACGTTTCTCTGCCCGCATTTCCTCTTGAGAATGGCGGCTTGTACTAACGACTGCATGACAGTGGTAACACTTGAATTAAAAAACCGCCCTTACTGCTTACGAAATAAAGACGCTGTCAGTGTCAAAATGTAATCACTGACGTGCGGTCGACCGTACTTGCATTTGGCAGGTCAAACGGTTCACATGTAATTTTCACGCGAGTATATTTATACCACTCAACAAAATACAACAATAAATGAAACTCAATAATAACGGAAAAAGTAACAGATAAAAACTTTTTAACAAAAAATTTAACCGACGAAAACAGAAACTGAAAATAGAAAAATAACTAATTATGAGTCGGCGCCAAACGAAGTTTTAACAAGCAAAGTGTGTGCAAGTTGCAAGTGGCCGAGCGGCGAACGCAATTTTGGAAAGTAATTGTTTATCGTTGAAAATTTCACGTTGTATTTGATGTGACGTTGTTTTTATTATTTATTTAAAGTAATTTAATGATCTTCGTTGATTGGTTGTTTGGCGCCGACTCATAATTAGTTATTTTTCTATTTTCAGTTTCTGTTTTCGTCGGTTCAATTTTTTGTTAAAAAGTTTTATTTTTCATTTTTTTGTGGTTAAAATCTAACTCTAGTGTCTAGAACTATATTTATGTGTGTCAAGTGTCAACAGAATCAGTTAACAGGTAAGAATTCAGTGGGTGAACAAACACTCATCCCCTGTTTTACTACCCTTAGGGGAGGATTTTGATTTTGAAATTTAAATGGGACCAACTTCGAGATATACCCTATCCATTAAAAAAAGAATCATCAAATTCGGACCACTCTGTAAAAAGTTACGCGTGGTCATACATAAAAAAAAATTAAAAAAATAAGCGCGTCGAATTGAGAACCTCCTCCTTGTTTTCGTCGGTTAAAAAGAGGTATTATTCGAGACAAAGTGAAGTCGATCCAGACTGATAATCTTTTGCATGCAATGTGTGAGTAAAGACAGAACTAGTGTGCAAATTGAGAACGCATGATTAGCGTCACCATTTTAGTCGCTTCTTTATTGGCGCGGGTTAATGCAGCATGTAGCTACAATTTCGAAGCATTTCCTGTGTGCAAGTTGTACGTTTAACTGGTTAATTGTGCCGTAATTTCGCATCGCGAATTTCAAGGTTCAGTACATTTATGAACTGTCATTTAATGACAAATTGTTTGAACGTGTCTAATACAGCTAATGTGTGTGCGTATCTTACAGATGTCTTTCTAGTTTTCCGATATACTGACGGTTTTATTTATAAATCTCAATAGATATTTATCTTGTCACAAATTGGTCACAAAAACTTTATCAATAGAAGAAAAAAAAATCATAAATACTTCATCATTTATTCACTTATATATAAATTATATCACAAGACTAAGATTTTAGCTTATTTTTTTGAACTTATACATCACAACATATATACTTCCTGTTTCATTTATCATAAACTCTAATATGTAACAGCCGTTATTACACGCGATTCGTGAATTTTATAGTTCTAAAACATCTTTTCAAATAAGGCCATAGCGAAAGTGCAATGATATAATATTTTACAATGTGCTCGACATACCACACTAACACTATACGAGGCACACCATCAAGGTATCAATAGAATAAAATATATTGTCGTTATCACCAGGGTTTTAGTATTAAAACATTTCGAAATAATTAAAATTTTAAGGTACTCACTGATATGAATTACAAATGGATATAATAAAAAATATTTGAGTCAAAGATACTGTCACATGCATTGTTGATATTAATCGTAATATTTTATATTATTCTCAGTAATGTTACCATTATTTTATAATATCAGCATTGCACATTAACAAGTAATTATAAGATCGTATAGCATGTACAGGCTCATCTTTGGTGACGAAACAATTCTGATAAATATTTGTAATAGGTACAAGTATGATTAGATAGGCCTAGAGATGTGATACACTAAAGCTAGAGTCACAAAATGAGGTAGGATAGTAAATCAGAATTGTATGGATGGACTCGGTTCATAGCCCTCTAAAAAAACAAAAACTAAAAGCAACTGACTCTGGCATTAAAAACATACATAAATAATGACGTTCAACTATCTTTTAGAAAATGTAGTTAGTAGTTTTCCTAAAATATGTCTGTTGCAAGTCATGGATTCAAAGTATACAAGATGAGTTTTGAAAATAGTGCTGGAGCCAAATCCGAAACTAAACGGTATAAAGATAATTCATCAAAAGAGTTGTCTCAATTTTGGAGAAAACAAAAACTGTTTTTTAGCTTTTTGAAACAATTATGGGCTGATTATGTATGTAGTTCCTTATCAGTAACGTAATCAATTGGTACAATAATATGGGATATACTTAGCTGCTTTTTCAAAAATCTAAACATGCAGTTTTTTTTTCTCTAACATCGACATCACGTCTCCTATGACTTTGCTTTCCTTTCCTTTTGGATTTGGCCCTTCAGCTCTATTTTCAAACAACATCCTGTATACGTTTCTTTCACGTCGTTCTGAGAGTCACACTACAATAAATTAAGACCTCGTTTACAAAACGTCGCATAAGAAAGTAAAAATATCGCAAAATGAGGATTAGGACAGAGATGATACAATGACATTACAATTTATATTTGATTATTCACCTCACCATCACTTAACACTATACATGAGACATTCCACGCAACGCGCCTAGCCTAACATTTTTACATAATACATAGAACAATCACTGATCATCTAGTACATTATATATCGATAAAGCTCTCTCCACATACCACTCGAACTATTCGAATAACTCAAATGACTATTTACAATATTTATAATAATACACATTCCTTGAAAATTACTGACAATATATACTAATACTTAAGTCGTAATATCTATTATATAATAATATTAATTTAATATTTTCTAGATTCACACATGTAATCAAAATTCCATATATTTTTTTCACATTTTTTTAAATATTTCTCTGCGATATCACAAAGCGATCATTAGAATATAAGTGAACAGTCAAATGACCCAAACTAGAAGAGTTCAGTGTGACTAAAGTGTTTGACTAAACTTAAAAGCGTTAGTAGTCGAGAATAAAAAGATTTAGTGCCACCTCGTCAACAAAAACCCTAGTATTTTAGTACAATTCATAAAACTATATATTACTTACACAAACAAATTTCTAGGTAACTATATACGTCTACATCAAACTTCTGTGAATGCTTGAGAAAACGTTCTATATAAAAACTTAGTAATAAACAACAGACGAATCCAAAGCTTAAATAAACAACGAAATGAATGGACACATCAACCAGCCTTCCGAGTCATAGCTCTGATATTACAACTAAAGTTAAAACTAATATTACAACAGACAAAATGTTCGATTACATAAAAACATTATTAGTTAAATACGGAATAGGTTCAGCTCATCCCTGAAAGGGGAATATATGGAGCGAAACATACGATATCCGTTTAATCTGTAACTAAGTTTAAGAACCTCAACCATTAATTTTTTTAGAAGCTGGAACTTCTAATAGAAGAGTCACGACACCTATACGATAATGAAACACAAAAGAGTTTAGTATAAGCTAACAGTCAGTAATAAAGCTGATAAATAGTAACTAAGTTACATAAAACATTGATTGCAACAATAACTATGACAAACGTTTGTGCAACAAACAAAGCATAAGTACAAAAAATGACACAGAGATATTAGATTCAGATATTATGTATTGTCAAAAAGTTAAATACAGTTTCATTACATATTTAAAATAATTCATTCATCATTATGATTATATATACACATGCCCGTAGTAAAAATAAATCACACATTTCAATTTTTTTGTCAAATAATATGTACCGCGTTAGGCGATGGGGACGCCATCTACATGAATATAAAATTTTGAAAGATTATAAAAATTGGTGTCAATTAGGTCACATCAAGTAGTCTGCATCACGCATTGTCAAAGTATAAAATCTTTCGCCGTTCTGTACCAAGTAATGTATAGGATATGAACACAATATGCATCACAATGACAGCGTGTCGCGTATCAGTTTCCGCACTGTGTTGCCAACCGAGGTGGGAGGCGCTCCCGACAGGTTGTAGTGCACCTTGAACAGGTACGGCTGGATGTCGGAGTACGACGTATCGAAGATCAGATCCGCGTCCGAGCGGCTCGGCATCTTGGGCACGTACTCGTGCCGGTTTATGATCTCCGTGATAAACACGATCTTGTCCTGCAGCATCTCCACGACGTTCTCGTGTTTGCTGTGCATGTCGTGCTCGTTCCGCGACTCGGTCAGCTCGCAGTACACTGTCCATACCTCCCAGGGAACGCACTCCGGCTGGAAAGGCCAGCGGGCGCGACGCTTCTGGAAGAACTCCAGGCTGATGGAGCCACGCGGCGGAGCCGAACTGGAGTCCACACCGCGCAACAACTCGGAGAAGTCAGATATCTCACGCTTGACGCTCCGCCCGAGCGCATCCGACTCGCAACACACATACGTGAAGTCGATAAAGTCGCAGTCGACATCCACGTAGCTGACCGTGCGGATGGAGTAACTCTCCTCATTATTGTACGTGAACTTGCCGCTGGAGCGGTGGAATAGCACGGTGTGGAAGATACAAGCGACCACCTCGTCGACCTGCCTGCCCTCCATCGACAGTTCGAACGCGATAGTCCGTGCATTCATGTTGCCGGCGTCAGTGGGCCGACGCGAGAGTGCTCGCTGCTACTATCGACATAATCACGTAAACTGGCTGCGGTTACTGACGGCGGCACTGTTTCAGAGACGCAACGGATACGGAGCGAGCGATGCACTGTGCCATTTTAAAATATGAAACGAGTCAACTCCCGAACTGAAATGGAGAATGACCGTTTTAGTTTGGAGTGTTCTTTAAAACTATGTAATTATTTATATCGTTTTCTTATCATGTAAGTAATATTTTCGTATGATTTTCTTTGGTTCATACCGTTTAGCTTAAAGAGGCCATTTACTGTTTTAGAATCCCACACAATAGGGTATTTGACTACTACTCAAAATTATCAAATTGGAAAAAGAATAAAAATAACACGATTTCTTATAAAATAAATTACAAAATGGAAGAGCATACACGCTTTTTAAGGTTTAGGAGGAGGCATTTTCTGTCTTTGTCGCGCGAACCGGACATTGTACTGAATGGTGTCTTTGCGATGGCGTTAGTGCGTTATGACGTCAGACGGTAGTAGTGCTGTCTCTGTCTAGTAAACAATTTTGAAACGCTTATAACGTGGGCATTGTTAAAAATATTTCATTAGTTTTTTTTTTCATTGTTGCTTATCTTTTTTCGAATAGACTTAGGATTTTTAATAAAAAAATAATAGTCAAATAGCCTATTGCTTGTATAATCCGAATGAATATTTAAACTTACCCATATAATTGAGCGTGCCACAGAGCGTGGTCGTGCGCGATCCGATGGAGAGCCACTTGGAGAGTCCGAAGTCGATCAATCGTATGTGACAGTCAGAATCGAGTAGTATGTTCTCCGGCTTCAAGTCTCGATAGATAACGCCAGCGTTATGAAGGAAATCTGAAAGTGCATAAAACATTATCTTATAAAAGAAGAACGAAATCATCGTTATATTCTTTGCTTTCAAACACATAAAATAAAAGAATAGCTCTTTCCTTGTTAGAGTATTGTAAAAACTACTTTGGAATCTAGCACCGACCAGTAAGCCTCAAGACGCCACATAAACAAAGTTTTGTATGAGAACACAGTCGTAAAATGTTGGCGGGAAAAAGGGGACGGACGGCGCGTTATGATTGGTCGACTCAAAAGTTCGGTGGTACGATTGGTGTCGCTCACTGATGGAATGACGTCCCGATTGGCGGCGGGACGTATGATATGCAGTGTTACTGTATATCCTTTGTGACCGGGGGTATCCCGACTAATGCCTTCTAAAGGCTTACTGGTTTGTGGAATCCAGTTAAGAGATGAGCAGCAGAATCATAGTACAGTCGTCCGCACGTCAGTGGTAACACTTGATTTACGAAAAGCCACCCTTACTGCCTACGAAATAAAGACGATGTCAAAGTAAAAAACTGTTACCACTGACGTGCGGTCGACTGTACAAGCTGATATTAAAATATTGTATCACGAATACTTTTGCCAAGTAACATTATACGAGCCTAATAATGATAATAACAGTACATTACTGTCGAGGCCTGAAATGAAGCAATTTACGGCCGAGTAATATTGGAGTTAGGTACGAGGCGAAGCAGAGTACTTCCCAAGTGATTTGGAAAGGACGAGGCGCAAGCCGAGTCCTTTTTAACTAAACGAGGCCGTTAATTGCTATTTCGGCCGAGACTTGTATAGTACTTTTCTCTCATTTGCGAGGAAACAACACAAATTAATTCAACAGTATCTCATTTTCATTCACACCAATTCGCCCGTGCGCGGTTCTTGTTCTATTTTCAAAGTTTTGAAAAAAAAAAATGCGCGTTCAGGCTGATAAATATTTTGTACCTAAAAGCACCTAATTTATGTAAGTGTGTACTTAAAAACCTCGGTCATCAACTCAGCCTATCGCAGTCCACTGCTGGACATAGGCCTCTCCCAAGTTGCGCCACAGCGCTCGGTCCTCTGCCTTCCGCATCCAGTCCCCCCCAGCCACGTTCTTCAGGTCGTCGGTCCACCTGGCAGGGGGGCGCCCTACGCTGCGTTTGCCGATTCGCGGTCTCCACTCAAGGACTCGTCTGCTCCAACGGCCATCGGTCCTTCGACAGACATGGCCAGCCCACTGCCACTTCAGCTTACTGATCCTACAAGCTATGTCAGTCACTCCGGTTCTTCTCCGGATAATCTCGTTACGGATTTTATCCTTCAAAGAAACTCCAAGCATAGCTCGCTCCATAGCTCGCTGAGCGACTTTGAATTTGTGGACTAGCCCAACTGTCAGTGTCCACGTCTCGGCACCGTAAGTCATGACTGGCAGGACGCACTGGTTGAAGACCTTTGTCTTCAAACTTTGCGGTATAGGCGACGAGAAGACTCGGCGAAGTTTGCCAAATGCTGCCCAGCCCAGACGGATCCTTCTGTTGGCTTCTTTCTCGAAGTTGTGTCTACCAAGCTGAATTACCTGCCCTAGGTAGACGTATTCCGTTACAACTTCGAGTGCCGACCCTTCGACGAATATTGGCCTCGGCATGACATGCATATTGAACATGACTTTAGTCTTGTCCAGATTCATGCCGAGACCGACACGTCGAGAGGCTCCGTTTAAGCTGTGCAGCATTTCACCCAGTTGTTCCAGCGACTCAGCCATTACAACGATGTCATCGGCAAAACGGAGATGTGAGATGTTCTCGCCGTTAACGTTGATACCCTGTCCAGTCCAGTCCAGCGTCTTGAAGACGTCCTCCAACGCGTTAGTGAACAATTTCGGGGATATTACATCCCCTTGTCTCACCCCTCTGCGCAGTTGGATTGGCTTCGTCTTTTGGTCCTGGAGCTGAACAGTCATGGTAGCAGCGTTGTATAGGCATCTCAGCATCTCTATATACCGCTCATCAATGTGACATCGCTGAAGAGCATCCAGAACTGCCCAAGTTTCGATAGAGTCGAAGGCCTTCTCGTAGTCCACGAATGCCATACACAGCGGCTGATTGTACTCTTCAGTCTTCTGTATGATCTGCCGAACAGTATGGATGTGGTCTACGGTGCTGTAGCCTTTTCGAAACCCAGCTTGCTCTGGTGGCTGGAATTCGTCGAGTCTTCCGGCGAGACGATTCGTGATGACCCTCGAGAACAGCTTGTACACATGACTCAGGAGTGAGATGGGTCTGTAGTTCTTCAGAAGGGTTTTATCCCCTTTTTTGAAGAACAGTACCACCGCACTCCCGCTCCATGCCTCCGGTGTAGAGCCTTGTTGGATGACGGAATTAAACAGACTCTGTAGCTCCTTCAGGACTGGAGCCCCGCCTGCTTTTAGGAGTTCAGTAGTAATGCCGTCATCGCCCGGAGCTTTGTTGTTCTTAAGCTGCTCGAGGGCCGCCCTAATCTCGCCCTGGTCAACGTCCGGAAGATCCTCGGTGTAATGGCGCGTGAGCTGGGCTCTTTTGTCGTCATTGCTAGGAACCGCTGGTCTCGCCGTTTTCGTGGAATACAAATGCCCATAGAAGTTTTCGACCTCATCAAGCATCTCGATCTTAGAGGTGACAATTTTGCCATCCGCGGCTTTCAGTTTCATCAGATGGGTCCTCCCTAGCTGCTGAGCGAAAACTTTCGACCCCCTATTTTGCTCAATCGCAGCCTCAACGGCGCGGGTGTTGGAGCGGCGGAGGTCACGTCGCATCAGCTTCCTAATCTGTAGGTTTAAGGACCTATTATCTGATGAAAACGAATGCGCGGCTGACATTTCCCGTCTTTTCCTCATCAGATTGAGAGTCTCAGTCGAAAGCTTGGGCATCTTGCTTCCACGCTGCGGCGGAAAGAATTTTCGAGACAGTTCCTGCAATGTTTTGACTATGGTGTTGGTTTTCTCCTCAATATTGCCAGTGGTTTCCAGCGAGTCGAATCGATTTTGAAGTTCCGCTTGGAACCTTTCGGAGCCCAAACTGGTTTGGAGCGGCGAAGGTCGGAGAGTAGACTTAATCATGCGCGTTCTTTCAGCTCTAAAATTGATATTTAGAGTGCCTCGGATAAGTCGGTGATCGCTTCCGGTGTTGAACCTATTGATCACAGAGACATCTCTAAATATGTGCTTCTTATCCGTCATGATAAAGTCTATCTCGTTCCTTGTCACCTTATCGGGGCTTTTCCAGGTCCATCTTCTTTGGGGCTTCTTCTTAAAGAAGGAGTTCATTAAGAAGAGCCCCTGGGACTCCAAGAAGTTGACCAACATTTGGCCCCTGTGGTTTCTGCGCCCCAAACCGTAAGGTCCGATTTTCGATTCGCCGCGTTCTTGTACTCCCACTTTAGCGTTGAAGTCCCCCATAACAACGTTGTAGTGAGCCTTAGCGGTACTATTCATAGCCTTAGCTATGTCTTCGTACATCGCTTCGGCTATATCGTCAGAGTGTGTCGAGGTCGGCGCATATACCTGCACTATTTTCAGCTTGTACCTATCATTTAGCTTTAGTACAAGGTACGCTACCCGTGTCGACACACTACCGATTTCCACAACGTTGTTCACGAGGGCCTTATTGACAAGAAAACCAACACCACCTTGGGAGAGCTGATCACCTTCGCGGAAGTAGAGTAAGTGTCCTGACTCCAGGGTTATCGTGTCCTCCCCCTCTCTACGGACTTCGGATAACCCCAGTATATGCCATTTTATATGACTTAACTCTACTTCAAGCTCGGCGAGGTGATGGTCCAGTCTCAACGTTTGTCCATTATACGCTGCCAGATATAGTCGTCGGTTTTGGTAGCCTGCCGTAACCCGGGGATTCTTCGCACCCCCCGTCCCACCGTTACCACGACCGCTACCGTAGTCGGGAATAGAGGGACCACCGGGAACTGGGGGCCGTTTTTTTGGTTGTGCGTTCATTGGGATGTATGCCCATAGTCACCACGCTGGGCAGGCGGGTTGGTGACCGCAGTGGGTGATGTTGCACGATGTTAATGCACAGAAGGACGCTGCTGCCCATCCTCCTGATTTCAACCCTTAGTCGCCTTTTACGACACCCATGGGTAGAGGGGGGGTGGTCTATTCTTTTTATTTGCCGGATACCACACGGCAAAAAAAACCTCGGTAGCATAATTTAAAAAATAAAAAGTTTCCAGCAATTTATATTATTGTCCTGTTGGATATTGCCGGCCTGTTATTTCGTTGCGTACGGAAAAGAGCCGATTGTTGTATTCTTTTTTTTGAATAATGAACCAATTTCCGAGCAAGTGGGAGAAAAGTAAATGAAACTCACCAATAGCAATTGCAATTTCAGCAACAAATATCTTGACGAGCTCTTCAGGTAACTTGCCGTACTTCTCCAGTAAAGCTAACAGCTCGCCACCAGGAATGTATTCTGAAACTAAAACAAAAATTATGATACTAAGTCGCTCGCCAATGAACTCATGCATCAAACTCGCCATGAAATTTATTTTTTGTCGTTAATAACCTTTGTTATTGTCAATAGGTATTTTATTTATCTGAATAACTAATAAATCAATAAAATAAGATGCATTATTTCAGGTAACTGGCATCCATATGCCATCACCATCGTCCACTGCTGGACATAGGCCTCCCCCAAGCATCGCCACAACGAACAGTCCTGCGCTTCCCGCATCCAGCGGATTTCCGCGACCTTCACCAGTTTGTCGGTCCACCTTGTGAGGGGCCTACCCACGCTGCGCCTGCTCCAGTACGCATATGACACAATCTATCTATACTATAATAAAACTGTAAAGGTCGAAAAGTCTGTACATTGAGTTTTTTTTCGCGAAAACCGGCTAGGGGGACTAGAAATAAGATATAGAACACGAATCAATCGTTTAAAAAAATTATGTCTGTCTATTTGTTACCTCATCACGTGAAAACGGCTGAACGGATCGTAATGAAACTTAGCATTTGTATTGGTATTAGTCTAACTTAAAATATAGGGTATGTTTTATCTGAATCGGTAGAGTAGATCCAGCGATACTGCTTGACCCCTCTATTGTATTAAGTTGCATACAAAGTAGAGGTCATGATTGTTGGTTGGATGCAGGTTGCAGGTTCCTAAAAATACAACTGGATTCTATTAGTATTATAGAAAATATAGAATAACATAACATAGCCCATCACTGTCCCGCTGCTGGGCATGGCCCTCTTCTTGGAATGAGAAGAGTTAAGGAACTGGATATTGTTAGTGTACTAGATTATCGTAACATAATCAGCTCATTACCTACAGCCCCACTGCTGGGCACGGACCTCTTCTCGGAACGAGAAGAGTTAAGAAACTAGAAAATATAGAATAACATAACGTAGTCAACCCATTACTGTCCCACTACTGGGTATGGCCTTCTTCTCAAAATGAGAAGAGTTAATGAACTGGATATTATTAGTATTCTAGAATAACATAACATTACCAGCCCATTACAGTCCCACTGCTGGACACGGGCCTCTTCTCAGTATAAGAAGAGATGTGGTTAGTGTTATAGAATAACATAATCAGCGCAATTACTTCCCACTGCTGGGCACGAGCGTCTTCTCAGAATGAGGGAGTTTAGGGCTAATTCCATGAAATTCCATCACCTTAGCCGGTTGGTTGTAAAAACAAAATATAGTATGGTCGGTAAATAGTGTAATCGTCTGTGTAGGCGCTTATATGTATATATTTGAAGATATTGTGTTCATAATTATGACACGGTGTTATTTTCCGACATCCACGCGGACGAGTCGCGAGCACAGCTAGTATGACATACAATACAGAAACAGACATAAAAAATACAAAGAGATACAAACACATACAAGATATACATAATTATAATTTAGGGACACCCAGTAACATGTCTTTTGTATCAAGCAATGTCTGATGTAAGGACTGTCCAGTCGCCCAGCAATCATCGCCAGGACAGTATTGGAGCTGGCCCGCATGCTGGTGTGGAAACAGTCGGAGCGCGGCTCCGCAAACATGCCCGAGGCACTGCTGAAGCGAAGACTAATGCCTGGTTTTTTGAGGTATAGATCTGCTCTTGACCGCAATCTAGCTTTGTCAAGATGTGGTCGACGATGAAGCGAGCAAACCTATTAGGTGCCGATTAACTCCAGCTTTAAAGGCGTTAGGGTTGTAAGTGCCCGGAAATACAGATGCCGGCAGTGAATTCCAGAACTTGACTGTGCGCATTATGAAAGAGTTCTAAAAGCGTTTGGTCCTGATAGTATGGATTACTACCAAATGTGGATGATATCCTGCAGTGCGTCGTGTAGTCCGATAAAAGAAAGGAGATGGCGGAATAAGCTCATGGAGCTCCTGCGCACACTCTCCAAAGTACAGCTTGTAGAACACCGACAAACAAGCAACTGTGCGTCTATGGGCTAAGCTTTGTAGCTTAGATTTTACTAGCAGTTCATCACCAATTAGCAATTCTCAGCTCTGCGTTGAATCGAGTCAAGAGCGGCAAACTGGTATTATTTGGCGGAGCCATCCCATAAGTGTCTGCAATACTCCATACACGATTGGACTTGAGCTTTATATAAATAATACTGACTGACTGTTCAATAAATAATATACTATCTATCATCAGCAGTATCAGCCGAACCTTTTCCCAACTATAGGATTTAGGATCAAGAGATATTTCGTGAAGTCGACCGCATGTCAGTGGTAACACGTGAATTACAGAAACCGGCGTTACTGCTTACGATATAAAGACACTGTCAAGGTCAAACTGTTACCACTGAATTGTGGTCGACAGTACGTTAATAAGAAATTGCAAAGTATTATTTATGTGAGGTTTGCAAATCCTCAAGTGGAAAATGTTTGTAGATAGAGCAATATCTTGTAGGATCGTTTATTGAAGAACGTCCTACACCTAATTTCCAACGATATCGGCATTAAATTCCATGTTAAAGAAGGATTAGATACAACAACAGCAAAACAATACAAGCTGAAATTAACTTTTTATTTTTGCCACTGTTTTATTAACTCGCTTTCTGTCATAAAATAATATGTCTGTTCGGTACAAATTTTGTAATCGATTTTGTAATAACTTCCTTCGGGAAGTTAGAAACTAGAAACTTGTAACATTAAACATAGCTCAAGAGTGAATGACAATGCAATATTAAACATGGTATTAAAAAAAACGCCTAATTATTTTTATTCTTCTTAGGCTTGCGTTCAACCACCACCTCAACTAATGTTAAGCGATGGTGCGATCGACGGTTCACGCTTGTCAAGCAAAAACCTATTCACTCGAGCCTTGAAGACTACCAGATTATACTTATAGAGAAACACAGACGCCAAGGAATCCCACTCTTTAGCAGTACGCATGATAAAGCTATTAGCAAATCGCTTTGTGCGTAAGGGTGCCTACCATGTAAAGGTGGCGCATCGCCGTGCGTCTGGTTGTCCGTTAATGGACTGGGCTCGGGGGAACTGGTTGCTGAAGAAGGAGGATTGAGTGAAGTGACGCAAGTTGGGAAAGAAGTGTCCAGCAGTGGACGGCAACAGGTTGAGTTTTCCGATTGATATAGGGGACGAGCAACGACCATACACCCAATAAACGCCTCATACCAGACGACCAATGTCTGTCATCATCATCATTACAGCCGAAAGACTTCCACTACTGAACATAGGCATCTCCCAAATGGGGGGGATATAATAATAATAATATAGTGTTAGTAAAAACAAAAGAAAACCTTAAAAACCTAATGTTAGTAACTTAAAATTAATAAATGCTGCTGAAGTGCCAGTATGCTGCCATATCGCCACGCTTGGCAGGCTGGTTGGCGATCGCAGTTGGTTGCTAAATACTCAGAGAACGCTGCTGCCCATCCTCTGGTGAATCGCTTAGTCGCCTTTTACGACACCCACGAGAAGAGATAGGGATGGGGATGACCGTCAACATAGTATAATAGGTCTGATGTAGGTCGCCACAATTCGCCACTTGAAAACATTAAATTATTTTCGACCACTAATGTGAGCCTTCAAAACTTCCGCATTAGTGATTGACCAATAGCAGCCTTCGTAGGGTACGGCTAATCGGATTGCAGCACTCCGCCTCAGCTAGTTAACAGAATTTATTTAACAAAATAGGTTGACTTGCTGCTTTAAATTGGGCTGTATGGTGGTGGGGACCAGCCTATTTGGGTAATTCTCAGGTGTCTCATTATTTGAGTCACTTCGGTGGCGCATTTTTCTTCAAGTTGAGACATGTTAACAGGAAATATCACCGAAATATTACCCGATGAAATAACGTGAGTGAAACCGTTTATATTAATAATTAGGAAATATCAAATCTAAATTTAATTTAGTAACATTCTACATCTATTTTAAAATTCGATATTTCCTCTTAGCATGTCTAAACTTAAAGAAAAATGCGCCACCGAAGTGACCCAAACAATGAGACACCTCACACCTGAAAATTACACATTTAGCGTTAACATAACATCATAATATTGTGTACAAAATATAATTCGAATGTTGCTAATTAACGTATCATTAAGCTAGTTTAAGTTGATCTCTCGCAATCCCAGTTCAAATTACCTAACCGATAAGCGACCTCAATCAATAAATTAAACAAACAACAATGACAAATATTAACAAATACAATAGTAGCCAAACTCACGGCTTACGACCTCATTTCTGTAAACTACCGTAACTGACGACCGAGAGCGGCAAACACTGCAGGATAAACATAACCGATAAAAATGATAGTTGTATTGTTTTCATAAAAGCTGTATGAAGAACAATCACCTTTAGTAATGGGTCGTTCGTTATCCGTCGACGTGCTAATCTGACGTTACTTCCTTTAACAAAAATAACCCTTTGACCGCATCTCTAATAGGTTGACTCAGTGACCGCTAACTAGCACTTAAACAATTCAAGCATTTATCTTTTTTTTTCGCGTGCTAAAACTACTGATGACTTCAACTAATTACCATTTAAAACAAGTGATAAAGTCGAAGGGTTAACGATGTGGAACTTTTTGTTCGTTTTTTGCGACAGCTGCGAGGAAATGATTCAATACCTGTTCCATTGAAATCCGCACAGTTTCCCTAGCCACAGCGCAGAGAGAATAAAACTGGACAGTTAATTGGGCCATCCTGTTGAATTCGAAATAAACTGGATTTGAGGAGGGAACAATGGATCCGTCAAAGCGTCGAGTGTCCGTGACATCCCTACGTAGACTATATTTAGAGTGTAAGATAAAGCAATCATCCAACAAATAAGTGACTATCACAGGTCTTGCATGTGTTACATCTACGCAGTCAGGACAAAGTTATGTTAATATTTCACACACTATCAAGATTTGCGTTGTATGTACTTCACACTAAGAAGTTTCGACAATGAACTATTTTTCATAAACGTTGCTTAAATGTATCTAACCCTGGGAGTATTTCCGGTCCTTGTTAGTTTAATAAACCTCATTCAGCTTAAAACTGGGCTATCATTTTTTACTCATAAAATAATCTAAGATAAAATATAATGATTACGATGATGATAAAAATATGTCACGTGTTATTGTAATTTGTTATTATAGCTTCTACCAACGTAGCGTAAGTAAGGCGGGCATTGAACTTTATGTCAAGCAGTCAGGTTTATAAGTTACTTACCAATGTAAAGTCTTTTCTTGGTTTGCCAACGGGCCACGGCACCCGCAATGAAGGAATGATGGCCGCACGCTACCTGAATGCGTGCCTCCTCTTTCACCTGACGCACTGCACTCTCATTTATTATCTGAAATTATTTATGTTTCATTTACATCTACGCGTGAATCGGCAAGTTGATCGTAAACGAGGAAAAGAAAGTGAAAAATAACATATCATTACATGACTTGCATCAGGGATTGTTGTATGGCAAAAGCAAAGTTGGATATTTCCGACCAGTTTAACCATGTGGATTAGCAGGTTTGCGTAGAATTTCTGTGTAGCAAAACTATTAGAACAGGCGTGTTTATATGAAGACAAAATATTAGTTTAATAGGGGTCAAGGGGCGACTAAGGGATTCACCAGAGGATGGGCAGCATTGTTCTCCGAGTATTTAACCAACCAACTGCGATCGCCAACCCACCTGCCAAGCGTGGCGATTATGGCATATCCCCCCAACATATGCTTGGGGGAGGCCTATGTCCAGCAGTGGACGTCTTTCGGCTGAAATGATGATGATGATGAGGGGTCAATATTCAGACCTTTTTCGATAAGTTTCCAAACGTGTTTTCTATTTAACAAATAATAATGTACCAGTTATTATTATCTAACCTATGCCCGCGGCTTCGCCTGCGTGGATATCGTTTATCGCGAAACCCTCTGGATCTGTTCATCTTCCCGGGATGAAAGTACCCTAATTTTAATCCGGGTTATGTACCCTGTATGCCAAATTTCATCCAAATCCGTTCAGCCCTTACAACGTAATTGAGTAACAAACATCCAAATATCCAAAAAAGAAGTAGGATTTGATATCGGTACATAATACAAAGTGGGGACAAGCACGCGTTAGTGATGCGCTATACATAATTTGTCATAGGCGGAGAGGCGCGATAGGGAAGACCTCGGCTCGTTCCGCACTGCTGGTGCAACGTGTTTAAACGCCACAGATATTTTAATCCTATCATCATTAGCAAAAACAGTAATGGTATCTTAGTTTTACATTACTGTGTTGGATCCAAGACACATAAGCACATAAGTAACAAAACAGCGAGGTTAACATACTCCACCGAACTTTAAGCAGGTATTTTTTCTGCCTAGTCTACTAAATTGATTCTATGGAGGTTGAATATTAGTATATTCGATAGAGCTGTCATCTAACATCTGCTGGGATACCGGAATGGGATTTTTTGAATCTGACTGCTGATGATGACTATCAATATTTACATGTGCTCCCCGAGATACGGCGTGTCTCTTACAAACAGCATTTTTGCATTCAAGGCTGGACCTCGGGCACAGAATACATAATAGTACTATCGTACAGAACGGCCAATCACCGCACCCCGCCAGGCACACCCTCACCCGCACCCTGCACCCACCCGCGGTTTGCCGGCAATGGGACTGCAAGATTGCAATGGATGTCAATCGCCAGTCGCTACACAAGCACGCCATCTCTGAGAACTACTGAGAAGCGCTTGGAACCCAGTCGGCATTACGAGCGGCGAGCATCCCTAACCTACACGTGTGCTCATTCGTATACAGACGTAATCTTGTGTATATAGGTGGTGCCAGCTATTGTATTGAGTGGCCGAGGTGTGCCTCGGGCCTCGTGGAAATAAAACTAATTGCGTTGTAGTTGTAGCCAAGAGTCCTAACTAAGTATACGACGAAATTATCAGTGATAAGACGTACTAAGTATTACTGGACTGAAAGCTTATCGCTGCGTGAAACTCATTTAGTAGTAATAAGTTTATATATGGGTCAATGTGATAAGAATATCGTTGATAAAAGCGTTTATCATAACTTTTACTTGAATGAAACATGGTAATGTGTATAAAGGTAATAAAAAAACCGGCCAAGTGCGAGTTGAACTCGCGCAGTAAGGGTTCCGTACCACACATCGACCTGATACCCCATAGAAACTGATTTAGTTTACGAGAGTTCATCAAGAGACATCAACGCACCGTGCGAGAAATATGATTTTTTGCATTATTTTCTTACGCAGGTACCACCACACATGTCTATGGTTGCCCTATTTTTAGTATTTGTTGCTAAACTACATAGTAGGCACTATAATCAGACAAAATTTGACGCTGGTATGTATTACCGTTTTGAAGACAGAGCAGGAACAAAACGTGGAAAAAATGTTTTTCGATGTTTCTTGTATGGGAACCCCCTTTAGTTTTAGACTTTTTTTACTTTTAGTATTTGTCGTGAGGCTCCATAGTAACACATATTCTGTGAAAATTTAATATTCTGTGAACTGGTAATCAAATTTCAACTGGTTATCTATTACCGTTACAAAGATACAGCCCTGTGACAGACAGACGGACGGACGGACTAACGGACAGCGTAGCCAGAGTAATAGGGTCCTGTTTGGCACCCTTTGGGTACGGAACCCTAAAAATGTTCAAGTGCCATAAAGTCTACCACAAGCATTTATACTTTTTTTATGTCATGACTGTGGTCATGACCTCTCTTTAAAACATTTTCTTAGCAAGGAATACTGCTGAGTAATCTCAGAAAAAAGTTCTTTCATGGTGTTTGTTTCCAAGGCAATGGTGGAACATTCAAGATCTAATAGATTGGTAAAAAAAACAATGACGCTACAAAGATGCCACAGTAGAGAGCACACACTTATAATTGTACATTACATCATGTCAACTTTTTTTCCTGTGTCAATAAAAAAGTTATTCTACAAACAAGCTGCTAATCGCGCTGTAGGTCGGTTAGGTTCTTGATTATCGTATACATACATACATATTATCACGCCTGTTTCCCATTGGGGTAGGCAGAGACTATGGATTTCCACCTGCTACGATCCTGACACAGCTGATACCACAGTTTAACCATATAATAGTAAAACTGTGCTGATACCTAATGCAGTTTCACTAATTCAGTTCTATAAAAAAAAAACCAGAACATGTGTGATATTGTTTCTAGTTTTTTATTGTTTTAATTAAAGGACATACTAAAAACGGTTTTTAACTGAAACAATTATTCCTGCCGGCTAACTTAAGGTATTCCGCTTGAGATAATCTTGGTGTTGCACTGTGTTGATCAGATTCCATTCTGTAAATTTTTTTCCAGAATATATAAGGTTCTAGTTTTTTATAGTTTTATTATTAAAAGGACAGTTTTTAACTAAAACAATTATTCCTGCCGGCTAACTTAAGGTTTTCTGCTTGAGATAAACTTGGTGATGCACTGTGTTGATTAGATAAAAATCTGCACTGTCTGGTGGATGATTTACTTATCTAATCTTATATTGTATGTCAAGGAATATTATGATTTTAACTGGCTTTGTATAACAAGAAGTTCCTGTTGACTTAATAAAGTTCAACATATTAAGGATAGACCTAATCTATTGCAGTATCTCACAGAAACCAGTCAAGGGATTATAATTAGATGTCTTGAACATGTACGAGCCGAGTTCATATAACTTACAACATTATCATTGAAGCAAAGCTATCATAGTTCAGCTGTAGACAATAAGCAGCTACAATCAATTAAAATTACAAGGAAAAATCACATACACATACATTAATCATAACCAGCTCATTGCTGGACACAGGCTATATAAAAAGATACAGCCCTGTGATGTGACAGACAGACAGCGTAGGCAGAGTAATAGCACAGTAAATATATAGCTTAAGCAGTACCGAAACTAAGAACAAACGCTCGAAATTACGCACGCACACAGTTGCATGCCTCAACAAGACCACTAAGCGGGTTTTTGTACTGACAGCACTACAACGTCCACTTACAGCCTTGTTGAGGCGTACGTCTGTGTGACTGCGACGTATCGAGCATTTGTATGCAATTTTTTTTACTGCTTTATATTTACCGTGTTAATAGGGACCCATTAGCACCCTTTGGATGTGGAACGTTAAATAACAGGAAAAATCTGTTTTTATGTAACTCTTACCTGTGACTTACTAAGCACTTTTAGTGCATATTCTTTGTCCTCACTGATCTTCTTCACTTTATAAACTTCTCCAAATGCACCCTTGGCTACGGTCTCCTCTATCTGAAAGTCTCTCTGGAATAAGTTGGTGGTGATGGGGAATTCAGGCTGGAAGATTGATTCTTTGTGAGCCACTGGCCAGGCTGTTTTACTTGCTTCTAATGGGTTTTTTAATGTGGAGTCATTCCATCTGAAAATTATAATATAAAAAAATATATAAAAAATATGCAAGCATTATGGCAGTATGGAAATGTTATTTACATACAAACAGCTTTTCTTGACTTTAATTTGGAATTAAAGAAAGAAAGAAAAATATTTACTGAATGCCTAAACAAGTGAAAGAGTTGAATGAAAGAGAAGTTTATCAAAAGTAGTCCTATTTAAAGTATTATAGACATTCCTGTGTTGGGCGTGCGATGAGGCCCACAAATAAAAGATTGTTTTATGTAACGATAAAGATATATTTTGCACTGAATGTGACCGAGGAGCAGTTTTGGTGGAGCATGTGTCTGTACCCGGTACGGTTAGATCGCGAACTGAAGTAATGACGCAGGTCAACCACGTGCTACAAACGGATTGCTTATGTTGCTATTTTGTAGGGTGCACTGTACATGCTCCCAAGCCAAAAATTATATAAACAAAACAACAAAAGATAGCTATGAACATTTAGAGCTTTACAATGTCTAAGCATTAATGTCAAAGTTTAAACTTTTTTGATATGCTAAACATCCTCGCAGGTAGACTTGTCCGTTTTGTTATGACTTATGTCATTGATTACATTAGCTCTTATACATTTCACTGAAGGTAAACGATTAGGCTTTCTTTGCTATCGCACACTCGCAATGTACAATTGCAGAATTTCTGACATAAACTTAAGATCTACATAATGTAGCAAATAGACTTTTGTAGGTGTCGTTTGTCACCTTATCTTAGCTGTGCATGTCCTATAAACCTAATTGGAACCCAATAACATAAACGATGTAAACTATAGTGTTTAATTAAACTGTCAGTCTCAAAGCTCAAATGAGTGACTATTTATAGATTCAAATGATATCTGATGTACTGATAGCACAATATTACTTTAATATTAATATTCCGTGTTCCGGCAATACACAGAATTACGGACAGCTGAGTCAAACGATTTAATTATTGCGTGTAGTTAGTCATCTTCACATATGATGAGCATGTATTATGTAACAATGATCATGAAATTAATGGTTTCTTGACAATGTTTGAGTTTCAAGTAAAGAGGATAGAATAGGTTAGTGTTCTATATTTTAAAAGTAATATTGAAGTTGATATTAACATGTAGCAGCGAAAGATGTAATTAATTTTGCTTGATGTAAACAGAGAAGGTAACATCCATTGTACAGATCATTTACATTATCATGTATTTATTTAAATGACATACAATTATAACACATTATTTGTATTTTTAATTCACAGAAACGTACAGAACAGGTGTACTTTCTTCAGTGTAAATGTCAGCCTCTAACAAGAGTTATCTAAAATAAGGCAAGTTGTTTGTTTACAAAGCAAACTCACTTCATAAATAAACTGAAAATTTCTGAAGTTTATGCAAGAATGAATAATCTGCTACAATTCAGAGGATTAAGTTAAGCAATATTGTGTATGATATGATATAAGTAATGAAAATATGGTTGTAATACAAAATAAAAATAAAACAAATTACAAATTAACATTTTCACACATTACATTATTCTGAAAGGACTTTTTACATCAACTAAATTCAAAATATTCTTGTAATTAATGTATGTTTACAGTAAGTCATGATTACAACCTTTATTTTTATTTTATATTATCAATACTAATCAACTGCAAATCATTACAAGATATTATTGCCTATTTGTGTTAGTAACTAGTCAAATCATAATGAATCATCTTTTAAGGCACTGTCCATGCACGAATTCCAAAAATATACATTGTTACTTTCCATTTTTCGTCATCATTTCTTGAAGTAGGGAGAATGGAAAAAATATATGGAGTTGAGTAGTTTATGTATCCATTTTGAAAGATTGATACACAATTTAAATAACTTCGCTTGATAGAAATAAAATCCAAACATAGCCAATTTTTGACACTTTGAATTCATTTTATGACGAAAATTTATATAGAACATGATTTTGAAACGTACACAATATATTTTATCGCAAGACAAGTAATCCATTTCAGAAAAAAAAAATGATAAAATTACATAAATTTAATTTTTTACATAACTAATTGTTATCACGGGCCGGCGCGCCTCAGTGCTCCAGCTCCCCACTGCGCCCCGCAGTCCACCCCGAGACGTTTAGTGCAGGGACAGGGCCTTAATACTACTCATATAGAAAATGTGAAAGTTTTTGAAGATGATTAGATATTTGGATGTTTGTTTACTGAATAATGTTGAAACAGCTGAATGGATTCGGATGAAATTTGGCACACAGATAGACCATATAAACCTGGATTTAAATTTAAAAAGTAAACTTTTTTATCCTGGGAAAATAAACAATTCCTGAGGTATGTGCGGTACTTTTTCCTGTGATAAGCCGAATTAAATGTGCGCAAAGCCACAGGCAAAATCCAGTAGCACATATTTTTAACAAGTTTGTTTTATTTCTTCATGGATTTTTATCATACAAGTTATGGTAAAAAAATTAAAACAACAAAGGTAAATGGTTCATATTAATTTGTTAGATAATACTTAGTTTTTCTAAAACCCTTTTTAGGGTTCCGAAGTCCTACAAAGAACCCTTATAGTTTCGTCATGTCCGTCCGTCTGTCCGTCTGTCCTAATCCTTTACAGCTTAATAACTTCTACAGTTATAAACATAAGTAAATGAAATTTTGTTAAAAAATAGTCTGCATATAGATCTCAATTTTAAAAGAATAAAAAAATAGTTTTTACGTTCTTTAGGGGTGGCACCCATACATGTGAAATGGGGAAAAAAAAAATTTTTTCGCTGCACCCCCTCGTGTAGGGTATCATTGAATAGGTCTACTAAAATGAAGGTAATGTTTCATACACCACTTTTTTATCAGGTGTACCATCTGCGAAATATAGCCCGCCAAAGTGGCTTGCAATGTGTCCCCCCCCCTGCCATTTCTAAACTATGCAACGTAGAAACTTATAATCTTCCACATTGATAGACCTTTGTGAAAACTCTCTTTTAAAATTATTTTGAGTATAATGTGATCATAATTTTTTGAGTTATAGACAGAAAACCGAAAAATACTTAAAACGTCCTAGTTCAAAGGTCATTGACCTTAGAGAAAAATTATCATGGCAAATAATGCTCCTTTAGCTACTTTCTATTTGAAAAAATCACAAAAAGTAACTTTGACATCAATCAGACTTCTTAAATTTGGCTTCTTGAATTTATCGCTAGATGGCGCTACTAACAACACGCTCTGAGTCGCGAATGCTGCCGATTATTGCAAAAACTAAAATAGCCATGATTAATATTCGATTTGATTCGTTTGTACACCTACTTAAGGAACCCTATAATACTGAGCATGGCCCGACATGCTCTTGGCCGGTTTTATTTTTTAAACTATACATATACGGCCAAAATTAATCACCAATCTATCCACAATTTGCCCAACTACAGATAGAAATTTGACATAAAATGTAGGTATGGAGCTTATGTCAAATTTCTATTTCTAGTAGGGCAAATTGTGGATAGATTGGATATTAATTTTGGCCATTAGAGATGATCAAATATAACAAAAGCGGAAATAATTATTGCTCATGTCATCATCAATTACATTTCATAAATTTATTAATTAAATAATATGTTATTATGCATTTGAGTTTAATTAACCATAATCTTGTTTGACAAAATTTCTAATTCAATACCTTTTTCAGACCAACATAAAAAGTTTTTCATGTGGATAAAAAATAGAATGTTTATATAAGCATAATTTAGCCTTAATTCCTTGAAAATTGTAAAGAGATTATTACAATGTACCTAAACAAACAATAATAAATACATGTATGAAGATATAGGTAAATCATGATATTTGAAACTGGCGTGATATACTTTTATGTACTTATCAAAGGAAAGAAAACCGTTTGTTTTGACGAATTGTAATTGTATACTAACCTTCGCCTCGAGACGCGAGACCAAGGCCGTGATGCGCTGTACACCGACTGGTTGCTCGTTACACTGACGAAGGAACGCCCGCTGAGGTTGCCCACGAAATGGGAGAGACTGAACTATATACAAAAATAAATTATGCTCTTAGGAAACAAAGAACTGACACAAACAATGGACATTTTTATGAATCCGTGAATACACCTCTTCTACACAAAGAATAAACTGAAAAGACTACGCAGCAGTTTACAAATAAAGGAGGTTCCCCGTGTCCCCATGTATATCTACAAAATATCAGCTACGTGAGTTCAGCTGAGAATGACATTAACAAGTTTTCGTTTCATCACTTACCTGACTAGTGAACGCCTGGCCGTCGCGGTCTGAATGCGTAGATTGCTTTTGATTCTTGTTCTGAGAGTTTTTATTAGGCGTGTTTCCCATGAATCTAAACTATATAGCTCTGTAAATGCCGTTTCAATTATATTTTAATGATAATTTAAAAACTGTTGACTAATTTTTCCACCATGAATCGCCCATAAACAATATAATCAGTGTTACCAGTCTTGAGTCTTATTATTCATAGACTCCATAGAGAAAAAAACACAAATAAAACCACAATAAAACAATATTATATAGGAGTCTTCTTATTAGAATTAAAAGGCTTAATAAATGGCTACTGCCTTCAATAATAAAGTAAATAATAAATAAATTATAATAAATGTTTTTGGGTCATTTTTACACAGCACTATCTAATCCCAAACTAAGCAGAACTTAAGCTATGGGTACATGGATATAATAATTATACTTTTTTTTTGTACATAGTACTTTTATTACTTAAGAAACACCCAGACCAACACAAACACTTAATTACTGAGTCTCTTCAGAAACCCAGTATAGTTTCCATCACTTTCCTAGGGCACAGAGGACCGACCAGAGGACAAGCTTCTAAAGAGCGTGTAAATGTCCGCTTGTTGTATGGACGTTGGGTTTTTATTCCGAGATAATTCTAACCAGCACCAAATTACACTGAAGTAAGAGCAGCAAAAATAAGAATCTTGGAAAAATTGAAAAAATAATTTTCAACCCCTCCATTTAAGAGAAAAGCAAGAAATTATTGATGATAGTTGTTTAAAAATAAGGCGCCTGTCTTAGGGATGGGTTTAGACCCGGGAATTTTCCGAAAGGTGAGTTTAAACCCATTGGTCGGGAAAATACTTAAATGACAATATTTGATTAAAGTAATCAAAATAATACATAATTTCCATTGTATATGTAACCATTTAGTTGTATAATTCATGTAGAATATATTTTTTTATAGAAAAATCAAATTACGTTTATCATTTATGACGTGATTTCGATGTTTAGATTATTTTAAATAATAACGTTTTGTTTATTTTTATTTCCATGCATTTAGCTGTAGGACACATTGATGCGTAGCACTTGGGCTGAACCTTTAAACCTTTGATTATTTAAAGTGCGACTCTCTAAAAATCTTATAGTTATAGTTACTAAAATTATAAAAAAAAACATTAAAGGAAATCAAGTTTTGTCTGCTTTATATTAAAAAATGTATGTAAAAAAAAAGTAGCCGACAGTTTAAATTGCCTTGTAATACAAGATGGAGAAGCAATGCCACATCATTAGATGGCATGCAAAAGCCAAAAGCATCATTGCAAGCTCTAGCAGTCCATAAAAAAAACTACTTTTTCCAGAAATACCAAATTAATATTGCTTTATGAAGATTAGGATAGGATTACACATAGGGAGGACCCATCTGAAGAAACTGAAAACCGCGGATGGCAAAATTGTCACCTCTAAGTTCGAGATGCTCGAAGAGGTTGAAAACTTCGGCATCTGTATTCCACGAAAACGGCGAGACCAGCGGTTCCTAGCAATGACGACAAAAGAGCCCAGCTCACGCGCCATTACACCGAGGATATCCCGGACGTTGACCAGGGTGAGATTAGGGCGGCTCTCGAGCATCTTAAGAACAACAAAGCTCCGAGTGATGACGGAATTACCACTGAACGCCTAAAGCAGGCGGGACTCCGGTCCTGAAGAAGCTACAGAGTCTGTATAGTTCCGTCATCCAACAAGGCTCTTTACACCGATGGCATGGAGCTGGAGTGCGGTGGTACTGTTCTTCAAAAAAGGGAATAAAACCCTACTGAAGAACTACAGACCCATCTCACTCCTGAGTCATGTGTACAAGCTGTTCTCGAGGGTCATCACGAATTGTATCGCCGAAAGACTCTACGAATTCCAGCCACCAGAGCAAGCTGGGTTTTGAAAAGGCTACAGAACTGTAGACCACATCCATACTGTTCGGCAGATCGTACAGAAGACTGAAGAGCATCATCAACTCAGCCTATCGCAGTCCACTGCTGGACATAGGCCTTTCCCAAGTTGCGCCATAACGCTCGGTCCTCTGCCTTCCGCATCCAGTCCCCCCCAGCCACGTTCTTTAGGTCGTCGGTCCACCTGGCAGGGGGGCTCCCCACGTTGCGTTTGCCGATTCGCGGTCTCCACTCAAGGACTCGTCTGCTCCAACGGCCATCGGTCCTTCGACAGACATGGCCAGCCCACTGCCACTTCAGCTTACTGATCCTACAAGCTATGTTGGTCACTCCGGTTCTTCTCCGTATAATCTCGTTACGGATTTTAACAGGTGAGCCCCTTCACCCCGTGCGGCACCCACATCGGCCGCACCCTCCTCTTGACTGGCGCGCGCGGAACACGACGCGCCACCGTCACGGGCCTTGTCTGGTCGGGCGGCGGGCCACCCCGAGTCCGCCGCCCGCAGGCCCACACTTAGGGTGGCTGGAGGTCGGCATACGCCCTCCTGCGACGCCCAGGTCGCCTTCTGCGGGAGGGAAGGGAGGTAATCGCCTCTCTAACTCTCTCCGCCGCCTCCTTAGCGAGCATCACCTCCTCGCAAAAGGAGACGACGCCTTCCCAAGCGCTCCCACTCCCGACCATCGACTGAACCACGGCCGGAAGCGAGAGATCGCTGCCGCCTACTGCAGTGATGAGATCACGGCGCTGCGTGGCCCAAGCTGGGCACTCCTCCAGTGTGTGCCGCGCCGTGTCCTCTGGGCAGCTCCCGCAGTGAAGCTGAATTGCCTGCCCTAGGTAGACGTATTCCGTTATAACTTCGAGTGCCGACCCTTCGACGAATATTGGCCTCGGCATGACATGCATATTGAACATGACTTTAGTCTTGTCCAGATTCATGCCGAGACCGACACGTCGAGAGGCTGAAGATGATAATCTGCCTCTATGTATGACATTTGTAGACTACGAGAAGGCCTTTGACTCCATCTAAACTTGGGCAGTTCTGGATGCCCTTCAGTGATATCACATTGACGAACGGTATATAGAGATGCTGTTGATGATGCTTATACAATGCTGCTACCATGACTGTTCAGCTCCAGGACCAAAAGACGAAGGCAATCCAACTGCGCAGAGGGGTGAGACAAGGGGATGTAATATCCCCGAAATTGTTCACAAACGCGTTGGAGGAAGTATTCAAGACGCGACAGACGGCGCTCGATAGACGGTATCAACGTTTACGGCGAGAACATCTCACGTCTCCGTTTTGCCAATGACATCGTTGTAATGGCTGAATCGCTGGAACAACTGGGCAAAATGCTACACAGCCTAAACGGAGCCTCTTGGCGTGTCGGTCTCGACATGAATCTGGACAAGACTAAAGTCATGTTCAATATGCATGTCATGCCGAGACCAATATTCGTCGAAGTGTCGGTACTCGAAGTTGTAACGAAATACGTCTACCTAGGGCAGGTAATTCAGCTTGGTAGACACAACTTCGAGAAAGAAGCTGGCAGAAGGATCAGTTTGGGCTGGGCAGCATATGGTAAACTTCGCCGAGTCTTCTCGTCACCTACCTATACCGCAATGTTTGAACACAAAGGTTTTCAACCAGTGCGTTCTGCCTGTCATGACTTACGGTGCCGAGACTTGGACACTGACAGTTGGGCTAGTCCACAAATTCAAAGTCGCTCAGCGAGCTATGGAGCGAGCTATGCTTGGAGTTTCTTTGAAGGATAAAATCCGTAACGAGACTATCCGAAGAAGAACTGGAGTGACCGACATAGCTTGTAGGATCAGTAAGCTGAAGTGGCAGTGGGTTGGCCATGTCTGTCGAAGGACCGATGGCCGCTGGAGCAGATGAGTCCTTGAGTGGAGACCGCGAATCGGCAAACCGACGACCTGATGAAAGTAGTTGGGGGGGATGCAGAAGGCAGAGGACCAGGTGTTGTGGCGCAATTTGGGAGAGGCCTATGTCCAGCAGTGGACTGCGTTAGGCTGAGTTGATGATGAAGTATTAAGAATTTAACATAAGTGTGTGAATTTAATCAATTGTGTTAGATGTACTGCTTAGAAACAAACTAATTAATTAGATTAGGATCATATTAGAGCACTAAATACACATTTCGAAGGCAAATGTTAGCATCTTATTACTTCACTTGTATAGAATAGTATTTTCCCGCCATTTGGGAAAAAACCCGATATTTTCCCGTTTTTTCCCATATTTTTCTTTTCCACCCGTTTTTTTTCTTTCCCTGCCCATCTCTAGCCTGTCTCCTTTAAGAGGCTTAAAAGGCTAGTTTCCAAACTATTCTGGGCGTGACGTGACGTGACAAGCGAAATGAACCCGATGCCCAATTTAGATCTTGACTTGTACCTATGGACCTGTAATACCTACGAAATAAGAGTGGTATACCTACAATATCCGGGCCACCGTTATGGTGGCCATAGCTAGGGAAGTAAGTAATCAAAACTAAAAAGTATCGATATCGATGCTTGTGTTTCGTACCAGAGATGTGTGCTGATTAAAATAATTTTCAAGTAGTAATAAATAATGCAATTATATCAAATACTATGTTCGGGTGTCCCTAGGACATGAAAAATCAAGCTTCTAAGTAATCAATAATCAATAATAATAGGCAATCATACGGCTATGTCACATTTTGATACTCGCAAACTCATATAAAAAAACCGTACCAAAAGAACCATAAAAAAAACCATAGTACATGAGCTGTCAAGTAAAGAAACTAGGGCTGTTGATATTTTTTAAATATCAGATTTTCAATCTATCGATATTTTTAAATATACAATCGGAGTTCGATATATTGAAAAAAAAGCAGATATTTCGATATATTGGCCAAATTTCATGATTCTAGGTCAATGCGAAGTACCCTATAGGTTTTTTATGTGAGTTTGCGAGTATCAAAATGTGACATAACCGTATGATTGCCTTGACCTAGAAGCTTGATTTTTTATGTCCAAGGGACAGCCGAACTTAGTATTTGATATAATTGCATTATTTATTACTACTTGAAAATGATTTTAATCAGCACACATCTCTGATACGAAACACGAGCATCGATATCGATACTTTTTAGTTTTGATTACTTACTTCCCTAGCTATGGCCACCATAACGGTGGCCCGGATATTGTAGGTATACCACGCTTATTTCGTAGGTATTACTGGTCCATAGGTACAAGTCAATGCATTGCGGGGTTGCCACGCGGCGTAGGTATTTTGACATCCCGTAAAGATGTTGCCAAGCAGAGAATATACAAATAGCATGCGATCTCTTTCACCAGACGACATAACACGTTGGTTAACAAGAGACAAAGAATAGTTTCATAATTCAATAACGATTTAATAGATATTTGTATAAACTAGGTGGATATAGAAGAATATGCCGCTTCCATAGGTTTCTTAATTCAATGATTTAGATACAACAACGAGCAGTGTTGCTAACTTAACGGATTTCCCGTCAGATCTAGCGGATTAGGATGTGGTGATAACGGGAGAAAGGACATCATTCAAATTGGGATTGGGCCTTTTCTTTCTCTTTCTGGGTTTGAAAAACAGATAATTTCATATGGGAATTTGTCATTTTGAGCAACAATAGGTCAATTTGAGCTATTGTTATTATGGCACAAAAGCTGTGGGGTCATTCTGTGACCTGCTATAAGGATTTGAAAAATGTATTTTTTACAAAGCTCCTCATTTGGAGCAGGACGCAAACAACGCATATGTACGCAAGCTCAGGTGCACATCCTGTGGACGACACTGGTTTCTCTGCTAACTCCACCCCGAGTGAGAGTGATCGAGACAAAGACATTCAAAAAGCTGTGTGGTGATTATCTGTTCTGTTTTATGGTTTTGAAAAATAGAGATTTTCATACGAGAGCTCATCGTTTTGAGCAACAATTGATCACTTGGAGCAATTTTTACTATGGAACAAAAGCTGTGGGTCATTCTGTGACATTTTCATACAAGAGCTTGTCATTTTGACCAATTTTTATTATGGCACAAACAACGCATAAATACAAGCTCAAGTGCACAATAAGCTACCTGTGGACTATATCTACCGCTTTCTCTGCTCGTTCTATCCCATTGTGAGAGTGAGCGAGACAAAGACTTTAAAAAACCATAAAGGTATAGAAATGTCTTTGTAAAAAACTGAAGTTTACCTATTTCGTATGACATTATCAGTCGAAGTCCGATCATAGAATTGGGCAGATCATGATGTGCCTATTTGTGTCTTTTAGAATTAGCCAGCTAATACACACCATTACGTAAAATGAAAAACTTTTGAAGATTGGGTATATAGATCCTGTAGAGGTAGGGTATTATAGTAGGCGGAGCCAGTGTCGGACTCTTACCGACTAAAACCACCACGGTGTTCCTTCAACTACCCTAGCCGGGGGCGTGGGAACCCGTGAGTATTCACACAACCACCCCCGACAGGTCCTGGCCCGCCACAAGCAGGCGAGCCCCTTCTCCCCGTGCGGCCTAACGTCGGCCGCACCCTCCTAGGTGGCGCACACGGAACACTGCACGCCACTTCACCTCATGGGCCTTTACCAGCCGCGCCAACTACGCCGGCTGTACCAGCTACGCCAGCTGCTGGTCGGGCAGCAGACTACCCCGAGTCTGCTGCTCGCAGGCCCTACCTCCCGTAATTTTTTATAGAGGTTTTATTCCTCGCGGTCCGGGCGGTGAAGCCAAGACCCTCGGTCTCAAGAGGCGCGAGAACACTACTCAGCGGGCACTCCTGGGGTTACGAGATCGACGGGGGCAGGGAAAGACAGTCCCCCCGCTGCCTGCCCAGTGGCAGGGTGAGTGCACACCGGGCCCGCCCCTGCTCCTCCACTGTGCCCTCTGCTGATATCAGAGGGACACGTGGAGCAACTCCCTACTGGCCCAGAACGGGCCCCTCCCGTGCCAGAATATTCGCCACAGGCAATAAAATCCCCCGAAGGTTAATCCCTCGGCAGGATTTTATTGCCCATGCCCAGGATGCACCGGCCAAACAACTGCCGATCCCTCCAGACGTGTCCAGAAGGACAAGCAGCCGTCAGGCACACGTGGAGGTTTTCTGGCCAGCACCCCAGCATACTTTGCCTATGATAACTATAATACTACCTCGACTGTTGCCTAAACGGTATTGCAAGTAACGGTATGGCAAATGCCAAACTAAGACATGAAGATGGAAAGTGGAAATGTGATTGTAATAATGTATCCGTCGTAGGATAATCAAAAAAACTGGATCTTTGCGAAAATCCTAGACCGATTGTAAAGGACCGGATAATTGGAATCTATGAAAGTTTTATCATCCGAGCTGTTTTTAGGATCATTGCGAAAATCTGGCTTAACTTAGGTTAGTCGCGGATAACCGCTCACTTAATGAGCGCTGATCGTCTGATCTGAACGTTATGCACTGACGGATGCGCTGATTGGCTTATGGCTACATTCCTTCGTCTTTCAAGCCATGTTCTGACCAACTAGAATTTAGATGTTATAAATCAACTCTTAGATTAGCCAATCAGCGTTCAAGTTTCCAATCGTCTTAAACAAACTGGGATTTTTGCAATGATCCTGATAATAGCTCGTATGATAACTAAAATCTTTCTGAGATTCCAATTATCCAGTCTTTTGCAATCATCCTAGGATTTTCGCAGATTCAATTTATCCAATCTTCTTCTATAGTGTCGATATGAGCTACATTATGGTAATAACTCATGCCGTGGGAAAAATATTAGCCAGTCAGCAGTTTGGTAGCAGGGCTGACAACCCAGGGTGCGCCGGACGATCAAACAAATATCACTCGTGGAGGCTCTTCTAATGCAGCCCAATCATTGGCTTATCAGATTATCTTACGACATATCTAAAGTACATAAAATCGAAGGGAATGACGGAATCTAATGAGCGAACGCAGCGACTGAAACCTAGCCTATCCAAGTCAGGGTGCCTCAATCTTCGAGTTCTCTTCGCTCACTCTAGCATTTAAGATTCCTTCAGTTTTTCTTTACTAATACTTTACCCTAAGAGATCGATATGGCTGATACCCAAACATGGCGGGGAAATCTTCAAACGTTTTGCATTTTAAGTTATTGTAGGTATTATTTTGTCAATTCATAAAAAAGCCCCGTTTTATGAAATTCTCAGGCACAACATGATCTGCCACATTCTTTGATCGGACTTCGCCAGATAGATGAAACGCAAGCAGGTAGCCGTCCGATGTAACTAAACTCGCATGGGTAACTAATAAAAGAAATCTAAACTCACATCGTGATATTTTTGAATATCTCTGTTCCGCTCACTCTCACACTTGGGTGGAGCAACCAGAGAAACCGATATAAAGAACACAGGTAGCTTATTGTTCACTTGAGCTTGCGTTTATGCGTTGTTTGTGTCTTAATAACAATTGCTCAATATGACAAGCTCTTGTAGAAAATGTTACAGAATGACCCACAGCTTTTGTGCTATAATAATAATTGCTCAAAATGACCAATTGTTGCTCAAAATTACGAAATCTCATAGTATAGTATAGTATAACGGGCTGGTTTCCGCAACTCCACGTCCAAGCGTGTATTTTGCGTACGGGTGGGAACTTACTCGATCCACCCTAACTCTTCGAAAAAGGCCAGCAACGCCTTGGTGTTGCTGGTGATCTCTCTGAGGGTATCTGGGTTACCGAAGTACTTGGCCCTGTATGTGGCGACCTCAGGGCAGTCTAGAAGCACATGGGTTGCTGTCTCGTCCTCCACCATGCAGGCTCTGCACAGTGGGCTGTCCGTAACACCTATGACAAAAAGATGTTTGTTAAAGGGCCCGTGGCCAGTTATAGCAGCTGTGACTGTACGCAGCTGTTGTTTTGATAATCGGAGGGCCTGTTTCGTGAACCGGCCGTCGATTGTGGGAGGTGCCTCCTTGGCCTGCCTGCACTCACCATGGTCTTTCCATAGTTTGTAGTGTTTGTCCTTGGTGCGTTTCCTTACCAAGTTGCGTAAGTATCCAAAGGGGAGTGGCACTATGGGTTCAGGTCCCACGACTACCATACTCGATCCCCTTCTGGCCAGTTCATCCGCTGCATCATTGCCTCGGGAACTGCTGTGTCCTTTGATCCATTGAATGGTTATGTTATTGAGATTATCTACCTGGTTGAGGTTTTGCTGGCACTCGTGTATCAGCCCAGAGTTTACCGTGTGGCTGCTTAGTCCTTGTAGTACGGACATGCTGTCCGAGAGTATTTGAATTGAGTGGTCTTTAACCTCCCTGGCTATAATCGCCGAAGCTGCCAGGGAAATGCCCATGCACTCGGCCTGGAACACCGTGTTATGGACCCCCAGTGGTGTGGCTATGTGTATATTGAGATCTTCCGAGAAGATCCCGGCACCCGTACCTGTACCTGTTTTGGATCCATCTGTGAAGATTCGTACCTCTGCAGGGCACAGCCCTTCGCATCGGTGATCCTCATACAGCTGGATTTTGTACTTCTTGTCGAAAATAAATTGCTTGGGAATCCGGTCGTTAATGGATTTTAACAGAGGGAATTCATTGCTTAGTTCCTCTATCAACGCGGTGTGCTGTGTACTACTCTTACTCCATAGATGTAGTGTTTTTAGACGTACTGCCGCCATCGCCACCTCCTGTTGTATAAAAAGGTGCAGCGGGGGAATACCCAGCATGGCTTCGAGTGCTGCAGTCGGAGTAGTCCTCATGCAGCCTGTAGTCGCCACGCAAGCAAGTCTTTGCATGCGCTGTAGTTTGTTTGAAGCTGTTATCAGCTTGGTTCTGGGCCACCAAACTACGGCCCCATAGGCAATCATGGGGCGGATTACCGCGCTATATAGCCATAGTATAATTTTAGGGGATAGGCCCCACTTCTTACCTATCATTTTCCTGCATTGCCAAAAGGTGATGCAGGCCCTGTTTAGTTTGTTTTCTAGGTGATTACTCCAACTCAGCTTACTGTCTAAGATGACACCGAGGTACTTGACTTCGTTGGCCAGCTGGAGTTCAGTACTGAACAGCTTGGGTAAGCAGTATGTATACTAATGCTCGCTTTTGGGTGAACATGACTAACTCAGTTTTGGTGGGATTCACTGAAAGATCAAATTCTCTGCACCAGCGTTCTACAATACGAAGCGCTTGTTAAGTAAGGTTTTTCTGTTGAATTGTGTGTGGTGCATTATTCGCATTGACGATTACTCCAAACGCCCTACGCCAATACGTCCAATAGGCGTGGCAAGAGACCAAGGTATAAGACAAACTTATACCTTGGTCTCTTTTACTCCACCACCTTTCTCTGAATAAACTTCAGACACTGACAAATTAATCATCATCATTTCAGCGGAAAGACAAAGACAGCTGAAAGGCCTCCCCCTAAAAGGGGAGTACGTGGGACACTCAGAAAGTTTTGCGAAACTAAAAAAAATTGTTCTATACGTACATATATTTTTATCAAATCTTTTCAAAGTACTTTCCACCAGCCTCTATACAAAGATTCATGCGCCTAAACCAGTTTTCAAAACACTTTTTCCAGTCCGCCGCAGACACCTCGTTTACAGCCTGCTCGAACGCAGCCAGCGCATCTTCCGGCGACGAAAATTGTATCCCTTTGAGCTGATTTTTTATTTTTGGGAATAAAAAGAAGTCACACGGTGCTAGATCAGGGCTGTAAGGAGGGTGACCCAGGAGTTTGACTGGCGTGCTGTCCAGGAAGTCCCTCGTTTTGAGTGCGGTGTGCGCAGGTGCATTGTCGTGGTGGAGCAGTAGCCCGCGGAGCCCTGTGTTTGGTCGCTTGTTGCTTATAACAGAGAAAACTTCTGGCAAACATTTGGTAGTATACCATTCGGCATTAATGCTTCTTTGATCCCGTAAGGGAATTGATACCAAGTGGCCAGTCAAATTAAAAAAGCTAGCGATCAAAATCTTACCCCCGCTTCTAGATCGCTTCACTTTGGTAGGTGTTGGCTCATTTTGAAACACCCAAACAGTCGACTGGCGCTTGGTTTCTGATAAATCCAGGACTCATCACCTGTAACGATGTCGTAAACACGCTGAGACGAGCCTGCTTCAAATTTGTTAAGCATATCACGGCACCATTCCACCCGGGCCTGCTTCTGAGCATCGGTGAGGTTGTGCGGCACCCAGCGTGATACTATCCTCCTCACGCGAAGATGGCTGTGTAGAATCTCGTGAACGCTTCCCGATCCAATCTTCAATATGTGTTGAATCTCCTGATATGTAATTCGCCTATTGTCTTGGATTAAATTTTTCACTGCTAGCACGTTTTCTTCGGTAACAGCCGTCAAAGGGCGACCGCTTCTTTCGTCATCCCCCAAAGTTGGTCGACCGCGCTTGAATTCGTTATACCAACGATACACGGTTGCCTTGGAAGGGCCTTCATCCATGAATGCCATTTGAAGTCTATCGTACGATTCATCCGGTTTCAGGCGACACTTGAAATCGTATAAAATCATAGCTCTAAAATGTTCCCGGCGCAGATCCATATTTCAGTGAGACACAATACTTTGAATTAACTCGCAAAAAATGTGGAGGGAAATTTTGAAATTGGAACTTACTTATTTTTACTTATAAATAATCATATTTTCGAAAAACATTATAACTGGCCAGTCTCCCATATATAAAAACTTTTTTTCGCAATACTTTCTGAGGGGCCTGGTATATATACCACCGTCAAACTTGGTCAGATTATAGTGCATATTATGTGCAACAAATACTAAAAATAAAGACAAACATAGACATATGTGGTGTTACCTGCGTAAGAAAGACATACAAAAATTCAAATTTTGCGCATTGTGCGTTGATGTCTTTTGATATACTCTCGTAAATTAAATCAGTTTTTAAGGGGTATTAGGTCGTTGAGAGGTACGGAACCCTTACTGCGCGAGTTCGACTCGCACTTGGCCGGTTTTTAACTATAACGCGTCTTTGAGTGGGCCTGTTACTAGCGCGCGCAATCTGAAGACTCGACACCGTCCTAATTGGGACGTTTTTCTATTAGTCTAAGTCAAGTAAGGCGCTAAGCGTGTCCGGTAACAAAAAAAAAACTAAAATGCCGTCGTGTGTGTACAGAAAGTGTACCAATTATGCGACGCGAAAGTAACTAACTTAGGTACTTACTTTTTACTCGTATAAGTCAGTTTTTGTACTGTTCACTTCAGTCACAGATAATATAATACTATACTAGTTTCAGTACAGCGTATATTATCATAATTTAATACATTTGAATCAGCCGTGCTATTGATCGTTAATTTTTTATAACTAGGTACGTGGGACACTCAGAAAGTTTTGCGAAACTAAAAAAAATTGTTCTATACGTACATATATTTTTATCAAATCTTTTCAAAGTACTTTCCACCAGCCTCTATACAAAGATTCATGCGCCTAAACCAGTTTTCAAAACACTTTTTCCAGTCCGCCGCAGACACCTCGTTTACAGCCTGCTCGAACGCAGCCAGCGCATCTTCCGGCGACGAAAATTGTATCCCTTTGAGCGGATTTTTTATTTTTGGGAATAAAAAGAAGTCACACGGTGCTAGATCAGGGCTGTAAGGAGGGTGACCCAGGAGTTTGACTGGCGTGCTGTCCAGGAAGTCCCTCGTTTTGAGTGCGGTGTGCGCAGGTGCATTGTCGTGGTGGAGCAGTAGCCCGCGGAGCCCTGTGTTTGGTCGCTTGTTGCTTATAACAGAGAAAACTTCTGGCAAACATTTGGTAGTATACCATTCGGCATTAATGCTTCTTTGATCCCGTAAGGGAATTGATACCAAGTGGCCAGTCAAATTAAAAAAGCTAGCGATCAAAATCTTACCCCCGCTTCTAGATCGCTTCACTTTGGTAGGCGTTGGCTCATTTTGAAACACCCAAACAGTCGACTGGCGCTTGGTTTCTGGGTCGTATTGATAAATCCAGGACTCATCACCTGTAACGATGTCGTAAACACGCCGAGACGAGCCTGCTTCAAATTTGTTAAGCATATCACGGCACCATTCCACCCGGGCCTGCTTCTGAGCATCGGTGAGGTTGTGCGGCACCCAGCGTGATACTATCCTCCTCACGCGAAGATGGCTGTGTAGAATCTCGTGAACGCTTCCCGATCCAATCTTCAATATGTGTTGAATCTCCTGATATGTAATTCGCCTATTGTCTTGGATTAAATTTTTCACTGCTAGCACGTTTTCTTCGGTAACAGCCGTCAAAGGGCGACCGCTTCTTTCGTCATCCCCCAAAGTTGGTCGACCGCGCTTGAATTCGTTATACCAACGATACACGGTTGCCTTGGAAGGGCCTTCATCCATGAATGCCATTTGAAGTCTATCGTACGATTCATCCGGTTTCAGGCGACACTTGAAATCGTATAAAATCATAGCTCTAAAATGTTCCCGGCGCAGATCCATATTTCAGTGAGACACAATACTTTGAATTAACTCGCAAAAAATGTGGAGGGAAATTTTGAAATTGGAACTTACTTATTTTTACTTATAAATAATCATATTTTCGAAAAACATTATAACTGGCCAGTCTCCCATATATAAAAACTTTTTTTCGCAATACTTTCTGAGGGGCCTGGTATAAAGCGTCTTCCGCAAACGGATTGTTAGGTAGCAGCCAGACCGACACCATTCGCATCAGTGGAGGCACGTATACCTTCATCAACCTGAGTAGGCTGACCTATCGCAGTCCACTGCTGGACATAAGCCTCTCCCAAGTTGCGCCACAACACTCGGTCCTCTGCCTTCCGCATCCAGTCCCCCCCAGCCACGTTCTTTAGGTCGTCGGTCCACCTGGCAGGGGGGCGCCCTACGCTGCGTTTGCCGATTCGCGGTCTCCACTCAAGGACTCGTCTGCTCCAACGGCCATCGGTATACCTTACAAATACTGAATCGGCCGTGCTAGCGATAGTTACCAAATGTATGGTTATCTCTTATAATAACTGACTGGACTTATTCTAATTCATGCTAATTCCTATTTATGTTTCATTTAATAGCTACAGTAAATTCCTGATTTGCCCCCCCCTAGGCCAAAAGCTGGATACGCCCATGACTATGTTATAATATTATGAAGATGTCGTGCAACATGGTCTGTAAATAAAATAGGCAATTTCTATGAAAATATGTATGTTTTGTAATATTTTTTTTTCATAAACAATTTTTATTAAGGACGTAGTTATGCTCAATATCGAATCTTGGATTGTTACTTTACAGGCGAATGCTCTTGTGAGAGCGCCATTTAGCAACATAATACCGATTGCAGAGAACTCATTCGATATTTTGTTTTGGGTTTCTTTTTCCAAACCGCAATATTTTTGATAAATGTGATATTTTTCGACATTTTTTAGATTTCAAACAATTTATGAAATATATTTTCATGCGGTACATAGCTAGTTCTAATAAAAATAGGATAAATGTCCCTCCTACACATAAACAGTATACTTCGAATATGCCATTCAAATCATCCATTCCAAGTGGTTTTGTCGTGACATCGTCTTTTATATCATTATATCTGTAGTCTTCCCATTTCTTAATAATCCCGGCTTCAAAAAGTGCCATCATGAATTTATTGAATCGGTCTGTCAAGGGTGAATGCTTGGTCATTACTATGTTTAAATAATGGCTATGTATTCTATCTTTTGCGATGTGTAAATATTGTTCACCCTTTTCATTTAGCTTGTTTCTTTCTAAGTATCGACCAACTGAACAATCTATAAGACAAAAACGACGAGTATTATTGGTCATCCGTTTTACACATCCGAATATATCTTGTTCATAAACAAGTCTGGAGTTAATGATTCGAAATCTTTCTTCGGTATCGGGAAGGATTAGATCTGGAGACGCCAATCCTTCAATATTGAACCCTTTCTCAATCATATCCTCAAACGTTTCCACTTCTTTACCTCTTTTGACTGCAGTAAATAATGATATTATTGTGGCCTGACTTGTAAAATTAATCACGAAAAAGCTCCAAATGGATATTGTCCAGAAAATTCGGAAAGACCTTCGCTTTGGTGGTTTGTGTAGGTTAATCAATAAGACATGTCTATAAGTATTCATCATATCTTTGCCTATTTGATCACAAGTAAAATGTCCTTTCTCCGCACCTTTATAGATGGAGAAGGTACCCCAAATACATACAAAACAAGCTAAGAAAATTATTATAAGCTCGTAATTAGCTTCTAAGCTTTTGATATCGAAAACTGTCGTTTCAAATCCGGCGCGACTTGAAAGTATACAAGCACCACTTTCCTTATAAGGAAAAGTAAAATCAATTTCCACTACAATTATATCAAATTGATATATGGGGAATAAACATAGGTCTCCTTTTCTACGCGCAAAAGCAAATATCTGCTCAATACTATTTTCAAAATTGAATGGTTTCTTCATTGAATGCACGCTGGGAGTAAGATCAATAGCGAAGTTCATAAGTTTGGACATAGTGTTCCATATCATTCCATCTCTTGCATGAAGTGTGTAAGTTTTATTTTCGTTTTCTTCTATGATGAAAAATGGTTTAACTTCACTGGTGTATGATCGAAACAAAAAACCGTGAAAATTTTTGCTTCTGTCTTCAAAAAGATTTAAACTCCTCAGATCTTCAATAGCATTATATAATACAGCATTTGTGTTATAACCAAGGCAGGTGCCGAGATTTCTATGTCTAAGCTTTGTATGTAAAGACACGTTATGACAATTCTCTACACAAGTGAACCCTTCCTCGAAACTAAAGACAGGCATGCCGATATTTCTGGTAGTCCAACAACCAAATTTATTATCCGGCTGATGTTTATATTTTTCATTAACATAAGGGGTGTAGTCAGACACCATCAGTTTTTCTTTAACGTCGTCATATTGCACTATGATCGTGTTTATAGCTTTGTTATACCATAAACTGAAGAACAGTTTTGCCATGGTTTCTCTGTCTTCTATTTTGTGATAATATACAATTATGTTTGCTAGAGGATGCCAATAAGGTGAAGCTATTATTTTCTTTATAAGTTCTTCAAATTCTCCAAAATCCTGGCAGTTAATTACAATAACATTTGAGTGATATGGGACTGTGTCTTCTATATAAATATCGTCTGGGTCGTCTAGATTCATAACGACGAAGGCATATGATATGTGCTGAATTTTTTTATAAAATACGTCAGGCAAATTTCCATAACACAGTACAGTTTCCCATCCATTCTGTTTTAAATTTAAAGTTATTATATCCACCTAAAATAAAAATAAGAAAATTGGGTAGATAATAGAAAAAACCGGCCAAGAGCATGACGGGCCATGCTCAGTATTATAGGGTTCCTTAAGTAGGTGTAATTACAAACGAATCAATACGAATATTAATCATGGCTATTTTGGTTTTTGCAATAATCGGCAGCATTCGCGACGCAGAGCGTGTTGTTACTTGTTAGTGGCGCCATCTAGCGATAAATTCAAGAAGCCAAATTTAAGAATTGTGTCATGTCAACATAACACAAAGTTACTTTTTGTGATTTTTACAAATAGAAAGTAACTAAAGGAGCATTATTTTCTACTATAATTTTTCTTTAAGGTCAATGACCTTTGAACTAGGACGTCTTAAGTATTTTTCAGTTTTCTCTCTATAACTCGAAAATTTAAAATCACATTATACTCGAAATAATTTTAAAAGAGAGCTTTTACAAAGGTCTATCAATGTGGAAGATTATAAGTTTCTACGTTGCATAGTTTAGAAATGGCAGGGGGGGGGGGACACATTGCAAGCCACTTTGGCGGGCTATATTTCGCAGATGGTACACCTGATAAAAAAGTGATGTATGAAACATTGCCTTCATTTTAGTAGACCTATTTAATGATACCCCACACAAGGGACTGCAGCGAAATAAAAAATTTCATCCCCATTTCACATGTATGGGCGCCACCCGTAAAATACGTATCACGATTTTTTTATTCTTTTAAAATTGAGATCTATAGTAGACTATTTTTTAACAAAATTTCATTTACTTTTGTTTATAACTGTAGAAGTTATTAAGCTGTTTAGGATTAGGACAGACGTACAGACGGACGGACATGACAAAACTATAAGGGTTCCTTGTAGGACTACGGAACCCTAAAAACGGCGAAGTGCGAGTCGGAATCGCGCACTAAGGATTCCGTACCGCCCATCGACCTGATAAAGAAATATCTTTGCAAATAATGCTCCTTTGGCCTTCTATACAACGTGTATCAAAAATGCGTGGTCATATTTGAAGAGCTTATTCAGGGGTTACTATCGAACAACTTTTACTATGACACCAACCCTGAAATCGCGAAAAAAATATCAGCTAATCCTTACTAAATCATCGATGTTCCTCGACAAAATTTCAGGGTTGGTCCCATAGTAAAAGTTGTGCTTTGCAATGCCCTGAATGAGCTGTTAAAATATGACCACGCATTTCTGATACACGTTGTATAATTAAACCATACCACCACCATTTTGATTATTCTCTAAGATTCTTTTTTAATTACAGAACGGAATTAAAAACGAACGGAACCTTATATTGAGCAAGGCAAATGATTCTCCAAATGCAAATGTATGTTTGTAATCGCAATTTTTTTCCTGTGATATAACCAAAAATTCATCGAATATTTTTCTTTCTTGTGCTGGGAGACCTTGCTTCATGCCTTTCATCGTTCTAGGTCAACGGGAAGTACCCTATAGATTTTGATGAATGAGTTTGCGAATATCAAAATATCCTTAGATTGTTAGTGTTTTTTTTACTTCAAGGGACCGTCGCGTACTGGAAGGCGCAGCGTGGGTAGGCCCCTCACAAGGTGGACCGACGACCTGGTGAAGGTCGCGGGAATCCGCTGGATGCGGAAGGCACAGGACCGGTCGTTGTGGCGATGCTTGGGGGAGGCCTATGTCTAGCAGTGGACGTCTTTCGGCTGAAATGATGATGATGATGATGAAGGGACCGTCGACCGTAGTATTTGATTGCTGATAAAATAAAAACTTAACAGACGGACAGACAAACACGGTCAACAAAGTGATCCTATAAGGCTTCCGTTTTTTCCTTTTGAGATACGGATCCCTTAAAACAGTACGATTGGTAAACCTGTGGCGGTTGGTGTACCTCAGAGCCATGGTGCCATGGGAATGGGACCTATTTTAATGAACACCGGTATTATTAAAGTACCGTCACAAAAAAAAAATTGTTATAATACAAAGTTAATAAGTTTAATAAACTTACAATCATATCAATCCTCTGATCTTCGAGATTTGGTTCGGCGACATTCGTGAAATTCCCGAGCCCAGCGTTGGCATGAAAGCTCAAAATAATAATCGAAAAATACTTCATGATTCCATTCAGTCGTCATCCAAAGTTTCTATTCTGTCTATATTTTGTTATTTGTTTGACTGCATTAATAGGGAAAGCGCAAACTAACTTTTTTTCTAAGAACTTTAATGAGACATCCGTTTCTTTGGTATCCAACGTTGGTTTAACTTTTTACCTTAGCTCCGTTACTCCGTATTCTGATCCTTTAGATATTCGAAACTACTAAAGGTGTTCAAACTTCTGATACACGTCGACACCATTTGAAGTCGGGTGTATCAGTAGCAATAAGTATTTCTAAGTAGAAATAAATGTAATACATTATTTTCAACCGTAACCATCAAATAAAAACACTTATGATAAACATATCATATTTATATGAAAGCTTTAATTTCTTTATAGTGCTCATTTAGTATATTAGGTATAGGTATGTGATATTGGTGATACTCATATAGTTAGTAAATTATGCATGAGAGTGAAACATAATATTTTAAGTAGGTAATGAGTCATTATTTCTATGGATATAGATTTCTATGGTCATTAGTAATGACCATAGAAATCTAAATAAAGGTAATAGAAGTAGCAAAGGTGCGTGAACTTGCTTGATTATCATTATCAGTGCTGTTTTGGACGCAGAGTCACCGAAATTGTATTTTGCAGCATATCTACCAGCGGAATTTTTTAGGCTTAATTTATTTTGCATCGAATGCTAGAAACATGGTGGGCGTGATTACGTATTTATGTGTTGGTGGCGGAAAACCGGCGGCATGCATTCCCGTAGTAAAAGACAGTAGATTTTTTGTAGCGCAAAAATAAAATATTTTTCTTTCTTTCTAGATGACATTTCTATTAGCGAATTATTAAGATTTCCGTGGTAATGACTGTTGCAATAAACATAAGATCTTATACAGTTGCCTGGGGGCGTATTATGCAGTATTAAAGCCATCATGGTTCCATCGCGAGAGAGGGATGGCGCTATTCGCCCTGTATAGGTCTGTCTCTCTCTCACAACGGAACAATAATGGCTTTAATACTTAATAATATGGCCACAGATAACTAGTATTCCAACGATGATTACGGTAAATGAATAATTCATGCGGTAATGTAGCGATGTTTTCGACAAATGAAACAAAACTATTATAAAAATAATGTTTTATTTAGTCCAAACTATAAAGGTTCAAATATACAGAAACATCTTATAATAAAAGTCATAAGCTACACGCCGTACCAACGATTATCATGATTATTTGAAGAACTGTAGACCAATTCACGTAACTAAGGAAGTGCAGCAAAACAATGCTCGTCGTATTCTCTTATCTACGGCGATCGCTGTCAGAAACGAACTGCAGCGTCACTGCAACGTCACTGCAACTTGATCGGCGCGTCATGAAATTACGTGAATTAGGGCCCAGGACACTAATATCAGAAAAGAAAAGAAAACGTTCAAAATAAAATTCCAAACTAATCTCAATGTTAGAAACCTCAATCTTCTGACAGTAGATGTTTCTGATTGAGGTTTATTGGTGATATAAATGATCTGATATACAAGTTGTTGATATGTAACCGTGTCATATTGCTAGAGCAGATGATAAATAATATGCTTAGTCATCTAAAAACACTTAAAAAATTCTACAATTATTTAGTACCCAAATTTTCACTTACAAACATAGCGAGGGTTTCAGAATAAATCCCAAACGACTCTGAAAATAAGTCATCGGTGGCATTTTCAAAGGGTGGAAATGCAAATGCAATTTTTTTTTATGGTTTCGCACGCATCGTTTTTATGTCGCACGCGACGCACGGAGGGAATTTGTTTGTTTACAAGTATGTATTAAAAGAAAAAAGGAAAATATTATTGATTTTTTTGTTGATTCGTGTTCAGTATCAGTGGTATAGTCACCTCCTTAAATATGTCACGAATAAAGATCAACACGTTGTATAAGTGTCACAAATAAACGGCAAAGGAACATCTGCTGTCAGGAGATTAAAATTTAAAACATTTAAATTAGTTTCGAACTAACTACTACTACTACTACTAATAATTTTGAACGATTTTAATTACGAGAATTGTCCTTCTGAAGGGATTCTAAAAACAGTCACACACGTATCCGTGTACCCTATCGGGTTGCTAATGTTGCTATACATCCGGAAAATTGGTTCTTTGTCCGGAATGCGGGGGGAATTCTAAGTTGGTAGGATTTTCTTCACTTCAACCCGGATCACAAATGCATCGCTTCACGCATGAAATGAACTGCTTATCAAAAATGTTTTGGGGACTTACTCCCGACTGGATCGAGTGCTGTATCAATCGAATTTGAATTCGAGTTAGTATCAATTAGTAGTCAGTATCCAGCAGTGGACTGCGATAGGCTGAGTTGATTGATAGTATCAATTCGTACTGCATTCCTCTAGGAATTGACATTATTTCGATTTGGTTCGGAACTCAAACTAGTCGAGAGTATGCCCCTGAATCGGGGAGCTACTAAAGTAGCAAACCTAGAATTGCTTTCTGTGATATTTTGGATTTCTTATGCAAACCCTGGCAAACAACGTACATTTTATTGCATTTCATTTCATACGATATTTATCACAGAAAGTGACTCTGCGACAGAAATGCTGGTATACTATGTATATGGCAAGTATAGGTACCATTGTGTGTATGAACACCTCCAGTTGATTCTCATTCGGTGGCGTTAGTAACGGCGTGTACTTATTTAAATTATATTATTAGGTATAGCAAGAACGGCGAAATTGTGCTATGCATGTATGTCAAATATTCTTAAATTTAAATCACGATTTTCTTTACAATATAAATAACGTTTCTACAATTTAATAAATTAAAAAACTGTGTCGATTCTCTTGTTCACGAACTAAACTTATTTTAAATTATAGCTCTATTTTACTAATAGTAGACACAAGAAAGGGATGGCAAAAAATTGAGTGCTGTCAAATTACTTTACGTGTTACATTCATTTGTATTTTAGTCGGCATGTTCTGAAATCACGACTAAACTTGTATGGAAATTTTAGTTCAGACTAATTTGACCGGTCTAAAATTGTTGCCGTCCCTATCTTGTATCTACTATTAGTAAAGGAGAGCGATAGTCTAAAGTAAACAAGAGAATCGACATCAATGCTTATTATATTATTTTTTTGTGTTAACATCTTAACTCACTAGTATAAACACTTTAGTATCTATTACATTACTTAAATGGGGAGATATACATACAATACCTTAAATTGAGTGCTATTCATTTGTCTTCTCAACTTTTTCATTTCCATATAATTGCCAAAGGTGTAAGTCTTAAAATTTCCGATAATGATAAAGGCATAATAATAATAATTATGTATCATAAAAAAATACTTTCATTCACTTATAAGGAAGTCTAAATATGACAAACAGAATTGATGACACAAATTGCTAAAACTGTGGATTAAGGGTCGGTCTTTCAATAGCCAGTTAACTTTTAACTGAGGAGTAAGTTTGACATTTTGACAGTTGTAGTATGGAAAATCTGACATGACGTCATATTTATTCCTCAGTTAAAAGTTATCAGACTATTGAAATACCGGCCCTAAAACTTATAAATATACTACTGAATAATAATATCCTCTATCTTTACTACTAACATAAATAAATACAAGATGTTTTCTTTCTAGCCAGCATGGGGAGATTCTGAACAATTACTATAGGTCATAGATAAAAATGCTGAAAAGAACCATGGGTTCAATTTTAATGAAAATAAGAGACATTAAATTGATTGAAAAAAAAAAAAACATTGTAATTTCGGAGCTACTTAATAAAAAAAATAGAAAATTCGGTTCTACATCACATTACAAACTAAATCATGTATTACAATCATAGGTCTCAATTTGCTAGAAGTTACCTAAATTGATCATGCAACTAGAGCCTGGTGTTTCAAAAGTGCCTGTAATTAGGTTTATTTGAAATAAAAAACATTTGAATTTGATCATTATTCGCTAGTCAGTCTATATCTTCAAGTACCTAAGTAGGGTAAGATTCTTTCAGACTACTGTAAAAAAACTTAACACTTTTTAATCAAAAGCATTGGCTGTAAAACTCATTGAAGATTGGATTTAAAAAAAAATACGCAAGCGTGAAATTTTGTTACTTACGCAATAATAAAAAAATACACATTTAAAATATTGTATATATATTTTCTTTAAAATTGAGCCCAGGAACCATGGGCGTTTTTCTCTATGACCTGTGATCAGAATCCCACATAAGTAACGGCTAGAAACAAAAACATCCTGTGAAGAATAAGAATACGAAAATATCATTAAAATATTGCTACCACAGCACATTATCCTGTAGTATAATATCATAACAGCAAATATTTCGTACTTGCGGCAAATGAGTTAAGTAGGCAGGGAGTCTCATCAACTCAGTCTATTGCAGTCCACTGCTGGACATAGGCCTCTTCCAAATTGCGCCACAACACTCTGTCCTCTGCCTTCTGCGTCCAGTCCCCCCCAGTTACTTTCATCACGTCGTCGGTCCACCTGGCTGGGGGGCGCCCTGCACTGCGTTTGCCGATTCGCGGTCTCCACTCAAGGACTCGTCTGCTCCAACGGCCATCGGTCCTTCGACAGACATGGCCAGCCCACTTCCACTTCAGCTTACTAATCCTACAAGCTATGTCGGTCACTCCGGTTCTTCTCCGGATAATCTCATGCAGGCAGGGAGTCTACTCGCGATTAACAATGTTCGATTAATCGTACCATTCAACGCACAATTTGCTACTCCGGTCAACCATCATTCCCTTATTGCATTCGATGATCGTGTTTTGAGGTTTGTTTCTTTGATATCCGGTCAGTTACATACGACTATGAACCATATTCTATCTTTATTACAGTGGCGAATGGCGAAGGGTGAATATTTTCAGGAGGGAGGTACATAAAAATCCTAAAATAGCTAAGATCAAACTTTAATAAAATAAAATAAACAATTTAACAACTTTTAATTTAATTTACATATTTTTTTTGTACTTTAGAACAATAAATTAGCATAGAAATGTCGTTGATCTATATTGTTTAATTGCTAAAGGGAAGCCGGTGGGAATCGTGTTATATGGACCCTTCGCCACTGTTTTATTATGCCTGTTTATGTGCCTATCTTTATTGTGTAGGTATCAGTCGTAACGAAAGTTCGAACTTTATTTGTCGTTCGTGAAACGCGAGTAGCCCCCCCCCCCCCCCCCCCGGTATCTTAGAGTTCAGTATTCATTCTATGCACAACAGAAAACCCTTATTCAGTCAATGTGTGCGTACTAGGTACAGAGCGCCTAGCAGTGTGTTAGGAACACTACATTTGACTTATTGCTGACACTACAAGCAGTGCTGCAATGTACTGCTCACAGAAATAGATAGAATGCTTAATACAGTTTTTGTTTCTGCAGTTAGAAACAGCACAATAAGGCATTTTTGTGGGTTTTTGTTACATTATTTATAGAAACAAGTCATAAGGCGTGCTGAGAAAGGCTTTGAAATATCCTGCACTATGGTGCACGGTGCTGCCACGCGCGCCCTGCTCACATGGACATTCTATCTATTTCTGTGGTACTGCTAAAAGATATTCTGTACCTTATTATGCCTAAGACATTCTTCTAAGATGAGCACTTAGAATATAGAAATAGAGTAATAACAAAAACTGGGTCACTCAGCAAACATATAATTTCTGTTGAGATACTTATGTCATGAGCAGCCTGCATACTTATTTCCTTTGCCATCCATACACAATTACTTGACTTCAGTACTATAAATTTTTGCAAAAAATTTAATAAGAGAGGTCTATACGAGGTTCTTAATTACTTCAGTTGCACATGACAATATGTACTATAATGAGCAGAATGTATTATAATTTCTAATTCGGATACTCGGACGAATAAAAAAAGGCGGACGGAATCTCGCTAAGAAAAGATTGAAGCACTTAATTTTTTCCTAAACCCACTATAATTTCGACTGCATTTTAGACGGCATAATATTGTTATTTTATTTGTGACACTACGACAACGACTGCCATCATACGAGATTTGTTGCCTCATCGCGGATGTTTTTCCTTTACTATGGGTGTGAATGTGTGCGTGGCAGCCAGTATATATGAGCGAGCTGTCTTACTATGGGTGCTTCATTTATTGTTTAGCGAAATTACGTCCGCCTTTTTTTATTCGGTCAAGTTCGGATAGGTAAAACATTCATTCAACAATTTCCATTTTATGTAAAATTATCTTGAGTAAGTATCATGTACCAGGCCCCTCAGAAAGTATTGCGAAAAAAAGTTTTTATATATGGGAGACTGGCCAGTTATAATGTTTTTCGAAAATATGATTATTTATAAGTAAAAATAAGTAAGTTCCAATTTCAAAATTTCCCTCCACATTTTTTTCGAGTTAATTCAAAGTATTGTGTCTCACTGAAATATGGATCTGCGCCGGGAACATTTTAGAGCTATGATTTTATACGATTTCAAGTGTCGCCTGAAACCGGATGAATCGTACGATAGACTTCAAATGGCATTCATGGATGAAGGCCCTTCCAAGGCAACCGTGTATCGTTGGTATAACGAATTCAAGCGCGGTCGACCAACTTTGGGGGATGACGAAAGAAGCGGTCGCCCTTTGACGGCTGTTACCGAAGAAAACGTGCTAGCAGTGAAAAATTTAATCCAAGACAATAGGCGAATTACATATCAGGAGATTCAACACATATTGAAGATTGGATCGGGAAGCGTTCACGAGATTCTACACAGCCATCTTCGCGTGAGGAGGATAGTATCACGCTGGGTGCCGCACAACCTCACCGATGCTCAGAAGCAGGCCCGGGTGGAATGGTGCCGTGATATGCTTAACAAATTTGAAGCAGGCTCGTCTCGGCGTGTTTACGACATCCTTACAGGTGATGAGTCCTGGATTTATCAATACGACCCAGAAACCAAGCGCCAGTCGACTGTTTGGGTGTTTCAAAATGAGCCAACGCCTACCAAAGTGAAGCGATCTAGAAGCGGGGGTAAGATTTTGATCGCTAGCTTTTTTAATTTGACTGGCCACTTGGTATCAATTCCCTTACGGGATCAAAGAAGCATTAATGCCGAATGGTATACTACCAAATGTTTGCCAGAAGTTTTCTCTGTTATAAGCAACAAGCGACCAAACACAGGGCTCCGCGGGCTACTGCTCCACCACGACAATGCACCTGCGCACACCGCACTCAAAACGAGGGACTTCCTGGACAGCACGCCAGTCAAACTCCTGGGTCACCCTCCTTACAGCCCTGATCTAGCACCGTGTGACTTCTTTTTATTCCCAAAAATAAAAAATCTGCTCAAAGGGATACAATTTTCGTCGCCGGAAGATGCGCTGGCTGCGTTCGAGCAGGCTGTAAACGAGGTGTCTGCGGCGGACTGGAAAAAGTGTTTTGAAAACTGGTTTAGGCGCATGAATCTTTGTATAGAGGCTGGTGGAAAGTACTTTGAAAAGATTTGATAAAAATATATGTACGTATAGAACAATTTTTTTTAGTTTCGCAAAACTTTCTGAGTGTCCCACGTATACTTTAATTTACGACAAAAAACGGCCGCTCTCAGCAGTCTGGCTTTACGCAAAAAAGATTTTTCCCGAAAATAGCCACCGTCGTTCAATGAACGTGTGTGTATGTGCGTCGCATGCATATAATCGTCATGATCTATCTTCCGGAACTAAGTTCAGAGCGGTCATAATTTCGACTGACTATGACTACACAGTACAATGATTCAGTCTCTACTCTACTTTCTACTTGCCAGCAACTCCTCCAGATGTAGCCATGCGCGGTCGATCTGTTCGTGCGTGTGTTTGTAACTCCAGTACGGACTAAACACGACGTTGGCGTGCGCTATCTGCTCTTCATTGGAAGGTTGAGAGTCTACTCTTTGGGCAGCCTCTTCTTCTGATAAATTGTTACGTTTCTGTATCCTTTTTATTGCCTGTAAGAATTTTAAGGCTTAGTTTGATGAGAGAAGATTGTTTAGTATAACGGGATTGGTGTAAGTCTATTGTAAATCCTATCCACTTCCTACTAATATTCTAAAAGTGAAAGTTTGTGAGGATGTATGGATGTTTGTTACTCTTTCACGCAAAAACTACTGTATGGATTTTAATGAAATTTGGCGTACAGATAGAACATAACTCGGATATAGGAGTGGATGGAGGTGGAAGGATGTGAATGGAGGTGGAATGAGATAGAAGGAGGTGGTTTAGACAGTAATGCGGGGCAACATTAGGGCAAGCTTCATTTTATGTTAATAATTAAAGATGACACCCAGTGCATGCTTGAAGTGTTTGCGAACAAAAGACAATTGCGCGTGGCCTGGCAATATGCGGCAGGCCTATGGGATTTGTCACTCGGAGATACAGCTTGGCTACCTGCACGTTCCTTATCAAAACGTAGGTTATTATTGCATGTTTTTAATTAGATTTCCGAATCCACGCGTGCGAAGCCGCGGGCAAAATATAGTAATTTAATATTTATATTTTTGAAGTAAAACTTCTTTACGCACGCTTGACTTGGGGAGTAAGCTGGTGAATGCGTTTCGTTACGTTGAAGTAAAACTTCTTTACGCACGCCTGACTTGGGGAGTAAGCTGGTGAATGCGTTACGTTACGTTGAAGTAAAACTTCTTTACGCACGCCTGTCTTGGGGAGTAAGCTGGTGAATGCGTTACGTTACGTTGAAGTAAAACTTCTTTACGCACGCCTGACTTGGGGAGTAAGCTGGTGAATGCGTTACGTTACGTTGAAGTAAAACATCTTTACGCACGCCTGACTTGGGAAGTAAGCTGGTGAATGCGTTACGTTACGTTACGTTGAAATAGTAGTGAGGGAGATATAAGTTAGTGAAGTTTTACTACAGTCGTGTGGTCTAAAGAACACTCGTTTTTGAAGTAAAACTTCTTTAGGCACGCTTGACTTGGGGAGTACGTTACGGAGTTACGAAAAGTGAGGCGAACGGAGGGGGTAGTGTGGGACGCGGGGAACGAGGCGCGCGCGACGGCCGGCCACGCGACTCAGCGCCGGCAGAGCACACGCGCGCCGCGCCGCCATTCCTTTGTTCTCATTGAAATAGTATTGAGGGAGATATAAGTTAGTGAAGTTTTACTTCAGTTGTGTGGTCTAAAGCACACTCGTTTTTTTGTGTATGAGATAGCGATAGCTTATGACATTATTTGAATATTGAAATTTTATAGCAAATTATACAGCAATTCACCATCACTGAACACCTTTTGGAATATGTACAAAGTCACAAGCAAATTAGGGTTTTACGATTTTATCAATAAAACTTGACACCACAAACTTCTCTGCCAACAATCACGTAGTAGGCAAGAAACTAAAATAAAAAGAAATCCGATACGCAAATAGAGACAAAAACTTATGCTTTATCCTGCTCACACACACACATTTTGCATTTTTGACTACGCTTTCTCACTTTTGTATTTTAATTTGATTTAATAACTTTTAATAACTGTTTTGTTTAATAACTTATCTATTTCCCATTCTCTGTCTACAGTGAGAAGTAACTGAACAGTGTGACAGTTTTTGGTATTTTCAATACCAAATTGGTATAATTTGGCCTCCGCAAAATTGATTTAGTATTTTTTTGGTATTATTTCAGATTTTGGTATTTTTTGGTACAATTTTAACTTGACAACCTTTTTATAGTATATTTTTGGTATTATTTTCTGTGTACTAACTTTCATTCATTGGTCTAGTTTTGTCTTTGTCTGATGCTTATCACAGCTGTATAATTTGTCTCTTTTTTAAAGTAGTATGTACAAATAGTTTACGGTTACTCCCACAAATTGTCCTATACCAAGATGAGGGTTTGGTTACGTAATTTTGGGGAAAAAAATCGTTTTTGGGAAAATTTTAAGGAAAGGAAAATACACAGATATTGTACCTACTAGTTTATATAATGAAATGGGAAAATAACCAGATGACAGTCCAACTCACCTCGTCTCTCGGTATGATGACGGACCACAGCTGGTGGCAGTACTGGAACCACTGCGCTCGCACCAGGACGGCGGCTTCCATTACTACGACTCGGTGTCCCAGTTCTCCTAGCGCGGCGATTCGACGCTGAGCCTCCGCGATCACCGCCGGCCACAGTATATTGTTTAACTTTTCTAGTTGCTCCTACAAATCGGCAAGAACATACATTTATTTGTTTCTTATGTATTATAAGTATGTATTTACAACAAAAAAAAAGTATATAAGTATTATATCCATTGTATAGTACCCATAGTACAAGCTCTGCTTAGTTCGGGACTAGATGGTGTTGTGTAAAAATGTCACAAAAAGTATTTATTTATTTATTATTTTAATTTTATAATATCCTCTCTGTACTATATTTAACACAGTAAATGATAATAAATAAGAAAGCTTAGTTTAGTTAACTATGTATTGTAGCAATAAAATACAGGGTGTCCCATCGCAATGCTTAATGGAGGGAAAGTATTTTAAATATTGGAAATATTAAATTTTACACAAAGGAGACTTTTTTTAATAACAAATTCTTCACACAGATTATTAAAACATCTCTTGCCTAAGCCAGGAATCGAACTAACACCAAGCGAAGAAGTACCATTCTGTGCTTCTGTTGATAGGTCTTGAGAGGGTCAATAATAAGTATAAAATCTGTCCAACAAACCTAGTGTCTAAATTTAAAGGAAGTCCATGAAATATGGATAAACAACAAACGAAATAAGGTGTTTATAGATTAAAATTTGCTGCCTTCGTATCATTTGATTGAAATGTACTTAAGCTATGTTAGATTTCATGGTCTTCCTTCAATCTAGGACACAATGTTTGTTGGAGTGATGACTCAATCGATTGGTGGCATAAAAATATTGTGATTTTCTGAAATATCTGTAAAGACGCTTGTCATCTTACCACGAACGCTGCAAAGCTTTCGAAACGTCAGGAATGCCAATTTAAATCATATACGCGATGTAATCCAGCTATGCTTGTGTTTAGGCCTCACTGGGACTTATTGAGATTAAATGAAAAAGCGGACTGTAAATTATAGGCTTTTAATGCCGTATTAACAATTCGCCAAAACAAACAAAGGGAATGCTCGCAGTACAGCGCGTCGATCAGTTGAGTGTTGTAAGAGAGGGGCGCGCAAGCGGCCGGTCATGTTGGGCTGATGGCCCCCGGCCCCCGCACCCCCTCCAGTGTCGCCTGTAGCGGCGACGCGCCGAAACTTGTTTTATTATAAAATTTCCTATTTCAAATATTTAAAGTACTTTCCCTCCATGGTATAATAACACCAGGTAGTCTCTTCCCGTGACAGCTAGGTCACGTGATTGCCTCCGTACTACGTCATCGGCCGTGGAGCCAATAGCGGGCTGTTAGCGTGACACTTGTCAGTTTGATGTGCTGCCACTTTGTGAAAATAAATTACCCGGGCAAAATACATTTTTTCATTTACTTTCTTCTATAAAGAATCACTTTTTAACTAGTAATTTAATATAGTTTCCTTTTTTAACTAATTAGATGAATAACACGAGATAACAAATAGTTAGGTTAGTTAGGAATTTATTTTATATTCATTATGAACAAAAATCTCCATAAGTATATTGAAGATATCAATCAATGGCAGCACTGATCGTGACGTAGCTTGGAGGCATCGCGCTGTCATTGCGGGAAGAGAATACCTGGTGAAACATCTTATTATACCATGTTTCCCTCCATGAAGCATAGCGACGGGACATCCTGTATATCGCCAACTGTTCGAGATGATGAGCATTCTGGGATTACCTTGTCACTAAACACGATTTGTCCGAGTATCTTCCGGTTCACCTCGCCGGCTTCAGTAATGACATGTTGGCCGAAAGTCTCGGAGATGGTGTGGTTGAGCGGGAGCCCCGGTTTGTAGAGGTCGTGAGCGATAAAGTCGCAGTTCACAAACGCGGCCCCTTTCAATCTGTTAGGAAAAAAATTGAGGTCAGCTGCACAAAATGTATACAACGTGTTATTGAAATAACCGAATACTTCTTAAGGGGTCATTGTACTCATCAGTATGAACAACTTTTATAATGAGACCAACCCAGAAACCACAAAAAAATAATTGGTGTTCCCTACATTTTATTGATTTATGTGAAGACAAATGCAGGCAACAACTGTTTATTTTTTAACCGACATCAAAAAAGGAGGAGGTTATGTACTCGGCGGAGTTTTTTTTTTAGCTTAGGAGTAAATGGATTGAAATTGACGAACAAACTCAAAAGAATCCAAACTGGCGGTAACGAGCAAGTAGGAATTTATAGTTCTGGTTTAAGAGTTATGTACAGGGATTTAGTATGAGCTAACGGTCATAATTAATATCCAATGTAGCCATGATTTACCCTACTAGAGATAGACATTTGACATATTTTGTATAGAGCTTATGGCAAATTTCTATCTCTAGTAGGGCAAATCGTGGATAGATTGGATATTAATTTTGGCCGTTAATCGACACCTGCTCCACGATTCAGAACCACACGATAGCCAGTTGTCGACCGGTTCGGTTTGTTACCTCTTTGCGTCTTATGATTCACGCAACGTGAGAAAAAGAGATAACAAACCGAATCGGTCGACAACTGGTTATCGGGGGGTTCTGAATCGAGGAGCTGGTCTGCAAGGGATAACATTGTAACTCAGTTTTAGGCAATTTGGTGGTGTTACAATCTTGGTATTCGCGATTGTAATTTGCATCCTTTGCAAGTGTCGAAATATTTTACAACTCAATTTTCAATTTCGCTTACAATTATACTCACTTTAACCTTTCTGCAATACTGCTTTTACCACTGGCGATACCTCCCGCTAATCCGATAACATACGGCCAGTCTGGGATATTAGGGTTTGGCTGTAAATGAAAATATATCTTGTGTGGTTACTTGTTACTACAACTAAAATAGGTCTTCGGGAGCGGTGGAAAAAAGTTTTCTTACCACAGGTGGCCTTAAAAGGGTGCCAAGTAGCCTCATTCTCTTGTTACTAGAGCTGATCTTAATCTCTTCTTCTTGCGAAGGCAGCGCGTGCGCATCCTGTGCTATACCAATCACGTGCACGTCCATAGGCTGCAGGCCATTCTCTACTCGCTTCTCATTGATCTTTGTAGCGCCACGAAGGGTTTCCTCGCTAACGATTATCATCTAGACGAGAAACAGCAAATATATGAGCATTATAAACATGTTATAAAGTCTGTGTTAAGGCAGATTTACATTAAGTCATACTATGGAACAGCAGATTATTTTTTCATCCATTGATCTATTCTATCACAGTATCTGACCACACCCTACTTTTTCACAGACGGTAAAGCAAGCACCGTTTCTTCATCTAATTTATTCGGCCAGGAACAGGGGTAATAGATAAGTTGGCACAGCCCAGATTCAGACTCTTATATGGTCCCTTTGCTTGAACTAAGAGTAAAAAACAATACCTGGTACTTAGGATCATCTTTAGTAGGTCCATATAGATCTTTTAAGGGAAACACATTGTATTCAATATCTGGGTTTATGTCCTTTAAAAAGTTCAAAACTTCTCTTATTCTTACTTCTACTGGTTCTATTAGCTCCCATAATTTCTTATCTGCAAATAAAAAAAAACATCGTTAAGCCAAATACACATGTTATCTCAATATAATATCTCATTTTAAATCTTATTAATATAGTCAATAGGATTATGTGCACTGCACTTTTAAAATTATTGCTTAAGGGGAATGTAGCAGCCAAGTGGCGCCCCCATCAGTAGAAAAAATATTACTCGCTGAATACATCATTTATCGAAAATTCGTTTTTAGCGATTGATGTACTGGCACTGTAGTTTAATCAGAAACTATTAACTCTGTAAATTATACTTAGCTGTCGTTGTAGATAGCAAAAGTGCGAAAAACGGCCACTTTTGTAATTTTTTCTACCTACAACTACAGCGAACTATATTTTACGGTGTTCATAGTTTCTGATTAAACTACAGTACCTGTACTTCAACTGTTAAAAACGAACTTTCGATAAATGATGTATTCAGCGAGTAATATTTTTTTTACTGATGGGGGCGCCACTTGGCTGCTACATTCCCCTTAAGAGTGTCTAAAAGCACAAATTCATAGGACCTCGAACAAGAAAACCTAAAAAGTTAATCTATAGGCTAAGCCTCACAGTCGAATGTAAACAATGTATATGGGTTAAGTTTTATAGAACACTAGTGGCCTGTCCCGGCTTCGCATGGGTGGACATAAAAATATAGCCTATGTTACTCAGGGTGAATGTAGCTTTCTAATGGTGATTTTTTTTTTTTAATCGGCACAGTACTTTTTGAGTTTATTCATTACATACATACACCCAAAAATACAAATCTTTCCTCTTTATAATATTATATTGTAGATTTAGAAACAAGACTGAACTAAAATGTAGTGTGACTAAACACTGAATCAGATCAACATCAGTGACTCCTACTGTGACAAGAAGCTTGATGGCTCACAATGCCTTTTGTGACAGCAGTATCTTCTGAACATTGTGTGCTTAGTGAGAAGTGGCTTATACTTATAGAAGAAAGACTGAACTAAAATGTAGTGTGACTAAACACTGAATCAGATCAACATCAGTGACTCCTACTGTGACAAGAAGCTTGATGGCTCACAATGCCTTTTGTGACAGCAGTATCTTGTGAACATTGTGTGCCTAGTGAGAAGTGGCTCGTACTTATAGAAGAAAGACTGAACTAAAATGTAGTGTGATTAAATACTGAATCAGATCAACATCAGTGGCTCCTACAGTAACAAGAAGCTTGCTGACTCGCAATGCCATTTGCAACAGCAGTATCTTGTGAACATGTGTGCCTAGTGAGAAGTGGCTCATACTTATAGAACAAAGACTGAACTAAAATGTAGTTCTTACACTGAATCATATTAACATCAGTGACTCCCACCGTGACAAGCTTCGTGGCTCTCAATGCCGCTTGTGACAGCAGTATCTTGTGACCATTATGCAAGCGGTCAAATGTTCCGCCTAGTGCTACATTCTCGTAAGTTTGTATTTTTTCTAAAATTCCGTCGTGCGTTGATTCTTGACAATCTGAAAGAGAAATCATGTAATTATTACTGTGTTAACTAGTGATGTGCCGGATCGTTAAAAATGTAGATCCACGGATACGGATAATTAGTGTCAAGATCCGCGGACACGGACCAACACAACTTTAGTAGTATTTCTTACTCTGTCGGCGCCGGTGCGCGTGACTTTGGACAGACAGTTGACGCTTTGCGTTACTAATAATAGTACCGCGACGTGTTTTGACTTGCACTGTGCGTGTTTTTGTTTATAGTTTAGTGTGACACAAGATAGCATAGTTTACTGTTTCTTTGGAGACGATATAAGTTAAATAATAATATGTGGTTTTAAGAAATAAAAAGTAATTTGATTTGAAGTTTGTAGTATTTCATTGCTAACTTACCATCAATGCTTCGAAAACGAATTATATCATCTTTGCTGCTAAAAATAAAATAATTCGTAATCACAGTCCGCTTGTGATAAATGATGAAATAATAACAAAAGTTAAATCAGAAAAATACTTGGGCTTAGTTCTCGACAATAGACTTACATGGGAACCACATATTGAAAAAATTCGCAACAAACTATCGTCATTGGCAGGTGCCCTACGGCCCATAGCAAGATGCCTTCCAAAAAATGTGCGTTACACTATATATAACTCCTTGGTCAAGTCTCGTATAGATTATTTGATTGAAGTGTGGGGATCTGCAGCCAAAACTAATCTGTTGAAACTACAATCAACCCAAAATAAATTAATTAAAACATTGTTCCTATATAAATACTTGACACCTACTGTTAAAATATATAAAGAAACTGGATTGATGAACCTAGCTCAGTCACATAAATATAATATTTGTATTCTAATAAGAAAATTTTTAACAAAAGATATCCATTCACAAATAACATTTACTAAAAATATAGACTACCATAAAATTAGGACTAGACAGGCCAATGACATCTCTCTAAAATGTCCTAGGACAAATTATGGAAAAAAGAGCATCCATTACGAAGGAGCTCAATACTATAACAAATTACCTAAAAGTATAAAAGAGGCAAAAACTCTAGTTACCTATAAAAAACTGTTAAAAAGTCATATTTTGAAGGATTTTTAATTTTTGTTTTATTTTGCATATGGGGACTGTGGCAGTGTTGAAAATAGTGTAATGTATATTTTAATAATCAATTGTATTGTCATAAGTATTGTCTATAACTAACTAAATAACACTGCCTCTAAGTATCTTGCACTTAATACTATACATATTTACCTATACTGTCTAACAATAACAGACAAAATATGTAGATATATAATACTTTTCATATTATAAGATATTTAGAAATTTATTTTGTCTACAAAAGCCAGCAAATGTATATTTTTCTACTATATGACAAGTGTATATCTAACATTGTTACAAAATTAAACAAAGTTCCTGCTTACATATTAAATTAGGTATATGTAAATCTAGTTATCTTTGAATACGTATATAACATTACACTGATTGTTTTTATTAATTTATAGGAACTTTGCAGATATATCTACATAATAATATATTATATTTAGAACACATATAGCGTACATGTTACATATCCATAAAATAATCTTTTACTGTAATTAGATTGAAAATCGCATAAGATAAATAACCATAAGTACCTATAATACTAATTAGCAGTCACTATATCATAGGCCTTAATAAACAACTGTTGTTAGTACACCTACCTACACAGACCTACCGTTTTTTATGACGCATTTGAACGAAACTTTTTTACTTACTACCCTACACTAACTTACTACGCTAATCGATAACCATTAGTTAATAAAATATAATTGTATTTTCTCTATAAGTGATTATTGTAATCTTTTGAGAAAATAAATGTCTTTAACCGTAACTTTCCTTACAATTTCATATACGTAATGAAAGAAAAGAAAGAAAGAAAAATAGTTTATTGTCACAGTTAACGACGCGCAACATTTAAACAACAGTGATGAAAAGAAATTTATTAATGTAAAAGATCCGTTCAAGATCCGCCAAAAATACGCCGGATACGGATATTGATCTTAATTTTAGCTCAGATATCCGGAACATCACTAGTGTTAACATCGACTTATAGTGCGCGAAAATATTTCAAACAGTCACAGGCACAGCCGCTTGAAGTGTCCTGCGTGAGCACAGACCAGTAAGCCTCAAGATGCCCTATAAACAAAGTTTTGCATGAGAACACAGTTGTAAATGTTGACACGGGTCGGAAGTAGGGCTTCGATTCCGAGATTCCGAGATCTCGAAATATCGGAATCTCGCTACATTTTCTACGTATTTATAATATCGGTATTAGAGAGTAAAATATCGGAATTCCGATATTTCGATATTTTCCAAAAAATGTATGAGAACATCAAAATATCCGAGAGCTAGTTATTGTTTAAGCAAAGACTAGTGACTTTTTAATTTGTAATGTATTTTCCATTCATAAATCTTATATTTGTTGAATATTGATCCTTGGCAGAGTTAGAAGACTATCTAGAAAGTGCTAGTGAGAAAATTCTTTTGCTTTTATTGCTTACAAAGTTTTTTTCACTTATTAATGACAATTTTTATAGTTTTTTTTGAACTACAGGCCCATCTCACTTCTGAGCCATGTCTACAAGCTGTTTTCGAGAGTCGCTACGAACCGTCTTTCGCGTAGGTTTGACGAATTCCAGCCTCCCGTACAAGCCAGCTTCTGAAAAGGGTTTAGCATCGTAGACCACATACATACACTGCGGCAGGTTGTACAGAAGACCGAAGAGTATAACGTGCCTCTTTGTTTAGCGTTTGTGGACTACGAGAAAGCCTTCGATTCGACCGAGACTTGATCTGTACTACAGTCTCTTCAACGGTGCCAGATTGACTATCGGTACATCAAAGTTCGTTTGTATGAAAACGATTACAGGACCAAGCCTCAAAACCTATCCTTCTGCAGCGAAGTTTGAGACAGGGAGATGTGATCTCTCCGAAACTGTTCACTGCTGCATTGGAGGATGACTTCAGGTTTCTGGACTGGAAACGGCTAGGCATTAACATAAAAGGCAAGTATATCACTCACCTTCGGTTTGCCAACAACATAAAGTCAAAGCTGAGATCATAGAGGATCTCAGTACAAAGCTCAATGACCTCAGTAGAGCTTCCGATAGAGAGGAAATATGGACAAGACAAAGGTTATGTCGAATTTCCAATCTCCCATTTCCGTAAATATCGGAAAATCTACACTCGAAGTTGTTGACGATTATGTATAGGTACCTAGGACTTTGACTTATCAAAGACCTAGGACAAACTGTCTAGTTAGGTAGGTCCAACTTCGAGAAAGAGGTCAATCGTTGAATTCGACTCTGTTGTGCTGCGTTCGGGAAGCTACGCAATATATTCTGGTCCAAATACAGCAGTGTCTCAAGAAGAAAGTCTTTGACCAGTGTGTGTTGCCAATAATTACTTACGGTACTGAAACGTGGCTGCTCACAATGGGCCTGATAAGAAGGCTCAAAGTCACTCAAAGGGCAATGGAGAGGCTATGCTCGGAGCGTCCCTGCGTGACTGAATCAGAAATGAGGAGATTCGCAGGAGAACGAAAGTAACCGACAAAGCCCGAAGAATTGCCAAACTTAAGTGGCAGTGGGCGGGGCACATTGCTCACAGAACGGATAGCCGATGGGGCAGTAAAGTTCTGGAGTGGCGATCACGTACTGGAAGGCGCAGCGTAGGTAGGCCCCCCACAAGGTGCACCGACGACCTGGTGAAGGTCGCGGGAATCCGTTGGTTGCGGAAAGCGCAGTTCCGGTCGTTGTGGTGATGCTGTACATTTTTATTAGATCATAAAGACCCATTAGTTTTCAAAAGCAACACTTTTGGCATAATCTCCTCTTTTTACTCTACAAACAAGATTAGGTTTTCATTTTAAATCAAGTCCTAGTGTATTTAAAAGTATTGTGTCTGAATATCGGAATCTCGGAATTCCGATATTTTGAAGTCAATATCGGGTCCAATTCCGATATTGGAAAAAAGGCGATATTGAGAAGCCCTAGTCGGAAGGCGCGTTATGATTGGTAGGCTCAAACGTTCGGTGGTATTATTGGTGCCGCTCACTGACGAAGTGACGTCCCGATTGGCAGCGAGGCGTAAGATAGCCAGTGCATATGCTTGGTGACCTGGGAAATCCGACTAATCGGTGTCTTAAGGCTTACTGGTCTGCGTGCGTGAGCAACCCGAGCTAAGATTGTTGAAATGAATCTCATATAATCTTAGACGAACAGAAAATATAATTTACTGTTTGTTTGTAAAATGTAAACTCATTTTTTGATGAAAAAACGGTTTGCTACCTTTGTAGCATGATTTAGGTCATGACTTGTATTTATATCATCTAATCTACTTCTTATCTGTAAGTTTTAAAATGGAAAATAACACTGTTAATTTTACAAATTAAACAGATAGATTTTTTTACAGTAGGTACATGTATTTTAATTCTATTAATTTTGTGTTAATGATGGTCCACTTCTGCTGGTAAAATTTGGCTATGCTAGGTTATGCTAGCCCACAGGGTCAAAGATCAAAACATATTTGCATAAATCCACATTAGTATAGAAGCAGCAATAAAGGCCAAGGGGTGTGTCCATATATTGCCACCCATTAAAATGTAAAAAATGCAAATCGTCATTGTAAATTACATATCTCACATGTGCAAAAAGCAACTTTTTCCGAAAACATGAAATATGGCTATTTAAAATCTCTTAGATCTTCTTCAAAAGTAATATTTGACAAAAATATAATTTCATCATCATTATTCACTACACAATCCTACTGCTGCTGTGGTAGGCCTTCTATTTTGCGTGCCAACCACCCCGGTCTTGTCTAAACTGTCACTTGATGCTTTACACATTACACAAAAACACTGTTTCATCCTGCAGTGCATGCAAAAAACCGGCCAAGTGCGAGTCAGACTTGCGCAGTAAGGGTTCCGTACCACTCATCGACCTGATACCCCATAGAAACTGATTTAATTTACGAGAGTTCATAAAAATACATCTAAACACCGTGAGCGAAATATTTATTTTTGATCTCTTTCTTACTCAGGTACCACCACATATGTCTATGTTGACCTATTTTTTGTATTTGTTGCTAAACTACATAGTATGCACTATAATCAGACGTTGAGTTTGACGCTGGTTCATATTACCATTTTGAAGATAGAGCAGGAACAAAAATGTTGAAAAAAATTTATGTTTTCGAGTTTTCTTGTATGGGGACCCCCTTTGGCTTTAGACTTTTTTTATTTTTAGTATTTGTCGTGAAAGGGAGGCCTTTGCCCTGCAGTGGGACGATATAGGCTGAAAATAATAATTTGTCGTGATAGTAGTCATAGCAACACATATCCAGAGAAAATTTCAACTGGCGACCTATTACCGTTCAAAAGATACAGCCCTGTGACAGACAGACGGACGGACAGCGTAGCTAGAGTAATAGGGTCTCATTTGGCACCCTTCGGGTACGAACCCTAAAAAGGATTGAAAGTCAAAGTCAAAAGTAATTTATTCAAGGTGTACTAAATTCAATTTGTTCTTATTGAATGTCAGATATTAAGACAGTCCTAAAAAAATGCCCGCCCCTCACTATGTCTAGCTGCATGGTACTATACAAGCTGATGTTGAATTTCTTTTATTGATAAACTACAGCAATAATTAATAAACTATCAATATTTACCAATACTTTGCAGTTTGTATCCATTCTTAACTGTAGCTACGGAATCCTTTAGTTGGTCAATATCCTTGGCTAATTCACTGTCATACAGTATCATATCTATAGGATAGTTTGTTTTTATTTCTTTAACGGTCCCGCTGGGCTTCAGCATCAGTCTTATGTCCAAGTTACTACACTGTGTAGAAGCCTGTGAAAAAGGATTTTTTATACCTAGTTGCTTTTTCTTTTTTTCTTGTATTGGCTGACATACAAGAATAGCTCAATCAATAGTAAAAAAAATTGCTTATGTATCAATAAAACTGGTAGTGGAAGTGACTGCTCAAAATGCCAGATTATAAATTATAGTTGCTAACATCTTTAAATATTCTAATTTCTAAATCCTTTGGAACACAGTTCCAATTTACACAACGAAGTCACTGCTGGTGCTGGCTGGCAAACAATAGAAATTATATTGTGTTTCATTCGGCATTCTTTGTTAAACTAAGTACCTACAGCTTTAAGCCAAACATATTTGATTTCTGATAAGCCTACTTACTTTGATGTAAAAGTGGTCAATCTGTTTGCTAAGCATAGGCAATGCATTCTCCGAGTTATCCTTGATATTCACATACAATACTCTCCTGACAAACTTGGAAGCCCTCTGACATACCGTGTGGGCTTTTGCAGCATTTGAAATGAACAATAATCCATTGTTTGCCATCTCATCTGCTGTTGAATAAATAAAATATTACCTATGTTAACTTAGGAAGTGATAATGAATTTGTGCCACAAAAAATTAAGCGAATGTTATTCATACAACATTATAACCATTTATGATAATAATTTCATTAATTTAACGCATTTACGCATGCGAAGCGAAGATTGATAACGACTTGAACAAGTTAAAAACCTTTTTACATAGATAAGGCAGTTATTATAAAAGTTTCTATGATTTGGTTTTTGATTTGACCCACCTGTTGGAATCATCACAAAAAAATACGACACAATGACTGAAAGCAAAAGAACCACAAGCACACCGCCGTAACCAATGTTAAACATTATCTATGTGCCCACAAGCTAAAGTCCAAAGGTTGATTTATCTACCTATTGAATTATACATTCTAATTAGTGTAAATTAAGTTCTAGGTATGATAATTGATAAGACTGCTACTACAAATGATATCAAGGCAAAATACTTCAGTTTTCATAAAACTTTATACAAATAGGTATTGAATTTACAACAATATTAATATGATTAATATGATATAGTAATGTTTGCAATATAGATAAATACAAAACATAATAGAAATTGTAGATACTCCTTGTATTACCTAATCAAAATAAAAAATATTTTGCTTTTGAATAGAAAATTATGTAAATTAAATGTATTTCTTTTAGCGCTCTTCCACAAAATACAAAATCAACAAAAGAAGTTAGGTTATGTTATGACTTTGACAATGTCATTTGACATTTGAGTATTGCTAGCGCGCTCTTGTGAAAACCTACCTGAAAGTGATCAAAAAGTAACCTTGTTTGTACAAAAACAAAAATATAAAAGATAACTTTTATTATAATAAAAGTTCCCTTTTATATTTTTTGCAGCACTGAGGTCCTTATTTTAAGTTACAAATGTATGTTGAAGAACATAACATTTAGGTACTTTGAAAATATGACACAATGGCACGAATTACCTAGTACAGTAGCGCGAGTACAGTGAGCAAATTTTTTTTAAACATCACTATTTTAAGCGCATTTAAAAAGGAGGTTTTTAGCTTTTTCTTTTCACATATTTGCTATTTGGGTATTCTTAGACTGTGCTTGAACACAGCTGTGAGATAATCCATTTTTAGGGTTCCGTACCCAAAGGGTGCCAAACGGGACGCTATTACTCTCACTACGTTGTCCGTCCGTCCGTTTGAATGTCACAAGGCTATATCTTTTGAATGGTAATAGGTAGCTGGTTGAAATTTTATCATCAACCGATTGATGGGAATCTACAATCAGCATTGTGCACACCAAATAGTTTGGAGCAGCAATCGATAATGTAACATCAGAGAAAGATTACATGAATCAGATATTGGATGATATTGGCTCCGTTTATACTTTACAGGAAGTTGAAACTAGACCATCTATCGCTACATTCAGGTGTCTTTACTTACTTTTAATCTTGTGTTATGCTATTTAATAATGCGTTAACATTCACTCTGAGTAAGTCCCTAATGATTTTATTTCTATTTCAGGTCATGTAAATCAGTAAATCCTACTATCCTATCCCTCCTACTTCCTCCTATCCTACTAAGATTATAAATGTGAAAGTTTGTGAGGATGTATGGATGTGTGGACGTTTGTTACTCATTCACGCAAAAACGACCGTATGGATTTTAATGGAATTTGGCATACAGACAGAACATAACCCGGATTAACATATATGCTACTTTTTATCCCGAGAAGATGAACAGTTCCCGAGGGATGCGTGATAAACGACATTCACGCGGGCGAAGTCGCGAGCATAGGCTAGTATGATATAAGTCTATCTTAAAATTCTCTCAATATATTAAAAGCGTATTTGGCCAAACATATTCTTCTCATACAAGTTCTACAAATATGGATTCATATTGATATTGTCATCAGTAAATATATTTAATAAACTGCCCACAAAAATAAAGAATCTAGAAGAATCTAGTTTATACAAGGGGTTTTCAAAACAAACTCAGGCTGTTCTTGTTAAATAGGTATAGTGTATCTATTCCGTGGACGAATTAAAATCTATAATAATATTATTTTAGTGTGAGAAATGTTATCAATTACTAAAGAGAAATGTTGTTAATCTGGATTGTATTTTATTTTTAATTTATTTGTTGTACGGTCGACCGCAGGTCGGTGGTAACACTTTGACATTAGCAGCATCTTTATTTCGTAAGCAGTAAGGGCGGTTTTTTAATTGAAGTGTTACCACTGTCATGTAGTCGACTGTACTTACATAAAAGTTAACATATTTTAATGTAACAAATTCAGACACAATGTAAATTATTATTGAATAAGTGAAATGAAATGAAATATCGATTTCTTTTTTATCTAGTGCGAGAAAGAAAGAGGTGACGCTACAATTCGATTTGGAAAAGTTACCTAAAAGTTACGTTTTGGGTTTTGATACCTGGAAGTAACGTGACTGAGATAAAAGTTACCTAAAAGGTAACTTATGTAACCTTCTGGCAACGACATTTGACAAATTGACGCGTGACGGCTCCGACGGCTCGATTTGATCAACGATTTAAGAAGGTAGTCTTTATTCGTTGGATTTGATTTGACTTGATTTGACATACTGACACTTGCCATACGAAATTTCAAGTAATATGTTGTTGCCATATGGAAAAATTGTTTTGACAGGACAATAGTTTTCTTTCAATGGTTCATTGTGGGTTGTGGGTACAGATCTATTACCTAATTGTGGGTCTACCATGAAAGAACCTACCACAGAAATAGATAGAATGGTTGTAATCACAATTTTACTTAAGATTCATGCGTGGCAACTTTTCATACAAACTACGCCTCCTATATTCACGTCGGTATTTTTAAAAATAAACTTTAATCAAATGTACTGTACAGCTTTTGTTTCTGCAGTTAGAAACAGCACAATAAGACATTTTTGCGGGTTTTTGTTTCAGTATTTACAGAAACAAGTCATAAGGCGTACTGAGAAAGGCTTTGAAATGCCCTGCACTATGGTGCAGAGTGTTGGCACGCGCGCCCTGCCTACTTGGCCATACTATCTATTCCTGTGGGACCTATTTACTACCAAAGTACCACTCTGGGCACTCAATTGACACTTTCCTGAAAGCTGATGAATAAGCAATTAGGTACTATCATACAAAATTCATGGCCAACATTATCATGACCTCGGAAATAAATTGTCATAAATCACAAGTTATAAAACAAAATCATCTAAGTAGGTACCCTTTCCATTGCAGAGAATTACTCGAAAAAAAATGTGTGAAATTTGGCGTACAAATTACAGAAATAACATCCTTATTTCACAAGCTATCCAAAATGGTACAGATGTGCTCAAGTTTCGCAATTGCTTGGAAAATAAATGCAGTAGGTAATAGCAGAATTTGGAACACTTTGCTTGAAGTTATTTTCTAAATTTGTCTTGTTTGTGGCGAGTTTGGTTATACTGTTGTGTAATTTAGGTTGTATGAAATTATGAATCTCTGCGGCATGTTTTGGTCGATCAGAGATTATTGTAGTCCATAAAAAAATTATAAGTGGGATCTGGAGACAGGATATCCTGCTTAGAGATGAAGATATTAAGATTGCAACAGTCTCGTCACCTGATCAGGATTAGGACCACCACCACCACCACCACCACCACCACAGGTGGTGGTTGCCTACCACTTTAAAGGCAGACGAGGTATTTTGCGGTCCAAATTTGGTAACTCTATGGTCCGAATGGATGTTAAGGACTTAGGTACATCAAGCAATCTCTAACAGAATAGCAGCAAGTTGCGGTGCTGCAAATGTTGTTGTGAGTACCGTAGCTCGGCAGAGATGGCTCAATTTTCCCCCGAAATAGTAGTAGGGATGTATCAGATTCCTTTGGGTATGAGAAAACACACACAAGGTTGAGAAGCACATCCGTAGGTATGAGCGTTTCCTCATGTGCAGCGCGAGATGATATGATCGTAACAACAGAAAGTTTATGATCGTAACAAAATAAAAATTAACTCAAGTCTATATCCACCATCTGATGTAGAGTTATTGAATACCTACTGTGGTCACATTGCTAGGAAGACAGCTGGAAATCTTGAAAAACCCATTGTCACTGGCAAAGTGGAAGAGAAAAGAGCAAAAGTCAAGGGATAAGTCTAAGACGTGATGAATCTGCTAAAGTATTGTTATTAACATATTTTCATAACATCTTATAAGATTGCCGACTGTTTGCCATCCAGACTTCTATAGGGAGAGCATAGAATAGACTGGATGAAGAATGTAGAGTGAAAAAAGTCAGAGCGGTGAGATGGGAAGAAAAAAAAAAGTCCTATAAAAAAATAAAAAATAAAATATTATCTTTAACTTTATATTTCGTGTGATTAGTAGGTACCTAGTTACTACATAGATACTGAAAGTGAGGAGTTCGTTAGGAAGGGGAATCGGGAGAGAGGAGGATGGATGCGCCCCATGTGTCTACTACGTTAGCGAATAGGCCACCATTCATAGTCAGACACAATCGTAGTGATCGTAGCGATCCCTAACTCTCTAATGCCTATTGCACAAAAGGCCAGGACTGTTATTCTGAAAGATCTCACTTGCAAACTCACTTCTGAATCCGGAGTGAAAAATTTTTTTTGTATTGATTTTACTACTATTCACTGCGGATTCAGAAGTGAGTTTGCGAGTGAGATTTTTCAGAATAGCACAGCAGGGCACCGAAGCGGTTAACTAATAGGTAGGTAATCTGTGGTTCAGTGAGCAAACCAGTAATGCTACCATTTGAACGCCAGAACAGTTACTGTAGCTGCGACAGAACAGCTACTGTTCGAGCAGAACATGTACTTTTGGGAAACCAGGTGAACGATGTACTGTTCCCCTGTCCCTTTTTGTTAACGCGGTGAGGTGAAGGTTCACTTAATCAGTAAAAGTCCGTAAGGGTGTAAAATGATTATAATATTAACATTACTATAAAAACACTTAACACTAGTACACTGGGAATTACAATGAATAACAAATATCGACCAGTCCAAGCCGTGGCGGGAGAGAGACTGTCGTATGTTAAAACTTAAAACTACTCCAGATTTTTTGCTGCTTAGCCTACGGGAACATTTCTATTTATAGACTAAGGGACAAGGGTGCGGTTCCAAACGCCACACCACCCCCCCACGGAGAAGGATAGGAAGACTTAGTAGAAGTCTGGAAAATCCCTAAATTGTACGCGTCTGCCAGATCGCGTGGTATACGGCTGTTTTGCAGTAGTTGTATTGGCGTCTGGTTCTGGCAGTAGTGGCTGAGTAGAGGTGGGTTGTGACGGTGCCAATTGAGGTTCGAGGACAGTGGTATCGGTATGGTCAATGAATGCCGGCTTGACGCGATCGACACTAACCACTACGTGTCTGCCCTTAACGACCAGGGTCAAAGTTTTACCATCACTGGACCGATCAATGACCTGATATGGTCCTGTGTACGGTGGTTGTAACGAGCGTCTAACGGTGTCGTCGCGCATAAAAACATGTGTTGACGATGAGAGGTCCTTGAAAATGAAAGTTGACCGTTGAGCATGACGAGATGCAGGGACTGGACGCACAGTCGACATATGATGTCGAAGTTGAACGACAAAGTCTGCAGGGTCGGTAATGCTGTCAGATTTAGAAGGCGGAATGAGCAATTCTCCGGGCAAGCGAAGGGTCTCACCATAAACCATTTCGGCAGCTGTAGCTTTCAGGTCTTCCTTAAAAGCAGATCGCATACCAAGAAGAACGAAAGGAAGGGCGCGATACCAAGAATCGTGGTGGCACATGAGAGCAGCCTTGAGTTGGCGATGTACTCGTTCAATCATGCCGTTGGCACAAGGATGGTAAGCCGTCGTTCGAATTCTCTTGGTGGCGAATTGTGTCATCAAGCGTCGGAACAGGTCGGACTCGAATTGAGTGCCTTGGTCTGTCGTAATGACTGATGGCACGCCGAAACGGGGAATCCATTCCCGTGTAAGGGTTTCTGCTACCTCTTCTGCGGTGATGGAACGCATTGGCCAGACTTCCGGCCATCTAGTGGCTCTGTCAATGGCTGTCAAACAATAACGATAGTCATTGCAGATTGGCAAAGGTCCAACAATGTCGATATGAACATGTTGAAAACGACCAGAAGGTAGGTCGAACTTGCCGAGAGGGGAAGAATTGTGGCGCGACACTTTGGCGCGTTGACACGCCTCGCAAGTGCGAGCCCACTCTTTGCAATCCCTGGTGACAGAAGGCCAGATGTAGCGTTCGGTCACGAGGCGGGTAGAAGCTCGTGCACCGGGGTGGCTTAAATTGTGGAGCTTGTTAAATGCTGCTCTTCGGAAGGGAGGAGTCAGGTATGGACGAGGCTTGCCCGTGGACACATCACAGGTGACAGAAATGTTAGTGCCAGGGATAATGACCTTTGACAATTGCAGGCTGGAGCCTAGGCGTTGTAGGTCGGCTAACTCCTGATCTGTCTCTTGCGATTTGGCAAGGGCTTCGTAATCCTGCTCAAGGGTGATAGCATCGACGCGTGACATTGCGTCGGCGACGACGTTGTCCTCTCCCTTAATGTACTTAATATCAGTTGTAAATTGACTGATAAAAGACAATTGATTAAGTTGAGCAGGGGGAAGTTTTTCTCGACGCTGAATAAAAGCGTATAGCAGCGGTTTATGGTCCGTAAAAATAGTTACGTGCTGGACCTCGAGAATGTGGCGGAAATGTTGTACGCTTTCGTATACCGCCAGTAACTCGCGATAATAAGCGGGCCACTGCGTTTGCTTGTCGGTCAGTTTCTTGCTAAAAAAGGCAAGAGGACACCACTTACCGTCAACTTGTTGTTGAAGGCAGGACCCGATGTGGACACTAGAGGCATCAGTAAACAGTCCAAGAGGGGCGTCGGTGACCGGATGTTGCAGCAGGGTGGCATTGGATAGGCTCTTTTGGCAGGCTTCAAATTGCTCCAGAAGTTCAGGTGACCATATAAATGGCTTGGCACCTTTACCGTTGGTAGCAACTATTGATTTGATCAATGGAGCCTGGAACAGCGCAGCTTGGGGCACGAAACGGCGGTAATAATTTACCATGCCGAGAAAACGACGCACCCCTTGAACTGTTTTAGGAGGGGGAAAATCCAAGATGGCTTGAACACGGTCTTGTGGAGGTCGAGTACCCTCAGGGCTAATGTGATAACCCAAGAACGTGACTTCACGTGCGCCAAAAATACACTTGGTAGGGTTTATCACAACACCATAGTCTCGTAAGCGTCCGAAGAGGATCCGCAGATGTTCGCAGTGGAGAGCTTCGTCTGCTGAATGGACCAAGACGTCATCCACATACGGAAAACAGAAATCGAGACCCCGGGTGACTTCATCGATGAACCGCTGGAAAGTGTGACCAGCATTGCGGAGGCCGAAAGTCATGAAGGGAAATTCGAAGAGGCCAAACGGAGTAACGATGGCGGTCTTCGGAACATCCTCTTTATTAACCGGGATCTGGTGGTAAGCTTTCACCAGGTCTATGGTGCTAAAGACCTTGGCACCAGTGAGGTTGTGCGCAAAATCATTAATGTGCCGGACTGGGTATCTGTCCGGTACAGTTCTGGCGTTAAGTGCGCGGTAATCACCACAAGGACGCCAGGTGTCGTCTTTTTTCAGCGTCATATGCAGAGGAGACGACCATGGGCTTTTAGATGGTCGTGCAGTGCCAGACTGAACCATGTCCTCGAACTCCTTTTTGGCAGATATCAACTTTTGAGGTGCCAGACGGCGAGGACGGCAAGAAATAGGAGGCCCATCTGTCGTCTTAATAAAATGCACAGTGTTGTGCTTTATGGTCCTGGGGAGGCCAGGAGGACGACTGATCTCAGGGAATTCTGCTAGCACCTGTGCGAAAGCAGAATTTGCTGGAGCCACTGCCTTGACACTCGGTTGTTCCAAAGTTGCTGGAGAGCCGGGTGCTGATAAGCCGGTGAGACCGTCAATCAGTCTCTTAGTGCGGCAGTCTGGAAGCAGATGGTAATAGCACAGGAAATCAGAACCTATGATAGCGGTAGTAACGTCGGCAACGACGAATGCCCATATAAATTTCCGCCGGAGTCCGAAGTTAAGCGCCAGGTTGACTGTACCGAATGTTTTTATGCTGCTACCATTAGCGGCACAGAGCTCATAGTCGGAGGGCTTTCTCCGATCTGTAAGCCAACTGTGGGGGAAGCAGCATAAGTCAGAGCCTGTGTCAATTAAAAATTGGCGTTTAGTGACTCTATCGGTAACAAAAAGGCGGCTGAAGGGACGGCTGGATTCACAGTCAGTTGCCGCCGCTACTGACTGCTCGCAGAGTTTTCCGATTTCCAGTTGCATGGGGTTATGCATTTTGTGGCTTTTGACTTAAATTTCTTATGGTACCAGCAGCGTTTAGCTGATCGCTGGTCCGGAGTGGCGCTGCGCGAAGAATTTGCACTCCTTGATGAAGATTGATTACGGGACCGAGAGCGCTCGTGAGAGTTGGAGGTCAAGGCAGCCACTTGCCTAGTTAGCTCCTCTATTCGGCTCATAACCGTAGTGAGCGTAGGATCGGCGGATGCTGAGTAAACATTGGCAGGACCTGGCTGGGCCTCAACAATCTTATCTGCTATATCAGCAATTCTGTCTAGGCCAAGGTCTGCTTGGGCTGCCAGGATACCTTGTACGTGTTGAGGCAGTCGGCGAAGCCATAATTGGCGAAGGATATTATCGTCGGAGAGTGTGGTCCCTGCCAGTGATCTCAGGTGACGGAGAAATTGGGACGGTTTTCTGTCCCCAAGTTCTTCGTCACTGACTAATCTTCGTACTCGCTGTTCCTCGGAAGAAGAAAAACGTCTAATTAAAGTTTCCTTTAACTTTTCATATTTCCCTTCCTCCGGAGGATTGGTAACTATGTCCTCAATTTCCCCAGCTACCTTATGGTCTATTTGACTGAGGACATAGCTGTATCTAGTGGCATCCGTATTTATGCCAGCTAGAAGGAATTGTGCCTCGGCTTGAGCGAACCACACTGTAATTCTGTCGGGCCACAACGGTGGCAACTTAACTGCAACCCGACATACTGCAGAAACTTTTTGCTGAGCATTGGCTTGGTTTTGCAGAGCACGCAAGGCAATATTTTCAGCCTCCAAGGCAGCTAAGCGTGCTTCCAGATCTTCGCTCATATTGATTAAAAAGAGTGTGTGTAGTATTGAAGTAAAAAAAAAAAAAGTAGTCGATACAGACACTAAATCAAAAACTGCAAAACGTTATGTTGCCTTAACCGTGGGTGAGTAGCGGTGCAAACATAAAACAGTTAAAAGTATGCTAAAAAGAACACAAAAATAGACACAAAATAAAAAAGGAACACAATAGTACAATACAATACACAAAACACAGTGAACAAGACACAATATGCAATAGAAAAAAAAAATCAATAAAATATGTTACGTCACAAAGTGTAAAAAGTGTAAAAAAAAATTGTAAACAACTGTAAAATTCTAATTTTAGTTAAAACAAACAATTAAATCAAGTGCTATAAGTCGTATAAACTTTAAATGTAACTGGATGAATTATAATAAACAATAGATAGAACCCACAATAGAAAATAAAAAAACTAACAGATTAATCTTGATTTGATACAAGCAATTAATTTGTTACTTATTATAAAAGTTACTACTTCTAAAGTTACTTAAAGTCCCAACTACTAAAAACTACACTGAGTGAAAAAAACACAAGAAATTGTTGAAAAGGGCTACTTGCGTGAACCGGAACGTTGAGTCAGTAGATGACACTGACAGCTGACAGTCGTAGGAGCCGTGTTGAGCTGTCACTGGAAACGCCGGCTGTTTTCGACGAATGGCGACAGGGGGCGTTTAACGCGCCCAACAACAGGGCTTCCAAACGGATCTGAAGTGGTTCACGAAGGGTTCACGGGTCGCAGGGTCGCAGGTACCCTTTTTTTTGCGATGACGGCGCGCGATGCGGCGACGCGGTGGCGCGCGAATAATCACTTAAAGATGTAGCTAAGTAACTTTTACAGCAATGATTTTAATAAAGGCACCACGATGGCGGGATATTATGCCGAAGTCTCGTAGAACAGCGAGGGTTATCAGCAACCCGTAGCCTGCTCGTGGGGTTTCAAATTTGAAGGCAGCCTCTCTCGTATTATGTTAGCCTAGGCGCGGTCACCAACACAGGTACGCCGCAAGACTATGGTCATCACCTCACGTAGCGTCGACGGAATCACTATCACGTCGGGGTCACCACTTTGGGAAACCAGGTGAACGATGTACTGTTCCCCTGTCCCTTTTTGTTAACGCGGTGAGGTGAAGGTTCACTTAATCAGTAAAAGTCCGTAAGGGTGTAAAATGATTATAATATTAACATTACTATAAAAACACTTAACACTAGTACACTGGGAATTACAATGAATAACAAATATCGACCAGTCCAAGCCGTGGCGGGAGAGAGACTGTCGTATGTTAAAACTTAAAACTACTCCAGATTTTTTGCTGCTTAGCCTACGGGAACATTTCTATTTATAGACTAAGGGACAAGGGTGCGGTTCCAAACGCCACATACTAAACGTAGTGGTTATTTTCTCTTTGACAAGTACCTACTGCCATAATGTAATACACGTATGGTACTGCTACCATTTGAACTCTTGCATTGGTGACATTATTATGATGGCATATATGGCCATTTGGGGGAGGCCTTTGTCAAGCAGTGGACGTTTTTCGGCTGAAATGATGATGATGATGATGATTACTGACATGTTCAGAATTATTATTCAGATATGATCCAGGAACCCATACATATTTTATTATAACTTATTTAAATTATGACAAAGAAAGGGGAGTTTTTTTAAACCAAATAAAACTACAATTTAAACCTAAATTTAACGTTTTATTTTAAAACTAAGACATAGGTACTTACACATTATTTAAAACGTAGGTTGTACTAATTTCGTAAGAGGAAAATACACTGGCCGTCAAAATAATCTAAACTTCTAAACATTTGTACTGTCCTTAAAACTAGGTACATTAAAAATAACGGTAGGCACACATCTTACGACATAGCAAAATATACCTAAATGACTGTAAAAAATTAAAATATAATATTCAAAATAGTTAATTAGCCTGCCTTTGGATTCTGTCTGCACTTAACAATATACAATACGTTTAAAAGATTTTCAAAAATTGTTTTTGAATCTTTTTAACAATGTGATTTGATAAATTAAATATTAGTGCTAAGAATTTATATTAACCTATTATATAAATATCTATACTTGATAAGTAATATTAATTACTACGTACTAAATAGGTAGGTAAATTGAGTTACGTAAGTAACTGAACATAATGGACATGTAAATAATCGTTTAAAATAATAATATAGTTCTAAGGGAATAAATGCTTGTGGGTATTTCCATATTAGTGTCGGTATAATCCTAGGAAGAAGAATTTTCTTGTTCCTTGGTATAATCAATGATAATGGTTACTTAAAAAACAAAATGTACGTAAACCATGGACATAATATTTTTTTTAATAATATAGGTATCTGCATAGATTTTTCTACTTCGTGACTTTGATTAAATACCTTTTCGTGGTTGATATTTTTCAATGAAATTGACTCGCGAATTTGATAACGTGTTGATGCATCCTTGTGTTCATGAGAATTCTTTGGCGCAAACTTGTCATGTTCTGGATTCTGTGAACAAATCAAAGAACAAATATAATAATTACAGATTTATATGTGCCAATCCAATTGACATTGCTGCACCATTGAGATATTATTATTACTTACTAAATAAAAAGATCACAGAGAAAATAATACCATCAAAGATAATACTGTATTAGTATTACTTAATACCCATTGAGTACCTACTTAATATAGGTAATAATAGCTCTACTTCTTCACTGCGATTTTTTATAAATACTTAAATAATTTTGCATTACCTTAGTGGTAGGAAGGGTAGGAATGCGCCTGTTTATTTTAATATTTATGGTCTTTACCTTATCGGTAAATCAGACTGATGCTCTAAATTATTTAAACATAAATGTACAACAAACGGTACATATGGGAGAGTTACACCAGTTAATATTTTTGGCACCTAACGAAGTATAATCAGGATCTTTTTACTTAGAATTACAAAGCGGCGCGTACGGTGTGAAGGGTGCGGGTTCAATTTATGGTTCCTATTATATTAAAGGTATCTATTACAGCCACAGCCATAGTAAAAATATAGACGAAGTGCTGCGGACAATCATAGTGAAGCCAACAAAAAAATAATTGGAACCAGCGCTCACGCACACACATGTACATAAAACCATGCTCTCAGTACACATGTCACGGCATCGTCCAGTAAGCATCGCCAAAAAACAAAAAAAAACAAAAAAAAAAAACTTTCAGGTGAATGTGTGTGCGTAAGTGCTGATTTGTACACGGAGGAGCACGGTTTTGTTGGCTTCACTATGATTGATCGTCTATATTTCTATGTCTGTGATTACGGTCGGGTCCTACCGTTCTACCTATGTAAAACTTACCAGTATTATTATTAGTGCATGTCTTTGAGTCGCAGAGCTGAGTCGTCGGTTGATATGCGTGTGTCTTCGGTTGGCGCTGTGCTGGTCGTGTTCCACTTGCCAGTACGAGTGTCGCGCTCCGTTTGCGGCATACCGAATATATGACGGAATCTGAATGAAAAATAAACTTTTAGCACAATCTTCATCACCAGTCGCTTTTCGCACAATCTTCATCGCAGTCATAGTACTGATATATCGCCCCATAACCCTGTCTCCTCCAGAGAACGTAGAACCAACCTTTTCTCAAATGGATAGAACAGACTAAAAAAGTTGTTTTTTTTCAGTCTAATGTTACCTTTGCATGCCATAGAACGGTAAACATCATGTTGGCTTGAAAACAGCTTAAAATGTTATCAAAACTATTATCGAAGTTATGCAGTCAATTAAGTTTATGTGGTGCTAATCAACATTTTTGACCAACAATAATTGGATAAAAAAAAAATTAATGAATATCGTAAAAGTAAAAGGCTTCAATTTGAGTGATATAAAACTGGTCAAGCAACTGACAATTTCTTACAAGAAAATGAAATTTTATTAAATTATTAGAATCAAACGTGGCATCCATCAAAACATTTTAGTCCGTTGTTAGTGTAATAAAACTTTTTTATCGTGATTATGTCAAAACCGTGTCAATCGTGTACATGTAACACAAATGCGTGATATTTAGTCATTTGTAGTACAAATGCCTCTATGCTTTGTCTTTTAGACTAGCACGAATGGGGTCTGTGTGTGAGTCAGCGGTGAACATAAAAAGCTCAAGTTAGGTTTAACACGCTCTATATGTTGTAGGATAATCGGACAAATCGAATCTTTGCGAAAATCCTAGGATGATTGCAAAAGACCATATAATTGAAATTTCAGAAAGATTTTCGCTATTATACGAGCTATTATCAGGATCATTGCAAAAATCCCAGTTTGTTTAGGATGATTGGAAACTTGAACGCTGATTGGCTAATCTGAGAGTCGTTTTATAACATCTTCATTCTGGTTGGTCAGAACATGGCTCGAAAGACGAAAGAATGTAGCCATAAGCCAATCAGCGCATCCGTCAGTGCATAACTTTCATATCAGCCAATCAGCGCTCATTACGAGAGCGGTTATTCTTGTCTAACCTAAGATAAACCGGATTTTCGCAATTATCCTAAAAATAGCTCAGATGATAACGAAAATCTTTTATAGTTTCCAATTATTCAGTCCTTTGCAATAGTCCTAGGATTTTCGCAAAGATCCGTTTTTTTCGATTATCCTACCACATACTGGGTGCCCGGGAAACGCTTCCGAAAACGAAGATAGGTGATAGTGCTGGTGATTACTGATACGAAACCACAAAAAAAATGCGATCCTTGTTTTAGATGTTTTCATATTTTTCATACATAACCATCTTCAGTTAAATAAAACTGATTTGCAAAAAAAAACCCCATTTATTTTCATTTTTTTTTAAAGTTCGCAATGTAATTTTTATTTTTATTTTTTATGTTGTGCAAACAATAAAGTATACTCTATCTATCTATCTAATTCAAATAAAATATCAGCTGGGGCTAGGGATGAACGACATCCGCTCGCATACGCAGTCCGTGTCGTAGCGAGCGTAGGTTGGTTAGGTACGTGCAGCATTGATCCCGAGTTTTGTACGCTTTACATTGCGGGTTTGCAAAATACCAAATCACTACAAAAATGAGTATAAGGCTAATGGTTATTGGTATTCGATTGTGTTTAGGTAGTATATTATGTATTTCAGTTTCGGGAGCGTTTCCCTGACACCCAGTATATAGTATACCCGTTACAAGCCAGTTGAGTGACGAGCTAATCGCTTTACAACTGGCCAATATTCCTTCTATCTTTCTCTGAGAAACAAAAATGTAGGTACACTTTGTGGCCATATTTAAAAAAAAAACCTATTCCATTTTTAGGTAAATTTCGTTGTACAACAGTTCTTGGTATTCAAAAACAGATATTATCTTCGTCAAACATTGCAAGTGTCGTTGTTGATAAATTGCCTTTCACAGAAAAGCGATCACTTGTGTGTGTTTTGTGGACTCAGTACACAACGTGAATACACTGGGAATATTAGTTCATCAACATTGACTGAACGTGGGTAATTCATTCTAACAGTATCGGTTAACTTCCTGCTCGACATGAGTTATAATAATATTATGCTGACAGGAATTCGGAGTAGGTATGAAGATGGCCATACTCGGGTAATGGCTATTGTTGTTAAAAATTAATTGTGTTACGGATATCAACAATGGTGTCGATTCTCTTGTTCACGAACTAAACTTATTACAAGCTTTTATTTAACTTGCAATGTATGTATGTATGTATGTAATATGTTAGGGTGGAATCTTGCAACTCAATTTTGAAGCAGATATCTTCAACCGATTGAGCTGAAATTTTGTTTTCACGTTTAGTTTGGATGACAATGCTTGGTTAGCTGTGTGACGTCATTCTAAATCCAACATGGATAGTTATTTTTAATGCACTCCTACAATATGGGTATCAAATGAAAGGGCTTGCTGAGAATAACTCGTAAAATAAAGAGACATCTCTCTAAATCCAATATGGCTGACTTCTAAAGATGGTGGACTAAGTTTTTTATGCTTTCCTAGATTGAGCTGAAATTTTGTATACCTACACGTGTAGTTTGAATGACAATGCATGGTTAGCTGTGTGACGTCATTCTAAATCCAACATGGCGGAACACCCAACATGGCGGACTAGTTATTTTTAATGCACTCCTACAATATGGTATCAAATTAAAAGGGCTAGCTGAGAATAACTCGAAAAATAAGGTGATGTTGCTCTAAATCCAATATGAGGGACTAAGTTTTTTTCAATATGGGTTCCAAATGAAAGGTCTTGCAGAACATACGAATGCGAGTTAAAAAACCTGTCTAGCTATATCAAAAAAATAAAAAATAAATTAAAAGAAAAAAAACTTTATTCAAAACAAGCTTTCATTTAAATGCGCTAAAAATAATAAAATAAACTTTTCCTTTAAAACTTTTACTTTCAACTTATAACGTCATTACACAATTAATATGACATAAAAGCTTGTCGCGAGATTTACCTGTGTAGATAAACAAGTAAATTGAATAGCTTGATCTGATTGATTTTAATTTAAAAAAAATTGAAACTATGTAAATACGAGTACCTACTTAAATCTCGCGACAAGCTTTTATATCATATTAATTGTGTAATGACGTTATAAGTTGAAAGTAAAAGTTTTAAAGGAAAAGTTTATTTTATTATTTTTAGCGCATTTAAATGAAAGCTTTTTTTTAATGAAGTTTTCTTACTTTTAATTTATTTTAAACTATAGCTCTCTTTTACTTATATAAGAAAGGGATGGCAACAATTTTAGAACTGTCAAATTAAATTTCTTTGTAATTTAGTGTGCACGTTTCGAGATCACGACTAAACTTGTATGGAAATGTAAATGCCGACTAATTTGACATTTCTAAAATTGTTGTCATCCTTTTCTTGTATCTATTATTAGTAAAAGAGAGCGATAGTTTAAAATAAGTTTAGTTCGTGAACAAGAGAATCGACACCAGTGTCCAGTAAACATAAACTTCGCTAAGATCTTCTGGGCAAAGTTTATTATTAGGAACTTTTTTAAATTGAGTAGGTAACTAATTATTATTTTATTAGATACAAATGTCAGAACAATAATATTAATGTTATTTGTTGTTATGGTGTAGTTTTAGAAAAAAGGTTTTAGTTAAATACTTTTTGGAATATCTTACGCCTCGACGACTATGGCAATATCCGCTACTGGCTACTCATACCCGACCGAATTTTGGTCGAACCATCGAGCAATGGGAAAAATGTATTGGCTTCATTATTACAGTTATGCCTACAAATAACAGAGGAGTTGAGTAATAAAACAAAACAGGTACCTACTCTCAGATTTCGTTGCTAAGATTGGACCTCTTGGAAATAAATAGCGCACATATAGAGTAGTCGGTAAGAACGGAGTTGTAGGTGGTTTTTTCTTAAAAGAGTGACAATTTTACGTTTGTTACTGCACCATCATTGATATATCACTTCGGCGTCGTATTCCCGATTAAGCTGCGGTGGCAATAAATCTACCTAAGGTAATTGTGCAGATTTTCTATTAATTTCACCATTGCCCGCACTTTATCACTCCATTGCTTACTACTCTGTGGCGTAAGGTGACGGTAGTATGCTATTTAGATCTAAAACGTCATAACTTAATAACAGCCAAATGGAATTATAGCCTTTTATGAATATTGACGTACCTCTTCTGTACTAAGTTGCGCACTTTCTTCTTCCACACAAATATGAGAAAGACGAAGATTCCGAGGCCGATGTTGGATATGTCGACGATGATCCAGTACCAGTTTGAGCCCCCAACTGCGAAGCTGATGAGTTCTATCGACCAGTTCACTCCCATCACGATGAAGAGTTTCAGGTAGAGGCCGTATCTGAAAAATTGTTATTACTCATTAGAATATTGTTTCCCTTTCACGGTTAACGCTTCAAATATCAAGAGAAGCCTAGTAATTTGCGACACCTATTAATAACGGCAATTTCATGAAGGGTTAAAAAGAATAACTAGGTATAATATCAATGACTAGGGATAATAAAGAGCTACTAAATATTTGCAATTATTTTCAATTAGTCCACACGACCACGGATTCCTACTAGGATTGTCCCAACGTCTCATTTTTTATGAAATCCCTAAACCTATATTGAACTATGTTTACGGGACTTGTCGCGCACAATTAAATCAAAATATAACGAACATTTTGACTAACCTCGACGTTTCGGTCAAGTTGCATTGGCCGTGGTCACGAGCACAGAGTACATTTTAATATACTGAAATAGAGACCAATCTTCAACCACAAAACAGGTAACCGCTTACTAGCGCCATCTGATACTTTCAGTGTGAAACTATCACCTAATCTAAAAATAAAGAATGCAAAAAGAGATACGCTTCGTGAGGATCGAACGCACGTCCTGTTTTTGTAAATCAGACCACACGATCGTACTGCTACGAATACTAATTACCTACTTTCCTGCGAATTTTAGCACTATAATCAACTAGTCAAAATCAATAAAAATTGAATACCTTATTATTCAAAAAACAACAAAAATGGCTCTGAAATAGATACTTATTTAATAATATGTATAATATTTCGTGAAAAATCAGTACAATTATCTCGTAAAATGAAATCATAATCTCTTTGGAGCAATTAACCAATATATATTATTATTTATTGTGTGTCGTGATTCAGCATATCTTGTTACGGACAGCGACGTTACAAAAAACCAACCGCGGGAAGTTCGAGAAAACACCCGCCGCTCAAGACGATGACACCCACATACTTCAGTCTGCTCGTGACCACGGCCAATGCGACTTGACCGAAACGTCGAGGTTAGTCAAAATGTTCGTTATATTTTGATTTAATTGTGCGTGACAAGTCCCGCAAACATAGTTCAATATGAGTGAAATTCGCGAAAGTTTAAAAACTTCTATCCCTAAACCTATATGATATGACTTAAATGAATTAAACTTTAGACCTATCATCTGTTTTTTTCTTTCTTGTCTTATGTAGTAAACAATCTTGGCATGTCTCTTTATTCAAATAACTTGATGAAAATATATTTACTAGTTCTGCATATGTAATTAGGTAAAAACAAAATGATTTGTAACATAATGTCTTTTAATAATTATTATTGACGAATTGCATTAAAAAGACATGCCAAGATGGTTTACTAAATAAGACAAGTAAGAAAAAACAGAGTGTACCGTTAGAGTCTTAAGTACTTATGTATTTACTGTACACGTACTGTACAAACTTTACCCATTTTTTTTATTGATTCTAGAAAATAATATAAATGTGAAATAGAGGACTTTTTTAAAGGTCTGATCTCGGAGGATAAAATTGAGACGATTTTTTTTAAATTATGCAATTAACATTAAATGATGGCATGGCAGTGAGGAAGTCTTTACGCTTATATTAATATCGCAATTATACAAATTTGGAGCTCATGGGAATAAGCCAACACAATTAACCGAGAGCCAACTAGGGTTATTATATTTCTAGCTCTAAAAAAATATAAAAAAAATTCGTAAAAAATGGGTTTATTTTTGCCCGACGATCGAATACATATAAGATTTTACAATTTGAGGTAGGTACAGTCGAATGCATGACAGTGGTAACACGTCAATTCGAAAACCGACTTACTGCTTACGAAATAAAGATGCTGCTAATGTTAAAGTGTTACCACCGACGTGCGGTCGACCGTACTAGTTTCCACTTTTTATTTAATTCTGAGACTGGTAAAATAAAAATATTCATATAGCATATATACCATCTTCAGAATACAGAATAATAAATTAAAATAAAATAATAATGTGTAACGACTGACAAGTCGTCTGACCGAACAATGAGTTTCCTTTATGAAATTCTGACAGCGTGCAAGACGATAACCAGCTGCTATTTAATACAAATAAACATGTTTGCACAGGCATAAAGAGCCAAATCTCCTTCATATTCGAGAGATACCTATACCCACCCATACAAGTACAATAACACCATCCGGCAACCAAAAAATAATAAATAACGAATGAAACAAAACGACGAACGATAAATATTTTGTGCCAATGAATTACCTACTCCAAACGGCCACTGTACAAAAACAAGCGTCATTGTTTTCTTACTCAAGATTATTATTCTAATATTTATCGCATTCAGGTACGCATGCATGCATCACATGAGACTTTCCATCTTCATGTCTCAGTTTGGCGAAACGACTTGCGGTACCATTTAGGCAACAGCCTAGGTGGTTTTGCAGTTGTTGTGGGCAAAGGTAACATCAGGTGGGCCGGCCTATAGCTCGTTTCGCCATCATGTACCTACTATAAAAAAATAATGCGTAGCGAAATCTAAAGATAGACATACATTTTTCTCTCTCTCTCACAATTCTTTACTAATGATTGTTTTTACATTAAAAATCGCTTGTGGCTATGCTTTAGGAAAGAAGGTTATCTAGGTCTTATGAAGCATTAAATATTTCAGTAAGATCTAGTCTGCTGTTAAATTACGTTTGTCTACACGAAGAGCAAGACAAACTAGTGTCACAGAATATCTAATAGTACTATAGTGTCTAATTATTATCTATTGTTTAGATTTATATGTCTAAGCTTTGTTACATGTTATTATTTCGTGTATGAATGGCGAAGGTCAACTTGAACACTCCACAAATTAATTAACAAAAACAAAAAACCCGACTGCGTGTAAAACTAACAGAGAAGATATAAACAAGACTTAACAACACGCAGGCGGAGGCTACCTATGAACTATTATGTAATTCATGACCAAAAACATACGTAGCCTCCGACTGCGTGTTGTTAAGTCTTGTTTATATCTTCTCTGTTAGTTTTACACGCAGTCGGGTTTTTTGTTTTTGTTAATTAATTTTTTTATTTTAATTTTTTTAGTTTTGTCATGTTTTATTTATCATACTATTAATGTTTTTTTTTTAAAGTCAAATTCATTTTTAACGTTAAATATTTTGTTATTTTTTTAGCATTTTTCATTCCAAATTACATTTAAACATATAAGTTGTATATATTTTTGTAAAGCATTTATAAAACCCTTTATTTTGATACCCCACTCGATAGGTTTCGACGGAAAAAAAAAATTTTTGAAGAGGTAATATGGCGCCAAAAAGCGGCCATTTTAATTTTTTAAATTTTGATGTACCCAGTGTCACTCTCAGAATTAAGACGAATCTAACGACACCTCTCAATCTCAAATCTATCAAGCCGTTTAGGCCACAGAGCGTGCCAAAGAAATATACATACATACATACATACATACATACATACATACATACATACATACACTCGAAAAACATAACCCTCCTTCTGGCGCAGTCGGGTAAAAATACGACACATCCTTTCTACTTTCTAAAATTAAATTAAGTAAAATAGGCATAAGGCATAATAAGCCACTTTAGGCCACAAAATGTTTGCCATAGGCTTAAATAAACTCCAAATAAGTATATAGTGTAGCAGCTACGTATCTACTGCAACGTTATAAGACGATTGGGGACAAATACAAGTAGGTATAGTACGTGACGGAGTATTAACTTTTACTGGTAAAAGTATAAAACTTTGGTGTGATAAAATTTAAAAAGCAATCCTATCTGAAATATTGTCGGGCGTCCGCCCACAGTGCGGCACATACCTACTCGAATTTACAGTAGTTTTATCTTATGTTTCGTTTATGGTTTTCCTGCTTGTATTTATGTGATATAGAACAGAAAACATTGACAAGTTTTTGAATGATTTCCTGAATATACCTTCTTAACATAGTGTACAATTTAATAGATGATGAATATAGACTATACAGTCGAAAAATTATTTCTGCTACACATTTAACATTTTCATAGGTACTCTATAAATGTCTGTCCCTAAATTTTTGCAACCTTCATTGAGATGAACAAAATGTATTTTGTACCTCTATTGTAGATACATTCTCTTTATACAAAACTTAAAATATCACGTAAATAATTATATCGTAGCAGATGAATCTGCCAGCAAAAGTTATAACTGCTTACAAAGTAAATTAATTACCTCTGTTTGTCTTTCTTAAGTTTGTCACTGCGCGAGGACTCGGCACCTTTCAAAATAGCGGTCTCTTGTCGTATGGAGCGGATGCGGTGAGCGGTGACGGAGAAGAAGATAATGTTGCACACCACTAGAACTAGGACCGGAGTGAAGAAGTACACCAGGTCGCTCAGCCAGTCTGGTTTGAAGATGGAAGAAGAAGGCTTGAGTAAACAGCTTTTAATTATAAAACACTTAATAGATAATAATTATGGTCTTAAATTACATATTCCATCTAGATGGAACATAGGTGATATTTTTGGGTAAATGGAGTTTTATTCAGGGGTGAACGGAGACAGCACTTGCTAAAGGATTTCAACGTCGAATCAACAACAAAGTCTTCATAATTTTAATCAATTAACTTAATTGATTTGACTAAATTGACTTCGTTACTTGATAAAATTCTCTTGCTTCTTTCCTTGATGTGCAAACTTAATCCCAAAAATAAATGATCGAAATAGTACAGCGAGTATTTTATTCGCAGTTTCACCATTTTGTCGCTAGAAACTTTTAAAGACTTTTGAAACAGAAAAGTTTGCTCATTCGGCATTGAAAAACGAAACTCTAATACACCTGTCGGCTTTTGGACTTTGGGTAAAGCTGACATTTTTATCGCCTGATAAAAATTACCATAGTACTTTTCAATAGCGATATACTTATGTGTTCTCATTCAAAATTATTATAATGGATTTGTTTAAGAGTTCCTAGAGATGAAACGGATAGCTGTTTGCCTGAATACCGGATATTTAGCCATCCTATAAGCTGGATATCCGGCATCCGGATACTCCGGTAACCTCCGGCTATCTAGTATCCGGCCTCTTTTAGATATCCGGCCAGATGCTAGATAGTAGGTCACCGAAATATCCGGAAGATAGTTGCTCCGTTCATTTCTAATAAAATTAACATAACATAACATCACGCCTGTATTACCCTGAAGGGGTAGGCAGAGGTGTATAGTACACCCACATTTCGCCAGTTATGTTATAAGTCCCATGTAATAGGGGGCGAGCCTATTGCCATTAACCGGGCACAAATCCAGACTCCGGGCTGCTACTGAGAATTAAAAACTAATATTACTGCTAATAAAATTATAAAGCATAAGTATTGTGTTAGGGTTGAACACACAGAAACAGATAGAATGGAAAGTAGGCAGGGCGCGCGTGCCAACACTCTGCACCATTATCATCATCATTTCAGCTGAAAGATGTCCAGTGATAGACATAGGCCTCCTGCAAAAGGATTATGCCATAATCCCGCAATATGCAGACCGTCTGCGGACCCAGGTAGGCAGATGTAAGCTGAATATGAGCAAATGGGGCTACGTAGACAAAACGGATACAGGTTGTACCTGTGGCGTTGATCCTCAATCAATGCCACATCTGTTATCTTGCTCTCTTTGTCCTTACACCTGTACATTGAGCGATCTGAATAATGCTACAGACAATGCAATTAAGGTGGCCAATTTCTGGGCACGATGATATTGTACCATCGACACGAAGATGAAGAAGAAGAAGAATATGCCATAATCGCCACGCTTGGCAGGCGGGTTGGCGATCGCAGTTGGTTGGTTAAATACTCAGAGAACGCTGCTGCCCATTCTCATTCAATCTTAAGTAAAATTGTGATTACAACCATTCTACTCTATTTCCGTGGTTGAACACGACCTTATTGTGGCGCTCGTTTTATATGAATGAGACCGCTTTACGGTTCCGTAATTTCAGTCTGCGATTTTTCAGTTATTGTTGAAAATTACCTTTTTATTTTACATAAATAATAATTGATATCTTGTGCACTGCTGTCTCATTTGTTAAAAATCTCTTTATCATATCAACGAAAACAAAGAGATTTCTTTTGGTTGTTTAACTGTCTCTATCTCTATATATTTATGTGGTCTCCACTGTGTTACTCTTATACTCTTATTCTTTTTTGTACACACATATACATTATATTACAGTAGGAAAGTTTATGTACATCGTCGAGCTTATCTACTACTAACTACTTTGTCTTAAATTGTAAGAAATTGTGAAAGTAACTACATTACATACAGTTTAACTACATTTAACGTCATTAAGTTTATGGTGAGCCTTTAGCCGCACGTGACACATAAATTATGTTTTTCCTTGCGAAACTACGAGTATGCATTTCTTTATCTATCATTCTAAGAAAACTGTTATTTTTTATTTTTTTATTTCCCGTTTGACCGCTACCTCACCCGATGTTAACCGATGATGTTAACAATGGTGCACGCTTGCCTAGTAAAAACTTATTTAATCGTGCTTGAAGACCACCAGATACCTTTTTTTGTTTTCGGGTGGAAATCCTCATGGATACCGTCCGACTGGGGAGGGCGGAGGGGTATGGCGGGCTCTTACCGACTAAAACCACACAGTGGCCATCCTCTGCACTAAACAGAGGAGTTTCAGGAACTCCAGTGGACCGCGGCGCCGGTGCAAGTCCAGTGCTACGCCATTGGCACGTGGGAAACAACAAGGTTTCCAACAGCAGCACGCGACCACCACATGCTGCTGTCTTCCCCAGGGTCGTTTAATAGATGCTTCGAATCTACTTTTACTAGTACTTTTGGAACCCACGATCCCGAAGGTTCCCCACCAGTATCGGCCGCCAAAAAATGCCATTCCATAGCGGTACGCATAATAAAAGTTTCGTCAAAATGCTTCGTGTGTAACATAGAAATCTGAATAATAAGGTAAAAGAAATGTTATCTGAATTTGTCGCCAAACTGCTTCCAACACATAAATACGCAATTACGCCCAGCATGTTTCTAGCATTCAATGCAAACAAAATTAAGCCAATAAAAACCGCTATTAGATATGCTGCAAAATACAATTTTAGAAAGAAGAAAGAAAGAAAATGTGTTTATTGGCACAAACAATCAAATTTAAAAACGGAAAATAACATAAAAAATAAAATATACAGGCTGTCAGGGAAACGCTTCCGAAAACGAAGACAGGTGATAGTGCTGGTGATTACTGATACGAAACCACGAAAAAAATGCGATTCTTTTTATAGATTGTTTAATTTTTTTTTTGCTTTTTTCATTATTTATGAGTTTTATTTAACTGCCCAAAGCTGGTTATGTATGAAAAATGCAAAAAAATATGTATGAAAAAATCTAATAAAAGAATCGCATTTTTTTTCGTGGTTTCGTATCAGTAATCACCAGCACCTATCTTCGTTATCGGAAGCGTTCCCCTTACACCCAGTATGTAAATGCCAAAGGGCCACCAGCTCAGCATAATGTTAGGTAGCAGTACAGGTACTGACTACCCAACGCTGATTTTCAGCTACGACCCATGAGTGTCATACGACAAGTGACTCTGCTTTTTAGTGACTCTGCTTCCAAAACAGCACTGATGATCAAGCAAACGGTTCGCGTACTGGTGTCATACGAGACACGTGTACGCGGCGACAAGTTCACGCGCCTTTACCACTTCTATTAACTTATTATTTACTTATTTAGATTTCTATGGGGTGGAACATCAACTACGTAAGGTTGGCGCATTGCCGTGAGTCTGGTCGTTCGATGATGGAATAACGTTCACTTACCCACAAACCAGCATCGTCTAGTTCCGAATCCAGGCTTGATGATGTAGTTGGGGAGGTCACTGAACTGCATGGTGGCCGTGAGGGCAGTCAGAATGAGGGGTACTCCCCAGGCATACAACCCGTAGAGAAGAAACCGTCGCCTATCCCGCCGCTTGTTGGTACTGCCGCCGCGGTAGCCACTGTTATTTTTAACAAAGTTTTTATAACATCTGCAATTGAAAGGACGCCGAGGTTTTACCCCAGCGCGCATCGGGTCAAGGTTGACATGCGGGAATTGTAAAATTGATTGCGTACATTACAGGAAAATAGTAACAGACAAAGATAATTTGAAATTGATAAAAATCCGAATTGGTATCGGCTCGTTTATGTTACCACGAGACCATTATTTTTAATTCTCTAATTCCTAGACCTATTCTATCTCAATATAACCTTGATATGACCATAATCCTTACAATAAAGAGACGAAATATCAGTACCTATACACAACACTAGGAAACACCTATAGAGAGAGTTCTCTCGCACCGATGCGGTGACGAATTTCAATTATTGGTAATAAATAATTGTGCTGGTTTCGATTTGTTTTCGACCACATTTACCTCATAATAAACCTACTGTTCATAACATCTCCCGGAAATTAATGAGGTCCTCACATAAATTGAAAGTACCTTCGGGACCTATTGAAAATCTAATATTACCCATATAACGGCCAAAATAAATATCCTATCTATCCACGATTTATCCTACTAGAGATAGAAACTTGACATATTTTGTATGGAGCTTATGTCAAATTTTTATCTCTAATAGGGCAAATCGTGTATAGATTGAATATTAATTTTGGCCGCAAGAGATTTGTTGTACGCACATTCGTATTTAGCGAGTGAGATCAGTGGCAAAATATGTACTTTCCATAAGCCTTATTTGAAATATTTAAGTTTTATGAACTAAAATTCTTATATTAATGTAATTAAAATTCATCGTCAGCTTTCGCTTCCGGTTTGGAATACATACTTGTTTGTATACAAATAATAATACTTGACATTAGTCAAAAGTATGTTTAAAAATATTACTCCCCATCAAAACTTTCAACTTTTTATATATTTGTATATTCCACATTTTTATTATTTGCTACGAGATGCTTGAAACAGACCGCTACGATACGTAGCTCCATAAGTTAAAGGTAGCAAGTAGCAATAACTTTCTCGTAGCGCGTAGATGTTTCGTAGCACCTTAATTTATCATAAAAAACTTTTATCTGGCGGTAAAACTGCGACGATTATTTTTTAAATAAACTTTCATGATGTACCTATATTCTTAAAAAGGTATAATATAATTTTTTTAATATATTTTGTCCTCATAAATATCGTCATTGCTTTGAGAATTCTTAATTTTTATTGACGCACGTTCACGATGAGTCAGTACAAAAATATTCAGGAAAATAATAATCTGCGCTTTATATTATTTACAAGTTTTATGTACAAATTTTATTATTAGTACCTTACCTTTGCTGTTGAGCTAAAGTCCCAACTCTTCGATAAGAAAGCATTAAAAACAATTAGAACATGAAAACACTTAAATATTAAGTGGCAATTTTATAAATGCGAGTAGCTTTTAATGGTATTGTACTACATAAAACGTTACGTCCTATATTTTATTTTATTGAGCCATTATGTCATTTGGATTGCACTTATGGTTTACAACTTTTTATACGATAAGAGTGATAAACAGTTATTACAATATTAATGCATAGAGCACTTTAAATAACAGTATTCCAGCAAAAAAAAAATCCAATGACTAAAAGTTTAATGAAGAATTATGAAGATAAAACTAGCTTTATGGGTGTTATTCTGTCAGTTTGAACTTTATGTCAATTATTTATTTGGTACTTACAAACGAATGTAGTTGTACACACGGCTACCCATCAAGCTGTACAAAACCAGTAAAGGCTGACCTCGCGTTGGAAGGAAAACCTATACAATGCGAGGTCAGCTTATACTGGTCATGTACAGCTTGATGTGTAGCCGTGTGTACCTATTTATTCTTTACGCATATGTTATAATAGTACATTAGGATACAATTGAGCTAAGTTGTTCATTATACTCGAGACTGGATTGCAACCCGAGCCGAAGGCGAGTGCGTAATGATGCTGAGAGTATAACGAACAATACTCACGCAAATCATACGACGTTTTGCAAAACTCATGCGAGGAAAAAAAAACGGAAATCCGCGCAACATTGAATATTTGTCTAAAATATGTTTATGACTTTTTTTCCTCGCAAGTGTGTTGAAAAATGTAGTGTGAAACGCGTGAGCTTTAGTCATTATACTCTCGGCTCCATTACGCTCTTGCCTTCATCATAATCCAGCCTCGAGAATGCCCAGTTTAGCTGACATGTATCAAAATGTACTATTATTATTTATGCATAGGAAATGGACTTAAATAGCCAACCAAGGCTTTTATATTACAGAGCTTTATATTAGCTTTTATATTGCAGTTTTTAATCTGTTTTCTGATTACACCATCCTGAAAATATCACTTTGATAAGCATTGTGGATTGAGATTATGCTGGAAAACCATCCAAGGCTCGTTTGAAAAATTGGTCTAGGAATATATGAACGAGCTGATAAAACCAGATAGTAATCCAACATCCTAAGTTTTATCATAAAACTGTATTTACCGTAATGATACTCAACTACGATAGAAATAACAACAACAGAAGAAGTATTTTATGCTAACTACGTCAACAATCTAAAAAGTAAGCAAACATTAAAATTACTACACAGTTAAAAATAAACGTGACAAGTTATCTGTAACTATTTTAACTACTGCAAATTACTACGTACTTAGTATATATAGATACTACGCAGCTAATGTGTACTCTAATAGAATTAACACTATTTATGGGTAAACTAGTAATTTCTTAGGTTTTCGCGATCAATACACATTATAATAAAACAAGTTTTAATTATAATTGGGTAAACTACTAATGCTTTTACTAATATACAACCTTATTCTTAGTTTATAAAACCTCTTAAGGGGTCATTGTACTCATCATTATGAACATCATTTACTATGGCACCAAACCTGAAATCGCGAAAAGAAATATCTGCTGATACATTGTGTTCACATCAATCGACGAAATGTAGAAATCAGCTGTTTTTTTTTCGCGATTTCTGCGTTTGTGCTACAGTAAAAGCTGTACATAATGATGAGTACAATGACCCCTTAAGAGGTTTAGTATAAACTAAGAATAAGGTTGTAGGTATATTAGTAAATATTCTAATCGTTTTCTAAGGTTTGCAAATCTTTGAAGGCAAATAAATGAGAGTCTGATTGTGGAAATGGTGTTCATGCTTCATTAAATTATTAAAACCGTTAGGCCTGGGGTTACCAGTAAATCATGATAATGTATTTATACGGGTACACCATCACATGAATACGTTAGTCGGAATCTACTGGTCGAGACTGCAGAAATAAAACGCAGAAACATGGCAAGAAGAGTATTCGCTATTTTTTAAGTCTTATAGAAAAAATAAAGATAAGCAAAAATAAAAATAAACTAATGAAATATTATAATAATGCCCAAGTTATAAGCGTTTCAATTCAAAATTATTTACTAAACAGAGACAGCATTTCTGACCAAGTGACCAATGACGTCACTACACTGTAGGTACGGTCACGATACTTTGCGGTAGTACACAAAATCCCTTGAACGAATCCTGCTACATTACACGTACCTAGCGCTGCCATCGAATATTGAGCACAAGCGATTTTAACCTTAGTGGTGGTTCACCGAAAAGATTTCTGACTTACCTAACTACATACCACTCAGAGCAATGTCCGTTTCGCACGACATGCACAGAAAAAAAAGCGCGTATCTCTTACATTTTGTAATAATTTTTGATAAATCGTGTTATTTTTATTCTTTGTTCAAATTATTATTTTGAGTAATATCAAATGCCCCATTGGGCAACTTTTTATTCAGGGGCTAAAATAATACAACTGAATGTTGCCTGTTTTCCCTTTCGTTAATGATTATCGTCATCATCATTATTGGTGTCGATTCTCTTGTTCACGAACTAAACTTATTTTAAACTATCGCTCTCTTTTACTAAAAGTAGATACAAGAAAGGGATGGCAACCATTTTAGAACTGTCAAATTAGTTTACGTGTTACATTTCTTTGTATTTTAGTGGGCACGTTCCGAGATCACGACTAAACTTGTATGGAAAGTTTAATTCCGTCTAATTTGACAGCTCTAAAATGGTTGCCATCCCTTTCTTGTATCTACTATTAGTAAAAGAGAGCGATAGTTTAAAATAAGTTTAGTTCGTGAACAAGAGAATCGACACCTTATCAACCAATTATTAAAACGGTATTAATATTATTCATTACTCCTTATTAATTAATATCTACATTACTCTACAATAGCATTACACTGAGCTTGCTCCTGATTTTTACTCAGGTCTTATTACACGATACTATTCTAGGTTTAATCAAACTTGGTATTCAGTCACGAATTCGCAGAAACTATACAAAACTGTACAGCTGACTACACATTTAAAATAATGTGCAACAAAGTCTATTCGTCAGTTCAGTTGCCTTGAGCTCGCTTCAAAGCGAGAGAACTTTTAACAACACATTTTTACGATCGACAGATGAATGAAAACTTCGATCGAGTGATTATTTTCTTTCACAAATTGGACTCGAAATGTAGCATTTTTCTTAAAAACTGCGCTTATAAATGTTGCAGGTGTGTCTATCTTGATGCAGTACATTAAAAAATATAGTACGAAAAGCTATTTTCAATAAAACTAGGCAGCGTATCTAAATAAAATAAAATTACAACAACTTACTAGTTTTACTTTATCTACGTCTAAATAAGATTTCTACAAATAATTACTCACTCTGTTTTATCTTTCTTTAAACTTGACATGCTATGAATAAATAATATAATACCGCCGCGCCTGAAATACCAAAAATAAACCTGAATGGGGCAAACAGAGGCGCAATATTTTTTAATAATAAGGACACATAATTTTTATGTTCTTTGCTATATTTAGTAACAGAAAATCTTTTATTAAAATACACATATTTTTAGTCTTTTGAGATAAGAACAAAAAATACTAACAGTAAAAGCTTGTAAAAAAACGATAAGCTTTTGTTTTTCCTGAGAACCTACGTAATTATTTGCATTTATACAATAACCGTTTCCAGCTATTCATCGACTATTATTATCAAATAAAATAAATATAGGTAAACATTGATTAGACTTTGCATTAATTAACTGTCCCTACGACTAATCCAATATGATGGCCATATAATACAGGTTGTTCCATCGCTATACTATGCAAATAAAATAAGGTGAGTAAAATTTACTGTCGTGGTATCATTTTATTAAAATGTACCTAAGATATGTTAAATTTCGTGATCTTCCTTCAATCTTACGACACAGTGTTTATTCAAGTGATTTAATAAGGTATTATTGATTCCACCGATTTGTGGCATAAAATACAGGTGATATTTTTTGGCAAACTTGAAGGTTCGAGTCTCGGCTCAGCAAAGACACCTTGAATGCAGTATTACTTGCTTTAAAAAATAAAATGAAGTCTTCTTCAAGTAAAATTTCCTATTTAGTACTTTACCTCCGTGTAGCATGCAGCGATGCAATGGTACATACTGTATATTATGTCAAGTGATTCTACTAGGCCGTCACTATACCTTACTACTGTATATCTAATAAATAATGTTAAAATGCGTGTTATTGACATTTTGTGTTCGCTCAACAACAACATTGAACTGGCAAGTGTTAACACCGAACGTTTCGCTCAACAACAACATTGAACTGGCAAGTGTTAACACCGAACGTTTCGCTCAACAACAACATTGAACTGGCAAGTGTTAACACCGAACGTTTCGCTCAACAACAACATTGAACTGGCAAGTGTTAACACCGAACGTTTCGCTCAACAACAACATTGAACTGGCAAGTGTTAACACCGAACGTTTCGCTCAACAACAACATTGAACTGGCAAGTGTTAACACCGAACGTTTCGCTCAACAACAACATTGAACTGGCAAGTGTTAACACCGAACGTTTCGCTCAACAACAACATTGAACTGGCAAGTGTTAACACCGAACGTTAAAGACCACAAAATTAATAGGCACATTATCCACTGCATGCTATATGCGATAAGAAGCTCACGCATACGCAAAACGAGGTTAAAATTTAATTAGCAAAATGGCGTCTCCACTATTCGTGATCTGCTCGCAAAGAACTTCATAATTATATTATACAATATAATTAACATAAACCTTGATATAAATCCCCTTACAAGTCACGAAACAAATAAAAAAGTTATGATCTGGCTACTAGCACAGGACTACGATGCAACTGAAATTGTACTGCAATAGAAATAGGTACAATGAAACATTCTTGGTATTCACTCACGTACAAACATACCCCACACACGCACACACTCCCCACACAAACATTACACACTCTCACACACCCCACACAAACATAACACACTCTCACAAGGCACTTTACAACAACAACATAGAATTTAGGTTTTCTGAAATGTGATTCTTCTACACTTTAACTTTAATTTAATATTATATATTTGTTACCTAAAACCTTGCAAGTTGTAACTTAGCAGGATGAAGTCACTGACTCCTGAAACACAGGTATAATGCCTAGCTCTGGAGTCAGGGTCATATTATGTTTGTACCAGGTTTATGACAATAAAAAATTATTTATTATTATTATTCTCTATGAGTAAGAAGGGAACAACAATAACAATAGCTACGGAAGTCGCCATTTCTAATCTTAGGTAAAAAAATAGACACCGATCGTCTTCCGACGCTCGGGGAATACGACCGTTGCCGAACAGTGACGTAGATTTCTATGCGCATTATCACTTTGGGAGACCTGTAAGTTAAAGAAAGAACGAAACTAAAGCTTGGTACAGGCTGGGCTAGTGACTGCTCATAACGGTACATTTCCACCAGAACTATGCGAGGAAGCTAAGCGGTGAGTGAGGAAAAAATTTACCAATAGGATCGTTTGCTTTTCTTAACTTAGTTCAAGTCAGGTCTGGTGGAAATGAGTTTAATGATGCGAAGTTTTGTATATACACAGTAATACACACTGAAGCGAGGAATGCAAGCGAAAGATGCAAGTAGCACTCCTTTCCCCTCGCCGCACCCCGCTACCCGAGTGCGCAGTATTGCTTAGCTTGCATCGCGTATCTTACTCGCTCCGCTATACGACTTAGCTTTGGTAGACATAGACTCTTAGGCTTAATATTTACTTCGTTGACGAATCTAAGCGTGAATTCATGCTTCCAACTGTTAAAATGCAGTGCTATTTGAAATTAGCTTCGATTCGTGTCTGAATGTAAGCCATAGTGTCATAGCTTAGCCTTGCCCTCGTTCACTGCTTAGTTTCCTCGCACATCGTTGGTGGGAAGTCATCCTTAGGCAAATCCTTCGCTTTTTGAGTTGAGTAAATACGTAAGAAACCTAAGAAAAACCAACGAACAAGACTCTTTCACGTTCATGGGCCTATAGCCTGTAGCAAGCCTTAGTTTTTTTAATTTCGTTTAGCAATTAGGCAAGTATGAGCTTCTTATAATTGTCTTGGCAAAAAGCATGTAGTGGGTCTCCCGTACCTCTTTATTATGTGGTTCAACATATACGAGCATGATCCAACAATAACTAGCAGTCTAGCACACGACTATCATGCCATTACAGACATTGACCTGTAAGCTAGGCTTAGGGACCTACAGGTGGCTGCTGCAACCCGTCAGGCACGGCGTTGCTGATCTGCAAAGTCATACGACAGTTAATCTTTTATCAATGTTGTGTATTTTGTCCATTTTGGATACTAAAGAAAACGGCTGTTACATTCATTTTGTCGAGCAGCATTGATCAAAATGTGTGCAACAGCAGATTATTTCGCGAATTCAGTGTTGATAAAAGTTGTTTAAATAATGATGATTGTGTATATATTGTGTATATATTGGTAGTGCCTTTGTACTATTCATTTCTATGTATTTTAATTTTATTTATCTGTGTGTGCATAAATTTAATAAATAAAAAAATAAATAAAAATGATTAGAATCACTCATTTTAGTATTCCCTTTCCGTCTAACCTTGTAGTATCTTAAACTTAAAACAAAATTGATACTTCTGTCTTTAGTTACTGAAAAATGATATTTGCAAAAATCTAAAGAGCTTCGTTTATGAATTCATAGGGGACTCGTTTGATCAGAGTTGGATATTTGTCTCAGAAGTTGTTCAAACAATTCCAAGGACTTTAAGGATAAAGTAACACCGCTGCTAAATGCTAATGTAAACTTTTGTCTAACTTTAGATAGAACATTTTACTAAACAAAGGATTTGAATCATGAAACTACATAGTAATAAATACTACTTGACAACTTTTATCTAATAGTAGTAAAAATACTACTTATCACAAAACAAAACAATCAGGTTGTTTGTCAGACAAATTCAGATTTCAATATACTTATAGCATTTGATGTAAATTATACTTAAAACTCATGTTACGGTGGATAGTTGTATCAGGTATAACCTTTAATACGATATAATGGAGATCCACTCAACTTGAGGGGATACAGAGCGTGAAGATAAGCAGCTTATTGTTATCAGAAACGTACAACAACCAATAACCATGTAACTATTTAATTGTATCCACACTAGAGATGAAATGGATATAATTATGGCGACTATCCGGTCTCCAGCCTATGCGGCCTCATTTGACTATCCGGTCGGATACAGTATAATAGGTCACCGAATACCGGATTTTTAATATTTATTATGAAAGTTTCATGACTTTATTTAATTCATGTAGGTATAAGTTGTTTACTGTAGACTAAACGTAGTGGTTATATTCTCTTTGCTGTAGACACAAATTAAACTAAGTACAATATCTTCAAATTAAAACGACGTTTATTATTCATTTTTAACAAAAAAAAAGTAGTTCTCTTAGAGGGGCAAATTATGGTGAATAAACAACAATTTATCTGCGTTAGGAGCATAAGCCTAAGAATCCTCCTGATCGTCCGTGCCTAGCCTTAGTGGGCTCGCTGATCTAGAAAATTAATTTTTGCTAACGCAATTTGAGAAACTAGTTTATTCAGAATCACGAGGAGAGGATAGTATTTTTTTTATTCTTAAAATTATATGCTTTTAGAGTTACTGTAAGTTACAGTTGGTAAGTGAAGAATGACGTACAGGGCCTACCTGATGCACAGAAACTGAACGAGCTGAACTTCCTGGACCTTAAGGACCTATTCACGATCTGCTGATGTACTGAACTTAACCATATTAACCAAATTGAGATGCTATTTTTTTTTAACAAAAGTATCGTTATATACGGTACGGTACGACACAGTCGATGGCAAATGTTCGGCCGAATATTTGGCCGCCGAATGTCCGGCTATCCGTCTTATAAGATGGCTGAATATCCGGTATCCAGCCAAACAGCTATCCGTTTCATCTCTACCACACATTATATTACAAAAGTTAATTAGTCAGTCTGTCTGTGCGCATTCATCTACAACACTAATGTCTGGCTGTTCGTTGGCTACGTTTTCACGGCTGTACTAAACCAAGCCGATTATTATGAATGATAAGAGGAAGGTACCTAAAATATATAGCATAATTTTCATCTCGGAAAATTAGAAACGCGCATCAAATATTTCACCTTCAGCGTTAGTTATTGCTACAGTGTCTGCTTCCAAAATAAAAGCAATATAAATATGGCTACACTTATTTCTGCGTAGATGTAAATTTATTTTGGTAAAATGTGTAGAAAATAAATAAATGTGTCATCCAGATTTATTAATAGTTATCATCTACTAGCACTTATGTATTTTTGTTGAATGATAAATTATTCTCCGCAAATTAAATACAGGCCGTAATTACATAAATCCATCTAATTACCACGTTTTTATTAACTTGCTTTCAGTTGTGTCTGTCTGTTCGGTACAAATTTTGCAACCGATTTTAAACTAACTTGCCGATGAGCTAGAGACTTGAAACTTTAAACCTAAGCTTTAAACATAGCTCAAGACTGGATTACAATATAATATTAACTTTAAACATAGCTCAGGACTGGATGACAATATAATATTAACTTTCGTTTTAAAAACGTGGCATAAAAAAACTTTTAAATCAAATTATTGTCCTGTCTTATGAAACAAGAGGAAAAAAAATAGGTATTCCCTATTAAAAGGAAATCCTAGTTGTTATTTTGTAGGAACGCTGACTATAAATACTCGTAGTACCTAGTCCAGTAGGTTTGTCTTTCTTAATACGTTGTGGTTATGGATCAATAAAGTCAATTATGCGACGTAGGAGCCGCTAGAAAAATGCGACAACGTGATTCATTTCATCATGAGTGACATGACCACAATATACCATACCTACGCAGTTTTTGTGATTTTAACAGTGTGTAATTATAACTCGTCATTTTAATTGAAATTGATTAAAAATATCGGCATTATACAGAATAGTAGGTACTAAAAAGACGTGCTCAAAATCATTACGATCATTTACAAAATCATGATATCCAATTTTGGACCGCATCGCAAACCACAAAATTCTGAGTGGGTGCGGTTAATCATCATAATTCTATAATGTTCACAATTATTTATCTTATTTCGAGGAACAATATTCCCACGCGATAGGAACCTCGTGGGCCCGCCAGGTTTGGCCTCATCGTGGCAGATATCCGCCGGAGGTTTTTATCACACTACGTCCATATATCTCTCATATACTATCGGCTATATTTGTTTAACATGTGGATCGGATAATACGAAACCCACTCATGAATTTGTGCTAACAAATCTTGAGTATAAGTTACAGTTATTGAAAATATTGACAAAGAAATACTGAATCTATGCACTATCTTATTGGTTTTAAATCTATCACAAAACATATTGATAAAAGTTTTATATCATCGCTTTAGACTACTTTAGAGTAATGTAAGTGTAAAACATTCTAAAGTACATTTACCTGAAAGTCCTCCATATATCGAAGCACATGACGTTGAGCCAGAAGAAACTCGTTTGGAATGCGTAGTAAACGATGAACGCTGAAAAATATAAATAAACGTAAAAAACTAAATCAAGAATCCACATTGCGGAGTTGAAATGATTCGGCATCGATACACTAAAGATAAAAAAATATACATAATAAACAATAACAAATTAGAGGTGCGAAATGGTAAAAATAACAGGTGGGATTTATATAATTGAAATGTGGGTCAACTACAAAGACTTTGACGTATCAGAAAGAAAATAAATAATTTTATATTACAACACCAAATCTTCACTGCTCCAAGTGGAGCAAGGGTAGAGTATCCGTTGAATTTGTTCATATACGCAGATTCTAATACCCACATACAGCATACCCCATTTACCATTTGCTTTGAGGCTGAATGCTAGTGGGCGGATATGAGCCGTGTGTGAAAGACACCCACGACTGAAAAACGGGAATGGTATATAATTATGTAGGTATGTATGTAACCTAATCCTAATGTGGCCCTGTGAGAACAATTCCCTTTTGATCATGTAGGTAATTATACCGTATCGTAAATTACGTGTGATTAATCTAGTTGGTTTCAGGTTCTTTTGGTCTTAAATGAAATTAATATACACTGTTGGCTTCTTACAAACATCCGGGCAAAGGCACAAGATCAGAGTGATTAGCTTGCTGCGCTTAGGGTCTTACTTACTTAGTGTTTTGTCACACAAAACAAATATTGGAATAATATCCATGTCCATTCCAATATTTATAGGATCTGTGTGTTTGTGTATGAAATATTTGTATCCGAAAACCAGGGTCCTAACTCTCGCGTTATAGAGATAAATGTCTAATTCGAGATAATCTCTAATTTTAAATCTCTACGAAAAATGTCGCTGGTAATTAGCGTCTAATCTAGTCATGTTAACTGCTTTGAACCACTCTTTGTATTTAGAGGTATTTAGAGCGATAGGCGTAGACATATCTCTAACGTGACATTCTGAGAATACGAAAATTTCTTTTCAATCGACATTCGCCATCTCGTTTCGACATTATGTCGAGTTCGAGATAATGTCTACGACGCGAGAATCACCCCCCCAGCACGATGCAAGAGAAATGCTAGGGATTGTGCAAGAAAAGGAGCACCTTCTCTTTTTATGAATGCAAAAATTCGGTTCGGATTTTGTCGACCAACTGTGTTGCTATGCTGGTCGCAACATGTATGCTTCATATATCTATAGACACATACATCTTTTACAAAATGCACTGAACGAGAACCATCTGGCAGGCTGACATGCTATTTCTTTCTTTCATTCCCAAATCAATGGGGAAATAAATCTTGCAATATTGCGTAAATTTTCAGCAGTTACCGAGAAGTGGTAGACGTTTGACGCAAACGATGCGAACCGTGTGTGCATTTACAAACAAATATTCTATTGATTACAATACAAAACGTTTCGAGGTGGGTAATTTTGTTAGGTTCACTGTATAAGAATTTAATATTTGACTGAAATCGTATACACAAAGGCCTTTAAACATTGCTGTGCTGTATACTTTCCTACTGTGCCTCTAATCAAACAGCGAAATATCTCTGCTTATAATAATAAAAAAGTACTTTAAATTAGGCTATTTTAAAGTCAGCTTTGTGTGTACATAAATAAATGAGTATACTAAGTAAACAATTTAAACGCTTATAAATATATATATAGTTTGATGACGTGAGGAGGAATGAGGAGTATGTTAGGAGGAATAATTTAAGTATGGATGTGGATGGCTATAAGAAAAGAGGCAGACCGAAGAATACATGGATGGATTGTGTGAAAGATGAAAGAAAGTGAACACGGAGATGACGGCTAATAGAGATGTATAGAAGGAAAAACATAACCCTCCTTCTGGCGCAGTCGGGTAAAAATACATGCTGTGGCGACCCCAAATATATTGGGATAAGGGCAAGAGGATGATGATAATAAAGTTCATGACGAATTCGGCTTGTATCCACATAATATAGGAATGACTAATTTATTTATTTATTGCTGCATAAAGGAAGCATTAATGAAATTAATATTTAATGACGACTAAATAATTTACATTTGTGTAGGTACGTTTTCATTGAAGTATCCGGCCAGTCATTTCGGCTACAGTCAGATATGACCACTTGTGTGACTCATAAATAACACAACATATTTTTTTTTGTTCCTTAATAAGTACGTACGTTTTATTGATAAGAACCTACCTACATAGTATATAATTAGTACTTGAAGTACTTCACCACATATTATTACGCTAAACTTCGTTCAATAAGACATCACGCACTCTTGTGTCCCGAAAATAAAACGCCTAAAAAAGTCTCCGGATTTTTGTTTTTAATATTGTTGTAACTTTCTTATACCTATTTACAATTAATATTTTAGTATGCCGCTCTACGTGGCTATTATATTCTATAAGTCAACATCGAGCTCAAGAGAGCTGAAGACAGGGGGCTTAGTACAGTCGTCTGCATGACAGTGGTAACACTTGAATTAGAAAACCGCCCTTACTACTTACGAAATAAAGACACTGTCAATGTCGAACTGTTACCACAGACGTACGATCGACCGTACGACTTTGACACATACGAATACTTTCATAGTTTTGGTCGACTTTCATTCATAAATCAGTAGTTCTTCCTCGTATTCGCCAGGGGCGCTACGCTACTGATTTATGAATGAAAGTCGACGAAAACGATGGACGTATTCGTAAGTGTCAAACTCGTAGGGGGCCCCTGCATCCGCAGTGAAATCTCTCATTTCGTATTTTTCTTCCTACTTTTCATTGCAGATAGATACAGAAGTGAGTTTGCTAGTGAGTTCTTACAGAATAGCACTGCTCTCAGGACGCGTTCCGCCAGCACCCTGAGCGGCCCAAAATCCCACTTTTCATCCATGTAGCCAATTTGGCGCAGTAGAAGAAGCGCACAAGGGCAGCGAGTGACTGCGGATTGTAAACCACCGTTTTTCTACGTTCTGATTTTTTCAGCCCAGTCCCGCTTTTTTTGGAACGTCCTTATCACGGCTTGCGGTAGTTGTGATTCGGAAGAAAATGTAAGGTCAGGTCAGATTTTAACTATTAAATAAAACGCCGCGAACATCGTTCAAAACGGGGGGGTCCCCTGACCGCACAAGTTTTTTATGCCCGATTTGTTGGAAAAACGGATCTGGCGACGCTACTCATATGCATAATCGATAGCTGTAACCTGCAACGCCTATCTGTGCCAAGCCTATCATGATCCAGTTGTTTGCCAAATCTCTGGAAGTACGTAAATGAGCTTCCTATTTTGGGAATTTTGTCAACTCTGAATAAATATTTACTGTCTCATAATGAATTGCATGTTTCAACCGTTCAATAAACTAAAATATAAAATCTTGTATCCATATCTCATCATTTCAGCCGAAAGACGTCCACTGCTGGACATAGGCTTTCCCCAATTAAGGGGGGGATATGCTATAATCGCCACGCTTGGTAGGTGGGTTGGCGATCGCAGTTGGTTGGTTAAATACTCAGAGAACGCTGCTGCCCATCCTCTGGTGGAACCCTTAGTCGCCTTTTACTTGTATAAGTAAAAGAGAGCTATAGTTAAAAATAAATTAAAAGTAAAAAAACTTCATTAAAAACAAGCTTTCATTTAAATGCGCTAAAAATAATAAAATAAACTTAATTATAGATTTGTATGTGTATGGTGTGGAAATTAGCAGAATATGGATTTAATAAACATGGCACTTTTTTTATTTCCATGAATGATTAAATAAAATAGTTGAAAGTGAATAATATAAGGAGATTGGCAGGAGCACAAAGGTAACCGACATAGCCCGAAGAATTGCCAAACTTAACTGGCAGTGGGCGGGGCACATTGCTCGCAAAACGGATGGCCGATGGGGCCGTAAAGTTCTGGAGTGGTGACCGCGTACTGGAAGGCGCAGCGTGGGTAGGTCCCCCACACGGTGGACCGACGACCTGGTGAAGATCGCGGGAATCTGCTGGATGCGGGAAGCGCAGGAAATGTCGTTGTGGCGATACTTGGAGGAGGCCTATGTCCAGCAGTGGACGTCTTTCGGCGGAAATGATGATGATGATGAATAATATAAATCCTAATAAATTAGAAGTGTGAACTATGAACCGGCAAACCATTACATCATGAAGATGAAATAAGATCAAAATATAAAGTGATTGCGATCAATTGTCTGGGTCACATTAGTTTGTTAACCTCGAGTGATGTGTGAATCGCACACTGCAGTGCCGTAGGCCAGGGATGGTGAACCATTGGCACGCGTGCTACAGATGACACGCCACCAGAAATTGTGAGCACGGGGCAGTTAAGCTAATCTTTTAAATTATATCTTTTTCCCTAGAAAAAAAGTTAACTTAGAAGATTTTAATAATAAAGTAGTCAAAACTTAGTAATAGTATAGTATAGTATAACGGGCTGGTTTCCGCAACTGCACATCTAAGCGCGTTTTTTGCGTACGGTAGTCGAAACTTAGAGTAATTAGGCTAAGAACCTCAGTAGTCGCACGCGGAGTGTAGCAAATTCAAGTTGGCTTTATAAAGCTACGTTTAGTACCTAGACCAAAGCCGAGTCTACTGCGACAAAAATCTAACAAAACATGTTGATATTTTGTTCAGGCTAATCAAATGCGGCCAAACAGCTAGGCCACGGCCCCTTTTTGATAGAAAAAGATGTTAGATGTTAGAAATAACAAAAATATAGTCGCAGGAGACATTCAACAAACATTTACGTGCCGCTTGCACGCTAACATCGATTGTTTTTGTGCTTCAAGTTAGAGCGGAACTTTGAATGAAACTATCACACTATTAATACGGATTATTATTATTACGGATTTCACTTGCCGAGAATATTGTCAATGTTTTTTAATTTGTGCTTGAGCCATTCTTGTTTACCGGAGAAGTTGATACAAACTATAGTCGTCCCAATAATTAAAAATAAAACTGGTGACTGCTCAGAGGTATCCAACTATAGACCAATCTCTCTGGCTACAATTATGGCTAAGGTATTGGACAGTCTGATTGATCGACAATTAGAGGCGCACTTGAAATTGAACGATGCGCAATTCGGTTTTAGAGCGGGCCTCTCAACTGAGAGTGCTATTTTGTCGCTTAAGCAGACTGTCCATTACTACACTTCTAGGAAAACTCCAGTTTATGCCTGCTTCTTAGATTTGTCAAAAGCATTTGACCTGGTGTCGTATAACAAACTATGGGAAAAGCTACATGATACCAGTGTACCCAGGGAAATAGTGTCAGTGCTAATGCACTGGTATGATCAGCAGAAAAACCAAGTAAGATGGGCGGGCATACTCTCGGATGAGTACAAGCTAGATTGTGGAGTGAGGCAAGGAGGGTTGTCCTCTCCTCGTCTCTTTAACTTTTACATGAACGACCTGATCGAGGGGCTCCAAAGCACTAGAATTGGCTGTCATATAGACGGCGTGTCTATTAATAATATAAGTTACGCAGACGATATGGTGCTGCTGAGCCCTTCGATCGGTGCGTTAAGAAAGCTTTTAAATATCTGTGAGTCCTATGCGGAGACCCATGGGCTCAAATACAACACAAAGAAATCCGAAGTTTTATTATTTAAGGCAGGTGCCAAATGTTACGAGAATGTACCAGACGTTCTCTTGTGTGGTACTGCCCTAAGTAGAGTAACAAAGTTTAAGTATTTGGGTCACTGGGTCACAGATAACTTAAAAGACAGTTTTGATATTGAGAGAGAGCGCAGGTCGTTAGCTGTCCGATGTAATATGTTGGCTCGCAGGTTTGCACGGTGTACAAAACAAGTAAAGGTCACGCTGTTTAAAGCATACTGCCAATCCTTTTACACGTGCAGCCTGTGGGTGGACTATACACTGAGGGCATATAGCGACCTGCGTGTACAGTATAACAATGCGTTCAGGATGCTGATGGGGCTGCCGCGTTATTGCAGCGCCTCCAGCATGTTTGCTGAGGCGAATGTTGACAGCTTCGCTACAGTCATGCGTAAGCGGTGCGCCTCCAACTTAACGCGCATGCGTGGCAGTACCAACAGCATCTTGTGCGTATTGGCGGACCGGTGGGATTCTCCGATGCTTGAGCGCTGGATACGACTGCATGCAGTGAAGTAACCACGCGCCCTGGTATCGGATATTCCGCCCGGTGCTGCGGTTTTAGAATTAAGGTTTTGTTGTGTTGTAGTTACTAACAGTAGTTTATAAGTGTTTTGCTGTATTACTAACAATAATTATGGATTATGTCCGAAAATAAAGATTTATTATTATTATTAATCATTTCTTAGGTTTTCGCGATCACTACATTTTATAATTAAACAAAGTTTAACCGGATTATATCGTGTATATTATTTAAATTGGTTTTCCTGATGTTTCGAAAGCTTTGCAGCATTTCGTGGTCGCAGGTAGACTAAGATGACAAGCGTCTTTTCAGATATTTAAAAAAAAAAATTTAATCTAACGTACAATATTATTAATTAAAATCGTTTCGATGCACGCAGTAATCACTCACAATATCATTATCTTTTACAGTGTTGCGTGCTGTTTTAGACTTGATTATTTTTAGGACTGGGTTCCAAACAGGTGGTAGCTGCCACTCCAATACCTACTCTAAAAGTCAAAAATTTAAAAAAAGTAATACATACATAATCAGCCCATTACTGTCCCACTGCTGGGCACGGGCCTCTTCTCAGTATGAGAAGGTTAAGGCCTTAGTCCACCACGCTGGCCTAGTGCGGGTTGGTGGACTAAAAAGTAATATTAAGTTTTATTTAAACTACTTTTTCTTGTAGTACACGATTGAAACTTTACAATTTGTATTTATTTTACCTATAATTTTATTCATATCCTTTATCTATCGCAACGCCTTATTTATGCCCTTCCCTAGCCCATTCGCTGGCAAGACGCCCTAGCTAATCGATGTCAAAAAAGTTGTAATCATCATTAAAATCATTCTTTATATTAAATTTTTCATACAATTCATTTCCACTAACCTAAGGTTATTTAATTTTGTTGGAAAGTTAATTTATATGACCATTTTATTTGAAAAAAAATATGGCTATTTTAATGTACAAAAGTTCGACATCCCTGCCGTATAGGCGGTCCAATGTCTGGTAGGAGGAATGACATAATACATTTTAGGCAAGTGTTTTGCCAAGATGATTGGCCCCAGCGATTATTTCGACCCAAGTGGTCTCATAGAAAGGATCATAGAATAATTCTATGCTTTCCATAGAATAGGATAATGAATGCTTCTTTACGGCTTTTAATGCATTTCAACCGACTTTAGAATCGCACGACAAGGATTCGCATCGTTTGATTGATCGCACCAAAAAGATTTACGGCCAAAATTAATATCCAATCTACCCACGATTTGCCCTACTCGAGATAGGAAATTGACATAAGCTCCATACAAAATATGTCAAATTTCTATATCTAGTGTAAATCGTGGATAGATTGGATATTAATTTTGGCCGTTAAAAATCCTAGTTTTTCGATTAATCGAAATGTGCGATTAAACCACGCGTCCGGCAGGTTATGGAAAGTGATTATCACCGCGTATGGGAAGCTACAACACCTAATGTAGTTTCTGACGAGTTAAAGAAGACCTTAAGAAACTTTCAAGTCCTATGAGTCTGTAATTTCTCTTCAAAACAGAACAAAACAATGCTGCTTGCAGAAATAGGTGTCATAATTTATTTTCCTCGAATGAATTTATTCATAATGAGCTATACACTACAAGTAGTACCTAAACTACGTAAAAAAATCTACACATTTGTAAGCGCGGCGCGAATATAATGTGCGCGCAAGTTAACGGTGACGTTTTTTCTTGGTTCATCCCCGGCGGCCGAGCGCGCATATGACACGCGCCGCTATATAGAAGCTTTGCTTCAAAAGTAACGTGGAGAACAACGAAAAGCAACATGTTTAGTAGAACTATAAATAGTGTATTTATATTTAGTTAGTTAGTTATAAATTATAGTAATTTAAAAAAAAATCATATCCCATAACCATGTGGGGTGTCAAAATAAAGGGCTCGAGGAGACAATTCTAAAGACATGGTCCCGACTGCTACAATTAATTTGTAGTCATAAATTGAACATTATGCAAGTGTATCAAATGATTATAAACTAATATTGTGTACCATGTTGAATAAAATTAGGAGCAACTCTTATAATATTACCTGTCTTTCGGCTGAAATGATGATGATGATATTATCTAGATTTCTATGGTATGGTTGTTAAAGGGCACTCAACAGTATAATAGAAAATATTCCTGGACGAGTAAAAATTCGTTCCTTCTCATACAGCACAGACCAGTAAGCCTCTAGACGCCGATTAGCCGGATACCCCCGGTCGCCAAGCATATGCAGTAGCACTGTAATATATCATACACCCACCGCCAATCGGGACGTCACTACGTCACCCATCATATTCATACCACCGAACTTTTGAGCCGACCAATCATAACGCGCCGTCCGCCCCCTGACCCCCGCTAACATTTTACGACTGTGTTCTCAAGCAAAACTTTGTTTATGCGGCGTCTTGAGGCTTACTGGTCTATGTCATACAGAGAAGGAACGACTCCATCAGGAAAGGCCTCCTTGCCATGCAGCGTTGGTAACCACAATCTAATATTATGTTTGGATGGGCCATTTATCGCAATTTAGAAGAAGTATAAAAATTTACCTGCTTTTTGGAAGATGTAGGTTGAGTAGATTAAGTTGGCTTATCAACTCAACCTATCGCTGTCCACTGCTAAACATAGGCCTCTCCCAAGTTGCACCACAAAACTCGGTCCTCCACCTTCCCGCGCTACCATCTTCGAGGTCGTTGGATTAAGTTGGTTAATTAGCTAAATAAGGTCAGTCTACTTTGGTTTTTTAGACCTGCCTCGTTCACGTATTAAAACGTTTAAGATTCAAAGCTGGCATGAACCCAAATATATTCATGGAACCGGTATGAATGGTATGAATTTTCATAAGTTCCGTCTCTCCTTAGGGACTGGCCTAATAATAAAAGTTATTTGTTTTAAGGCCTGCACGAAAATTTAATTATTGTCTGACTTAATTTAGCTTGTGAATTAAATTATTTAAATGAACTTTTTGCCCAGTCATTAAGAAAATAATATTGTAATTAAAAGCTTTGCGTGTTACTTACGTGCACGAATTGTGTTGCCACTGACCAGTATATACTGGCCGATGGCAAAATATTGAATTAACTTTAAATGTACTAAATATGACGTATTGTTGACATTTTGCTTGGCATGCAACGCCACCACGAACTGCCAAGATATACAGGGTGCAGCAAACATGTTTTTAATTACATTAGCAGGTACTGTATCACAGCTAACACACTTTGGGTAATTACGTCTATTAGTAACTATACAGGGTGTGGTGCTGTTTCTAATTATCCAGGAAATTAGGCGTGATAAGTAGCTATAGGGGAAGGTAAAACCGATATTTTTACTGGGACAGCAAACAAAGTCGCTACTTAATCCTTGATTAGATGCTAATGACGGTCATTAGATACGTGAAGAAAAACACGGACAGACAGAGAGACTGTTCACAAGAATTTATTATCAAATTACTTAAGTAAGTAATCTCTTTTATAGAAATGGATGTTAACTACCTAATTACACTCTTGTTAGGCAGATTTAATCAAACATTTTATGAGCAGACGATAAAATCGGAGACGAGAATGGCCCCTGAGCTATTTGACCCAATTTTGCATAATTCCCTGAATTATCATAAAAGGGATTTCCTGCATTCATTAATATTTAACGATTAATCCTACCTAATACTACGGATTAGTACATAGTTACAACTTCGAACAGCCATTATTAATTTATTTTGTTCCTGTTATGTATGTGTGCGTGCGCACCCCTCCATACGCGCTCCTGGTATGTTATTGCTAACTTGTCGAAATTACATCAGTGCGTTTCTACCTAACGATTGTTTCACTTGTCCGCCCCTCCGTCCGCATACTTAACAGTGGCGACGAGAAAATACCCGCGATTATAATTATTATTAAAGTGTAATAATGACTAGTGTACAGTATGGAATTTTACATACTTTCGACCACGACACGCAGACGTGGAAGACGTACAAGGGTCGTATAGCCCAGTACTTTGTGGCTAATGGCATCGACGTGAAGACGGATTCTGCGGGCGAGAAAAGGAAAGCGATCTTACTGAGCGCACTCACTGAGGGTACTTTTAAATTGGCGACGGATTTAGTATTGCCTAAAGACATTGAACAGGTTCCTTACGAAGATCTCCTAACTTTGCTGGACAATCATTTCACCCCAAAATGTGTTGGGTTTGGTGAACGTCACAATTTTTACGCGGCCGCTCAGCAAGCAGGTGAAACTCACTCACAGTGGGCGGCGAGACTGCGGGGGTTGACTGCAAAGTGTGGCTTTCTAAACGTGGAGGAGGCTCTCCGCGATAAATTTATCATGGGGATGCAGCCAGGCCGGGAGAAGGAGAAACTCTATACAAAGGACCTCACCGACCTCACGCTGGCCAAGGTCGTCGAAATGGCGGAAAATCTCAGCTGCTCGCGCGCTGCTGCCGCGGCCAGTGCAGGAGCACTGCCGCAGGCGTCCGCGTCAGACCATCAAGTCTTCAAAATAAATAACGGGAAAAGTCGTAGTGTAAGCAAAGTGAGGTGCAATGTATGTGGATTTACTAATCATAAAACATCCGAATGTAGATTTGCAAACTATTCGTGCAAAAAGTGTCACGTTAAAGGCCACCTGCGTAAAATGTGCACGAAAATTAATTGCGTACAGGTGGATTGCGGTGACGGGGGTGAGGATGACGATGATGGTAAGTTTTATTATATTCGTTCGTTAAGGGGAGAACCCATGGTAGACACAGTATTTATTTATAACGTCCCATTTAAATTCCAAATTGATAGCGGTTCTGCGGTGACAGTAGTTTCAGAGTGCTTTTACAAAAGTAATTTTAAAGATGTGCCATTGTCAAGTACGTGTAAACAGCTGATGACATACAATGGGGAAAAAATAGTATGCGTTGGTACGTTGCCGTTACCAATGTGCTACATGGAGCAAACGCATACTATTGACATTTACGTGGTCCGAAACGGAGGCCCGCCGCTTCTTGGTAGGGATTTTATATCACTGTTTAACTTACAGTTGACGCCGGTCAATTTCTGTGTAGATTCAGATTTATGTATGAAGAATTTCCAACAACAATACTCAAAGTTATTTTCAGATAACTTAGGAACTTTCAACAAGTATAAAATAAAATTGTCGCTAAAAGAAGATGCAAAACCGGTTTTTTGTAAGGCACGCCCCGTAGCATTTGCGTTACGTGATAAGGTCGAGAAAGAGATCGATAGGTTGGTCGATTTAGGTATTCTTGAACCTATCGAATTTTCAGAATACGCATCTCCGATAGTTCCGGTTCTAAAGCATAATGGGGAGGTCAGGTTGTGTGCAGACTACTCCATAAGTATAAATAAACAGTTATTAGTAGAACAATATCCGCTTCCCACGACTAACGAACTGTTTTCAAAAATCCATGGGGGTCAACAATTTAGCAAACTCGATTTATCTATGGCATATAACCAATTTTTATTAGATGATGGGTCAAAAAACCTGACCTGTATAAATACTAACCGCGGGCTGTATAGATTTACGCGTTTAGTGTTTGGGTTAGCCAGCGCGCCGTCTATTTTCCAGCGCGCGATTGAGAGCTTGCTATCCGGTATAGACGGAGTGTTGTGCCTGCTTGACGATATTTTGGTAACTGGGAGGGATAGAAACGAGCATTTAAAAAGGCTGAATATTGTTATGAAGCGCTTAGAGGACGCAGGGTTGACATTACAAAAACAAAAGTGTAGTTTTTTTCAGGACGAAGTCAGTTATTTAGGTTATATAATCACTAAAAATGGGTTAAAAAAAGCGCCGGAAAAAGTAAAGGCTATGTTGGAAGCACCAGTTCCCACAAACGTGAATCAGCTACAGTCGTTCTTGGGGCTTATCAATTATTACAGGAGTTTCGTACCAAACGCATCCACTATACTCAGTCCTTTGTATGATTTACTAAAAAAGGGCTGTAAATGGATTTGGACTGATATTCATGACAGGGCTTTTAAGAAAATAAAAGAGTTAATGACATCGGAACAGGTTCTTGCTCATTTTGACCCGAACGCGAGAATAATATTGACTGTGGATGCTTCGCCTAGTGGCTTAGGAGCAGTTCTGTCACAAGTAGGGTTAGATGGTATTGAAAGGCCCATTTCATTTGTATCGCGTACTTTAAACTCGGCGGAAAAACGATATGCTCAAATACAAAAGGAAGCAACTGCCATTGTTTACGGTGTACGACGGTTTCATCAATATTTGTATGGCAGATCCGAACCGTTTATTTTACGAACGGATCATAAGCCCCTATTGACAATTTTTGGGCCCTATAAGGGGATACCGGAAATGTCAGCAAATAGGCTACAACGGTACGCGTTGTTCCTAAGTAGTTATAACTACAAAATAGAGTATGTGCGTAGCAATAATAACAGCGCGGATTACTTTTCACGCGCGAGCCTGCCGCGCGCATTGCACGCGTGCGCGTGCACCGAGCAGTGCAGGTGTTGCGACTGTGAAGTAGCGTACGACCGGGCGACTTATGTTTGTTTTGTTGTAGATGGAAGTATGCCCGTGACTTTAGAGAAATTACGCGAGCAGACAAAGAGTGACGTGGTTTTAAGGCTAGTTATAAATTTTATTTTGAATGGTTGGCCGCCAAAGGTCAACGACATAAGGTTAAAACCATATTATTTGTGTAGGACACAGTTATCTTATGAAAACGGATGCGTCATGAGAGGCCACAAAGTGGTTATACCCACAGGGTTACATCAAGTGATTCTAAAAGAATTACATTCTTCGCATTTAGGTATAGTGAAAACTAAGGCCGAAGCTCGATCAAGATTTTGGTTTCCGGGAATCGACCAAGCTGTAGAAACAATGATAGGATCATGTGACGTGTGTATTCAGCTTCGCCCTTCTCCGCCGCGCGTTTCGCTGGCACATTGGGAATTTCCACCTTGTCCCTTTTACAGAATACACATAGACTTCCTGGGCCCAATTAAAGGTTGTGTTTATTTAGTAGTGGTTGATGCACATACTAAGTGGGTAGAAGTGTACAAAATGAATATCGCTACTGATTCGTCGGCGGTGATTGGGAAACTATGTGATTTTATGTCAAGGTTTGGAGTTCCGAAAACCATCGTAAGTGATAATGGCACAGCTTTTTGTTCGCGGGAATTTGAACTGTTTTGTGCAACAAACGGAGTTTCACACATGACGTCACCAGTCTATCACCCACCTAGTAACGGCCAAGCCGAAAGTTATGTCAAGGTAGTTAAAAAGGGAATAAAATCTTGTCTTTTGTCGAGTCATACTGCAAAAGAAGTATCAGTAAAATTACTAAAATATCTCATGGATTATCGTAACTCTGTTCACACTGCTACCGGGTTGTCCCCTGCTGAATTGGTATTTGGTCACAAGTTAAGGTCGCGTTTAGATTTGATTAATCCCAATTCATCGGCACCCCTGTCACCGTCAGTATCAAATCGTGTAAAAAATCAACAGTGTACGCAAACTAAGCAACAAGAAAAAAATAAAACAAAATGTTTAAAAGAAAACGATATTGTATTATATAAAAAGTTTATTAATAAAGCAAGTTATACATGGTGTAAAGGCATCATACTTAAAAGACTTGGCAAAGTTTTGTATTTAGTTAAAGATCTAAACAATTCAGGAACTTGCAAAAGACACATGAATCAGTTGATGCGTTATAAAGGTACAAGTAATGAGGATAACGTACACTTACCTGGGTCATCTCCTCCGCCATCGCCGCCGCCGCTGCCGTCGTCGTCATCGCTGCCGCCGTCGTCGTCGCTGCCACCGTCGCCGGTAACATCTCGACCGTCGCCGTCATTTTCTCCGTCACGGATTGCGTCGGATACGTCTGAACCCCAGCCCGAATCCTGCTTACCAAATATATTGCCGAGCAGTTCGGCAAGGGGGAGAAGAGCAGAATTGTACGAGCGACGTATTTCTTCGTCGTCGAAGGAGGACGAATCCGAGAACGATATTCAACAGTCTCATGAGGATCAACAGCAGGCTGGTTCTAACGACGTAGATGTTGAAACAGCGGTGAGACATTCGAGTTCGGAGGATGAGTTTCACGAAGCAGGAACTGAACTTGATACCCAGATGGCACAAGCCGCACAACTTGATCCAATTATCGATACACCAAAGAGAACGTTACGTAAACGCCCCGTAATCAGTTATAAAAAGTATTATTAGTGTTTTGTATCAATTGTTAGTTATTTAAGAAGGTATTATTGTAATAGAGGGAGGAATGTTATGTATGTGTGCGTGCGCACCCCTCCATACGCGCTCCTGGTATGTTATTGCTAACTTGTCGAAATTACATCAGTGCGTTTCTACCTAACGATTGTTTCACTTGTCCGCCCCTCCGTCCGCATACTTAACAGTTCCTTGATACTTTTTGTTTGCCTCGAACTTCAAACTTTGATCGTACTGTTATAACCCTGCTTTTTTATACGTAGCAAAAACAAATGTAAGGAATGCATTTCTGCATTCATAAAGGTCCTTTGTGTAACTAAGATTTATGGGCAAGCGGCTGGCGCCAGCGCCAAAATGTCAAGAGGAACCCTTCAGAGTTCAGGTAGTAATCTGTGCCTTCAGTCTCATTCCAACATCTACTAGAGCCACACGTTTTTCATTGTTTTGTTATTTTTGTTCTATATCCTAATTAAATTTTTGTGGTTAAACTATCTATATTATTTTGAAAAGCCTAATCCGAACCACGGTCTAACAGTACGAAGAATCGGGTAGTAAACTGATAAAATACTCCAAAATGTTGATATCGAAACACGACGAAATTGGTGATTTTATGGACTATAAAACATGTTATAAATCCAAGAGTTAAGTGTTTTCATCGAACTGAAAATAATTACCAATAAAACTAACTCCTGGATTTTATCGGGTCAAATAAATAAACCAATATGCGAACTATTTGTTAGTAGACTATTAAAATGAATCATTGGGAGGAATTCACCATCATAGCTCTTATTGCCTCTTCGTTATAGAGCTGTTATTAGCCTTAGACAGAGACTTTATTGCACACACCAACAAAAGAAAATTACAGTAATAAATAAATACAAAAAATACAATACAATTGGCGGATTTTAGTAGCTACAACGCTGCACGGACTTTCAAAGAATTTAAAAATTTGACTAGGTGGCGAATTACCCGAAAAAAACTTACCCGAAAGAGTGAATAGCCACTTCTTGAATTTTTAATAAACGTTAGGGGTCTGTTCAACTGAACCAAAACGTATGGTGGGGTAAAAAGACACCTTTTTCTTTTTGTAAAAATTGAAGCGGTCGAATTACCCGAAATCAACTTTACGTAGTCATTCAGTACAGTTGGCAAAAAAGTGTTTGTGTATAGGGAATTAAAATCAAATACGTAATCGTAATCGTATACGACAGCAAAATATTTTTTTATTTCAAGCACACAATAATCATAATTAGAAAACATAACATACAAAATCATCATGCCAACAATAGAACATAGAACATGGAAATGTCACATTAATAGTGTCACAATCACTAGTAAAAATCTACTTAAAAAAAGATAAATTTTTCGAAAGTAGAAGAGAAATAGCAACTATATCACAATCAAATAATCTAGTCTAAATCTTGATTATGATAGTTTAAGTATCACAATCCAGTATCACAATAATAAGAACCATAATCGAGTATCACAAAAAAATAACACAAATGTAGGGAACAGCTGATATTTTTATCGCGATTTCAGGGTTGGTCCTATACTAAAAGTTGTTCATACTGATGAGTACAATGACCCCTTAAGAGGTTTTCAGTTATTACAATAACACGTTGTATAACAATTAAAAGTAATCTTAAAGCCGCGTCTCCTGGGACCATATTTTTATTATTTCTAACATCTAACACATGTTTTCCTAACAAAATGGGGGCGTGGCCTAGCTGTTTGGCTACATTTGATTGACCTTAGCAAAATGTTAACGTGTTTTGTTAGATTTTGTTTGGTCACAGGAGACACGGCTTAACACAAACATCACAACATTATCTATAATATGTTGTACAATTGTACATAAACATAAGACACGTTCCTATTTATTTATTTTATGTTTGACTTTAAAATTCAAATTAGGATATTTACTATCCACCTTATGTAAATATTTTGTTCTATTAATGATACAGGAGCATTAAATTTTTTAGAACTAGTTAAATTAGTCGTTCCGGAAATGAAAAAAAAAACTCTCTAAATTAATACAAAACTAACTCTAAACTAAACTCTACTCTAAACTATATCACAAAATTTGTCCCGATTCTCTTTTTTTGTATTATATTAATATACAATGTGTTATTGAAATAACTGAAAACCTCTTATGGGGTCATTGTACTCATCAGTATGAACAACTTTTACTGTGAGACTAAACCTGAAATCCCGAAAAAAAATCAGGTGTTCCCCACATTTTGTTAATTTATGTTAACACAAATGTAGGCAACAGCAATTTTATTAATTAATATCTGTGATTTATGCACCATTGTCACACTAATTCACATTTATTTATGACTAAACGACATATTCTAAAATTATAGCATTTTCCTATTTCTGTTACACGGTTGAGTTTTTTTCTGACTGTACTTAATGTGTTAAGTTGAATTCGGGTGATTTGACCGCTTCAATTTTTACAAAAAGAAAAAGACGTCACTTCACCCCACCATATATTTCGGTTCAGTTGAACGGACCCCTAACTTATATTAAAAATACAAGAGGTGGCTATTCACCCTTTCGGGTGAGTTTGTTTCGGGTAATTCGCCACTTAAGTCAAAAATTTATGGTAAGGTTAATTTAGGAAGCTAGAGACGTGAAAATTTATACTGAAAGAGAAACAGTGAATGAAAAAATATTATACAAAGAAGCGAGGCATAAAATAAAATACATGTGAATTAATAATTAAATTGCATATTATATCTGAAGCAAAGACATTTGTATACTGACGTAATAGACCAGATCTGAAGGCCAATTCTCGTTATAGATACCTATGCTTAAAATATAGTTCCTTGAAATATTAATGTATAGATTTCAGTAATGAAATACTAGATACATTTGTCAATGTTGTAAAATGTAAATCTCATGACAGCAGATGTTCCTGTTTGATTTGTAGTAGCTTCTTAAATCGTAGCTGTTTGACGTTTAGTTGCGACATTTATGACACAAGTTCGGAACTGTATTTTGAACATTTTTTAATTACGAGAATTGGCCTTTTACTTTTTGTTGCAAATTCTATATGTATACTACATATATAATAATATTATAAAGAGGAAAGATTTGTTTGTTTATAATCGATAAATTCTGAAACTACTGAACCGATTTTAATAATTCTTTTACCATTAGAAAGCTTCTTTATCCAGAAGAAACATAGGCTATAGTTTATTTCAAAACGCGGGCAAAGAGGCTCTATTCTAAGAAGAAGCCCGTGCCCACAAGTGGGATAGTAAAGGACTGATGATGATGATAATGAAGACTCGGGCGAAGCAACGGGAAATGCCTTGTTTTCTATAAATAACGTACTGCAGTGTCGTGGTTACTGATTTAACGCGTAACTGATTTGCATTTGACCATTGTTACTAAAAATAATTCTAAAAAAAAACCTGTATTGATTTGCTAACGATATTAATAATCAATCTAATTCAATATCTTCGATTTCAGTTTTTCAATACATACATACATACATACTTTTGGGACATTTTACACTACACCATCTAGTCCCAAACTAAGCAGAGCTTGTACTATGGGTACTAGACAATGGATACAATACTTATATACTTTTTTTTGTTGTAAATACATACTTATAATACATATGAAACACCCAGACCAACACAAACACTTATGTTCATTACACAAATATTTGTGACCTGTGGGAATCGAACCCACGACCAATATTCGATCTGTTTTTTGTTTTGGTTGTTTCGGAAAAAATGTACCAGATGGTTTCGGCCATTAGTGCCCAACTGGAAGAGTGAAAATGCCCGTGTGAATAACATTGTCTTTTAAATACATACATAGTTTATAATAGCACTTTTTTAATTCCCACGGACGCGATATCGCTCGAGGAAACAATAGAATTCTATTGTTTCAATAATAAGCGGTATTCAGCAGGTTAAGCAAAATATCAATAATTATAGTAATAGAGCTCCTGTCAAAGAGCTCGTCTCAGGAAGTACTACCAAGAAGAAGTACCTATTTCTGGCACCAAACAGTAACGCGCATTGCAGTGTTCCGGAGGTGTGAAAAGGGGACGGTGAAACTACAATCACATGAGAGGTCTCATGATCCATCTTAATGTCTCAGTTTGGTGAACGCGACTTATGGTACCTTTTATTAGGCAACAGCTTAAGACAGTTTTATTGCAGTATTTATGGACAAAGGTAACCGCTTAGGCTGACAACACCAAAAAAATAAGACATCTGTGGTCACTGTAGTTTTGTACAGAACTGAAAGAGAGGCAACGAGAAGAGGGACGTCGGTTGCGCCGCTCAACTTGAATGAAAATTAACATATTTTTTTTTTAATAAAAAAATAAAAGCTTATTTGAAAAACAGAAACAACTGTGTTTTAGACTATTGTCTTTCTTATATGTCTTCTTAATTTCATTTATAATATTTTGGAAATAATAGAGATTGTTTCCTCTAAAGCATTTTAAGAGGTTAGTTTAGAATTTATTTCTATAGAGAAAACTTCAAGAAAACCTGTTTAGGGAACAACAGTGTTTTTGAAAATAAGATCAAAATTAGTACATTACTGCCGCGGTCTATAATGACTACTTTGCTGGTCGCGCTGATGATGGCCGACAGCGCAGCGTAGCGCAGCTCCAGGCCGACACAGCGCGGTCAGCGTGCAGCACTTTATGGACGAGCTGAGATAAAGGCCGAGGCCGTAGGTCGAGGCCTTTACAGCGAGGACAGCAAGGGCTGCAATGATGGCCAAGCTGGAAGGCCTAGAGCGTAGCTAGGCTAGCTCGAGGCAATCATAGCGTGACCAGCGAAGCAGTCATAGTGGGCCAAGGCTTGTATAGTGCTTTACTCAAAAATGCAAGTACCAAATCTAAATAAAACCAGCAAGTAATTTAAATAAAATATATATTAATAAACTAGAAATTTAATTAAAATGACAATTATGAAAAGTACAGTTACTAAAATTCAACACCGACTTTCCCGGTTTGATATTACTAATAGTTTGCGATAATTTTAATGCGGTGTTTGACTGCTGTATTATTTCTTCATTTATTACAGTTTTCATATGCAAGCTTATATTTTTCCTTTGAGTTTCGCTGTATTAAATTTTCAACCACTAATTTAGCTTCATCTTTAATGTCTGGCGGTGTTAAACACATTGAATCGGAAGAATTTTCGCTTTGAGAGCTCATTTTTAGCAAAAAAGTCACTAAATGAAAATTAAATTTTCGCTAAACCGCGCTTTTGTTTGTGTGTTTTTTTAGCAATGATAGTTGGAACTACCTATACAGCCAAATATGGAATAAAATGTTTTTGTACCTATCTCTATAAATACAAACAGCTGTGTTTTAAATAAAATCTTTTTGCATTTGATTTTTTAAAACGTTGAAACGTCAAAATAGCGGCCGGCAATGTTTTGCCGGCCTGTTAGAGCGACCAGCAAGACTTTGCCGGCCGTTCCTTGAAACAGAACGGCAAGGTCGACTTTGCTCAAACAAGGTTGTCAAAATAATGACCACATTACATGCATTTTTGAGTAAATATATTTTTCTCCCACTTGCTCGGAAATTTGTTCATTATTCAAAAAAAATATATACAACAATCGGCTCTTTTCCGTACGCAACGAAATAACAGGCCGGTAATATCCAACAGGACAATAATAGAAATAGCTGGACACTTTTTATTGTCTAAATTATGCTACCGAGGTTTTTAAGTACACACTTACATAAATTAGGTGTTTAAGGTACAAAATATTTATCGCTTCGCATGCGTAAATGCGTTAAAAATAATAAAATAAAATATTTATCAAAACTTACTATACTATTTTTTTCAAAACTTTGAAAATAGACCAAGAACCGCGCGCGGGCGAATTGGCGTGAATGAAAATGCGATACTGTTGAATTAATTTGTGTTGTGTTTCCTCGCAAATTAGAGAAAAGTACTATACAAGTCTCGGCCGAAATAGCAATTAACGGCCTCGTTTAGTTAAAAAATCACTTGGGATCACAATATTACTCGGCCGTAAATTGCTTCATTTCAGGCCTTGACAGTAATGTACTATTTTCACACCCACAAACTGAATAGATAAAGCTAAAAAAATTTTTTAGAGAAGCCTATCTGGGGTATTTGGCTGTTGTTAGCGTCTTAACATCAGGTGTTCTTTAGCTCGTGTCGCCATCCTATAACTATTATAAAATAATAATAATGAAGAGAACCAAAAGCACCACAGGAAAAAATGTCACAGACTTTACATGGCATCATCATCATGGTTCGTATCGATCCACTGCTAGGTTTAAGCCTCCTTTTCTTTTCACCAATCTTCTCTGTTCTACATAAATAGCTTCTAAAAAAACTTCACTTGACAAAAGACTCACCGACAACTAAGCACCCTGTCATCGCGACTCCCACCTTTCCGACGTGGAGCTTCAGATACGCTAGGAAGGGGTAGGCCACGATCAGGCCGCCGCAGTATGCCATCAGACACATGCCGTGCAAGTTCCTCAGGTCAGGGATGAACGCATAAATCAGGAATGTTGCCAGGAGGAATGGAACTGACAGGATGAGACCTGGAACAAAGAAATATGGAAATATAGGTACATGCAAATATTTAAATCGCTTCTTTCCCGAAAGGGGGTCATTGTACTCATCATTATGAACAACTTTTACTATGGGACCAACACTGATATCGCGAAAAAAATAATCAGGTGTTCCCTACATTTGTGTTCACTTAAATCGATAAAATGTAAGGTAGGGACCAACTGATTATTTTTTTCGCGATATCAGGGTTGGTCCCATAGTAAAAGTTGTTCATAATTATGAGTACAATGACCCCTTTTCAGGAAAGAAGCGATTAGGTACGTTGGCAAATGATATATTTAACATAAAGATTAATAATCTTTCATATAAACCACAACAAACAATGCACCATGTTTTATACCCAGGCAGGTCTTTGGGAGAATGTGCAATAGCTTTAATTTTTTTTAATACCGAAGTGCACGGTGTTTTATATCAATACCATATACATGGTTATTACGTCTCATGATAAATTTGAGAATTTGAGCGAATCTAAGAAGCTGATGCAGTCTAAATTCCGTCTCATTCTTGCTAAGAAATGTACTGAGGTGCACTAACTACTATCTGGAGTAAGCGTAGCCACTGACGCATTCACGAATATGACAAATTCGCAAATCAGAAACTATTTTAGTTAGTTGCACAGTAATGAACTTGTCGTATTGTACGTCATGAACGCGTGGAAAACGGCTGCCTGTAATAACTTTTATTACCAAACATAATTGTTGGCAAAATTCATAACGGTCGAATGTAAATTTTATCGCCTGTTAATTCCAAAGCAATCCTATCAGGAATGGGATCAGTCGAATTTGATTTTTATAATTGCCTGTTAAAAGTCTGTTGCTGGATTTAGGCCTGGCCAAAATGGGAAATTATGCTTGAAGCAAAGTAAAAATAATATTGACAAAGCAAACTGGCACAGTAAATATACAGCTAAAGCAGTAACGAAACTACGTACATAAGCTCGAAATAACGCACTCACACAGATGCCCGTATGCCTCAACAAGACTCTTAAGCTGGTGTTTGCACAAACAGAACTGCGACGTCCGTTTAGGGCCTTGTTGTGGCGTGTATCTGTGTGAGAGTAACGTATCCAACGTTTTTACGTAGTTTCTTTACTTCTTCTTCTTCTTCGTGTCGACATGAGCTACATAATAATAATACCTCATACGTTTCTCGTTTCTTTACTGCTTTCGTTGTACTTATATTTACTGTGAAAATGGCATGAGATAAGGTGGGCCCTTGCGGTCTTGCATTTTCATAAGACCAAGACTGGACAACACTACTCAACGGTGGGAAATACTGTGTTAACTCCATAATTATGACCCGTAGTCACATCGCCATTGGCCCATGAACGAGAACGTCCACTGCGGCTTTGCCTTTGACCGCCACAATGAACACTGCACACTGCCACGCTGCGCAGGAGCACTTAGGCCGATCAAACATTAATGGCCATTTCAACTTCAACATTTGAAAGTTCAGGCAAAGAACTACTTAAATATATTACACTGATTATTTTATAATTTTTAACGCATTTACGCATGCGAAGCGAAATCTAAAGATTTAAATTGTGGATAGATTTTTTTTTTCTTTCCACAATTTAAATATTTATATTACACTGGTGAAGTATATTAAATAATAAAACTAATATCGCTGCAAAACTATAATTATAATAAATGTTTCCGATATTTGGTCGCACACTTCGATAAATTGTAAGAAAGAAAGAATCATTTATTTGCGTAGAATATGGGTGGCACCAGATATAAAATTGGTGGTTTAGGAACAGTGCTATATTCTGCTTGTATTAAGCATGCAAAAATCCAGTATAGATGAAACCAATTGAACTATATTATTATTACATTACCTACATTATTATTAGCGATATTACTGCGCCAAATGTGAAGTGTAATATGGTGGGTGTATGTGAGAAATCGACAACGATCTCTCTGCTCTACAATGCAACTGAGGCGGATCAATTTGTTTCGAACAAGTACACACGGCTACACATCAAGCTGTACAAAACCAGTAAAGGCTGACCTCGCGTTGTAAGGAAAACCTATACAATGCGAGGTCAGCTTATACTGGAATTGTACAGCTTGATGTGTTTGATGTGTAGCCGTGTGTACTACAGTCATTGTGACGCGAGTGAGCTTCAGCAAGTTCTCATCTAAAAGGTAAATAATCAAAATCAACATGACAAATACATGATCACAATAATCACAGTTTGTTGTTTTGTTACCAATCATCTTTATTTGTTATATATTTACATAGTCAAAGTCAAAGTCAAATCATTTATTTCAACTAGGCCAATTAAAGGCACTTTTGAAAGTCTACAGTGAATTATACAGTAAATTATAACCAGAATATCATAAAATTGTATAAATATCATCATTTTTAAATAATCAATGTCACAAAATAATAAACTAGAACTATTTAATAAAATTAGCAACCAGTTTGATTTTGTCCTATGGAGCACGATCAGCATATTTCCAAGCATTCTTATCTTCAATATAGTCAATCAATTTGTAATATGATTTCTTACAAAGTGTACTTTTAATATAAGTTTTAAATTTTCTTTCATTTAATTCCAATATATCAGAAGGTATTTTGTTGTAAAATTGTACACAGTACCCCACAAAAGATGTCTGTACTTTAGATAATCTGAACTGCAACGGAGCTATTTGGTTTTTATTTCTAGTGTTATAATTATGTATGTCACATACCTTATCAAAACGATGTAGATTTTTTCTTACGTACATAATATTTTCATAAATAAATTGGCAAGGCACTGTCATAATATTAATCTTTTTAAATAGTTCCCTAAGAGATTCGCGACGACGTAGATTATATATGGCTCTGACAGCTCTCTTTTGCAAAATGAAAATTGTATCAACATCAGCAGCTCGTCCCCACAGCAAAATTCCATACGACATAATGCTATGAAAGTAACTAAAGTAGACCAACCTCGCGGTGTCTACATCTGTTAATTGTCTTATTTTTCTAATAGCATAAGCGGCTGAGCTTAGCCGCCCCGCAAGAGATTTTATGTGGGGTCCCCACTGTAATTTATCGTCTAGCGTAATTCCGAGGAAAACCGTTTGATTAATATATTCCAATTTTTCTCCATTCAATATGATGTCACATTCACTACTTCTAACATTTGGTAAAGTAAATCTTATACATTTGGTCTTTTTTTCATTAAGTACTAAATTATTTACGGTGAACCAATTTTGAACCTGAAGAATAGAGTTATTTACGTCGTCAACATTTTGTGTATGTCGGTCTATATTAAAAATCAATGATGTGTCATCAGCAAATAACACCATCTTCGGTTGATTATGAAGTAATTGGGGCAAATCATTTATGTATACCAAAAAGAGGAACGGACCCAATATTGAACCTTGAGGAACGCCCATTGTCATCTCAGATCCCATTGAGTATACGCCGTTTACCTGAACTTTAACCTGTCTTTCTTTCAGGTATGATCTTAGTAGATTGAGAGCTGTATTCCTAATTCCATAATGCTCCAGTTTCAACAGAAGTGTCTCGTGGTTAACGCAATCAAACGCTTTTGAAAGGTCACAAAATATTCCAATGGCATCTTGAGCTCCTTCCCACGCATTAAAAATGTGCTTTATTAGGGTGACACCGGCGTCAGTTGTACTACGACCTTTGGTGAAACCATATTGCTGTTCATGAAAGATGGAGTTCTTATTAAAGTGACATAACATTTGATTGAGCATTAACTTTTCAAATATCTTACTGAGAACTGGCAGAACTGACACAGGTCTATAATTGTTGAGTTCCTTACTATCACCTGATTTGAACAATGGTACTACTTTACTGTGTTTCATGAGATCCGGAAACACTCCTTTATCTACACTCGTGTTAAATATAAAAGCTAAATAAGGTGCAATAGTTTCAATTATAGAGTAACAAACTTTAACAGATATTCCCCAAAGATCTTCAGTTGATTTTATTTTAATATCTTTAAAAGCTTTTATAATCGCCTGGGGGTTTGTATTTTGAAAATTAAACTCCAAAGGACACGCATTTACATTTTTTTTAAGTAAAGCGACAGAAAGTTCAGGCGAGGAATTTAAATTTTCAGTAGTTTTAATAGGGACACTAGAGAAAAAGTTTTCGAATTCCTGAGCTATTTCTAAATCCGAGTTAATGGGACCACGTTCAGTCTCTAAATTAAATTCGGTTTTACGCTGTTTTTTCCTACCAGTTTCATTATTAATTATTTGCCAGGTTGTTTTTATTTTATCGTCAGCAAATTTTATTTTATTGCTAATATAAAGAGCTTTAGCTACTTTGCACACACTTTTAAAAGTTTTGGAATATGTTGCAACATACTGATGAAAACTTGCATTATTCGTAAATTGCTTTAGGCCATAAAGTTCAAATAATCTATCCCTGCTTTTACGAATACCCGCAGTCGCCCAATCGCTAAATAAGAACTTTGAATAAATACTTTTAGTCTTTAGTGGAAAGATGACGTTAAATTGCTTGTTTAATAGTGAAAAAAACTCGGCGTAAAACTCACTTGGGTCATACATATTATTATAAGTCTGAGCACATAATTTACTGGCCAAAGAGTTATTTAATTTCTCTAAATTTTTACATGTAATTGGCCTAAACCTAATTTGAGTTTTTTGTAAAGGCATGTAGGAGCACAAGGTGACTGATAAACCACTGTGATCAGATGGCATATTCATCTATTCCCTCACTCTTACTCCTTGTAAATAGGAAAAGTTTGCTGCTCATTTTTTTTAATACGGAAATATTACGGAAAACACGGGTCACGGGGGAAATTACTGAGAACGTAGAAAAAAAATATTATAAAGATAATCTGTCACTGAGTAAAGGGTGTACACAATATCTCCTTTTCTTATTTCTTTTAAAAATGTTATAGAGCAAAGCATAAACTAGTTTTTTTTTGAACTGACATTGTATTTAGTCCCGACGTTCATATATATAACAGTACTCTGTGGTCCCGACTCGAGCGTTGCCGAAGAAAGACTGGTCGAATTGCTTGAGATAAAAAAATCGACGATCGACTGCATCGACTGTATGCGCACCTCCATCCGACTAAATCGTTTAGTTGTGTGTAATTCACGAGAAGTACAAAACTCGACAAAACAGCTGTTCAACTCAGTTCAACTGAAAGTTATGAGTGTGCGCTAGGCCTAAATCAAAATGCGTAACTCAATAGTTACCACGAAACATTGAAAGCTATTGACTTTTCATGTAACAAAACTTACAGTGAACGTAAGTACCTAAACGTTTTATATTGTTTTTATTGCTACTGTAATTTAGCAACATTTATTGCCAATACTACTTCTGTATTAAGGCAATAAAGCATTTTGGTGATCACCTGTAAGTGGAGTAACTAAACGTAAACGCCCATTAGGTAACTGTAACAGTAACACTACTTTTAAAAAGTGATCAATCAATATTCATGGACTAAACTTTAGTGCCCACTTTGTGCCCGAGTATGTACTTACACATAATTAAAGGCACATTTAACAGCGGAGCCTATCCCCTTGCCCGTAAAGTGGATATCCTATTACCTTGGTATGTCAACAATGCTTGGACCGGAAACTAGAGCTCGTTTAAAAACGAAATGAGCCATTAACAGATGGGCGCTTACCTTAATTATTCGATTTACGATGTTACTCAAAGTCTCAAAGACTATGTATTTTGTAACCTCTAATGAGTTTTTCACAGACATAAATGGGATAGTTTACTTCATCTTGTTATTAATAGTTTATTTGGCACTCCCGAAATTCTGAACTTATAAAATACTAAATAAAGTAAAATACTTATAAACGAATAAAGACAGTTCGTTAATGATTTTAGTTTAGCCTCGTAAGATCTACACTTTTTTGCGAAAAATCTGATTGTAGTTTTTCTACTGTGTATACGACAAAATCCAAGAGAGTTTTAATAGTGTTTTCCATTAATTGTTGCTCCTCCTTCTGAGAGATTTCCATGGACTGCTACTTATCTTGCATCCATCCATTCGAGCCTCTAAAATCAATCTCGATACGTCATATCTGGTATACTTTACAACTACTAAAGGGGCTTTATATCGCGAAGGCAACTTACCAACGGCATACGCGGTGTAGAGGACGGCGCTGTCATCAGTCACGACATCCTGGAAGCAGACGCCGGCCAAAAGCCTGGGCTCGGAGAAGTTCTCATTGAACATCATTTCCACGCAGTACGATGATGGGGCGTGCCATTGCTGACCGCCAGGAGCCACCTCATATAGCGTGCCATTCTGGAAGAAGAATATTGTTACAGATTCGTTCTTGAGGAATTTGGAGCTAAATGCTCGATCAACTTAGCCATGTAGAGTCTGCCAAATGTTTATGGAAATTACGTGTTTTAAAAGAACTGCAAAATTAACTTTTGTAAGGTCCTAGTACAATCTATAAATCTATCTACATTAGAAAGTTAAGCACTGACTAATTATTATTTTTGTTATATTTTTGATGGTTGATTAATTAATATTTTTAATTATCTCTTGTTAGCCGAATTTATTAGTTTGTCAATGTTTTTCAGCAGATCAATTTACATTTTACTAGTTACTGATTATATTGAGGCCTCCCCACTTAAATGATGGGATGGTTTGACACGATGACATCTTCCAAATTTTATGGTGGGGATGCCTCAAGCAGTCAGTCGCACTGGAGCACTGTATGAAGTAACAAGTGTACAGTATTAAAATAATAAAAGTTAGTAATTGTGAAAACGTTACATGTTTAATTTCCTGACCTAATACTTTGTATTCTTAAAATGCATTATATCGAATTTTTGCTCGGATGTCTTGTAAGAATTCTGTACAGCCTGTACTGATTACGGAGCCCTACCCTGTGCGTGGTTAGACACGCACATGGCCAGTTTTTATTTCAATTAAAAGCCTGAACATTACCATTTCATACCACGATGAATCATGTGTGTGTGTTTGTATGTAATTAGAATTAATGGCACGTCGTTAGCAGGACGGTAAGCAATGTTGAACATTACGTCCATCATGAAAACAACTTTCTGTACTCAACTATGCATATCAGATTTTGTATTACCTTTCCATGTAAATAATTTTATGCCTTAGCTACATGTATTGCGTTCACTTTTTTTGCATGTATGTGGAATATCAGTGAAACAAACCTTGTAGAATTTTCTTTCTAGCAGGCGAAGTACATCTTTTATTGGAATATAATATATTAATGTCTGTTGAAAACACATTAGGATCTTGTTTACTATGAACTTATGTATTTCAGAATCTCAGAATCTAGCATGATAAAGGAAAGGGCAAATTAAGGGTCATTGGGAAAAAATTGGATTTTTGATTCAAAATATTTTCATTTGTGAATACGACGTAGATCTTATTTTTAATTATATGAGTTTTCTTGATATTTATTAGATTTTGGTATAGGAAAAACACGATTCATTAAAATTTTCTCGATAGATTTGCTTTTGGAAATTCAGATAGTTTTTCTTATATTTTTTTCGAATAAGATACATCTTGTACATTTCTAGATTCTAGTGTAACAGATTTTTATTTACATGTTTATTCGCCGAGAAATTCAAGTAAAGAGAAATCAAAACGGCTCGATTCCGCTCTGTTCTCACATGCGCAATTTGCCGTTTGTTATAGAAAGGGAAATTTCCAAAACCAATGCAACATCTCAAATAATCTAAACGGCTGCAAGTAAACTAATACAAAAATTAAGGACCGACCGAAGGTTCGGTTTCGGTTTCGGCTAGTTTCGGCCAAAAAATCTAGTTTCGGCCACAGTTTCGGTTTCGGCTAATAATTGGCCGAACCTTCGGCCCCACCGAAACTAGGTATTCGTGATTTGTCGCGCATTATTCGGTTAACTTCGAGTGAGTGAACGTGGTTGCCAGTTGAGTTCGCTAGCCATAATAGGTTGTAAGTTGTAATAGAATATAATTTATTAGATATTTTATTTGGTTCTGTTGAGTTATTCCCTAGAACTTACACAATATGAATTTATGTAGAAATTAATGTAACGCTTAAAAGATATGTGAAAATACCTGTGATGTTTGATTCAAACATTACTATATTTGTTTGTAATTGTTGTTGGATTACATTTTGTACCCGTATTTGAACTGCCCCGTAAATCCGATACACAACTACCTCCGGTGATTTAACTATTACCGTGAATGACCTTCAGTACTATTAGTCATGTTGCATTTTTTCCCTATTTTTTCCCTTTAGTACGCGAGGTGCTTAGTCAATTCGGACGCGTAGTAGAACGGGAAAGTTTTCTAGTCAAATTTCATTATTTACTACTACTATGACTACTATCACGACAAATACTAAAAATAAAAATAGTCTAAAACCCAAGGGGGTCCCCATACAAGAAACCTCGAGAAACATGGATTTTATTCCACGTTTTTGTTCCTGCTCTCTCTTCAAAACTGTAATACATACCATACCGTCAAACTTGGTCTGATTATAGTGCATACTATGTAGTTTAGCAACAAATACTAAAAACAGGGCAAAAATAAACATATGTGGTGGTACCTACGTAAGAAAGAGATGCAAAAATTTACATATCACGTACGCTCGTTGATGTCTTTTGATAAACTCTCGTAAATCAAATCAGTTTCTATGGGGTACCTACTGCGTGAGTCCAACTCACACTTGACCGGTTTTTTTTACATTCTTTAATTGTTGCATTTTATTTTTTTACACGTGTTAACTGTCTATATATGCGTGAAAATACAATAGATTTAATTTAACATGCTATAAAAATACAAATAAGTTTCGGTTTCGGTTTCGACCGAAACTGGAACCAATACCGAAGGTTCGGTTACGGTTTCGGTTTCGGCTGAAAATCCTGTTTCGGTCGGACAATAACAAAAATAGTGAAATTGTTAAAATAGAGTGTATGTAGTAGGTAATTTGAAGAAAAGTCCTAAGTGATGCATCAGTGGACACTGCCAGTTATCCAGCATTTATCACAGACAGATAAGAACTAAAGTTTTTTATCGCCCAAAATTAATATCCTATCTATCCACGATTTACCCTACTAGAGATAGAAATTTGACAAAAAATGTATGGAGCTTCTTAGCCTCTTTCCTCAAAATAATAAATGGAGCTTATGTGATTTTTTTTTAAATTTTTTTTTTTTTAAATCGTGGATAGATAGCTTAATAATTTTGGCCCTAAAGCTTCACCATGTTGCTTGAATTTTCTGAAAACTAATTGCATAGACGGAAAATAGTAATTTTCCTTTAAAACTGGCCACTAAAAGAAGATATTGCAAGACAGTTTTCGTATCACCGTTGAATGAGGAAACGATATTCATTGAAGCTTAAAGCCTGATTTATTGTTTACATTATCTTTTTGTCTCTTTCATTAGTAGACCACAGGGGGTGTCTACTCGCGGTCGGCGAACTACATAGTGCGAGCTTTCGTTACGAGTTCGACTGATACGTACACATAAAAACCGGCCAAGTGCGAGTTAAACTGGCGCAGTAAGGGTTCCTTAGCACCCATCGACCTGATACCCCATAGAAACATTTAATTTACGAGAGTTTATCAAAAGACATCAACAGACAGGCGCGAAATATGAATTTTTGCATCTCTTTCTTACGCAGGTACCACCACATATGTCTATATTTATCTTATTTTTAGTATTTGTTGCTAAACTACATAATATGCACTATAATCTACCCAAGTTTGACGCTGGTATGCATTACCGTTTTGAAGATACAGCAGGAACGAAAACGTTAAAAAAATGCATTTTTTTTGTGGTTTCTTGTATGGGGACCCCCTTTGGTTAAAGACTTTTTTTGTTTTTAATATTTGTCGGATACTCCTTACAGCAACACATATTCTGTGAAAATTTCAACTGGCTATCTATTACTGTTACAAAGATACAGCCCTGTGACAGACAGACGGACGGACGGACGGACAGCGTAGCGAGAGTAATAGGGTCCCATTTGGCACCCCTCGGGTACGGAACCCTTCTTCTACTTCGTGTCAATGGTTCTTATTTACTTCACACTGTACGGAACCCTAAAAAGGCACAATAAAGATACGACTAGATAGTCGCACGATTGACCGGGCGGAGTTTAAAGACACAAACTTGAAAACACGATTATCACATGCGATAGCGGAATGATAGTTAATCGGATTAGCAAATAGTGCGATTCATCGAAAATCGTCAAACGTGAGTAGACCCCCAGGTCGTACAGATCTACAGCTGATATATAGCCCTGCTTAGATAGATGCTTGATCGGTTTTCAGTATATTTTTGTATACATGTAGTCAGATTATTGGCGTCGAAGGAGGACTGGTGTAAGATCGCACGATTGATGATAGTATCATGTATCGCTTTCTCTCGGGTGAGCCCTAGTTCCAGGCACTTAATAATGAGGCACAGATAATATTATACTATATAATGAGGTCAAACGAATGAACCATCAAGATTAAACAAGAAATCAATCGAAAGAATATCGAAGTTTTATTTCAGAAAGTTTGTTTTAACTTAATAAAACAAAAGTAAAATGTCCCAAAGGCAAAAACAGTAAAAAACTTAAGCTAACTGCAGTAGATTTTATTAAAATGCACAAATAGCATGAACTGCATGAATAACTTAGGTGCTGTTTATTCTGAAATAATGTGAAACTCCGTTATTACTTATACGACTTTTGAAACTCAGGTAGACCTGTTCATTGTTTAATTATTCAGGAAAGCTTATTAATTTAATTTGCACAAAACTTTACTTAATAAATTATTTCTTTTATTGTGAATATTTTCAATTACACATAAGTATATATCATAACATCACGCCTGTATTTCCCCGAAGGGCTAGGCAGAGGTGTATAACACGCCCATATTTCGCCAGTTATGTTGTAAGTCCCAAGTGAGGGCGAGCCTTTCAGATATAATAAAGTACTCTGTAGACGAGCCTATTTTTCATACGCTTCTTGTTATATTGCTTGCAATCTAACATTTTACTACAAGCAGCTAGTAGTAGTTGTAGTACCTACACATACAAGTAAGTGAGGTGTGGTTCATAATCATAAGCGTAGCTATAGCTAGGATTTGATTTTAGAGGGGTTTCGACCAATGTACATCTTGATAAATTATTTTACCTATTATTATGGCTATAGGGAATCGAATCCAATCTCGCATAGAAACCTCAGTCCCCCACGCCTGAAGGATTGAGGCAAATAATAATAATACTTATTGTATTTGATAGTAATAATCAAAGATACTAGTATTTATTAATATTAATAAAAAAATAAAAATTTGAAATGCTTCCATATATCTGAATATTCAACATTTCATAGTTTAAAGTTATAGTATCTATTCAATGTTTGATCTTTTAAAGATCGAATTTTGTTGCACATCTTTCCAGCGTCAGTGGCTGAAAACGCATTTTTTTACCATCATTTCATCATCAAAAAATTCGCCACCACAGCCCCCAATCTTTTTATCAAGTCGGCGCCCCTGGACATTACCGATGCGTACCGCACATAGTTTTTTCTCATTTGAATATTTTCATCAATCTCGCAAATCCCGCGGATCCCGCATGTGTAATTGCATCACTGATCCCGCGAAATTCATGCGGAATCCAGCATTTGCGGGATTAGATTCCCTAATTATGGCTACTTGTTGAACTCCTAAGACTTTTATGAGGTACCTATGTTTCCGAAAACCACTCGCACCACACAACGTAAGAAGCCAGCATCACGGAAGCTACGTCATCTGAACACAACCGCGTCAAAAATGATTCAATACTCCATTCCTTAGATCTCCGTAACCCCTAAAGAGAGCAGACAGACCAGGCAGTGTTATGATTGTAAAATATATTGGCAGGAAATTAATGTTCTCCACACAGCGCCATAACCACAGATATTAAATAAAGCATAAATTAATCGACGCGTGCATTGTGCTGTATATTTTTAGCTTCCTTCAGATCATATTTGTGTTAACGGTTACGATGTTCAGATTATTAAAATATCTTAGATAAGGGTACATTTGAGACATGCAATTTCTTACAGGAAGAGAAAATTATGAAAACTTCAAGAGTTTTTTAAGCTAAAACTTTTCCTTCGTCATAAAAATCGTGGGAAGTTCCATTTTACAAGGAAATAACTATAACTAGTTATTTATGAAATGCTTACTTTTTGTTCGCTTTTCACAACCATTATCATTTACCATTATCTAACATCGTTATCTACGCTTTTATCTGAATTGTTATGTATTAATATTATTTATATTTTTTATTATTTTTTTCCTTTAAAAAAAAAAAACAAAACACGACCATGTCAGACAGATAGTGTCACATAAATCTTCTGTGCATAAATCTCTCTTCGTTCACAAAAAAATAAGGTAAATATTAGCCAAACGTTTTGGGACGTCCGCATTGATAATTTTCATGTAAAATATGAGTAGTTATGTGATTTATGGAATACCGATATTTTTTTATTACATGTACTGAAGGTTAGCTGTGTTGACAATGTTTGATTTCCACCAAAAATAAGAAGGAAAGATAGAAAGAACCCCTAATCAGTATAAAACACAGCACAAAATAAACAGTAAAATTAAACTGTGACATTGGCGTCCATTCGGTAAGGGCCCGAGTGAACCAATTGGATATGATATGATATTGATAATAGACTACCCCTCTCTTCCATTTGGCGTAGTTAAAAGAGGAAATTGCATCATCTTCCATCCTAATAGAACATGACTACGCGAGTATCGCGCCCTCAGAGCAACAGAATACTAGAGAGAGAACAAGCCGCCGCGTAAAGGCTGACCGTTGTATGCACAGCGAGCATACACTGCCCCTAGTTCACCGTCACTTGCACCCGAGTGTGTATGCGCACTAGTTTAAGAGAAAACTTTATTTTATTTCCTAAATGTCGTAAGGATACAAGTGTGCGTGTTTTATACAACGTGTTTTTAAAATAACTAAAAACCTCCTAAAGGGTCATTGTACTCGACAGTACAAAAAAAAGCAGCTGTTCCCCTACATTTTGTCGATTTATGTGAACAAAAATGTACGGGACAGCAGATTTTTTTTCGCGGTTTTAGGGTTTGTCCCATAGTAAAAGTTGTTCATACTGATGAGTACAATGACCCCTTAAGAGGTTTTCAGTTATTTCAATAACACGTTGTATGTGTGTGTGTTTTATATGCGTGCGTGTTTTTGTTGTAATTTATTGATGCGTTTCTTGCGTTTTGTGCGTAAGTTGAGCTTGCGACACTCGGACTCCATGCAAACTAGGCGGCTTGCCCGATATCCTTATATTGCGTTATCTGTGATCGCCCCATATCCAATCATTGCATGTCCGCGCGACAACAAGAATCTATAGTGTCCTACTAAAAGGATCGTTACATGCATCGTGGTATCGAGTCACTCGCTCACCATGGACGACAGAAATCCAATGAACGCGCGAATGTCGGTTAGACCACCCGTTCGGCATCATTAAGTTTGATCGCGCATTCGTACGAACTAACGGCCAAAATTAATATTCTATCTATCCACGATTATTTAGGGATAGGAATTTGACATAAGCTCCATACAAATTATGTCAAACTACCTATCTCTAGTAGAGCAAATCGCAGATAGATAGGATATTAATTTTGGCCTTAAGTTTGCGCTAACTTGCGATGGTCGCGTAATCACTTTCTATTCAATGATATTATGTATAAAAGAGGTAGATACGTTACTAGCGCACCAAAATGAAGCTTACAAAAGGAGCTAAATATCGCCTCATAGCCTCAGTTGGTCTCGCACAAGTAAACGATACGTACATAAATACCGTTCTCCCGCTAGCCGTGTGTTCGTGTCGATTAACGGCCAAAATTAATATCCAATCTATCCACGATTTACCTTACTAGAGATAGGAAATTGACATAAGCTCCATACAAAATAATATGTCAAATTTCTCTCTCTAGTAGGGTAAATCGTGGATAGACTGTAGACTGGATATTAATTTTGGCCGTAAGGCTTCAAACCATCGTTGTGATGAGTAAATGAAATGCGTAGTGAAATGTAAAAGAAAAAAAAATGTGTGTGTGTCGCCGCTGCGTAGGGAACATTATTTTCGTTTGTTTTGTGAGCGTATAATGTATCTTTACCATTATCATTTATATAATTGTTTATTTTATTTCATTATAGTTTTTTATCATTGTTTCATTGTTTGTTTTGGTCGACGCCTATTATAGACTGCGACTAACAATCAATTTGTCAAGCTTGGTGTTTAAGTGTTTATGCTTTTAACAATTGTAGCAGTCGAGTAGGACCCCTATAGCATGGCGGTGTGCTACTATAATATAATCACTCATAGGACCATGGAACTAAGAAGTTTTTATTCCGTGCATAGGACCAATACACCTAGTTTCAAGGGCTCCATCGATATCACTAGCATCACAACCAAAAATAACCGTATTGAATAGAGATCCCACTGATTCGTATATTACGCTGTTGTTGAGTAAAATAATAAACATAGCGAGCATCCATAAGTTTTTTGTAACACCAGAATCACTGTTATTAAAAACTATGCGGCTTATTTATAACAGTAAGTTTCCGCACACCAGGCTCCTATATAATAAATAACGGGCTGTAATTTACGCTCGCACAGCAAACAGCCTCATTAATATTACTATTTATGGTTCCTTACCCAAAGGGTGCTAACGGGACCCTATTGCTCTCGCTACGCTGTCCTTCCGTCCGTCCGTCTGTCTGTCACAGGGCTGTATCTTTGTTACTGTAATAGATAACCAGTTGAAATTTTCACAGAATATGTTACTATGGTACCTATCACGACAAATACTAAAAACTAAAAAAGTCTAAAATCAAAACCCAAGAAACCTGGATAAAAATGCATTTTTTTCAACGTTTTTGCTCTATCTTCAAAACGGTAATACATACCAGCGTCAAACTTGGTCTGATTATAGTGCATACTATGTAGTTTAGCAGCAAATACTAAAAATAGGGCAAACATAGACATATGTACCTGCGTAAGAAAGAGATGCAAAAATTCATATTTCGCGCACGGTGCGTTGATGTCTTTTGACGAACTCGTAAATTAAATCAGTTTCTATGGGGTATCAGGTCGATGGGTGGTACGGAACCCTTAATGCGTGAATCCGACTCACACTTGGCCGGGTTTTTTTCTTATTTAAACTGTTACATAATGACAATCACAAGACAAACAACACGAAGAGCTTTTACTATAATCTACTTAAATTTTATTAAGAAAATTATCAAAATACTTATGCGGGTAAGCGCCACTCCTTTATGTGCAAACAATTTTTTTTACATTTTTGTTTTACGAGCTTAATATGATTAAGTATGTCAAGGCCTGCCTTTGAAAGGGTTTCAGCTAAAATGATGAATTAGTTACCTCGTATTATATTGTCTGAAAAAAATATCTTGTATCTCTGAAATATTCTGAACTATCCTATTTCCGCGGTATCACACGCGCATAATTCAATTTTTCACAGTAAGACTTTATCGCGGGAGTATTCCCATATGTCCCCAAGTGTCTGTCCCTGTTGGGAGCCAATTCCCATCTGCCGCCGTTCGGGGACAGACACTTTAATTAAAAAATAATTCGGGAGCAGATAAAACTAGAGCTAGTGCTAGAGCTGAGGCTCGCAAAGAGTCCGCTTACCAATCTTGGGTCAAAGCTCGTGACCGCAAGGACAGACGTCGGAAAGTGCGTGAAAAGAAGAGAGCCTTTAATACTGCCGCCAAGTCCTGCAAGCGGGTACTACGAAAGGCCCGTTTCGACCATATTGGGCATATAGGGGCCAAGTTAGCTTCATACCCTCCAGGTAGCAAGCAGTTCTGGTCCCTGTCTAAATCGGTCGAGACGAACTTCTGTCGTCCTTTGCTGCCTCCAATGCAGAAACCTGATGGATCACTGGCTTACTCCGCAACAGAAAAGGCAAATTTATTTGCATCTATGTTTGCGAGCAATTCGCGTCTCGACTCTGGCTCAAAAGTACCACCATCTATACCTCACTGCGATTTTTCATTCCAGAAAATCGCTATTCACACTAAAGAGGTTCGAAGAGCGCTTTTCTGTCTTGATGTGAATAAGGCCAGTGGACCCGACGGTATTTCTGCAAGGGTTCTTAGGAAATGTGCACCTGAGTTGTCTCCTGTACTGACACGCCTGTACCGCCTCTCTCTTAGTCAGAGAACTGTGCCCAAGTCCTGGAAGCTTGCAAATGTACAGCCAGTACCCAAGAAGGGTGACCGTGCTAACCCGGCCAATTACAGACCAATCGCCATCACCTCCATATTGTGTAAAGTTATGGAAAGGATACTGAACAACAAGTTGCTGGCATACCTAGAAGACAATGATCTTCTCAGTGATCGTCAATTTGGCTTTCGTCAGAAACGATCAACTGGTGATCTTCTTGTGTTCGTCACGCACTGTTGGGGCGAAGCTATCGAGAAACATGGCGAAGCCTTAGCTGTGTCTTTGGATATCTCGAAAGCTTTCGACCGGGTTTGGCACGCAAGTCTGCTGAACAAGCTTCCAGCGTACGGCATCCCACCTGACTTTTGCACTTGGATAGCTGACTTTTTGAGTGAACGGTCCATTCGAGTGGTCATTGACGGCTGCTCCTCTGACCTCTTGGCCATAAATGCCGGAGTTCCTCAAGGGTCTGTTCTCTCTGCGACACTTTTCCTGCTTCACATAAATGACCTGCTTCAGTTAGGTCTTATTGGCTACGCAGATGACAGTACTATCACAGAGAGATACCTGTCCAGTGTGAGAGCCAACCAACGGGAAATCTGTTCTCTACGAGAGGCCATGATAGAGCGGACTAATTCGACCTTAAATCTCGTTTCCCAGTGGGGAGATGACAATCTGGTCAATTTTAACGCCTCTAAAACTCAGGCGTGTCTTTTCACCGCAAAACGGAGTCCATTCCACCTGGCTCCTACTTTCCAAAGTACACCTATTAGCATCGCCGACCACCTAGACCTTCTTGGCATGGAGTTGTCACCTAACCTCAACTTCGGCACCACAATCGAGGCAAAGGCTCAAACTGCGGCCAAAAAGTTGGGCATTCTTAACAAGGTGAAGCGATACTTCACTCCTGGACAGCTTTTCACTTTATATAAAGCTCAAGTCCGATCGTGTATGGAGTATTGCAGTCACTTGTGGGATGGCTCCGCCAAATACCAGCTTGCGGCTCTTGACTCGATTCAACGCAGAGCTGAGAGGTTAATTGGTGATGAACTGTTAGCAAAATCTAAGCTACAAAGCTTAGCCCATAGACGCACAGTTGCTTGTTTGTCGGTGTTCTACAGGCTGTACTTTGGAGAGTGTGCGCAAGAGCTCCATGAGCTTATTCCGCCATCTCCTTTCTTTCATCGGACTACACGCCGCACTGCAGGATATCATCCACATTTGGTGGAAATCCCTACTATCAGGACCAAGCGCTTTGAGAACTCTTTCATAATGCGCACAGCCAAGTTGTGGAATTCACTGCCGGCATCTGTATTTCCGGGCACTTATAACCCTAACGCCTTTAAAGCTGGAGTGAATCGGCACCTAATAGGTTTGCTCGCTCCATCGTCGACCACATCCTGACAAAGCTGTCTAGATTGTGGTCAAGAGCAGATCTATAAATCATAAAAAAAAAAAAAAAAAAAAAATACTATTAATTCCGATCAGTCCCCATTTTTTAGTTCGGGGACAGATAACACGAAAATTCCCATCTGCCCATTCTGTCTGACAAATGGGAATATTCCTTATTGCGCATCCCTTGGGAACTGTTTAAGTGTTTTCCCGGGATTAAAAGTAAGCTTACATGTTAATCTGGGTTATGGTCTATTCTATCTGTGTGCCAATCATCTAAATCCGTTCAGCCGTTTTAGCGTAATTGAAGGACAAACAAACATCCATACTATTCAATACATTCGCATTTATAATAACGTACGTTACGGTAAACACGGTGCGGTGCAGTTTGAGCAAAAAATGGTTAGTTATCCAAATCAATAAAGCTGCCTGTAAAAACTAACAAAGGCTTAACTGTGGGTGAAAGTGTCGTAAAAACGTAAATTAGACTAGGTTATTATTAGGTATTAGTTCAATTGACATGGGGTTATTTCTTATTTGGTGCAGTAATAGTAATGGAGATGTCGTGGTAAATAATTTAATTAACTCAATTATTGTTAAACTAATTCAAGTTTTCAATAAAATTCAAATAATTTGTTTGGCGATTCTGTTGCACATTTTGACAAAACTAAACCAGACTAAATGCATCTGTTACTTTCATTTTCTATTGAAACAGAAGAAGACAAATGCCATTAGTTTAGTCCTTTCAAAGTGCGCAACTGAATCGACATCAATAGTTTTATTGTTAATGATTTCACATTTTTTACTGGCTACTTTCTTTCTGTCGTCGGGGGCCTACGTCGTCGCCCAAGTCTTCGATGTTTAAACAGAAAACAAATGAACAGAAATTAACAGGTAGCAAGAAGTACGAAGCAACTGCGAATGACCAAACCCGTGAACATAAATCACAGAACTATTGTTCCTAGTCCGTGAAAGTATCATACAGTAATAAAAACATATGGCTTTACAAAAACTGTTGTTTTAAAGACCCTAACTGGTGGATCCTGATTGGTGGAAAAAATAAAAGGCGGATTTCTTAATTTTTTGTTGTAAATGTAGCTTGCAAGCAAAACAGTTTCAAAACTGGAAAGGCTTGGGCTTTGCTAATAGTACGTGGTACGTACTAGCTAGGGGTGTGAACCAGTTCTCGAAAAACCGGATAATCACCAGTTAGAGTGAGTACCGGAGACTAATCGGTGATTTGACTAGTGATTTCACTAAACTACCGGTTATTTGATTTGTTGCAAAACGCACTCAAATGTACCAAAATTTATTGTATGATTAAATAATTTTGTTCGATGACTAATGTAAAATATTCGATCACCCTTGACTAAAGTAAAATATTTGTGTTCATTAGTATTAGTATGTCTGTCTGTAACTGGAAGTAATTTTTTTCTCATTTATATAGATTTAGAGTATTTTGACTCTCCGGAGATCATCCGGAGAATCCCCAGTGATTCAATAAAATCTCCGGAGCCTGAAATTGCCTCCGGTTCACACCACTTGCACTAGTACTAGCTGTGCCAATGCGTTGCAATGCCAACCTTTATTTTTGAAAATCCTTCGCGGGTGCGTTTACAAGTTAACAAGGAATTTTTGATAATTTTTTCTCAGGGATTTTTTTTGATATTTCTAGCCCCGTCAGATAAATATTTCGAAAAACCCAGAAATACGTAATTTATTGATTGATTTGAAGATTATTTATACCGATTTTCGACTCATTCAAGCCACGCAATAATATTCTCCGATACAAACGTTATCACTTATTGCACCTACTAAAAATACTGCTTGGAAGTGAAGGAGGTGCTTCACTTATTGTTTAGCGAGATTCCGACCCGCCCTTTTTGCCATGTGCGCGAATAGTAGCTCCTCGTGCCCTGGGATTTTTTTTACACAGAAATATTCTCACGATACGGTTCTACGTCGAAGAACACGCCACTTGTAATAATAAACACGACATACTTTGTAGCATTGGTCATTTGTTGGCATTCCTAGCAGCCCTTCCCGCGTTTTATTTTGTTATAGTTTTGTGAAAATTTGGCGTTGTTCAAGTAAATATTTTGTCGGCTACAACGAAACGAAAATATAAATATACAAGAAACTGGTGAAGCGAGAATTGTTTAGTAAACAATATTGTTTGCGTTTTAATATTTTAATAATTTATTGTGATCTTAAGCTAAACATGACTGCACTAGTATAAACGAGTAAAAGGAACAGAAGTTCAAAACTTTAAGTTTATGTGAGTTAGGGCCAATTTCATTAAAAGTCGACATAAACTGGGGAACTACTAACTGTACCAGTTTACCAATGCAATTTTACCCCTGCAAACTCCGATTCCATTTCACCATGCTACTTCAGTGTAAAAATAATCTCAGATAACTATCCATTGAATATTCATTAAACGAATCGGATGACTGAAAAATTGAAAAGAGATACCGACGAAATTAAAAAGTAGCCATGTCCCTATGTTAGCAATAAGATCTGGGTTTGTATTTTATTTGGTAGAATAACATCTGTCACAACCAGACATTAACAAAACACAGCGTGAAACCACAGTCTAAGGAACTCTAGCTCTGCTCTTTCCTGTGAAACCATGTACATACGTGGGACACTCAGAAAGTTTTGCGAAACTAAAAAAAATTGTTCTATACGTACATATATTTTTATCAAATCTTTTCAAAGTACTTTCCACCAGCCTCTATACAAAGATTCATGCGCCTAAACCAGTTTTCAAAACACTTTTTCCAGTCCGCCGCAGACACCTCGTTTACAGCCTGCTCGAACGCAGCCAGCGCATCTTCCGGCGACGAAAATTGTATCCCTTTGAGCTGATTTTTTATTTTTGGGAATAAAAAGAAGTCACACGGTGCTAGATCAGGGCTGTAAGGAGGGTGACCCAGGAGTTTGACTGGCGTGCTGTCCAGGAAGTCCCTCGTTTTGAGTGCGGTGTGCGCAGGTGCATTGTCGTGGTGGAGCAGTAGCCCGCGGAGCCCTGTGTTTGGTCGCTTGTTGCTTATAACAGAGAAAACTTCTGGCAAACATTTGGTAGTATACCATTCGGCATTAATGCTTCTTTGATCCCGTAAGGGAATTGATACCAAGTGGCCAGTCAAATTAAAAAAGCTAGCGATCAAAATCTTACCCCCGCTTCTAGATCGCTTCACTTTGGTAGGCGTTGGCTCATTTTGAAACACCCAAACAGTCGACTGGCGCTTGGTTTCTGGGTCGTATTGATAAATCCAGGACTCATCACCTGTAACGATGTCGTAAACACGCCGAGACGAGCCTGCTTCAAATTTGTTAAGCATATCACGGCACCATTCCACCCGGGCCTGCTTCTGAGCATCGGTGAGGTTGTGCGGCACCCAGCGTGATACTATCCTCCTCACGCGAAGATGGCTGTGTAGAATCTCGTGAACGCTTCCCGATCCAATCTTCAATATGTGTTGAATCTCCTGATATGTAATTCGCCTATTGTCTTGGATTAAATTTTTCACTGCTAGCACGTTTTCTTCGGTAACAGCCGTCAAAGGGCGACCGCTTCTTTCGTCATCCCCCAAAGTTGGTCGACCGCGCTTGAATTCGTTATACCAACGATACACGGTTGCCTTGGAAGGGCCTTCATCCATGAATGCCATTTGAAGTCTATCGTACGATTCATCCGGTTTCAGGCGACACTTGAAATCGTATAAAATCATAGCTCTAAAATGTTCCCGGCGCAGATCCATATTTCAGTGAGACACAATACTTTGAATTAACTCGCAAAAAATGTGGCGGGAAATTTTGAAATTGGAACTTACTTATTTTTACTTATAAATAATCATATTTTCGAAAAACATTATAACTGGCCAGTCTCCCATATATAAAAACTTTCTGAGGGGCCTGGTACACGCACATCTGCACAAAAAAAATTTGGGTCGAAGAGCTCCCGATGGCCGGACCCAAAAAAAAAAGTTACAATACTATTACAATCAGCTGTTAATAGAAACAGACGCCATATTGAATATTACCCCAGTGTAGGGATACTAACACGGTAACACCGCCAAAACTGACGGCATAAGGAGTTACACTCTTCTAACCAACTTAACCTGGGGTAGAGCGTTCGTGAAATTAAAATGTTGTCTAATCTCGTGTAAAAACTATTTTTACACTTGAGTAAGGCTTACACAACTTTGATTTAATCGGCCCTTAATGTGAGTAGCATGTTATGTTGCGCATGAGTTCGGCCAAGGTTTTTAGAAAAACAAAAGTACACCCAAAGAGATGAAACCTCTTGACTTATTTATAGAAACAATAGTGAAGAGCCAAAGAAGCATACAAAAGTGACCTCTAAAACAGTCTGTAAAATATGATAATTTCTCTAAAGAAGTTGTCTCATAGCAAAATATGCCACCGTTTATACGCGAGCACAAAAGAGCTTATTTTTATTATATTCCCTAGCGGATATTTTGTGAATGAATTTCGTTGAAACAAGTTCAGTAGTTAGCTGTTGTCTTTTCCGTTGGGAAAGCTAACAGAAACGTAGGTACTTGTAGTTTATTTGTGTCCTGAAATTGAAACCAAGTGCGTGAATCTGTGCAATACTAGACTAGACTGAGTTGTATTATGAAGTTTATAATGCATTCCTAGACATTAAGATTATTTCTAATAACACTTAAATCTCATCCCAACAAATAAAGACATTATAATAAAACAAAGTTTAATCGGATTACGTCTATTATTTAAATTGCGTGCGTATATTATTTAAATTGGTTTTCATGACGTTTCGAAACCTTTGCAGCGTTCGTGGTCGCAGTAAGACTATGATTGATTTATTTATTTTATTGATTGATTTATTTATTAACTTCATGACAAGCGTCTTTACAGATATTTCAAAAAATAAAACTACCGTAGGTACAATTTTTTATTAATTAAAATGGTTCTACTGCAGGCAGTAATCACTCACAATGTCATTATATTTTACATTTTAATTAATAAAAAATTGTACGGTAAATACAATTATTTTTAGAAATATCTGTAAAGAAGCTTGTCATCTTGCTCTTCCTGCGACTACGAACGCTGCAAAGCTTTCGAAACGTCAGGAAAACCAATTATTTAAATAATATACGCGATGTAATCCGGTTATACTAGTTTTATTATAATGTGTAGTGATCGCGAAAACCTAAGAAATTATTAAATAAAGATATTTTGTATGTAAATAAAATAAGTGGAATAACATTACTTTTTATATATACTTCATAAATCTAATCTATTTTTTTTATTTTTTTTTATTATTATTTATCTACTAGACTTTGACCGCGGTTTCGCCAGCGATTAATTCTTATCATAGAAAGACATAAGCGCGCATCTCTCGGGTACTGTTTATGTTCCCGGGATAAAAGTAGTCTACATTTAATTTTAAAACCTGGTTATGGTCTATCAGTGTGCCAAATTTTATCCAAATCTTACCTTACCTTGTACTTACTTATCTTGAAAAGCGTAGACAGAGGGGAATTCTTATTGACACATATAAAATACTCACTGGTTGCTACAATGTTCCCGGAATTGGATTGATTGAATTTGTACACTCTCAGTGCGAACAAAAACCTACGTGGACACCCATTAAAATTATGGAGGACGCTATCTAAAGGAAACCCCTTCTACCACTTCCTACCAAATCGTGTAGTCACAGAGTGGAATAAACTCCCTGAAAGTGTGATGGCACCCACAATAAACTGCTTGAAAAACAGACTTGACAAAATCTCTAAATCGCAAGATACATACGCATCAGCTTACTAGCCTCCACGAGTGACGATATTTAATTGATCGTCCGGCGCACCCTGGGCAGTCAGCCCCGCTACCAACCTCAACTCAACTCAGCCTATCGCAGTCCACTGCTGGACATAGGCCTCTCCCAAGTTGCGCCACAACGCTCGGTCCTCTGCCTTCCGCATCCAGTCCCCCCAGCCACGTTCTTTAGGTCGTCGGTCCACCTGGCAGGGGGGCGCCCTACACTGCGTTTGCCGATTCGCGGTCTCCACTCAAGGACTCGTCTGCTCTAACGGCCATCGGTCCTTCGACAGACATGGCCAGCCCACTGCCACTTCAGCTTACTGATCCTACAAGCTAGTCGGTCACTCCGGTTCTTCTCCGGATAATCTCGTTACGGATTTTATCCTTCAAAGAAACTCCAAGCATAGCTCGCTCCATAGCTCGCTGAGCGACTTTGAATTTGTGGACTAGCCCAACTGTCAGTCTCGGCACCGTAAGTCATGTCATGGACGCACTGGTTGAAGACCAACCAACCTGCTGACTGGCTAATCTTTTCCCTACGACATGAACTATTATCATTATGTAGCTCATGTCGACACGATAGAAGAAGAAGCTTACTAAGCTGCTAGTGTGGTTTCCATATAATCTTCTTTTCCTCAGCCTTATCCCATTATCTGGGGTCGGCTCTCCTTGTCTGCCTTCTCTATTTATTTCTATCCCACGCGGTCGCGGCTTCGATCTCGCTCTCCTTCAAGTCCCTCTGGACTGTCGACAGCCAGGTGGCGGGGCGTCTTCCACGGTGGCATGTGGTTTCCATATAATAATAATAAAAATCCGTTAAGGCGTTTTAGCGTGATTAAGTAACAAACTTTCACATTGATTACATGATAGTAGAATTCTATTCCTATAATGTGTCATTCGGTTCGATTATATTTTAATAAAATATGCGAAAAACATAGCAATGATTTTATCGTCAGATTAACACCCACACAGCCGCGTTACGCTACGCAAATTTTTTGAACGGATGAGATAACAATTTACGAACAGTCCTCTCATATAAACCAAACTAGTTACTATGCGGAAGCTGTTACAGATCCGATATTAAATATTCTGTTGTAATGGTGCTGTAGTTTTTTAACTTTGAATAATTCTATGTAAATATAGACGAATTGCTGCGAACAATCATAGTAAAGTCAAAAAAAAACTGCTCCTTCGTGTACGACCAGCGCTCACGCACACACCATGCACCTGAAAGATATTTGCTTTCTGGACGATGCCGCGACATGTGTACTGAAACGGGTGAGCACGGTTTGAGGTGCATATTATGTGTGTGCGTGAGCGCTGGTTGTACACGAAGGAGCATGGTTTAATTTGGCTTCACTATGATTTGATTTGATTGTCCGCAGCACTTCGTCTAAGAAATGTATAATTTTTCCTATTGCGCAGTTGTGTTCAAATTGATGAGTACAATGTTGCTCATGAATTCAAAATCACAACATAACAACATAACACCTGTATTTCCCTGAAGGGGTAGGCAGAGGTGTATAGTAACACCCACATTTCGCCAGTTATGTTATAGTCCCATGTAGTAGGGGGCGAGCCAATTGCCATTGACCGGGCACAAATCCAGATTCCGGGCTACTACTAAGAAATTCCTAATGAAAAAACCCAATAACACTTTGCACGACCCGGGAATCGAACCCAGGACCCCACGCTCAGCAGTCGCGCTTGCACCACTAGACCAACGAGGCAGTCAAAAAAAATAATTCAAAATCATTCAGTATAATTAAAATGTGGAAGTTAAATTCTCTACTGCGAGTTGAGCTCGGGGTGGCCAAATGTACTCTGTGGGGGTGGCTTAGCGAGTAAGGCGACTGGTGCATGGTGTACCGAAGTTCAGTAACTGACCGAGGAGTCGCGGGTTCAAATCTTGCTCGCGAGCGTTTTTTGTTAAGCCGATGAGGTATTTACAAGTTTTACTTTAACTCTGAAATTGTAAAAAAAAATACAGCGGTTCCCTACATTTTGTCGATTTACTTATGTGTATACAATGAAAAAAACCAGCAAAGTGTGAGTCGGACTCACGCAGTAAGGGTTCTGTGCCACCCAACGACCTGATACCCCATAGAAACTGATTTAAATTACGAGAGTTAATCAAAATACATCAACGCACTTACGCGAAATGTGAATTTTTACATCTTTTCTTACGTAGGTACCACCACATATATCTATGTTTGTCATATTTTTAGTATTTGTTGCTAAACTACATAATATGCACTATAATCTGACCAAGTTTGACGCTGGTATGTATTACCGTTTAGAAGATAGAGCAGGAACAAAAACGTTGAAAAAAATGCATGTTGTTTGAGGTTTCTTGTATGGCCCCCTTTGGTTTTAGACTTTTTTTGTTCTTAGTATGTGTCGTGATACCCCTCATAGCAACACATATTCTGAGAAAATTTCAACCAGTTACCTATTACCGTTCAAAAGATACAGCCCTGTGATAGACAGACGGACGGACGGACAGCGTAGCGAGAGTAATAGGGTCCCGTTTGGCACCCTTCGGGTACGCAACCCTAAAAATGATGTCTCCTTGACGTGTCCGTCAACGGCGAACCTTGTTAGCTCCGGTCATGAGAGCGGAGGTGGCTAGCGCAACCAAATTTGGTTTTAAAGGTCCTGTTGCAAGGCGCACAGTGCAACTGACCTGAAGAGTTATATGTGTAGGTATAGGAAGGCTTTGGTCGGTTCTTTTTTCTAAGGCGTTTTTCATCGAGGCCTTGCAAACGGCGTTCTTCGAAAGTCCCAACAGCCTTGTTCACAGAGTTGCGCCATTGACCTCTCTGTTGCACGAGCTCTTCCCAACCCTCCGAAGGTATGTCGCACGCAGTTAGGTGGCGTTTAAGGACATCCCTGTAATGCAGAAACTGATCAAACGTATATACAAACGTAGTAAACAGCTCGTTGTTTACATTACATCGCGTATATTAATTGACTTCAACACTCAATGAAAAGAGTTAATATTGTAAGGATTACATTGTAACGTCGGCGCTGACGGTCGTTCCCGCGACAGTTGTGTTCTTATAAACAAATATAAGATTTTTCTCACAAACGCCTGAACCAACAGCTTGTGGTTTCCAAGGCTGCGAAGTGTCACGTAGACCTTGACCGGGAAATACTATTCCATCATATTTTTTCAAATATAGAATATTTTAAAGTGGGTGGAAGTTATGAATCAATGGTTGTGATGATCTTTCAAAGTATTCAAAGTATTTATTTTGCGTAAAATAGGTTGGTTACAATCAATCAATCAATCAACTCAGCCTATCGCAGTCCACTGCTGGACATAGGCCTCTCCCAAGTTGCGCCACAACGCTCGGTCCTCTGCCTTCCGCATCCCGTCCCCCCCAGCCACGTTCTTTAGGTCGTCGGTCCACCTGGCAGGGGGGCGCCCTACGCTGCGTTTGCCGATACGCGGTCTCCACTCAAGGACTCGTCTGCTCCAACAACGTCTGGTTGGTTACAAGATCTTATTCAATTATGAAAAACATAATAATGCTCTCTATTTTGCTAACACACAACTTTCAACTTTCTTTCGTCACTTTAGCTATTTCGTCGCTAACCATATGTCACTTGAGCAAGTAGTCAGTCTCATGCTGTATTTCGACACATGCCCAACTCGTTCGACGATGTACAACCAAGCATAAAGGAAAAGTTGTCAGTACCTACAACCAAACAACAACAACAACAACCTACAGTTATTGTGGGCATTTTTTTTGCAGTAAATTATTACCACTCTCCTACGTATGACTGCTATGACTAAGTACCTACTGAAGGTTCATTGCTCATGTTATACTGCTACAAGCTTTACCGTTCATACCATATTATCATGCCTGTTTCCCATTAGGGTAGGCAGAGACGGTGGATTTCCACCTGCTACGGTCTGACACACCTCTATACCGTTCAGATGACATAATTTGAACAAAAGTGGCAAAAGTGCAGTAAGCGAGAAACTAGTCTGCTTGTTTACAGCGACGCCGTTAACTGAACAGCTAATAATATGGGTGCACGATACTTTTCTCGATCTGTGCTATTAAAAAAAAAACACTACCACCCGTCCTAAGCTTCGCTTTCTATCATACTTTTACCAGTCAGTTAAGTCTTATCTGCAATCAACACGTCAGTCGCTTTGAGTCTTTTTTCATGAAAAATCCCTGAATACCTATCTGTTTTTGTATATTATCATTTTGCTTTATAGGGACTACGGGGCACTATGATCACGTACGAATAATACGGTTTTTTTACTAACAAAAATATTTAGGAACACGTCATGTGATTTTTGTAACAAGTAATAATTTAGACGACGTCTGTGGTCTAGTGGTTCGAGTGTCGGACTGCTCATCACGGGGTCGTGGGGTTCGATTCCCACAGTACACGAATATTTATGTGATGAATATAAGTGTTTGTGTTGGTCTGGTTGTTTCTTATGTATTATTATAAGTATGTATTTACAAAAAAAAGTGTTTATGTATTATTTCCATTGATTCCATTGTCTAGTACCCATAGTACAAGCTCTGCTTAGTTTGGGCCTAGATGGTGCTGTATAAAATGTCCTATAATATTTATTTTATTATAATAAAGGGAATGGGCTGACAGGCTGACCAATAATTTAATACACCGGTAGGACTTCTCTTGAAAATAATTCCATTCGATTGGCATTGGTAATTGGTTGGTACGATGCGAAAAAGATGCGCCTCCCTTGTGCGCCCAGCTGATTTTATTTCGTGATTTCAGTGTTGGTCCGATAGTAAAAGTTGATCGTAATGATGAGTACAATGACCCCTCTTCGTTTCAAAACGACTAAATTTTCAGCGTGTATTTATTTATGACCGACGACCCGGTGAAGGTCGCGGGAATCCGCTGGATGCTAAAAGCGCATGACCGGTAGTTGTGGCGAAGCTTGGGGGAGGCCTATGTCCAGCAGAGCAGTGGACGTCTTTCGGCTGAAATGATGATGATGATGATTTATTTATGTCCATTACATGTAGTAGTGTGCTTGCGCATAGTCACAGATAATGTAATACTATGGTAATAGTGTAGATATGACTCGTTTTTCTTAAGGGGGCAAAACCCGAAAGTCAACAAACTAATGCAAATCCCGCTCAAAAACTACTCACTCGAAATTAAAATACATGTTACTCAACGTGACAATATTATTGAGTCTAAAACATGAATGCACTTATTTAGCTCGATCATAAAAAAATCCAAACATACCTAGGAAACTGTTAATTTTCAAACAGTTTCCTAAATATATCCTACATTTATTGGTATTTTGGTATGATATTTTACCTAAATACTGTTTTACTGAGTCATTTTATCGAAATTACACATATTTTCAGAGTTTTTTTTTCGCTTATATGCACTTTCATTCGGAGTGGCGTCAACTCAACGATCATATAGTTCAATGCGTCAACTTCATGCCGCACTACTCCTTCCCCCCAAGCCTCGTATTTTTGCTTCGCGCTCACTCTCATTCCGCGGCTGTTAGACGCACCCATTTAGATAAGATACTGATAATGTTTTATTTTCTTAATTCTTTTTATTATTAGTTTCATATCAACTTGGTCGATTTCTAAGGCACGATTAGGGTGTGATGTACGATTGCTTCGCTAATTCAAAATGTAATACGCAAATTATAATATTTATAGTAGGATATATAATAAAAGTAGCAACAGAAAAACAATAAAATTACAACACTTTAATTATATATATTGTTATAGAATTTTTGCTTCTCTAGAAGGTTTCGTACCTGTGGTCCACCTAATACCTATATTAATTTTCATGAAGTAAAGGTTTGAAAATTAAGTAAAATATTTTATGGACGTCATAGCGGGTATTTCATTGATTTACGTATTAGCTAGCAGTAGCTTAGCTAACATTGGGTATTGGTCATTAATATCAATCTAGCTTACTTCTGTGTTGAGCGAATGCGTTGCTATGCCAGTAGTAATAAAGAAGAGAGAGTCTGGAAAACTCTTAAAACTCATCTGAGCTTTACTTAGTCAACTGAAATGAACTCAGAACTACTAATCAGAATCGAGATGTTTTCAGTGGATAAGCTGTCGTGTTATAAAAATTGTCATTTTAAGTCTTTAGAGCCAAGAAGTAATGAAGGTTGGGCGTTCTTCAATTATTTTTTATAACCTTCTCCTTCTAAGAGGCCCGTGCCTAGCAGAGGGATAATAACGGGCTGATTTTTTCATGTTATGGCAGTGGACTGTGATTTAGTATTAGTAGAATATTTAGAGTTACATTTCATAACTTACCTTTAGAGTAAGACATTGCTATCCCGACAACAACAACATACAAAAAAAATTTGTTGTTGCTATTACAACATACAAAAAAACTATATCAGGAAAACTTTGTAAATATCATAAAGTTACTATACCTACTGTCAGTATAGAAATGTCTTTGGTAAATATCAAGATCTTGCTATAGAATTAAAAACTCAATGGAACAAACAGTACATATCGTCCATAATAGTCCTGTCATTCAACTTATCCGAAATTCGTAGATCAAAGCCTGAATAACTTACACATATCTAACATAATTCACTCCACATGTTCCAAAATGCCGTCATTCTTAACACTTGTCGCATCACTATAAATTTTTAACATCTTCTACACTATCATCCACATCCTTTCAAAATAACAACAATATTCAGAAGGCAGTTCTCCGCGACACAGCACGTATTGTGAGGTTAGGGCTCCAGAGAAAGGTTCTCTGGAGCCCTAACCACCCTGTAGCTTGGACCCTGCTCCCGATGCCGGTGGACCTGTATTTTTTATAATTTTATCTTATTATAAGAAAATATTTAAAAATGTAATTAATTAGTGATTTGAAATGAATAAATGACATAATAATATTTTTGCCTATCAGCATACCTGAATACAAATAAGATAATAACAAAGTATCAATACCTTAGTATTATCCATGGAACTACCCGTGGTATTATCAATATGGAAGAATGTTCAGTTATCTGTTTCTTCATCACGCAACAGCTGTACAGCTTTTCACATATAGAGCGATATATTTTATGATCCAAAAATAACTCCACCATTTTTTATCTCAAATACGTAGGCGAAGGCACCGTGAAAGCTTTTTAAACCTATTTTAATTTAAAAGCTGAATGATTGGTATCGTAACTTGGGAATTTCAGGATTTTGCGGTCCTGAGTGAATTTATTATTTATAACATGTATATTCAACATGGGACTGGGTCGGAATAAATGCTCCTCAGGTTTTAAAATGTGTGAAATAAATGAGAACATCAACGAATGTCTTCATTTAGAATTGGCTAGACGTAGAAAAAAACATTGAAGGCCTTTGGGCATAATAAAAAAAGCGTTTAGCTATTAAATGTGAGCTTAAGCTTACCCTACTTAATAAATAATAATCGACAAATTATAGATATGTATCACATCTCTACCAAGTCATTCAGGATTCAGGAACCGAAACCGAAAACTGAAGACATAAAAGACATATTCCTTCACATCATCACATGCTATATTTTGACAGCTAACTTGACCTAGACCAAATATTTTAATACTTCTATAGTCTACGCATTCCTCTTTATACTATTTGTTCTCATTTATCTCCTGGTAATTAACCATTGTTTGGTTATCTTTTATGAGTCAAAGTTAAACAAATTGTAATGTTTGACACAGAGCTATTTCCGTAAACGGTTCACTTATATGGATTGACCTCGGAAACCTCTCGAATACTCAATCATCATTAATTATCATGCTATCGTTATGTTTAATTTTCATACATGTACTAATGCGCGTATTAGTACTAAATAGGTAGTAAATTGGTCTGATTTCATAATTTACGTGAATTTGTTTGTATTTCTATTAGTACAATAAGTAAATTGGTCTAATCACACAATTTCATGCAAATTATTTATTGATTTATTTTATTATCGCAAAGTTTTATTGGTTATATAATGTTGATATTGATATCATATTAGCCCTAATTCCACTGCTGGACTTGAAACTCTTCAATGATCAAGAATGTTGCGCAAGAAACACCAAAGTTCTTTAATCTGTGACCAAAGTTTATGTCATAAATTGGGAATTCGAGAAGATAAAAAATTCCTTGTTTGGCAAAGATATCTTAAAAGACAAAAGGTCATGCCTTATCGGTAACCAAATAAACTTATCTTTGGATAAAACGAACATTTTTACATTACTTACGGCCAAAATTAATAACCAATCTATCCACGATTTACCCTACTAGAGATAGAAATTTTACATATTTTGTATGGAGCTTATGTCAAATTCCTATCTCTAGTAAGGCAAATCGTGGATAGATTGGATATTAATTTTGGCTCTTAATAAGCAAAAGATTGCATAGAGTCAGTTTTACAACAGTAACAGTGTTTGCTTACGTTTAATTGCTTTGGTCCTTGATTGTTAATCATATATGATTATGACCTATAGGTCTACGGATACTGCTGTGAAGTTATGAATAGTACAGACCATGGTCTGGCTTCACCAGCATTCATTATTTCTTTCTTCATCAGAATTTCATTACGGAACCCGATTCTTGTTTCTTCTAGCCTTTTTAGGTTTCGTTCTAAGGTGGTTCTGCCACAGTGACGCAAGTTTGAGCGACACGCCACTGTTTCCATTTATTTATTTATTTATTCATGAACAATTCACATTGTTTGAATGTCACATAACATAATATAATATAAATACTTAATTGAATTTTAAATTATATCGATCATAAATTATTACTTGTAGGTATCATATTACTATTTAGTATCATTGCTACAGAGACGTGCGTCTGGCTGGCGTCTATGCGACATCCATAGCCATGGGTGATTCCGTGGTCGACTCCGTACAATCCAGTACGATGCTAAATTCGTTCTGATGCGTGTTGTTCCGACATGCGTTACCATGGGAGAACCGCCTAACAAGATACGTCTAGATATTAGTATTTTACATGGTGCGACTTTAATCAGACACCCGCAACCCAAGAAGGGCTATACTAACATCCTCATGTTAGACCATTGTCAGACTTTCAGGCTTCTGACTACATGCAATGACTGTCATAGATATTTGTATGATAACCGGGACCGACAGTTATAAATTCTGATTGCTGATATAAAATTGAGTAAAGCCATCGATGCACGGAGACCGAAAATAATTATACGAATAGAAAAATGCGTTGGAAGGTCAATACCATAGAAATCTAAATAATATAAGGTAATAGAAGTGGCATAGTCGCGTGAAAGTGTCGCCGCGTACAGGTGTCTCGTAAGACACCAGTTCGTGAACCGTTTGATTGATCATCAATGCTGTTTTAGACGCAGTCATTATTATTGTATTTTGCAGCATACCTAACAACGTATTTATTTTTTGGCTTTTACTTTTTTATGTATTTATAATTTATGTACACACAATAACATATGAAAGGAGATAATTACAATTATTTAGTACAAAGGTACTGCTTATTTCAAATAAATTTCTACCAGCAGACCTGCGAGAGGAGAAGTAAGTAAGAAATGTAGACAATAGTGTGTAAAAAAGATAAGAAACTTAAAATTAGTTCTAATGAAGCAATACTTAGATAGTTAAATAAATACATATAAATTATATAGGTATAGGTAAATATGATATAAATATTATACAATGACGAATAAAGAGGAAAGGTCTCTTTAACACGTCTTTTGAAGACAGATATAGATTGAGAATTCCGTATGTTAGGCGGGAGTGAGTTCCATAATCTTACTGCATGCACAGAGAAGGCATACGAATACGAACAGTAATCCGTTTAGATGACATTTCTATTACCTTATTTTTAGGATTTCTAAGGTCAATACCTACGATTAGATTAGCTGCTAACACTAACGACCTCACAAATGTTTTTCGATTGATTGAATAATTGTGTGAAACCTATTGTGTCGCTTGGCTTGTAATTCAATCAACGAAGTCTAGTGAATGACCCATCTCTTCTTTTAAGAGTACCAAAAATGCTTGAAGGTACATACAATATAAAAAACATTTATTGACATAAAGAAATCATTATTACTAAGCAAGACTCTTTGTGGCTTTGATTTACTTTTATTAGTTACTACGTCATGTCGAGGAAATAAAGTTGGTAGGTATAGGTGCTTAAAGTAGCTATGGTAGACCGTATTCATGACTGTAGTAAGTCAATAAATTGGTGTAGTGTTTAATAGCAAACCAAAAGTAAGAAATTTTATGTGTAAAAAACATACATGTTTGGAGATTTTGAAAAAAATTGGCTTTTCACTGACATGAAAAAATTGCGTGAATTAGTTCAACTCAAAATGTTAACATGTGAACATCAGACAACGTATTTTACGATGTTGGGGCCAGAGATAAGATATTTTGCGAATATAATATTATGAGAACAATGGAGAATAGTACATTACTGCCGCGGCCGGCAACAGGAGCATTGATGGACGAACGTGAAAATGTGGGCCGAGACGAAGCCGAGGCACACATACGTGAGTCCATCAATGCCTGGTTGCGGCCAAGGCTTGTATAGTACTTTCTCAAACCATGCGCAGAAATTCAAACTAAGTAGTACCTATGTAAATTCTAGAATCAATGAATGAATGATATATTTATTTGCAAGAACATAGGTATCTTACGAACAACAACAATTTTTCACGTGTCAATATGTTCATTTGTTTTTTTTTTTACTTGAAACAGCTCTATTTGCCAGCCAGTTCGAAATTGAAATAAAATCTTTGATAAGTAACCTCCATTTATTTATTTTACTTTAATTAAAACGGCTGGATGCCAATTACAAAAATTAAAGACAAAAATTAAATTAATTAACATAACAACACAGAAAAATTAAATAATTATATAAAATATTAATAATACATACTTTCATACACTCATCTCGCAGTACTCCAGACATACTGACAAAATCGTCTTCCATTCGTCGGCAAACACATCACAGTCAGACTTGGCGTCCAAGAGGGCGTTAAGTGCAGTGAGTGTGCGAGGTATGGGAGAGAAGGCTCGCGAGACGGTGTTGCACGTAGGAACGGCAAATAATTGATGCCTCCTGCAACGGCTATAATTGACTGGGGCGTACAATCTGGATAATTCGTCATGCAGATCAGGGGCATAAATTTTGCTATGTAGGATTTTGCACATTGTTATCATTTGGTCGTACTTCCTTCTGACCTCAAGAGAATTATACCCTAAACAGCCTTGGAGAAAGTTTGTAGGATACAAAAACGGATAATATCCATACAGACGTTTATACATATACCTAAGGTAGGCTTTTTGCACCTTTTCTAACATCAGTGTGTACTTCTTTTCATGCGGGTTCCAGACACATGCACTAGACTCAAGCTTACTACGAACAAGCACACTAAAGAGTGATCTAATTACGCTGATATTACTAAAGTCCTTAGCATTTCGTAATATAAAACCCAACCGCTTATAAGAGTCCTTTGCAACTGCAACCATGTGGTCATGAAACGTTAACTTATGGTCAAACACGACTCCCAGATCCTTCATACCGACTGTTCTGGTAATGTTAGTGTCATTAATTTTATAATTAAAGGAGATTGGGTGTCTTACTCGACCAAAAGTCATGACGAAACATTTTGAAGAGTTAAACTCCATTTTGTTTTTAACACTCCACTCAAACACTGCGTTAACATCGCGTTGCAGTGCAAGGCAATCAGCTTCGGAGTTAATTTCGGAAAATAGTTTCAAATCATCTGCATAAAGGAGACATTTTGCGTGCCGGAGAACTGTTGGTAGGTCATTAACCATAATAAGAAACAACAATGGCCCTAGTATAGATCCTTGACTAACTCCGGAACGCGTGTGATAGGGCTGAGATTCGTAGAAACCCAGCCTGACAAACTGTTGGCGGTCTCGTAAATAGTCAGCAAGGAGCTGAAGAAGACCCGGCGGAACACCAATGGTGCATAACTTCGCCAACAGTATGTCATTATTAACCCTATCAAACGCTTTCCTGAAGTCAAAGTATAGTACATCTACTTGACCACCACAGTCAAGACGATCAGATATGTAATCTACAAGGGTCAGAAGGTTGGTATTAACTGATCTTTTGGCCCGGAAACCATGTTGTTCATTACATAAATACTTATCAACTTGGGAATAGATGTATTTATAAAGTACATTTTCGAGAACTTTAGCTGGAGAAGAAATAATGGCAATGGGACGATACTCTTCAACAGATGTTTTATTAGGACCTTTTGGTATGGGTACAACTCTAGAAATTTTCCATTGTGGCGGATATATTCCTGTCTTTAAGCATAAGTTGAAAATATGATGCAAAGGCAAACAAACATTTTTCTTAAATTTTTTCAATATCCCAGGTGGAATGTTATCTGGCCCTACAGAACTACTTAATTTTAGTTTACTTATACCCAACATGACGTCTTGAGGAGTGAAGTTAAAAATATTAATATAATTGCTGCCAGTATTATCAACACTACGAGAAATTTTTTGTGCATCAAGTAAAGGAACATCGGGTAGAAAAACATTAACAAAGAAGTCGGCAAACGCTTCAGCCGCATTAACACCCGTGAGTTCGTCTCCTTTATAAGTGACATTTGGTTCGAAACCACCCTTTGAGCGTAAGCTCGAAATATGTTGCCAAAATTGACGCGGATTGACTCTTAAGTTAGTTTCAATTGCTTTGGTGTACGATGCATAGGCAGCTTCTGTGCGAGTTTTAAGGCTAGCCCTTAGGTCAGAAAAAGATTTACGTACTGTATCACATTTAGTGCGCTTCCAAGCAGCGTGTAATTTAAGCTTAAGTCGTGTGTCCCGGATAATATCTATCGTGAACCACACTGGATAACGCCTACTCATGGTCTGTTTGCGGTGTTTTTTTGGTGTACAAGTATCAAAAATTGAATAAATCGATTCATAAAAATACTGTGTAGCTAAAAATACATTGTCCGTTTGTAAAACCTTATCCCACGAATTCTTTGTAAATAAATCAAACATCTTACTGTGGTCACATAATTTAAAATTCCAGTCTTTACTAATGTCAATGTTACTTGGCTCAGCTACATCAGAATTGTGTTCAGCTTTGATTTTAATGTATATGTCTAAAGGCGGGTGATAATTGTCAGGTTTAACTATACCATCAGTAGTAGCAACAGAAGTATCTATTGCCTTAGCATCCTCTTGGACTAATACCACATCTAGCATACCTCCATTCAAATTTCTAACCACATTCTTCTCATTCAGACTACAGAAAGACAAAAAGTAACAGTAATAATTAATAATGGATAGAGAAGCACTATTCATGTTTAAATCTCCTAAAATTAATACAGTTCCCCTTAAACCAGACACAAAACTTTCGACTTTGCAAAACCACCGCATGTAATCTACATCCTTAGCACTTGGTTTAATGTACACAACACACACATAAAAAGTACGACCACGCCATGTAAAACTTGCCCATAGGTCTTCACCACAGTCGGTTTCAAACTCCCGGCGCCGCCGCAATGCAATAGGCGAGCGCGCTCCAAGTAGGACACCTCCACATGGTGTGCCTCTATCACGACGTAGGATATTCCAGTCTCCTGATGTTAGTTCTGAGTCTTCGACGGAATCATCTAGAAATGTCTCAGTTACCGCTATGAGGTTATGCTCTAACAAAGCCAAGTTGTTTCGCCATAAACATAGTTTTGTTTTAATGCCTCTCACGTTTTGGTAAAAACAATGTAAGTATGAGGTTCTATGCGCTACGAAAGGGCCGCTGATCCGACGACTTGGTTGGACCATTCGTTTTTGTAAAACTCACTGGTTTCCTATGATTGACCCAAGGCCTAATTTTTGCGTTAATGGGCCAGACATCCGCTGAGTGACACATCTCGTAACTAGCGACGGGTACGCCAATCTTATAAGACTTGTAGTCACCCTTTGTGGTAACCATATCAACCGTACATGTACTTTCGGGAGATAGTTGCTTTAGGTAATCACGAATCTCATCAGCACCTGATTCCATGTTCCACAGATGTAAGTACTTACGTGGTTCCACTGCCTTTAAAGATGTAACGGTAGGCCCTGCAGTTCCACTTATTGACGCTGATTTTCGAGTTTTTCGTTTAATCTCCGTCCACGACTCTGCTTCTGGCTCTTCAGGAGATTCAGTGATTACATCCACCTTAGTATTCACAGTCGTAGTCAATTGGTCAAGTCCATTAAACTGGCTAAGGTCAATGACCTCGGATTCTGGGGGAACACATTGAGAGGGCTTGGCAACTTGTTGCTGTTGCTTACGCTTCTTTTGCTTTGGCTTGGTCTTAAGATTTGTACCTTGGGATATGACAAAACTGCTGCCAGGTGATGTGGTCGGGGCAGCAACGTCGTTAGACTTTAATCGGTCGTTGGTGAGGAGCTCAAGTTTTTCTTTCAAGTAATCTATAAGAGATACGTGACTCTCTAACTTTGTCTCATAACTCGTAAGCAAAGAAACTGCACCTGTAAGCTGATCTTTCAAAGCACGTATTTCTTGCTTTAAATCATGTATTTCAAGAGAGAGTTCTTGTGGAATGTCATTTCCTTGAGGCTGTTTGACGACTATAGATGTTGTCTTCTTTCTAAACGTAATATTTGGATTATACAATTTCGAAGAATCGACAGGTGTAAAACTGTTAACACCACCTCTCTTAGATGCACAACGACATTCCGGACAAACCCATGTATAAGCCTCATGAGATAGGTTTGTTTTACCCGTGCATAATAAATGGTATGTTTTATTGCATTCACACAAGCTACATCGCAAGAACTCCTCCTCATCACCAATAATGCAATAGCATGCAGCGCAATTCATATTTATAAAAAAATTATTATTTGAAACAAGCAAGCGGCTTAGAATTAGACAGCGACCACAGCGGTGGAAAGTGGATCGTGCGTTTAATGCTGTAACCAGTGATAAAGCGATGAAAGCGCAGTGTGCGCAACGATCGCGCTATTTGCGGCAGCTTAGAGTTAAACAGCGACCGCAGCGATGCAAAGCAGAGCGCGCGTTTAATGGAGTCACCGGTGATAAAGCGACGAAGGCACACTGTGCGCAACGACCGGGTAATTTGCGGGTGTTGTCCTAGGTCAGGGACGCAGCCGTTGATATTAAGTTTTGAAAATGTTTTTGTTGATAACTTAACTGTTAGTTGATGGATTTTAATGAAACAAACATCACTGCACTGACATTGTTTTTGTTAACATAATTACATAAATCACTTGGTGTTATAGAAACTTTAGACCACTTCAATCGCGAAAAATGTCCAGAGCAAAATAGCGAGATGTCGCTCCGTTGACCGACGCGCGACGACGACATGGTTGCTATTTTTCGGAGTAAAAAGTTCGTTCAATATTTAAATTACACGACTGATATTATGAGTTTTCATCTGTTTTCATAGTAATTTATTTGGCCACTGAACAGGACAGATATGGATTTTCATATTTATATTGCCGGCTGCTGCTCGCGTGTATTTGACCAGTACAGCAATTTCGATTTATCTCGAACAAGGTTGTCAAATTAATGTTCGAATTTCCAAGCATGTTTGAGAAAAAGTATAATCTTAGTCGAGGTGATATTATTATTGTCGTTATGGCACAGATAAAGAAGAGGTTATTGTCAGTTAGGAATCGAGAATCATACAAACTTGTGATCCTTACTGCATATAAATGAACATGCCATAAGTGGCTTTAAATTGGGCAACGCGTCTAATATTATTGATATTTTCTGGAAGTTTCAATAGGTTATTGCAGAGAAAAAGCTTGTGTTTTTACTTTGAATAGCAATAAAGCAGCCAGTCGAATAGATCATTATTTTGACAACGTCTGTGGTCTAGTGGTTCGAGTGTCGGACTGCTGATCACGAGTTCGTGGGTTCGATTCCCACAAGACACAAATATTTATGTGATGAACATAAGTGTTCATGGTATGTGCGTGAGCGCTTGTTATACACGAAGGAGCATGGTTTTTTCTGGCTTCACTTGATTTTTCGCAGCACTTCGTCTATATTGTTTACTATTTCTGTGGTTTTTTCTTACTTCTCTTATTTAGTGAACAATCTTGGCATCTCTTGATTTTTTAAACAACGTCTGATAAAATATAATTACAGTATAAATAATATACGCGATTTAATCCGGTTAAACTTTGTTTTATTATATAATTACTAGTTCTGCACATTTAATTAGGTTAAAAAATGTTATTTGTTGTCTACAATTCTTAATAAAATATCTTTTAATAAAAAAACTTAATAAAATGTCTTTTAATAAAATAATTATTAATGACAAATTGCATTAAAAAGACATGCCTAAATTGTTTACTAAATAGACAGATGACAAACAATGTCTGTGACTAAATATGACAAGTAAGAAAAAACAGAGTGTACCTACGTGTTTGTTTGTCCTTCAATCACGATGAAATGGCTCAACGGATTTGGATGAAATTTGGCACATATATAGACCTTTTTTTTTTATCCCGGGAAGATAAACAGTTTCCAAGGGATACGTGATAACATCTTTCTGTGATAAACTGAATTATACGTGGGCGAAACCGCGAGCATAGACTAGTAATTAAAATATTATTAACTACCCTATTCCCGCGGTTTCGCCCGCGTTTATGTCGTTTATCGCGCATACTTCAGGGGGTCTACTCCCGTTCGACGATATTCGATAAATCGTACGATTCATCGCACAATTTGCTACTCCGGTCAACCATCGTTCCCTTATCGCCTGCGATGATCGTGTATTGACGTTTGTTTTTCTCATCTCCGGTAAATTGTATACGACTATGAACCGTAGTATATCTTAATTGTGCCTTTTTTATGTGCCTATCTTTATTATGTAAGTATCAGTCGGAACGAAAGTTCGTAGGTACTTTGTTTGTCGTTCGTAAAACGCGAGTAGACCTACAGGAACTGTTCCGTATATTTTTAACCGTAATAGCTTGTTCTCACAGATTTACTACGGCCTCTATGACCTCTATCATGGCAAATATCTCGAAAAAAAACGTTTTTTTTTAGTTCATTGTTCCAAACCTAGTCTTATTAGACTCTATAATAGTCAAACAAAAAAAAAAAAAACACACATATCTACACATGGTACTGGTATACGGAATCCTTAGCGCGTGAGTCCGACTCACACCTTATTTACTGACGTATGTCACTTACGCACATTGTTTCAATTTACAGTTTTTCCTCCCGAGTGGAACAGACCACAATGAATCATGGCGTGATAAGGAGTCCAGTTGCTCAATGGATTAACCACAATACAATATTTCCGTGGAATTACTAAGACAAAAATGATAAGCCAAATTATTCATAGCCTAAGTTTATTTTTGTCACTAAATATTTGCTTTTTTCTAAAGTACGCCCCATTAGATACAGCGTGCGGAAAAATTAGCAGGTTTTTGCGATTTTAATCAAATCGATGACTATAGGTACCTACGTTTACCTTTTTTTTTTCCAGGTTGAGTTTTAGACAGCATATTCTCATAGATGTAGAAGTAAATGTACTTCTATTATAAGGAGTAACATTAGCAGAGGTCCTTTTAAAGAGTGAATTTACTCATCATCCTACTATCCTACTAATATTATAAACGTGAAAGTTTGTGAGGATGTATAGATGTTTGTTACTCTTCCACGCAAAAACTACCTACTGTATGGATTTTAATCAAATTTGCCATACAGATAGAACGTAACCCGGATTAAATTATAGGCATTTTAATCCCGGAAAGATGAACAGTTCCCGAGGGATGCACGATAAACTACATCATCATCAACACCCACGCGGGTGAAGCCGAGGGCACAGGCTAGTGACAAATAACTTTTGCTATAGACGCAACCCTAAAAACGCGAAAAAACTAAGAGCTGTTGCAAGCGACATCGATGACTTTGTATCGAGCTGGTTTTTTTCACGGTTGAAACCGTTGTTTTTTTTATCGCGATTTCTGGATTGGTCCCATTGTAAAAGTTGTTCATACTGATGAGAATGCCCCTTAAGAGGTTTTCAGTTATTTCAATTACACATTGTATAGGTACCTACAAAGTTGGCTACGTTTGTTGTTACCCAGCGACAACACAGCCCCTTGTCGCTGGGTAACAACAAACGTAGCCAACTTTGTATGTCGTCGCTGTTGTTACCAGTGTTGCAGTAACATATTATGTGTTTACAAGTGATAAAAACACGAATGTAACGCGAGATAATTATTATCTCAATCAAATATCTCACACAATTTTAATTACCTAATAAGGATAACACGAGAAAGAATCGGAAGAAAACATTAAAATGCTTGTAGGCATCAGATATATTTTAGACCTAGCTAAAAGTAAATTGATGCATGAAAGAAAAACGCGTTCCTACACTCGGTTTTTTCTTACTTGTCTCATTTAGTAAACAATCTTGGCAAGTCTTTTTAATGCAATTCGTCAATTATAATTACTAAAAGATAATATGTTAACAATTTCACACAATAAATAACTTTTTAAACCTAATTACATGTGCAGAAATATAATTTATGTTTTATTAGTAGTTATTTGAATAAAGAGACATGGCAAGATTGTTTACATAATAAGACAAGAGAGAAAAAACATACTTTACATAGATTACTCATATCAGTTTGCTGTCATTATTCGATGATATACCTACACAATGATGTGTTTTTCAGATTTCTTCGTATTTTCATGAGACCTTTAAGTGATTCAGTCATTTGCAGTGTTGTTAGATACTAATTATTATTACTTACAGACGTAGATGGAATTAATCAAAACACGTAGTAATTATACAATTTTTACCTGTTGAATGTAAAGCTCCTCATCAACTGAACCCGAGTCGACCAAATAACTGTCACTGCAGGGTCGCTCGTAAATGTAGAAGAAATGCTCATGCGCAACCAAGCTCGACAGCTCCGTTCCTTTATACAAGGGTGGACTAAAGGGATTTATTGCACTCGAATCCGTTTCAGTACACGTTGAGTTGAAAAATGCACTCCCACGTCCACAACATCTATGAAGACATATCCGACCGATGCAGGGGCATCCCAATCGTAGTGTTGTGCCGTTCTCCTCCAGTTCATACCACGTTCCATCCTTATATTCCACGCCTTCGAATAACACCGAAGAGTTTGTCTGCAGATCACCATTCGTAATGTCCACGCTCTGCACCCTGGTGCATGGAGTACACTCGATACTAACAAACACCAAGATTTGGGTCACCACTAACAATATCGTCTTCATTTTTAGCAGTACAATAATACAGTCACAGAAACTTTGTCACTTCACGTCTCAAGTCCTAGGCACACGACACAACTCACACTCATTTCAGGAATAAGAAAATAAAAACTAACGAAAGAAAAATAGAGTTGTAAACGAATTAAATCGGTTCTGAAGGTGTTATTATCACGGTTGGAGTGTTCATTATCTGAGCACTAGTGAGGTAATTTGATGTATCATTTTTGTAATGATAAGAGATAAGCGGTGGTCGCGTGTTGTGTGTGTGGAGGGAGGAGGGGCACGTGCTGTAGTGCCGCTGTGTGTTTCCCGACTGGCCGCCGGGCGACTGGCTGGCGCAGGTTGGCCGTGGCTCCCTGACGCGCCCGTCTTTATCCTCGTGCTTACACTCAGCACTTTATCAGTGCGCGTTGTTTGTTTACTGTAGACCATGAAGCATTTAAAGCGCGCTAAATAATACCGCGTTACTTAATAATGGGTCATTCTCAAAAGTATGACTTCAAATTTCAAAAAAGTTTTGTTGCAGTATTTATTTATCTATGTACGCGGGATGTATCGGGTAGACATAAACCATTATTTACCATACAATAACTAACCTTAAAACAGTCTAAAAGTGGGAGAAAAAGTAAAGAATGCCCACGGTGCGGAGCCATGTCCGTGGAGTAGAGTTTTGCCTATGGAGTTGGACATGAAGTGATTTTTATGCATCGAATTAGGCATAAAATTTACAACATACTAATAAGTGTCAGAAGCATCAGAACTTTGGGTCAAATCTATATTACTATAATAAAACTGTAAAGGTCGAAAAGTCTGTACATTGAGTTATTTTTCGCGAAAACCGGCTAGGGGGACTAGAAATAAGCTATAGAACACAAATCAATCGTTTAAAAAATTTATGTCTGTCTGTCTGTCTGTTTGTTACCTCATCACGTGAAAACGGCTGAACGGATCGTAATGAAACTTAGCATTTGTATTGGTATTAGTCTAACTTAAAATATAGGGTATGTTTTATCTGAATCGGTTGAGTAGATCCACCGATACAGCTTGACCTCTCTATTGTATTAAGTTGCATACAAAGTAGAGGTCATGATTGTTGGTTGGATGCAGGTTGCAGGTTCCTAAAAATACAACTGGATTCTATTAGTATTATAGAAAATATAGAATAACATAACATAGCCCATCACTGTCCCGCTGCTGGGCATGGCCCTCTTCTTGGAATGAGAAGAGTTAAGGAACTGGATATTGTTAGTGTAATAGATTATCATAACATAATCAGCTCATTACCTACTGCCCCACTGCTGGGCACGGACCTCTTCTCGGAACGAGAAGAGTTAAGAAACTAGAAAATATAGAATAACATAACGTAGTCAACCCATTACTGTCCCACTACTGGGTATGGCCCTCTTCTCAAAATGAGAAGAGTTAATGAACTGGATATTCTTAGTATTCTAGAATAACATACCATTACCAGCCCATTACAGTTCCACTGCTGGACACGGGCCTCTTCTCAGCATAAGAAGAGATGTGGTTAGTGTTATAGAATAACATAATCAGCCCAATTACTTCCCACTGCTGGGCACGAGCATTTTCTCAGAATGAGGGAGTTTAGGGCTAATTCCATGAAATTCCATCACCTTAGCCGGTTGGTTGTAAAAACAAAATATAGTATGGTCGGTAAATAGTGTAATCGTCTGTGTAGGCGCTTATATGTATATATTTTAAGACATTGTGTTCATAATTATGACACGATGTTATTTTCCGACATCCACGCGGACGGAGTCGCGGGCACAGCTAGTCTATACTATAATAAAACTGTAAAGGTCGAAAAGTCTGTACATTGAGTTTTTTTTCGCGAAAACCGGCTAGGGGGCCTAGAAATAAGCTATAGAACACGAATCAATCGTTTAAAAAATTTATGTCTGTCTGTCTGTCTGTCTGTCTGTTTGTTACCTCATCACGTGAAAACGGCTGAACGGATCGTAATGAAACTTAGCATTTGTATTGGTATTAGTCTAACTTAAAATATAGGGTATGTTTTATCTGAATCGGTTGAGTAGATCCAGCGATACAGCTTGACCCCTCTATTGTATTAAGTTGCATACAAAGTAGAGGTCATGATTGTTGGTTGTAATGAGAAGAGTTAAGGAACTGGATATTGTTAGTGTAATAGATTATCATAACATAATCAGCTCATTACCTACTGCCCCACTGCTGGGCACGGACCTCTTCTCGGAACGAAAAGAGTTAAGAAACTAGAAAATATAGAATAACATAACGTAGTCAACCCATTACTGTCCCACTACTGGGTAAGGCCCTCTTCTCAAAATAAGAAGAGTTAATGAACTGGATATTATTAGTATTCTACATAACATTACCAGCCCATTGCAGTCCCACTGCTGGACACGGGCCTCTTCTCAGCATAAGAAGAGATGTGGTTAGTGTTATAGAATAACATAATCAGTCCAATTACTTCCCACTGCTGGGCACGAGCGTCTTCTCAGAATGAGGGAGTTTAGGGCTAATTCCATGAAATTCCATCACCTTAGCCGGTTGGTTGTAAAAACAAAATATAGTATGGTCGGTAAATAGTGTAATCGTCTGTGTAGGCGCTTACATGTATATATTTGAAGATATTGTGTTAATAATTATGACACGATGTTATTTTCCGACATCCACGCGGACGGAGTCGCGGGCACAGCTAGTTTCAAAATAAAACATAATGGTTATCAAATTATTGACACAAAATAATAAAAATATATTAAAAGATGTTAAGCCTCCTCCATCTGCACCGTCAAAAATATTTACGAAACGAGTTGGAATTGAATTTGTAGATTTTGCAGGAGACATAATCTTGAATTTTTTAAACTTTCGCGAATTTCACTCATATTGACCTAGGTGGTCGGGGTTAGTCAAAATGTTTGTTTTGTTTTGATTTTATTGTGCGCAAAAAGTCCCGTAAATATAGTTCAATATGAGTGAAATTCGCGAAAGTTTAAAAAATTCAAGATATGCCTCCTGCGAAATCTACCAATTCAATTATTTTAAATAACATTTAAACACTTGCACACACATACACGTTGTTAACATAACATTATTATCAACATTAGATAAGAAATCCAACTTTTGGTAAAAAAGAAACAAAAATATTTCATAGAATAATTTCCAATCCATGGACGGTTGCTCCACTCCATGGGTATCGACTGACCACGGAGTGGATGTCCATGGAGTGGAAATTTGTAATCAAAAAGTAATTATGTGAGCATAAAAACAATTATGACACTTTTGCCACCAAATTTTGAGATTGACCCTAATACCGTAATACCGTATAAATTGAACTGCGTTACTTTTAAGATTCACTTTTATATGATCTAGCAATAAATTGCTTAAGGGCATCGTTTCTCAACTCTAGGGGGGTCGCGTGTTGGTATAAGGGGAGACGCAATTTGTGGAAATTTGTGGCAAGTGTAAACATTCTTTGTCATTTTAGTACCTAATAAAAATCTTTGATAGCGCTTAAAATATTATAGTGTCGCAATTTTTTCAGGCTATCAGTACTGCTTTCCCGGGACGTGCCAAATGGCATAGCACGAGAGGGGCACCGGCGTGGTCCACAGGAGTTCCCGGAGCTCCTCTATTTTGTGCTGAGGTCGGCCACCGTGTGGTTTTAGTTGGTAGGAGTCCGACATACCTACCCCTTCGCCTTCCCCAGACGAAAGGTAACCATGAGGAATTCCACTCGTAAACAAAAACAAAAAAAAACCGCCCAAGAGCATGTCGGGCCATGCTCAGTATTATAGGGTTCCTTAAGTAGGCCTAATTACAAACGAATCAAATCGAATATTAATCATTGCTATTTTAGTTTTTGCAAACAGCGCCACCTAGCGCTGAATTTAAGAAGTGTGTCATATATTCATATGACACACTTCGTAAATTTAGTACTAGGTGGTGCTGTTACTTTGTGTTATCAATATAACACAAAGTTTCTTTTTGTGATTTTTTTAAATAGAAAGTAACTAAAGGAGCATTATTTGCTAAGATCATTTTTATCTAAAGTCAATGACCTATGAACTACGTCCTAGTTTCAAGTATTTTTCAGTTTTCTCACTATAACTCAAAAAATTATAATCACATTATACTCGAAATAATTTTAAAAGAGAGTTTTTATAAAAGTCTATCAACGTGGAAGATTACAAGTTTCTACGTTGCATAGTTTGGAAATGGCAGGGGGGGGGACACATTGTAAGCCGCTTTGGTGGGCTATATTTCGCAGATGGTACACCTGATAAAAAAGTGATGTATGAAATATTACCTTCATTTTAGTAGACCTATTCAATGATATCCCACAAGAGGGGGTGCAGCGAAAAAAAAAAATTCATCCCAATTTCACATGTTTGGGCGCCAACCCTAAAAAACGTTACCAAGATTTTTTTATTCTTTTAAAATTGAGATCTATATCTAAACCATTTTTTAACAAAATTTCATTTACTTATGTTTATAACTGTAGAAGTTATTACGCTGTAAAGGATTAGGACAGACGGACAGACGGATAGACGGACAGACGGACAGACGGACGGACATGACGAAACTATAAGGGTTCCTTGTAGGACTACGGAACCCTAAAAAGGGGGTCGCAGCACTAAAAAAAGGTTCAGAAACTACGGTTGAGGGAGTCAGTTTCTTGTTAATACCTCTATCATATATCTTTGATTGAATCTTTATGATGATATCATTGCTTAGATAGGTATGCAATCATCATCATCATCATCATCATTTCAGCCGAAAGACGTCCACTGCTGGACATAGGCCTCCCCCAAGCATCGCCACAACGACCGGTCCCGCGCTTTCCGCTTCCATCGGATTCCCGCGACCTTCACCAATATAGGTAGGTATGCAATATAGGGATATTAATCCACTATAATTTTTGGTTTCTCAGTATGGTTTGTAACTAGTCGGGCACACCCGATGGAATTATATGAGTGAAACCGTTCATATTAATAATTAAGTTTTGTAAGTGCTGGCTGCTTTAACCGCTCTGACTTGAAAGCAAATAACTTGATTTTTGTAAATTTTACAGGCGAACGCTCGCCTGTTTTGCAATTTTCTTTGAAACTACCTAGGATACGTAACGGATATTAAATTAATTTCATCTGATGATACCGTTGTGTTTAGAAATTACTTACTTTCCTTTTCCTTTTCTTTCCTATTTTCAGGATATCTGGAAGCGGTTGCTTAACGGTCAAAATTAATATCCAATCTATCCACGATTTGCCCTACTAGAGATAGGAATTTGACATAAGCTCCATACAAAACATGTCAAATTTGTATCTCTGGTAGGGTATATCGTGGATAGATTGGATATTAATTTTGGCCGTTAGTGGGCCGCTCTAGCCACGTCGTAGAGGATACATAGCTAAGACGTAGCATAGTCGTAGACGACTCGTAGCGGATCCGTGAGAAATTCGTAGACGAACCGTAGCATAGTCGGTGATGATACGTAGCTACTTATGTCAAAGCGTACCTAGTAGTGGTACCCCGCCCCCGCCAGGTGGACCGACGACCTGAAAAACGTGGCTGGGGAGGACTGGATGCGGAAGGCAGAGGACCGAGTGTTGTGGCGCAACTTGGGAGAGGCCTATGTCCAGCAGTGGACTGCGATAGGCTGAGTTGTCATACCTAGTAGTAGAGGAGCCGTAGCGTAGTCGTAGATGAGTCGTAGCATACTCGTAGCGGGTCAGTAATAAAGTTGTAGAAGAGACTCAGGCGGTATAGTTGTAAAATAACGGTAGACTACCGTTATTTTATTAACCACAAATCGCCGTTAGCTACCAATAAGCAGCCGGTTAGCTAGATTCTGCGTTCGTTTACAGATGGGTGAATTTCCCAAATGACTTATTTTTTTGTCTTCGGTGAAATTAGTATTTGAAAAAAGGAATACTGTTCTGATTTTTTTTTTTTTGTATTCAATAGGTAGTTATTGGGTTGTGGCAAAAATATAATTTGCCTAGGACTATTAAAAAAGGTAGAAATAAATAAATAAACCTCTATTTTTTTCAAATCGGTGCTGTCCCTCTACTTTTTTTACAAACAAAAAAGCTTATACACTAATAAAAATAAGTAAGTTAAGTATATAACTTATTCTATTTCATAGAATATTAGTTTTGTTACTAATATATAGCATATTTTATTACATAATTAACGATTATTATTACTGAGAGGCACAAACGTACTTGTCCTGCAAAATGTTCTCATATCGCTGGATAAAAGTAATTTAAACTTAACTTTACATCGACGAGTCCGACAGCGTCTCCACCCCAATTTTATTTCCCTCGTTAGTGTGTGCTAGTGCGCAGTCAGGACGGATATGTGTCAAATCGCTGCATATTCCCACCAATAACGTAAGTACGCCATTTCAGTTGCTCCCGGACAATTATTTTATACAATCGGTGGTTGCATTTTTCTAGTGTAATGAGTAGTTTTATTATTGTTGTTTGGTTCTAACAGAGGTAGTAAGTGAATTAGCTTCATTGACTGTTATTGAATTTATCCTAGTGTAGCGTTGTGGATCTCATTAGTTTAGTCGAGTGAACGATATAAAACTTAACCGGTGTTGCGCATCCCTAAAATGTGTGCACAACACTAGTAATCGCGTTGGCCTCTGTCATTTTCAACATATATCATTAATCTGTGATTTTCAACACAGCAGCCACAGACTACTAGGGGATCAGCAGCTTGCAAGGAAGTAACTATTCCTTCTGGAATACATATTTTATCCCCAATCTCGGGTGAGTTCTTCATTAATCTAGCTAATATATTATAAACAGTGTATTAGGGAACTGATTCTATCATACGATCTTGTTAATGTTTAATTTCTAACATTTTCATGGCCGGCCACGCGGTCATGCTTACTTCCTGTCTCAAGAAGCTAAACTATGTGTAATTAACTGCTGCATCAGCTCTATGCTATGCCTTACAGTGTGCTGCAACCTATTTCATGTGCCATCAGCGAAGATCACTGTCCTATATGTTTTGCACGCCTCGTGTCACTTAACCTACAATTATGCACCTGTCATATACTATGCTGTGACTGCACCCTTTACTGCCTGTTAACCGCTGTGATGTGTGAGCTTCCACTATCCTCCTTCATCACCGTTCCTTGTGTCACTACCTTCCGGCTGGACTTCTACCTTCCGGCTGGACTTCTACTTTCCGGCTGGACTTTTACTTTCCGGCTGTACTTCTACCTTTGGGCTGTACTTCTACGTTCCGGCAAGAGCCGCTGCAACCACGAGGCAGCGTCTACCTGCTGCCCGCCAGCCTGCCGTACCATCCACGTGGCGGAGACGAGGGACGGTACCCTGTACCCTTACCACCTTCCTTCCGAAGTGTGCGAACGCTCAGTGAACAATAGCCTTACCCGCGACCTAGCCGAGTGTCTTTCAATATATGTATTAAATATCTAAGTGTTATCTAATTATCTCTCAACACACTTCCTTATGTCACTGCGGTGCCTAACACCGTAGTGACACCTTTTCTTTTGTAGCGGTCTGCGCAGCTTACCTGCGTAGACTCTAACCGTTTCACTAGATATTATGCATTTTTTCTAATTTTCTAAAAAGTGTGTTATTTCTCACGTCGCTGTTCTCATATCGCTGTAATCGGTGGTCTTTATTACCACCGATGTGATAATTTACACCGAAATGATAAGAAAAAATCAATCGGTGTCTTATATCTAATATCGGTGTTTTGATTCATGATCAACGCACAGTTTTGTCACATCGGTGGATTGCTTTATCATATCGGTAGGTCATTTTATCATCTCGGTGAGTCGTTTTATCATATCGGTAGATCCCGTGTCATTTCGTTAAGTATACAAAGAAACAATGGAACATACAAACATAGGTACATACAAACACATACATTATATACATACGTACCTACATACAAACATTCATACTTACCTACATAGACTGCCAAAATCATTACCACGATACCACTGGGTAGTAGAATAGTAGTTTATGAAACTGTTGCATAATAGGGGTTATTAAAACACGAGTGTGAGTTTAAAAACCGAGCCGTAGGCGAGGTTTTTAATAGTATCACACGAGTGTTTTAATACCTAATTATGTCAGTTTCATACACTATTTTATCTACACTCATACAATTTTAAATAAAATACCAAAGTCAAAATCTTAGTAACATTGTCGTTGTTTTTCTTGATTTCTCTGGTAAAAGATTGTTCGTCATTTACGTTGCTGCATCCAGAAATTCAGGCGGGGTCATATTTTCCTCAGTTCAGTATCACTGCTGTAGTCAGATATTTTTGCCCAGAATAAAACTTTCGACACACAAAACCATAATAATAACGTAAACAATAACAATAAATTTACAAGTAACGATGTCCATATCCAGTAGGCCAGGCGCGCGGCCGCGCACGCGCGCTGGTGCGCGCCTACACAGATAATAAAATATTGTCTGGCGACAACATTATAATCGGAACTAATTTTCTATCCTTGTCAGGATTCCGTCAATCTCTGTTTTATCATACAAAAAATATGCCTGTAAACACTTAAATATAATTAAAAGCAATATGACAATCAAAAGTTCTGCCAAAAACGCGATTTTAAACGATAAAAATTTTCAATGTATGACAAGTGGCGCCACCCTGAATTTTGTGTACTCATTGGTGCCAAACTGTACGACTGCTAAAAAAAAGGTTTGAAAACTCCTTGGTTAGGTCGAAGTGGCATTAAAAACTCCTTAGTTGGGCTGAAGTGTGCGGTTATGGAAAAAAAATTAAATTACCGCATTGTTTTGTTCAGCAAACTGTATCGTAATGAAACTTTTTAAATTCATAACAGGTGCATGTGCGTAAAGTATGTCATTATGACATTACTTTCGAGTTCATAATTCGAATTTTACGATACGAGTGTAGATAAAACATTTTATTCCGATTATAATGTTGTCGCCAGACAATATTTTATTATCTGTGTAGGCGCGCACCAGCGCGCGTGCGCGGCCGCGCGCCTGGCCTACTGGATATGGACATCGTTACTTGTAAATTTATTGTTATTGTTTACGTTATTATTATGGTTTTGTGTGTCGAAAGTTTTATTCTGGGCAAAAATATCTGACTACAGCAGTGATACTGAACTGAGGAAAATATGACCCCGCCTGAATTTCTGGATGCAGCAACGTAAATGACGAACAATCTTTTACCAGAGAAATCAAGAAAAACAACGACAATGTTAGTAAGATTTTGACTTTGGTATTTTATTTAAAATTGTATGAGTGTAGATAAAATAGTGTATGAAACTGACATAATTAGGTATTAAAACACTCGTGTGATACTATTAAAAACCTCGCCTACGGCTCGGTTTTTAAACTCACACTCGTGTTTTAATAACCCCTATTATGCAACAGTTTCATAAACTACTAAAATGTATCATTAGGGGAGGTCTGTATTCGGTAATGTACGTCTATAAGCTGAGGTGATGATGGAGAGGTGGAGCAATTGAACGCATTAAAGGTTTCTCTATAAAATATTTTCTAGTTAAAAAATAGTAAGTACATAATCTATATACTATAATAAAACTGTAAAGGTTGAAAAGTCTGTACATTGAGTTATTTTTCGCGAAAACCGGCTAGGGGGACTAGAAATAAGCTATAGAACACGAATCAATCGTTTAAAAAATTTATGTCTGTCTGTCTGTCTGTTTGTTACCTCATCACGTGAAAACGGCTGAACGGATCGTAATGAAACTTAGCATTTGTATTGGTATTAGTCTAATTTAAAATATAGGGTATGTTTTATCTGAATCGGTTGAGTAGATCCACCGATACAGCTTGACCCCTCTATTGTATTAAGTTGCATACAAAGTAGAGGTCATGATTGTTGGTTGGATGCAGGTTGCAGGTTCCTAAAAATACAACTGGATTCTATTAGTATTATAGAAAATATAGAATAACATAACATAGCCCATCACTGTCCCGCTGCTGGGCATGGCCCTCTTCTTGGAATGAGAAGAGTTAAGGAACTGGATATTGTTAGTGTAATAGATTATCATAACATAATCAGCTCATTACCTACTGCCCCACTGCTGGGCACGGACCTCTTCTCGGAACGAGAAGAGTTAAGAAACTAGAAAATATAGAATAACATAACGTAGTCAACCCATTACTGTCCCACTACTGGGTATGGCCCTCTTCTCAAAATGAGAAGAGTTAATGAACTGGATATTCTTAGTATTCTAGAATAACATACCATTACCAGCCCATTACAGTTCCACTGCTGGACACGGGCCTCTTCTCAGCATAAGAAGAGATGTGGTTAGTGTTATAGAATAACATAAGTAGCCCAATTACTTCCCACTGCTGGGCACGAGCATTTTCTCAGAATGAGGGAGTTTAGGGCTAATTCCATGAAATTCCATCACCTTAGCCGGTTGGTTGTAAAAACAAAATATAGTATGGTCGGTAAATAGTGTAATCGTCTGTGTAGGCGCTTATATGTATATATTTTAAGACATTGTGTTCATAATTATGACACGATGTTATTTTCCGACATCCACGCGGACGGAGTCGCGGGCACAGCTAGTAATAAATAACAAAATAAAAAATAGATAAAAAGAAAACATCATAATAGCTTAATTTTGTTTAAGAATGCCGAGGCCAAAACTAAAAGAGGACGAGAAAAAAGAGAGAAAGAGGTTGCTGGAAAGAATAAGAAAAGCTAAACTCAAAAGCGATCCTGTGTTAAGAGAGGAGCATTTATGAAAAGATAGAGAACGTTTAGCTAGACGAAAGGCAGCCGGACTTATCCCAACCCGAAGCCAAATGACTGCACATGCACGTCGCATTGCACAAAAAAAAAACCGAACCAGTGCCCGTGCATATTATTAGAGGAAAAAAGCTAAGACAAATGTTGCCCGAAACAACCAAACAAGTCTTTCAGTGACCAATGATGTAACAGAATCTCTACCGTAAAATCGAGATAATAAGCCTGGTATTTCTCCTACCTACCTACCTAGGTACTTACTAACTATTTCCTTTTTGATGTTCAAAGTTGGATAGATTATCATATCGCTGGATATGTACATCATTTCGGTGGATAAACTTATCATATTACAGTACAGTGTACAGAAAAAATAATCGGTGCCGGTTTGTCATATCGGTGGAAACCAGAATACAAACTGAATTTTCTCCTTAGTCTTAAATGATACGTTGATGATATTAAATTTGGGGATATTTGATATCCTAAAGATTACATAAAACCTGAAAAATATACAAAAAAAATATAAATGAAAAAGTTCACCGATGTGATAAAAAAAATGGCATTTGTTGAAATTCACCCAGATATTGTAGCTACTCAAATATAAATGTTAATCAAATGTTAATTTTACTATTTTCTGTTATTATTAATTACTAGCTTTTAACCCGCGGCTCCACTCGCGTTAAATTCTGCTAACCCACGTCAGTCCAGTCCAGTCCATTGTCCCACTGTCCCGCTGTCCCGCTGCCCCACTGCCCCGCTGCCCCACTATCCCACTGCCCCACTGCCCCACGGCCCCACTGCCCCGCTGCCCCGCTTCCCCACTGCCCCGCTGCCCCGCTGCTCCACTAACCCGCTGCCCCACTGCCCCGCTACCCCACTGCCCCGCTGCCCTACTACCCCACTGCCCCGCTGCCGCGAATCCCCACTGCCCCGCTACCCCGCTGCCCCACTGCCCCTCTACCCCGCTGCCCCACTATCCCACTGCCCCACTGCCTGCCCCGCTGCCCCCCACTGCCCCGCTACCCCACTGCCCCGATACCCCACTGCCCCGCTGCCCCACTATCGCTGCCCCGCTGCTCCACTAACCCTCTGCCCCACTGCCCCGCTACCCCACTGCCCCGCTGCCCTACTACCCCACTGCCCCGCTGCCGCGAATCCCCACTGCCCCGCTACCCCGCTGCCCCACTGCCCCTCTACCCCGCTGCCCCACTATCCCACTGCCCAACTGCCTGCCCCGCTGCCCCCCACTGCCCCGCTACCCCACTGCCCCGATACCCCACTGCCCCGCTGCCCAACTATCCCACTGCCCCGCTACCCCACTGCCCCGCTGCTCCGCTGCCCCACTTCCCCGCTGCCCCACTGCACCGCTATCCCACTGCCCCACTGCCCCGCTGCCCCGGTATCCCACTGCCCCGCCGCACCACAACCCCACTGCCCTACTATCCCGCCGTCCCACTGCCACTGTCCTACTGTCCCACTGTCTGCCCCGCTGCCCACCACTGCTCCGCTACCTCACTACCTCACTGCCCCGCTACCCCACTGCCCCGCTGCCCCACTATAACTCTGCCCCTCTGCCCTGCTACACAACTGCCCCACAGCCCCGCTGCCCCACTATACCACTGCCCCACAGCCTGCCCAGCTGCCCCACTGCCCCGCTGCCCCACTGCCCCGCTGCCCCACTTCCCCGCTGCTCCACTGCCCCGCTATCCCACTGCCCCGGTAACACACTGCCCCGCTGCCCCACTACCCCACTGCCCCACTGTCCCACCGTCCCACTGCCACTGTCCTACTGTCCCACTGGTTTGCCCCACTGCCCCCCACTGCTCCGCTACTCCACTGCCCCACGGCCCAGCTGCCCCGCTGCCCCACTGCCCCGCTGTCCCACTATCCCACTGCCCCTCTGCCCTGCTACACCACTGCCCCACTGCCCCGCTGCCCCACTATCCCACTGCCCCACAGCCTGCCCAGCTACCCCACTGCCCAACTGACAGCCCCGCTGCCCCACTACCCCACTACCCCACTGCCCCACTGTCCCACCGTCTTACTGCCACTGTCCTACTGTCCCACTGTCCGCCCCGCTGCGCCCCAATGCCCCGCTGCCCCGCTACCCCACCGCCCCGCTACCCCATTGCCACACTGCCCCACTATCCCACTGCCCCGCCGCCCCGCTACCCCACTGACCCCCTGCCCCGCTGCCCCACTATCCCTCTGCCCCACAGCCTGCCCAGCTGCCCCACAGCCCCCCTTCCCCACTGCCCCACTGCCCCACTGTCCCGCTGCCCCGATGCACCACTGCCCCGCTGCTCCACTGCACCACTGCCCCGCTATCCCACTGCCCCACTGCCCCGCTGCCCAGCTGCCCCTCTGCCCCACTATTCCACTGCCCCACTGCCCCGATGCCCCGCTGCCCCGGTACCCCATTGCCACGCAGCCCCGCTGGCACGCTGCCCCACTATACTACTCTCCCGCTGCCCCGCTGCCCCTCTGCCCCTCTGCCCCGCTGCCCCGCTATCCCACTGCCCCAGTGCCTCGCTGCCCCGCCCCGCTGCCCCGCTGCCCCACTGTCCCTCTGCTTCACTGCCCCGCTGCCCCACAACCCCACTGCCCCACTGCCCCGCTACCCCACTGCCCCACTGACCCGCTTCCCCGCTGCCCCACTGCCCCACTACCCCACAGCCCCTCTACCCCAATGCCCCACTGCCCCACTGTCCCACCGTCCCACTGCCACTGTCCTACTGTCCCACTGTCCCACTATCCCACTGTCCCACGGCCCACTGTCCCACTATCTCACTATATCACTAATCACTATCGTCATGTCCCATGTCCCATCCTATGTCCAGTCCCATGTGCCGTCCCACTGTCCTGTCCCATGTCCCGTCCACTGTCCCGTCCCCAGTCCCGTCCCCTGTCCCGTCCCCAGTCCCATCCCCAGTCCCATCCCCTGTCCACTCCACTCCACTCCATCGTACATTACTATCCGCTCGTGCAAATGCATAGAAGCTTCGATCTGTCGGGTGAGTACGCAACCCACGAATTTTTTATTCTTTTTTTCTTTCTTTCTTTCTTTCTCAAAACCCATACCAGTTTTTAAGTCAGATCATCAGATTTCAAACAAAAAAAAAATATCAAAATCGGTCCAGTAGTTTTAGCGTGAAGCTGGAACAAACAAACAAACAAACAGACGTTTACAATTTTATAATAGTTTAGATTAATGGGAATGACATTTCTCAACGAATGACTTTTTCGTTGAGATATGTCATTCCCATACATTTTGATTGTTTTCTATAGCGTTGACGATTGTAGATTGTCAACTTGGCTAGGGGGGCTGAGTAAGAAAGAGATGCAAATTTTCATATTTCGCGCACGGTGCGTATTGTTTCTTATTATTTTGAATATTTTTTTGCAAACACAGATTATATTTACTTTATTTTAAAAAGCTTTTTAATTGGGATGTTATTTTTCCATTCCGATTTTCAAAAAACGAATTACTTGAATATAATATCGATATTTTATGGTTCTTAAATTATTTTTACTTGGGCTAGGTTTAATAAGGCCAGTGTTGTCATATGCACCGTAATTACGGCAGATCTGCCGAAATTTTGGCTTTTATTTTTATTTCTGCCACCTTCCGTAGTCATAAATAACGGTGTATGAAAGTTACCGTAATATTTAGAATCCAAGCTGGAACTGGTAGTTTTCCAAAAAAATTAAAAATTTGTATCAATTAACGGCCAAAATTAATATTCTATCTATCTACGATTTACCCTACTAGAGATAGGAATTTGACATATTTTGTATGGAGCTTATGTCAAATTCCTATCTGTAGTAGGGCAAATCGTGGATAGATAGGATATTAATTTTGGCCGTTAGTGTGCTACTCAAGTCAGTGGGCACCTAGTAGCATGCGAAATTCAAAATTTCTCGTGTTTTTTGCAAATTGTAGCTCTAATTCACGTTGTAGGTTGTTGCAACAATATATCTACTCAATCTTGGGGGAGGTGCGGGAGGCTTATGTCCAGCAGTGGAAGTCTTTTGGTTGAAATGATGATGATGAGCTACTGAATAATGCTCATAATAACATTAACCTAGCTCTATAAGCTCGATAATATAAGCGATAATTTGATAGTAACTTAATATTGTGGAGCTTATAAAGCTAGGATGTTATACTACTAGTACTAAATACCTACTACTACTCACTATAATTATTATTACGATATTGTGATTATTGTCGCGAAAAATATTTCGATCAATAGGTATATAACGGGAAATATAGCTACAGCTTGCAAAAAACGAAAGAAATTTTGAGTTTCGAGGGTTACTACGTCGCTATCACCAGTATTGCCTTCAATTATAGGCAGAAAATTCTGAAAATTTATCACCGTTAATCTGTCGTATTTCTTTAAACTGATTTACCGTATTTCTGGTAATTTTAACCCACTGTGCACCGTATTTTCGTTTCATCGATCTGGCAACACTGAATAAGGCTAACATGGTAGTTATGTAGTTATTTCTGTTGTTGTTGGTATTGGTGACGCAACGGGGAGATTGGAGAAGATCCTCGTGGCGTGGGTGTGGTGCGGCCACAGATCAGTAAGCTTCAAGACTCCGCATAAACAAAGTTTTGTATTCGAACGCAGTCGTAAAACGTTGGTGGGGTCAGGGGAGCGGACGGCGCGTTATGATTGGCCGGTTCAAAAGTTCGGTGGTATGATTCCTTATGATTGGTGCCGCTCGCTGACTGAGTGACGTTCCGATTGGCGGAGGGACGTATGCTATGCAGTGGTAGAGCATATGCGTTGTGACCGGGGGTGTCCAGCAAACCGGCGTCTAGAGGCTTACTGGTCTATGTATTTCGCGCACGGTGCGTATTGTTTCTTATTATTTTGAATATTTTTTTGCAAACACAGATTATATTTACTTTATTTTAAAAAGCTTTTTAATTGGGATGTTATTTTTCCATTCCGATTTTCAAAAAACGAATTACTTGAATATAATATCGATATTTTATGGTTCTTTACTGGTCTATCGGCAAAATTATTCGCGCGATGAACGAACGAGTTCGGGTGCGAGTTCAATTTAGTATTTTTATGTTTGTATCTTGTTGCATTAGTGGTTAACAAATAATACCTCAGTGGTTAACAAGCACATTTTATTCATTTTATTGCATGATAAAACGGATAAAACACAGATTGACACAAAAATGACAAAGATAGAAAATTAGTTCCGATTTTAGACGTTTTTCAAAGACTGTATTTTTTGGAAATGCATCACGTACCTACAATGCGTACAGTGGACATCACGTACACGTCAATAAAACAGTTTGACCTTGACAGGGTCTTTATTTCGTAAGCAGTAAGGGTGGTTTTCATAAACAATCAAGTGTTACCACTGACGTGCCTTCGTACATTTGTACCTATCATAAAAAAAGTTGTGAGTTGCGCTAATCTTGGTAACTAATTTCCTAATTGTATGCAAAATTGTATGTAACCAACGACATGTAACACATAATATATGTATTATATGTCTATGGTAACATAGGTAACAACACGACTGTTTTACTAACGATAATAAGCTAATACCTATGTATGTATTACATACATAGGTATTAGCTTATATATAAAAATAAAAAAAGCTATTTTATTATTTAGTAACTCATTAGCCAACAATAAACATAAAAATAAATATCATAAATTTATAAACTTATCTTCGCTCCCCATTTTTTTTAAAAGTTAAGACGAAACTGGCGAAATGTGAGGGTATTTAAAACCTTACCCTATCTTATCCTTCGGGCACTACAGTTGTGATGTTATGTTATAAGTTATTTTTTCTGAATCATAAATCTTTTACGGTTTTATGGCCGGAATACACATGCCTGTAAAATGGAGCAGTAGCTTTTGCATGTCAGCTAACGGTATATGCAAGTAACTGGCATACTGTGGATACATTTTCCAGTAAACAGGCATACAATTTTCTTACTTGCATGTCAGTAACTTGCAAGAAGTATACACGAGCCAGTACGCCACGCTACCGACGCGACGTCTCAACAGCACATTTTCTTGTTTTTGCATCAACGGAAAGCATTCTAAGTGAATTAAATAGTGTCATATTGTTACTAGCAGTAGAAAGTGTAGCTAAATTAATGAGATAAGAAAAGAAAAGAAGAAGAAGACGGATTTGAGTGACACTGGCATGCCTAGCTGCCACGTACGTTCACAACAGTAACTGGCGGTTTTGCAGAACCCCGCGACCCCTCCCTCATATTGCATGCCAGTAAATCAAATTTCGTGCAATCTACTTATTTGCCAGGTACAGTTAACGTATACACATTAAAGTAGCTGGCACGTGCAAGGAGCTGTATGCAAGTTATAGGCATGTGTATCAGAGGCTTTACGGCGAGAAGTCCCGAAAAATATCATGCAATCAATCATTCATTCGTTGTAGTGACTGATTGATTAACATATGAAAATCATTTATTGAATAAAAAATACCTATAGTTCATTTTACAATACAATCATGTTTTTCATTTCCATAAAAAAGTAAAATAAACTTAATTTATTATACATAGTAAGAATCTGCCTACACTGTACACACTATGGATAAAATTGTAGTACAAATTAATGAAATTTGTTTTTCTTAATTCTCCGGAGTTCACCGGTGAATTACCGGAGATCGCCCAATCACCGGTGAATATCACCGGTTCTCAAGATTCCGCTCCGGTGCAAACCTCTAGTATGTAATAGGTAATTTAATTATTTATGCAGATAGCTTATTTTTTAAGTTGGTAACACTAAACTTAGAATAAAACCATGACTACCTAAGTATATCGAAATTAAAATACTTTTTCTCCCACTTGCTCGGAAATTGGTTCATTATTCAAAAAAACCGGCCAAGAGCATGTCGGGCCATGCTCAGTATTATAGGGTTCCTTAAGTAGGTGTAATTACAAACGAATCAAATCGAATATTAATCATGGCTATTTTAGTTTTTGCAATAATCGGCAGCATTCGCGACTCAGAGCGTGTTGTTAGTAGCGCCATCTAGCGATAAATTCAAGAAGCCAAATTCAAGAAGTGTGTCATGAAAAAGTTACTTTTTGTGATTTTTTCAAACAGAAAGTAGCTAAAGGAGCATTATTTGCTACGATCATTTTTCTCTAAGGTCCTTTGAACTAGGACGTTTTAAGTATTTTTCAGTTTTCTCTCTATAACTCAAAAAATTATAATCACATTATACTCGAAATAATTTTAAAAGAGTCTTCACATAGGTCTATCAATGTGGAAGATTATAACTTTCTACGTTGCATAGTTTAGAAATGGCAGCGGGGGGGGACACATTGCAAGCCACTTTGGCGGGCTATATTTCGCAGATGATACACCTGATAAAAAAGTGGTGTATCAAACATTACCTTCATTTTAGTAGACCTATTCAATGATACCCCAAACGAGGGGGTGCAGCGAAAAAAAATTTTTTCATCCCCATTTCACATGTATGGACGCCACCCCTAAAATACGTAAAAACGATTTTTTTTATTCTTTTAAAATTGAGATCTATATGTAGACTATTTTTTAACAAAATTTCATTTACTTATGTTTATAACTGTAGAAGTTATTAAGCTGTAAAGGATTAGGACAGACGGACAGACGGACGGACATGACGAAACTATAAGGGTTCCTTGTAGGACTTCGGAACCCTAAAAAGAATACAACAATCGGCTCTTTTCCGTACGCAACGAAATAACAGGCCGGTAATATCCAACAGGACAATAATAGAAATAGCTGGACACTTTTTATTTTCTAGATTATGCTACCGAGGTTTTTAAGTACACACTTACATAAATTAGGTGTTTATGGTACAAAATATTTATCATTATACAGGCCGAATGCGCATTTTTTTTTCAAAACTTTGAAAATAGACCAAGAAACGCGCGCGGGCGAATTGGCGTGAATGAAAATGCGATACTGTTGAATGAATTTGTGTTGTGTTTCCTCGCAAATGAGAGAAAAGTACTATACAAGTCTCGGCCGAAATAGCAATTAACGGCCTCGTTTAGTTAAAAAGGACTCGGCTTGCGCCTCGTCCTTTCAAAATCACTTAGGAAGTACTCGGCTTCGCCTCGTACTTCCAATATTACTCGGCCGTAAATTGCTTCATTTCAGGCCTCGACAGTAATGTACTATTTTTTAGTAACAGAGATACCTAAAACGTAAAACCATCTCAATATTTTCTTTATTTTTGATAAAATATTTACAGTTGGGCATAAAAGAGTACACAAAATGGTTACACATTTTTTGCATGATAAAACCATGGGATAAAACCATAAAGGTATTATACTGACGTAATAGAGACACTGTCACCTCATTATCACGTCACCGAAAGCAAAATGAGTTTATGTGCGAAATTGTCACGTGTAGGGGTGATTTTTAGTGATGTGACATGGACGTTTCCGCATTATCGATATAGTTCAACCGGCCTTACTTTTAAGGAGTGGTAGTATTTTAAAACTGCTAAGCTATTAAGTAACTATTGTTTTAAAATTACAGATATTCGAGACATAATTTTATTTGTTTTAAAAGATTGAGTTACGCAATTAAGGGCTATATTATAATTACATTATTAATGTCACGAAGGTAAGGAATACATAAGTAAGAAATAAAAAAATCAATTAATCATCATTTCAGCCGTAAGACGTCCACCGCTGGACACAGGCCTCCCCCAAGTATATATTGGGGGGATATGCCATAATCGCCACGCTTGGCAGGCGGGTTGGCGATCGCAGTTGGTTGGTTAAATACTCAGAGAACGCTGCTGCCCATCCTCTGGTGAATCCCTTAGTCGCCTTTTACGACACCCATGAGAAGATATAGGCTGGTGCAATTCTTTACGTCCGGCACCACACGGAACATTTTACAATTAATCATATTAGTTTTAATTAGGTGTATAGAAAGGTTTTCAATCCCGGAACAAGTTCCTATACACGATTCCGGAATTGGTCAAATTATTGAATTTTGATGAAAAATTACAATATTTATGAACTTGACAAGTTTTCTTGTCCAGTCAACTTAAGTTACACATCAGACTTATACATTATAATTTATCGACTTAGATTTAGAAACATCAGTGTTTCGATAATTTCTAGTTATTAGTTAGTTTTTATTTCAAATAGGCAAAGAATTAAATGTCGAGAATTTAGTTGCACGATTCCAAAAACAAAGATATAGGATCTTTGTTTTTGGAATCGTGCAACTAAATTCTGAGGATGAAATTGGAGGTGGAGCAAGAACCTGGCCATGATTTTCGATTCGATACAGACGACCGAATCATATAAAATCAAGTCTGCGTCAGCTCATGAAAGAGTTTTCTCAGCGGCAGGCTAAATTTGCAACCGGCTAAGAATCTATCTCTTAGCATTCGCATACTTGACAATCTAGCATTTGCAAGAACCCATTTTCTAAATATGGTATATTTTTACAAATTGAATCTTCTTCTTCTTCGTGTCGACATGAGCTACATATTAATAATAGCTCATGTCGTGGGGAAAAGATTAGCCAGTCAGCAGGTTGATAGCGGGGCTGACTGCCCAGAGTGCGCCGGACGATCAATTAAATATCGTCACTCGTGGAGGCTCTTTTAATGCACAAATTGAATGATCACATGAGACTTTCCGTCTTCATGTCTCAGTTTGGCGAACCGACTTGCAGTACCATTCAGGTAACAGACTAGTTGGTATTTCAGTCGTTATGGGCAAAGGTAACCGCTTAACATTAGGTGGGTCTTTAGCTCGTTTCGCCATCATATAACATGAAAAATAAGTGTATAAAACTTTTTTGTTGTATTTTTTGTATCTATGAGATTTGTTTTAGTAAAAAGGACCTATCTGATCAAACTTAGAGCCGCGGATAGCAACCTAGTCCCTTCCATGATTAAGATGCTCTATGAAGTTTCATGGGAATTTGTATTCCATGAGAACAGCAAGTCCAGTGGTTTCTAGCAATGATGACCAAAGAGCCCAGTTCGCGCGCCGTTAATACTGATGATCTCCCGATATACGTGTGTGGTCATATTTGAAGAGCTTATTTATTGAGTGCTATCGAACAACTTTTACTACGAGGTCAACCCTGAAATCTAATAAAAAACAGCTATTCCCTACATTAGTGTTCACACGAATCGACAAAATGTAGTAAACAGCAGATTTTTTTCGCGATTTCAGGGTTGCTCCAGTTATAATAATGTACTCTGTGGTTGCTCCCATAGTAAATGTTGTTCGTTATGATAAGTTTTTATTTATTTTATTTACTCAATCACAGGTACAATTTCTTTAGCTTTAATTTACTAGAAAACTCACCAAACTATCAAGTTTAACGGCGAGATGCGCTCATACATATGTATATTATCTTACCCTTACGTAAACATGCAACATGAAAACAAACTTAATTAGCAACAAATCAAACCGTAGGTATGGATCGTTGGTGATTTCACTAAACGATACAGTTATCCTTAAAATATCTACTGCAAACCCTGTAATTTTTTCGAGGCTTTCAGCTTTTTTTATATTTTATTTTATTGTATAGGATGGCTAAACGAACTAAAGGCCCACCATATGTTAAGCGGTTACCTTTGCCAATAACAACTGCAATACCATCTAGGCTGTTACCTAAATGGTACCGCAAGTCGGTTCGCCAAACAACATGAAGATGGAAAGTCTCATGTGATTGTAATTACACCATTACCAGTACCCGTACCATTCTGACCGAAACACAGCAATGCAAGCATCACTATTTGGCGGAGAATAGTAGATACGGTGCTTATTCGTTTTAACATTTGTGCCCATCCATTTTTCTTTAATAACAGCATTTACAGGAAATCTGGAAGTTATGAAGTTAGCCGGTCAATATTTTACAGCATTTTTAGCCCGGCCGCACATTGTCATAAAATAGCACCGTATTTACATTTTAATATGTCAAAAGCAGACATACGATTCGGAAAATTCTGTCAGTCTGCGGGGCCGGTACTAAAATTAACTGTATAAATGTAAAATAAGCATTATGAAAGTAGTATTGTCCTGCAGATACTTACCTGTGAAACGTCTCTTTGCCATAGACGTACAACATACTATTATAACATCGTAAAAGTACAACCATGGTATAGGTTAAGGTGCGTCAGATTTTTTCTGTGATCAATGAATGAATCATTGTGATTTCCTTCCAATGTGCGGCCGGACTAAATCAACCTTTCAATACTTTCAACCGACTTCAAAAAAAGGAGGAGGTTCTCAATTCGATTGTATTTTTTTTAAAGCAGTAAGGGACACTAACTTGTTACATGTATGGTGCTAGGTAGTACAAAAAATATATAATTGAAACTATCGACATATCGATATATTTTGAGCAATCCATATGCGAAACGGTTTCATTTTCACGTACACAATATTTTTTTATCTAACACATAATTATTTAAAATAACATATTATATAGAAAATACGGTATTTACTGCATGTTATTAATGCATTACTAAATGATTTAAAGAATAACTTCTATGAAAATAAGCATTATGAAAGTTGTATTGTCCTGCAGATACTTACCTGTGAAACATCTCTTTCTTTAGGTTAATAATGTAAATTACACAGCAGTATAACACAGAACACTACACCAATACGATTATTGATATTAATTGGATAAAATACAGAACGATCATGAAATAAATCATAAAATAATACGAGATTATATTTTGATGGGACGCTATGGGAGATTACAATTTTCAAAATGGGTTCTACTGTCATTTTATTATGTCTCTTTCTAGCATATAGGTTTTTTCGTAAAGATCGGTATCTCAGTCGCACACTGTATTGGTCTATTACGTTAGTATAGAAATGTCTTTGGATAAAACTGACTAACTCAATACTGACAAAGATAGAAAATTAGTTCCGATTTTAGACGTTTTGCCTGACTGCAGATGTGAGTAAAAGGGCATTGATAAAAATAGCCTTAAACTGTTACAAAGATGAACAATATACCAAAATTACATGCGAATTTTTCCGTTTCATAATATATATTGTATTTAATGCGGACAGTACAAAAACCATTTATTTTATTTTAAGGAGTATCAATACATTAATGACGTAACCGTATATAAAATCTCAGATGAAAAAATTGTATCATCCATGACATCTGTGTATCATCCATATTTTTATTTCGATACTCTATACTACTCTAAAGTCTATGATTCAATATTATATACTCCTTTTCACACAAGAAATTCCATGCTAGCACGCACTCCGATAAACCGCACGCGGTTTTAAGATCTTAAGTAAAGCTATAATTATAAACGCATGGGTCCATGAACTACGATTTAATCGTGCGAATGTCAGCCATTTGTGACTTGACCTTCGAACAAGAAATATTAAATAGACGACACGATTGATTGAGTGGCTGAGCGTTTGCGCTGTGCAATGGGTTTTATGTTCGATTCCTACGGAACAAATATTTTTATGGCCTATACTACCAGCACCAGCTAACGTTTGAAAAGGAAGAAAGGTATTGGGTGCATCCTTTAACAGAATTGAGGGCTATAATTGGTTTGTAACATAAAATAGGTACAATTACTGTGACTTCTTAATTATACAGTTACAATACTCATTCTTATTTATGAACGCTTTTAAAAGTCAACACCATCAAATATTTAGGCCACATAATTACAGCCGACCTATCCGACCACGCTGATTAGAAAGACAGCGACGCGCCACCTCAAGTGCGTGGCATTATGCTAGCCAGGCGGTTCCGCTGTTGTAGCGACGTGCGTCGTGAAGGCACAGCTGTTCAGTTCACTAGCTACTGCACCAGTATCTAGACAGTCAAGCTATGGACTAACTACACCAAGGCCGCACTGAGACATGCGAGTGCATTATAATACTAGTAACAGACGATCTAACTTGGTACGGGCCAAACAGCAGATTTGGTCCGCTCCGTACCAAATCTGTACGTCTAGAGTGTAGTCTGCCGACGTTATGTTTGCCGCCGGCCATGCGCCCTGTTGGCAGGTGTTGAGAATCCGCTTGGCCGTACCTATATACCGCTCCACCAACTCCTTCGTGGCCATAAAGCGAAAGGCTCTTGAGCGGATGCTTTGAGGGGGGCCAGTTTCCACGGATGTGGAAGACTGGCAAACTGGTCCTGCTGAAGAAATATGGGCGCCCTGCAGACTCACCATCTGCATACCGCCTCATCGTGTTGTTGGACGAGCTGGGCAAGCTCTTTGAGAGTAAGAGAGTAATTGCAGACCGCCTTGTTCAGCACCTGACTAGGATGGGGCCGGATCTGGCGGACAACCAGTTTGGTTCCGCCGGTGGCGCTCCACTGTGTATGCCATCCTGCGCGTGAGGGCTCTGGTGGAGAGAGCAGTGACCCAGATGGGAGGTGGTGGTGGCAGTGTCTCTTGACATCGCCAACGCTTTCAACACCTTGCCCTGAGTTGCATTACGGTGGCACTCGAATTCCATCAGGTGCTGACCTACCTCCGCCACACTATCAGTGTCTATCTGACGGACAGGGCCGTCATCTAGACAGGGCGGCCAGTCAAGAGGAGGATGCAGCCGATGTGGTTGCCGCACGGAGAGAAGGGGCTTGCCTGCTAGTGGTGAACGGGACCTGCCGGGGATGGTTGGGCGAATGCGGGAGTATTTTCCACACCCCCAGCCAAGGGTCGGTAGAGGAAGACCATGGTGGTTTTTAGTCGATAAGAGTCCGACACTGGCTTCGCCTTTCCCGGGCGGAGTGTATCCCACAGATCACTATATAGTAGCTGTGTATCCATGAGGATTTTCCCCACTAAAAAATAGGGCCTAAGTTCGATTCCCAGTAAGATGTGTCATTTTGTTGTGTTTTATTTAATAGTTAGCTAGTTTGTGGTTCAGAGCACCAGATGGCACTACATATACACAAATCGTTGAATGACGCCTCTATCTCTCAATATAAAAGTTACTCTATGCTGACTGAATCTGAAAGCATGCGCGAGGTGTCATATCAAAGACATTTCTATACTTACGTCAGTATAATACCTTTATCAGCCAGTTGCAGAAACGAACTTTAACTTTTAAAGCTGTCATTAGCTACTAATCTTTCATTAACTTGTTGCAGAAAGCAACATTAGCTTAAATTTTAATGGTCCTTTAATTTTAAGTAATGAAGTGTCAAACAAGCCAATCTGTCACATTTTTGGTTGCACAAAGCGACTTTAGCAGTTAAAGGACCTTTAAATTTAAACTTCAAGGGTTAAACTTTAATGGGTCAACAAACGTCCATTAGCCCAACATTAATATTGCAGTTTGTGATTATTTCATTGTCTCTTGTGCGAATTTTCAGTTTTTATGAAATAAGTAGTAGTAATTATATCGATCTACTAAAATAAAATAAAAAAATATAAATATTTGATGAAAATTATACTACATATTAAAACGAAATGTAAATAATTTTATTGAGGTATTGGTATTATTGAATTTTGTAAGTGATATGGTTAGCATGAGTGGATCCTGATAAAAGTAGTATCAAATTAAAAAATACTTTTTTAACTGTTAACAATTTTTTTTTATTTTTTATATTTCGCTCCACATGCGTAAATGCGTTAAAATATTAGAATAATTATGACTAGTATTAAATTATTCCTGAAATAGATATAATTTATTACATTGCTCGAAAAAATCTTTATATTTCGTTTAGTGTGTATAATTTTCTTCAAATATAAAATTTTTGTGAAAATTCGGGCATCTTGACCTCAACACCACGCAAACTCAGTAGACACCACGCCAAATTTGTGCTTGCCCTGTCCCTACGCGTATGATGAGCTTCAGAGGCTACAAGAAATAGAAATACAGTGACAAGCTATAGACAGTTAAAGAAGACAATTAAATACCTAATTACCTATATTGTTTTTTATTAAATTATATTATTATGTTGTGTTCTAATGTCCCAAACATAATTACGAATAAGGGTGGTATGCCACTGGTCAAATATCTTTGTCCAATTTCTTGGTCCAATCCTATTTATATGATGATAAGCGTTATACAACATTTGATGAAAGTAATCTAATTTCTTTGATCATAGTCACATTGGACAAAGAAATTTGACGAGTGGCAAACCACCCTAAGGTAAAGTCTATGTCTATCCAATTACCTAAACAGAAAAGTAAACCAAGGGGTCATCAATCCAACCATTTAGTGTTTAATGATGTCCAACTGTAGTGTCAATTACAAATCAATTAACCAATTAAATGATTCCTTGATTCATTGAATGAGTTAGATAAAATATGCTTTTTTTTTTGGGACATTTTTGAACTTTATAAGTGGTTTTTCGTGTAGCAAATGAATTTCAAAAAACAATTTAGAATTGATAATATTGGAAAAAGTGATGAGTTAAATCAATCAAGTTGAAACCTTCAAAATACGGATGAAAATAACATCACGCCTGTATTTCCCCGAAGGGGTAGGCAGAGGTGTAATAGTACACCCACATTTCGCCAGTTATGTTAAATACGGATGTATGTGTTACTAATTCCACTATGTGAGTGATTGTGTGATAATTTTACCGAAACTGGGTTTGTTTACCTTTTTATTTAATTGGATTAACATAGACTATATATTCCGTGTGGTGTCGGACGTAAAGAATTGCACCACCCTATATCTTCTCATGGGTGTCGTAAAAGGCGACTAAGGGATTCACTAGAGCAGCGGTACTCTAAGTGTGTTCCGCGGAACCCTAGGGTTCCGCGATACCCCTGTAGGGGTTCCGCAAGAATTTAGAAAAAAAAAACAAAACACCTCTCTCTGGTCACTGGTCGAACGTTTTGAATCCGCCCGCCGCGCGTATACTTGTGAGCGCGCAGTCCCTTTGATAAAAGCCGCCTCTGAATTAGACGCTATAGTTGTGAACAAGCGACTTTCGGCTCTATCTTCAAAAGCATAAAGTCGAGATTGTTTACAACGCATTTTTTTGTATTTATATTTTTATTTCCGCTTTTTGTTTATCAAAGGCGCCGACTCGAGTATTTTTGAGAATGTTCGAGTTCGAGTCTAGGACTAAGTATAAAAGCGCTATTATATAAAAAAAGTCGCGCCTCGTCAGTCAGTTGACGATTAGCGTTCGGAGCGATAAGTTCGTACCTACCTACTTACAAGCTGGCTAGCCTGCTGCCTTCTTGTAAGTTCTACTGCCCGCTGTATTCTGATTGTATCAGTTTTGTACATTTCTTCTTTGGACTAAACTTTGTCTCATAAACGCAGTAACGATTGTGCATTATTTTGACCCTACCATCCTGACGTGTAACATTATTAATAAAGAAGAATGGAACGTTGGCTTAAAGGTGTTAAACGTGTTGCAACGACATCTTCTAATGACGCTGAATGTTCAAAAGCAGTACGCGCGGAGAATACAGCAATTACCGATCCAGACGATGATGCCACGACGTCAAGCTCCACGGTTTCAAAGACGAAAAAAAGGAAGTATGATGAATCATATATCAGTTTCGGATTTGTTGATTCCAACGGCTCACCTCTCTGCATGTTATGTAGTAAACTGCTTCCTAATAGTTCCATGGCACCTGCCAAATTACGCAGACATTTAGAAACTGTACACCCCGAGTCTAAAGACAAGAATAAAGAATTTTTTGTTCGTAAAAAAGAACAGTTATTGGAAAGTCAAAAAAATATGATGCATGTAACACAAACTATCAATGAAAAGGCCACGGAGGCATCATATTTAGTTAGCTATCGCATTGCACAAGCAGGTGAAGCGCACACTATCGCTGAGAATTTAATAAAGCCATGTGTGTTAGACATAACAAAATGTATGCTCGATGAAAAATCTGCAAAGCATCTTTCTACTGTACCGCTATCAAACGATACTGTTTCACGGCGAATCCATGATCTGGCAAGCTACGTCAAACAAGAACTAGTTGCACGTCTACAAAAAACACGATTCGCCTTGCAAATGGATGAGTCAACTGATGTCACTGGTCTGGCTATCTTGCTGGTTATCGTGAGATATCCATATGAACGTTCTTTTGAAGAAGACATGCTTATGTGTTCACCGCTGCCCACAAACACTACCGGGGAAGAAATTTTTAATAAAATAAACATATTTTTTAAAGAAAATAATCTTAGTTGGAACGATTGCATTGACATTTGTACAGATGGGGCCAAGGCGATGACAGGTAAAACAGCAGGAGCAGTATCACGAATAAAAAGTAAAGCGCCTAATTGTAGTTCCAGCCATTGTATTCTGCATAGACAAGCACTTGCGATGAAGCAAATGCCGTCAAATCTAAAATTAGTTATGGATGAAGCGGTAAAAATAATTAATTTTATCAAATCACGACCACTACAATCCCGATTGTTCTCATTATTGTGTGAAGATTATGGCAGCAAACATAAAACACTGCTGCTCCATACAGAAGTGCGATGGCTGTCTCGGGGTAAAACTTTAACAAGGCTATTTGAACTTAGAGCCGAGTTACAAATGTTTCTTTCAGCAGATACAGTTTCTTTTAATTTGAAAGACCGTTTGTATGATAAAACTTGGTTGTTCCGATTGTCTTTTATGACGGATATCTTTCAAAAACTGAACGAATTGAATTTATCATTGCAAGGTAAACAGACAACAGTGTTCCAGGCCTATAACAAAATAACTGCCTTCAAAAGAAAATTAGATTTTTGGATTATTTGCGTTGGTAAGAGAGAAATAGAAAGCTTTACGTCACTCAGTGAGTTTGTTAGCGATAACGACTCGGAAATGTTTCAAGATGATGTGTTTGAAGAATTGGTCCAATATCTCACTTCGATGCGCGCATCTTTTGTAAAGTATTTTCCCGAAGAACATAATACAAAAATGAAGCTGAATTCATGGATTCATAATCCTTTTTTACCCAACTTGCAAAAGCCCGAAAGTATGTCAAACGAGATATATGAATCTCTTTTAGAAATGTCATCAGACACAAGTATGGAGTCACTGTTCAAAACGACGCCTCTCAACGATTTTTGGTGCAGAATCCGTGATGAATATCCAATGCTTGGCAGAATGGCTCTGAATATTCTTCTCCCGTTCCCAACAACATATTTGTGCGAAACAGGATTCTCAACCTATGCAGCCACGAAAACAAAATATCGCAATAGACTGGACGCCGAACCTGATATGAGACTTCAAATGTCTTCTATCAAACCTGATATCAACCAATTGATGAAAAATAAAAAACAGTTTCATACCTCCCATTAGTTAAGATTTTTTCATTTTTAATATCTTCTATTATTGTACTTGGCATGTGGTTAAAGTAAGTAATAATTAGTAACTGTTACATTGTACTTTTATTATGCTTATATAATAAAGAATACACTTTTAAAAACTATTGTTTTATTGTAGGGTTCCGTCAAGTATTTTGCTTGTCAAAAGGGTTCCGTGACCAAAAAAGTTTGAGAACCGCTGCACTAGAGGATGGGCAACAGCGTTCTCTGAGTATTTAACTAACCAAATGCGCTCGCTAACCCGCCTGCCAAGCGTGGCGATTATGGCATATCCCCCCCAAGCTACTTGGCTACTTGGGGGAGGCCAATGTTGAGCAATAGACTTCTTTCGGCTGAAATGATGATGACGATGAGACTATAGTAAGGATGTGGCCCAATTAATGATACGCCACGTCAACATAGCGTGCTCAAAGAATTATTCCAGAAATCCCCATTGATGGGAAAATCAGTTTTTAGACTTATTTCTATAAAGCCAATCCCCCTACTACCTATTGTTGAAAATAGATCTTAATGACCGCAATAATCAATACGTTAATATGGAGAATGCAATTACAAATATCAATTAGAAATCATTTTTTCCTATTCTCTGTCTACGAATTAATAGATAAAGGTGGTGATTACTGTATGATAACCACACAGCACCGCGCGAAATGCAATTGTAGCTATAATAAATTTTAGTTTTATATTGCTCGGAATATGATTCGAGACAATAATCCCAATATATCTAAATATCCATAGAAAACATAAACCTAGCTTATGAAGCAAATATAGCATAAAGGGCTAGGTTTATGTTTCTATTCACCCAGGGTTATTTCTCATCAAAAATTACGATGAATAAATAATAAAAATGTAATCAATATTTCGATTTATTTTATTAAATAAAGTTAAAAAAATATCTAAATAGTTGCAGCATGTAGTAGTTAGGTACTGTCTGCTGGGCCACCCGGTAAAATATCGTCGTATAAAAAAAACTAAGCTATTATTACGTAAAATATGAAGCTCTCACGAAATTTATTTTGCGAGTAACAATACCAAACGAATCATCGAATTCGTTTTATAATTCTGCCGTCAACTTGTCAAAGTTGGCACTCATCACTCATACTGCCAAAACTGCCCAAAACACACAGTATTTCTCGAAATAAAGTTTAGGTTTTCGAAAACTGAAAATTGCAATGACTTGTACTGCCGATTTTAGTTCCTCTGCGAGTCCGCTAGGGGCGCTACTAATTAATGAATGAAATGACACGATACTCGATATCGTGTTTGAAAACTGTAAAACTCATACTAGACACACTGGAATTGAATAGAAATCTCTACTCAAGTGTAGTCTGGACCACACTAGAGTGATTACAGATCAAAACTCTGCTCAAATACCGAAACAGGTGACAGTATAAAATAAAGCTAAACTCAGCTGAACTGTGATCAATAAATCTCTGCTTGAGGAACGTTCTAAAATCAAAGTTCAACTCAAAACTAGTTTTAAACAGAGATCAATGCTTGAGTATCGTCCTGTAATACGGGCCTTAGTATTTTTTGGTACAATTTTAACTTGACAACCCTTTTATAGCATATTTTAGGTATTATTTTCTGGCAGTACTAACTTTCATTCATTGGCCTAGGGAGGTTGGCGGGAAAATTCGTAAAGATCATGTTGTGGATTTTTTATCATTTTCCAAAATTTGTGTTTCTTCGAGTGTTAATGTGTAATAATGGTGTATTATTAAATGTTAAGTGCTCGTTAACGTGTACAAGTGTGGATAAATGGTACAAAGTTGAAAGACATGACTTTCGTATTATCTCATCATCCCCTCAGAAACCTAGTAAAGTTTCCATCACTTTACTAGGATACAAGTATAATATATTCAATGATTACGAGTGAAGGACATGTATCCATGGTCATGAATAAATTTAAAAAAAAAAAAAAAAATTCATTGGCCTAGTTTTGTCTTTGTCTGATGCTTATCACAGCTGTATAATTTGTCTCTTTTTTAAAGTAGTATGTACAAATAGTTTATGGTTACTCCCACAAATTGTGCTATAGCAAGATCGGGGTATGGTTTCGTAATTTTGGGGTAAAAAATCGTTTTGGGAAAATTTTAAGGAAAGGAAAATACACAGATATTGTAGTTTATATAATTAAATGGGAAAATAATCGAGGTTTGAATGAAGACGAAGTATCTGAAGTTTTTAAATAGGTATCATCATAGAAATATAACACATAGAAACCCAGTAGACGCACGCAGAGCGACGCAAATCCAGGTTAGCCTTAAAAGGCTAACCAAGCCTATCAGTACGTTAGTGCTCAAGGTCAAGTCTTAGTGCGAACCGCTCCCGCAATTTATTAAAAAAGTGACTCACTGTGCAGTGAAAGGGTGTCACAACTCGTCACATAATAACAAAAAACATTTATACATCTCATTTCACGGGTAAGTACAACCTGGAATGTTATAATCTTGAGTCAAAACACAAAAATAATTCATAAACTTGACAGACGCCATAACAATGAAAATGTTGCTAGGTATGGGAAAAATATTTTACCCCATATTTGTTTTTTCGTAAACACAGTTTGACAAAAATAATATAATTTAATTTTTGTGTAATGTAATAATATAATTTTTGTATATTTTCTAAGAGTATTTTGTCAATCTGTGTTTTATCTTGCAAGAGATGTGTCTGTAAACATTTAAATTGAATTTATATGATTATGGCTTTACAAAATTCAGCCAAAAACGCGATTTTATTGGTTATAAATTTATCAATGTATGACCACAGACATAGTAAAAAATATAGACTAAGTGCTGCGAACAACCATAGTTAAGCCAACAAAAACCGTGCTCCTTCATATACAACCAGTGCTCTGCTCGCGTACACACCATGCACCTGAAGGATATTTGTTTTCGCGATGCTTACTGGACGTTGCCGCGACATATATTAACTGAGAGGGGTGAGCACGGTTTAAGGTGCATCTGTGTGCGTGAGCGCTGGTTTGTACACGGAGGAGCTCGGTTTTATTGGCTTCACTATGATTGTTCGCAGCACTTCGTCTATATTTTTTACTATGTCTGTGTGTATGACTAATGGCGCCCCCATTTTATGCACTCTTATACCAAGCTATACTTTTATTAGTAGTGTTTTAGGAGAAATAAAATGGGTACCCTTTTCTTTTTTATGCTGAATAATTTTAAATCACGTATTTTACATTTGCCAAATAATAATTATATAAGGGTTGCCATTAGCTAAATCTTGTTTTATTTTATTATTTTTAACGATTCACATGCGTAAATATGCGAAGCGAAATCTAAAGACATGAATTGTGGAAAGAAAAATTCGCTAACGGGCAGGATTCAAACCTGCCGCATCGGCATCAAGTCTACGATGAAGTACCTGGGACTCGTCCTCGACAGCCGGTGGGACTTTGGACCGCACTTTAAGCGGTTGGTTCCCAAGGTGGGACCGCGGCTGCTGCTAAACCACCCATTTCGTCGTAATGCAAAAACCCGTTCTTAATGGTTTAATCATTCAGTTGACGTTTTCTGAACTTAGCCTTAATAAATAAATTAATTAATAGGTAGATATCTAATAAAAAGTATCTGACAGCTAAATGATTATCTTACTATTCACTGGCTGCAAAATTCTGAACGCAACCTATTTTTCCCTACGTTTTCGGGAAAATGTAATTTACTTGCAACATTATTTGTGCGCTTGTGTGCCTGTTGGTGAGCTCGCTTACATACACATAGATCTTTTTGGTGCGTCACTATAATATATATGCGTCAATATAGTCTATGTGTTATATGTCTATGGGTATCATCGTTTTAATTAAAATTGTATTGGATAATCCAAGGTAAGGTCCTGCGTCCCTTAGTTCATTAACCTACTCAGCTATATAATGTACTCTGTGACCTACCCCTACCTAATTCCTTCCGTACTAAACATATAAAATTGAAACATAATTCAATGATTGAAACTAGTGTTGCCTAACAATCGATAGACTATCGATTGTCTATCGATAGTATCGAAAACCCCCTAATCATCTATACTATCGATAGTATCTAACTATTGTTACAATACTATCGATACTATCGATAGTATCGATTGTTCGAAATTATGCAATACTTTATAACTTATAACTTTGTTAACATACAATAATTAATTAATTAATTATTGCGGTTCATTGACGTCATTTGTGCGGGGTGTGCGGGGCGAGAGAGGGGCAGATGCGAGCCCCAGCTGCCATACGTGCTGCCTGAGACACGCCATTGTGGGTTGACGAATTTTATTGTTTTAAGTATTTCGTTTAAAATGGTTAATTTTCCGGGGTGCTAAAAACATAACATCTGCTTCGACATCCAAGATGGCGGATGCGATTTTTATATAACATTAATACGGGTATCGTTCTTGAGGTTTTCGGGGGTGCAAATTACGAATATAACTTCTATTTCGAGATTCAAGATGGCGGACGCGACTTTTTAAACAAAATCAATATGGGTATCGTTTTAGAGGTTTCTTGGGATGCTGATTACTAATATAACATCCATTTTGAGATCCAAGATGGCGGACGCTACTTTTTAAACAAAATCAATATGGGTATCGTATTCGAGGTTTTTGTGGGTGCTGATTATGAATATAACATCTATATTGAGATCCAAGATGGCGGACGTGATTTTTTAAATAAAATCAATATGGGTATCGTTTTCGAGGTTGTCGGGGTGCTAATTGTGAATATAACATCTATTTTGAGATCCAAGATGGCGGCCGCGACTTTTTAAATAAAATAAATATGGGTATCGTTTTCTAGGTTGTCGGGGGCGCTGATTGCGAATATAACATCTATTTTGAGATCCAAGATGGCGAACGCGACTTTTTAATTAAAATCAATATGTATCTTTTTCAAGGCTTTTTTGGGATGGTGATTACTAATATAACATCCATTTTGAGATCCAAGATGGCGGACGCGACTTTTTAAACAAAATCAATATGGGTATCGTATTCGAGGTTTTTGTGGGTGCTGATTATGAATATAACATCTATATTGAGATCCAAGATGGCGGACGTGATTTTTTAAATAAAATCAATATGGGTATCGTTTTCGAGGTTGTCGGGGTGCTGATTGTGAATATAACATCTATTTTGAGATCCAAGATGGCGGCCGCGACTTTTTCTAGTGGCTCATCACCAAGGCGAGAGTACGTACACGGCGGAGTTTTTAGTGGGTGCGAGCCCCACATAACCACGCTACCTCCCGGGGTGGCGTGACATGCGATAGGCATTTTCTCGGCCTCAAAAAAAAAAACAAGATATATGTCCTGCAGTGGACGACTTTCGGTTGAAATGATGATGATGAAGTTGAGACTTTACAATTCCTTTCATTGGATTAGTAACACGATGGGTCTAAGATATCTCTTAGACCCATCAGTTAGTGTTAACAGTTTAGTGTAGGAGATATGGCCATCAGAAGTCTTGACTCTTTATTTGTATAGAGCTTATCAAGCTCTTTCATTTGAGTACCAACACGATGGGTCTAAGACCTTTGGCTTAGGAGATAAGGCAATCACAATTTTCGACCATTTATTTGTCTAGATCTCATCGAGCCCTTTAATTTTAGTATCAACACGATGGATCTAAGACCTATGACTTAGGAAATATGGCCACCAGAAGTTTTGACCATTTATTTGTCTAGAGCTTATCGAGCCCTTTCATTTAAGTATCAACACGATGCGTTTAAGCCTTACTTACACTCAGAGATGAATCTAAGCTTGAACTCATGCCTCCAACTGTCAAAATGCAGTGCCATTTGACAGATGGAAGCATGAGTTCATGCTTAGATTCGACTCTGAATGTAAGCCTAATAGCTCAAGTTTAGGATAAATGGCTATCAGAAGTTTTGACCATTTATATCTCATCAGCTCGTAGAGCCAACACCCATTTCATTCGAGTACCAATACGATGGGTATAAGTGCTACAGTTTAGGAGATAATTATGGCCATCAGAAGTTCAGTTCAGTTCAGTTCAGTCCAGTCCAGTTCAGTCTAGTTTGGTCAAGTTCAGTAAATTTCAGTTAAGTTCAGTCAAGTTCAGTTAAGTTTTTATAGTTCATTAACACTGTACAAAAACCAATTACATTAATTAACATAAAAACAATACATGTACAGTTTCCTGCATGACAGTCGTAACACGTCAATTCGAAAACCGCCCTTACTGCTTACGAAATAAAGATGCTGCAAATGTCAAAGTGTTACCACCGACGTGCGGTCGACCGTACACGATATAACGATGATATTACAATTTACATACATACTTATATTATATTTACATAAGCTGAGTCAATATGAGTCAAATTGTGTCGAGTTGAGTCGAGTGGAGCCGAGTTCAGTCTAATTGAGTCGATTTGAGTCGAGTTGAGTCAAGTTGAGTCGAGTGGAGTCGAGTTGAGACGAGCTGAGTCGAGTTGAGTCGTGTTGAGTAGAGTTGAGTCGAGTTGAGTCAAGTTCAGTCCAGTTCAGTCCAATTCAGTCCAGTTCAGTCCAGTGCAGTTCTGTTTAGCACAGTTCAGTCTAGTTCAGTTCAGTCAAGTTCAGTCAGTTTTATTTAAATTCTGTCAAGTTCAGTCAGTTTTAGTCAAATTCAGTCAGTTTCAGCCAAATTCAGTCAAGTTTAGTCATTTTGAGTCAAGTTTAGTCGAGTTAAGTTGAGTTGACTCGAGTTGAGTCGATTTTAGTCGAGTTGAGTCAAGTTTAGTCGATTTGAGTCGAGTGGAGTAAATTTCTGTCAAGTTGGGTCGAGTTGAGTCGAGTTGAGTCAAGCAGATTTATTTATGTTATATTCGCAATCAGCACCCCGGGAAACCTCGAGATCGATACCCATTTTGATTTAATTTAAAAATTTGCGTCCGCCACCTTGGATCTCGAAATAGGTGTTATATTCGTAATTAGCACTCCCGAAAACCTAGAAAACGATATCCATATTGATTTTATTTAAAAAATAGCGTCCGCCATCTTGAATCTCAAAACAGATGTTATATTCGCAATCAGCACCCCGGGAAACCTCAAAAACGATACCCATATTGATTTTATTTAAGAAATCGCGTCCGCCATCTTGGATCTCAAAATAAATCGGCTCGCCCGATCGCACTTTTCGTAACGCGTTCACCAGCTTACTCCCCAAGTCAAGCGTGCGTAAAGAAGTTTTACTTCAATAATAGACTGAATATAAATGTGACAACCCTGTGGTATGAAGTAATGTCTAGACGGAAGCGGCATTTTGCGCTACTTCAAAGGCGGTGGACCACTGGTAGTTTTAATTACGCTGTGCTGTTACGGTTTACCTACTTACCCATTTCTTTAATAATCATATGCATCAATACTATCTAAACGATAGCACGATAGTATCGATAGTATCGATAGTATCGATAGTATTGCATGTTTTCGAACAATCGATAGTATCGAAACAATAGTTAGATACTATCGATACTATCGATAGTATTGTTGGATACCTGCCAATCGATACTATCGATAGGCCTATCGATAGGATGACTGATTTCAGTGGGGAACTATCGATAGATCGATAGTCGATTTTTATGCCTCACTAATTGAAACCAATGACATATTGAAACATTGTTTTTTTGTTTAATTTATTAATGTCTTATAATATTTTATTTTATTTAGAACACAATTTGAATTGAAATTTGATAATTGATATAAAAAAAAAGGTGTTTTATTTGAATTTTGTTTTAGTACAATTTTAGTATAATTCTGTATGTATTTTAGTATTTTTTAGTACTGAAAACATTATTTTTTAGTTGATTACCTTTTTTAAAAACGGTCACACTGGCCGAGTGGTTCCGATGAGACGGCTGATTGGCTTGTGTGGGGTGGGCGCGGGACGCGACACCGCAGAAACGAGCGTTGAGCGAAAAGAAAGATAATAATTTCTTAGAATTTTGCGATCACTACACATTATAATAAAACAAAGTTTAACCGGATTACATCGCGTATATTATTTAAATTGGTTTTCCTGACGTTTTGAAAGCTTTGCAGCGTTCGTGGTCGCAGGAAGATAAGATGACAACAAAGAAAAATTACAATGAAAAAAAAGATGCATACATTTTTATCGAATTATTTTATTCTGTTACCCCAGGGTAACAGAATACAATCCACTGATAAGTACCAACATAAATGAAATCTAATAATAGGAAACACATTTTTTATTACAAAATAGTAGTTGTTACGTCAATCGTTCTTAAAATCATTCGATTTCGGGAGTTTGATAGAACAAAAATATTTTTCACTCAATTTGAAATTTTTCACTAAGTATTGAAATTTTTCATATTTTTCACATATTTTTCATTTCATTGAAATTGAAATTTTCATTTGCCCATCCCTAATTGCAATACATTGGCTTCATTGAGTTGTATATGGTGAGCATCAACTTTAATTTGTACAGAAAAAGGCCCAGTCACTAATAAGGATCTTTAGCGTTGTCCTTTTGTATTTTAATAAGCTTTATTTTTGTGGTTGGTAGCACTATACAGAAAAACCAGACAACACTGAAATAATTTTAGTTTATGGTTGGTACTTTCCGGTTCTCATTAAAATAGTATTGTATCTGAATTCTGACATGGTTCTGTATACTTCCTTTGAGATAATATTATGACTATACGTTTCAAAGAGTATATAATCACTAAGTTATACGTGATACGTTTTGCGTCTAGGTTCGTCATTCACGATACCCACGACTCCCACGAGTGCGGGAGTCTGTTATTTACTAGAAATCACATTGTAACTCGAAGCGGGAATAACAAAATAAACTTCTTACTTCAACTTGTTTGGTCCCAGTATTTGGGGAATATAAAATAAACAAACAAAATCTAAAATGTATGGTTTAACATTTCAGTTTTTCATAGAACCTGGTTTTGTAAGGGTACTAAGCTTAACAATTTTAATCTTATGTATCATAACATAATTTATCTTTATGTCATAATTTCATATTCTGAATATTTATGTAAACTGCATAATTATTTCTGTAGGACCATAATAATTATGCAGAATGTAGATAGATGTAATTATATTATAAGTTAGTCATACTCTACATTCATCAAAAAAAACATGAATTACTTGCATGTCATATGTGATCATCATCATGCATCATTCTTTTCCGAGTCTTAGCTATCTCTAAAATAGTACCAAAGATTTTATTGATTGCGCGGCGAGAACTACAGAACAATTCTACAGTTCTCTACAAAATGGACTTTCCCGCAACATCAGCTAAAATCCATAGACTAAATACTCAGTTACACCGTTACTCAGTAAACAGTTCCGTATATTTTATTAATTTATTTTTTGGATTCATGTTTAAAATTATTGCTGCAATTTTACTAAACATTCAAAGGGGAGGCTGTGGATAGTGATGAATCACTGCTTTCTAGTTTTGATCAGTGTAAATATTCAGCAGTGATCAGAAGACAAAACGAAGACAATTTACACTTATTTTATTGAGCTTAAAAACTAATTATACAACAAATACCTACCTACTACTTTGAATTTATAATCGAGATTTATTTCTGACTTGACACTAGGTCCCGGCTCAGAGAGAGTTAAAATCATAGCAGAAGAGGGCCCTTTTTTTTTTTTTTTTTTTTTTTTTTCGCCGTGGGGAAATCCTCATGTACGCACTCCGCCCGGGGTAGGCGGAGCCAGTGTCGGACTCTTACCGACTAAAACCACCACGGTGTTCCTTCAACTACCTTAGCCGGGGGCGTGGGAACCCGTGAGTATTCACACAACCACCCCCGACAGGTCCTGGCCCGCCACAAGCAGGCGAGCCCCTTCTCCCCGTGCGGCCTAACGTCAGCCGCACCCTCCTAGGCGGCGCACACGGAACACTGCACGCCACCTCATCTCATGGGCCTTTACCAGCTGCGCCAACTACGCCGGCTGTGCCAGCTACGCCAGCTGCTGGTCGGGCAGCAGACTACCCCGAGTCTGCTGCTCGCAGGCCCTACCTCCCGTAATTTTTTATAGAGGTTTTCTTCCTCGTGGTCCGGGTGGTGAAGCCAAGACCCTCGGTCCCAAGAGGCGCGAGAACACTACTCAGCGGGCACTCCTGGGGTTACGAGATCGACGGGGGCAGGGAAAGACAGTCCCTCCGCTGCCTGCCCAGTGGCAGGGTGAGTGCACACCGGGCCCGCCCCTGCTCCTCCACTGTGCCCTCTGCTGATATCAGAGGGACACGTGGAGCAACTCCCCACTGGCCCACAACGGGCCCCTCCCGCGCCAGAATATTCGCCACAGGCAATAAAATCCCCCGAAGGTTAATCCCTCGACAGGATTTTATTGCCTGTGCCCAGGATGCACCGGCCAAACAACTGCCGATCCCTCTAGACGTGTCCAGAAGGACAAGCAGCCGTTAGGCACACGTGGAGGTTTTCTGGCCAGCACCCCAGCAGAAGAGGGCCCTAGTCTAAATTATTCTTATAAACAATATCAGACTGCTTTTCTATTCTTAATTTATATTAATGACACCCGAAAACATTATAAACTGCTGAACATTGGTCTCCAAATGAACGTTTCTCTATATTCCATCTGTGGTTTGAAACCCCTTAACAGGCGAAAAGAAGCATTGCTTTTTTTATTTATTTTTTTGTTCGTCGTATAAGTCATCAATATAACTACTGTCTTTGTTTTCGTTTGGTGTATGTACAATAAAGAATATAATACATAAATAAATAAGAGAAGAGGCCCGCCCCCAGCAGTGCTTCAGTAATGAGCTGATAATGAAATAATAAAAAGTAGAGAAATACAAACGGACTTGACGTGCAATTCGAATAATCTACAATGATTGTAGATTATTCCAATTGAACCTCAATCTAAATTCCTATCTACTTAGGTATACTTATTTGAATTACCGATTATGACATGCATATTATATTTATAACGTTTAGCATCACTGCATTATCATGACTGTACTACCTATCTCTAAAATATTATCGACCAAAGATATTATATTTGTGGCAATGCCAAACAACTGCAGTACATTATCTATTAGAGGGACTTTCCCGGTACGACAGCTTTATCCAAAGCTGTTTCATCCTAGTACCAGTACCGTTATCTACGGTTCCGTACACTGATCTTAAAGAAAGTCAATTCCTAATGTTCTAATCATGTAAGTTTTTTGTAAAAGTATTACCTATACTATGATGACGACAGTTAAATATCTCTTAATGATTTTATATCATTTCCAAGCTTGCAATACTCTTCCAATATTCTTCTCTCAATGAGCTACGAACTATGTAATTTTTACCTTTTTTGATACAACCTTCATTTGATCGTTTTTTTCCTGCTGTTTTTAAAACATACTAATTAGCACTGCATAGAAAAATAAAACTTAAATGATTTAACAAGATAACCTTAACTAATGGCTTCAATAATTTTAGAATTAATTTATGTTTTACTAATTTTTTATTTTGATTAACTATAGAAATTTTGTTAAATCCTTATAGTTATCGTCTTCTATTGAGGAAATAATGTAAATGATACAAATTTTGAAATTTAATGGGTACCATTTACGAAAGTTTCCACCTTATTACAAAATCGAGTTTAATAGGTTTTGCTTAAGGCGCATATTAAGTAGCAATCAATCAATCAATCAAATTATTTATTTACTAGAATATAAATATATTATAAGTATATTATTAAATATATTATTCATTTACTAGCAGCTTAGTGGCACCCCCATCAGTAAATAATTATCACTCGCTGAATACACGCTTGCAGTCTTTGTATTCATTTGGTGTAAATACAATAAAAAAACAGCCAAGAGCATGTCGGGCCATGCTCAGTATTATAGGGTTCCTTAAGTAGGTCTAATTACAAACGAATCAAATCGAATATTAATCATTGCAATTTTAGTTTTAGCAAACAGCGCCACCTAGCGCTAAATTTAAGAAGTGTGTCATATTAATATAACACAAAGTTACTTTTTGTGATTTTTTTTAAATTGAATGTAAATAAAGGAGCATTATTTGCTAAGAACATTTTTCTCTAAGGGCAATGACCTTCGAACTAGGACGTCTTAAGTATTTTGCAGTTTTCTCACTATTACTCAAAAATGTATAATTACATTATTCTCGATATAATTTTAAAAGATAGTTTTTAAAAAGGTCTATCAATGTGGAAGAGTATAAGTTTCTACGTTTCATAGTTTAGAAATGGTAGGGGGGGGGGACACATTGCAAGCCACTTTGGCGGGCTGTATTTCGCAGATGGTATACCTGATAAAAAAAGTTGTGTATGAAACATTACCTTCATTTTAGTAGACCTATTCAATGATACCCAACAAGATGGGATGTAGCGAAAAAAAAAATTTCATCCCCATTTCACATGTATGGGCGCCACCCCTAAAATACGTAAACAATATTTTTTTATTCTTTTAAAATTGAGATCTATATCTAGACCATTTTTTAACAAAATTTCATATAATTGTGTTAATAACTGTAGAAGTTAGTAAGCTGTAAAGGATTAGGACAGACGACATGACGAAACTATAAGGGTTCCTTGTAGGACTACAGAACCCTAAAAATGGAATAAATAAATAAATAAACAAGGGTCTAAAACCTGATCTAAGCTTTTGTAATAAGGGGGTTTACGTATTACATGTATACTATCTTTACAGTGTAAAGTTTACACTAACCTACCTTATGAACATAGTTCTTTTCGGAGACTACGGAACTCCGAATAATGATTCAGTCTGTTGTATATTTATAACTTTATGCGTCGATTTTGCGAGACGTTCTCACACAAATTTCACTCTGGTTTCAACATTGTGCTACATTTTGTCCAGTCTATGACCTAGGGGCGAAAATGTGATGAAAGTGTAGTGAGTTAGTTAACCCTAGTATCCTATCAGAAGTCTATATAAAAGCTTTAACACAAAGGAAATCTTTAGTGCATTGCACAGTACCTATCTAGTGCGTTACGATTTCGTTCGAGTTGAGAGATTGGTGAGATTTTTTTTATTCAATTTTTTTAATAGCTTTATATATTCACGTCACGCAGTCAGCTCTGTTGATGTTTATGTTTTGTTTTGTGTATGTTGTTACAAAATTTGTAATACAAACGTTCTAGAATTAACATGGGCTGGGTCTATCCAAAATGGCCACCTAATGACGCCTTTGGAAATACGCTTTTCCGTATAGTTATTTCTTGTTTTATCCACTAGTCAAAATAAAAAGTCTGTAGATACCTACCTAATATCGAAACACTTGATAAAATCGAATTATGAAAGTGATGAATAAGTACCGTGATTTTTGTTCTTTTGTGAACAAAAGTTGCGTTTATTTTCTAATCCATGAAAGAAATTTGAACATGAGGCGACACTCTGACCCATGTCTCTCGCAACACTACGTAACTGATTCTTCCTAATGTCAGTTCAGACGGCTGTCAAACTGTGTTGAAATTGGTGGTGAATTTTGCGGTCCAAAAATCGTGTAAAAACTTTCTGCAAATCTCGATTTGAAATTACAGCACGTAAGTTTTTTACCATTCTTAGTTTGTAATAAATGCACATGAATGATCGAATATCCAACGCGAAATCTCTCTTAAATTCGAAAATATGATGGTGGGCAATGTCAAATTAGTTTTTCTAGGGCAGTTGTTACGACTTTGCCCACAAAAATATTACCGTTAGGGTTGTCATTCCGTGGGGTTGTCACCTCAATGTTAAATTAGATCTGAGATATGTAGGTACTTTAGTTTACATTAATTTCGGAACTACCAAGTAATGCTGATAGAATGAGAGGGTATACAAAGGATTACAATACGAGTAATTAATCCATACGCCTTGCATGGCAAAATATGGAACAATACATGTGATAAAAATGAAAATTTTGTTGCAAAAAGTACCTACCTACGTTGAATGGATTTGCTAAATAATTGACTAAGAATAAGCAACAAAGATAATTTCTATTATAATAAAACAAAGTTTAACCGGATTAAATCGCGTATATTATTTAAATTGGTTTTCCTGACGTTTCGAAAGCTCATTCAGTTTCATTTCGTGGTCGCGCAGGTAGACTAAGATGACAAGCGTCTTAGATATTTCTAAAAAAATATTTTAATCTGCCGTACAATATTATTACCCGACTGCGCCAGAAGGAGGGTTATGTTTTTCGAGTGTATGTATGTATGTATGTATGTTTCTTTGGCACGCTCTGTGGCCTAAACGGCTTGATGGATTTTAGCTTGAGAGATGTCGTTAGATTCGTCTTAATTGTGAGAGTGACACTGGGTATATCAAAATTATATAAATCAAAATGGCCGCTTTTTGGAGCCAAATTACGTCAAAAAATATATTATTTTTTCACCAAAACCTATCGAGTGGGGTATCAAAATAAAGGGTTTTATAAATGCTTTACAAAAATATATACAACTTATATGTTTCAATGTAATTTGGAATGAGAAATGCTAAAAAACAACAAAATATTCAACGTTGAAAATGAATTGGGTACCTATACATACATTTATATTTACCTGTATATTTATGTGTGATATTGAATTTTTTTTTTTTTTTTTTTTTATATTATAGGATGGCGAAACGAGCTAAAGGCCCACCTGATGTTAAGCAGTTACCTTTGCCCATAACGACTTCAATACCACCTAGGCTGTTGCCTAAATGGTACCACAAGTCGGTTCGCCAAACTGAGACATAAAGATGGAAAGTCTCATGTGATTGTAATTTCACCGGCACCCGTATCCTTCAGACCGAAACACAGCAATGCAAGCATCACTATTTGGCGGAGAAGTAGATACGGTGGTAGTACTTCCCCGGACGAGCTCTTTCACAAAGGAGCTCTACTACTACTACTAAAAAATTAAATTAATAGCGCGATAAAACATGACAGAACTGAAAATTTTGAAATAAAAAAGTTAATTAACAAAACCAAAAAACCCGACTGCGTGTAAATATAACTGAAAAGATGTAAACAAGACTTGTGTAGGTATATCTGAAAGTATCAAATCAACACGCAGGCGGAGGCTACCTATGAACTACTTATGTAATTCATGACCAAAACATACGTAGCCTCCGACTGCGTGTTGATTTGATCCTTTAGATATACCTACACAAGTCTTGTTTACATCTTTTCAGTTATATTTACACGCAGTCGGGTTTTTTGGCTTTGTTAATTAACTTTTTTATTAATTAAAATCGTTTCGATGCACGCAGTAGGTAATCACTCACAATATCATTATCTTTTACAGTGTTGCGTGCTGTTTGGGACTTTATTATTTTAACATGATGAATTTTTTTAATAATGTGTAGTGATCGCGAAAACCTAAGAAATTATTAATTTATATTATTTTTATTTTGTGTTTGTTGATTTCTTTGTATATAGTACAAAGATCTCGATGAAATTTTCGTTTTAGTATTACTAAAGGGTCTGAGAAATAAATACCATTATGCTATCTCTTAACGGTACTGATCAGTCTTGCATTATGTTACCTGTTTATTTATTTTTGAAATCCTAAAAATTGATTTTTTCGCACACATACATAGTGGTTTCTTGAATATAGATTTATTTCACTTGTTTGAGTCTACAAAGTCAATGTTCCTATTATTTAATTTTGAATCTTAATATTATATATTGATTGTTTTAAAGCTAGTAAGCATTTGCTATAAAATATTGCCAATTTTATGATTGTGCAAATATTTCCATTATAACAATAAAAAAGTGACAACCCTAGTCCATCGTTTTACTTGAAGGAAAAATTACTAAAAAATTGTTGCGACTTTGCCCACTCAAATTTGATTAAGTTTAAACGTTTAATATTAAGGTCATATGATAGATTAACTATTATTCTAAAATGATCCTTAAACATCATGTATTTAAGAAAGGCAATAGTGAAGTTACGGAGGTTTCTGCAAAATGGGCAAACTTGTAAGAAGTAATAGTACTTCTTACAAGTTTGCCCATTTCGATTTCAATCGAATTGAGAACCTTTAATCCGGGCTATGTCTACCTGTGTGTCAAATTTTATCCAAATCCGTCCAACCGTTTCAGCGCGCGTGATTAAGTAACAATCATACATACATGTTCACAAACTTTCACTATCATGGTACCTACCTATTAGTAGGATGATTATATTATTTAACGATATTATAAAAATACTTAGGATAAGTCTACTTTTTTGGCACTATAAGATTAAGCTCGAATAAATACATCGTAGGTACCCATAGAAATCTAAATAATAAGATAAATGATTTAAATTTCTATGATCGTACATAATGTGACATCAGAAATGCATTCATGACGGCTCTGTGTGGTTTGCGCTTACATAACATAACCAGCCCATTACTGTCCTACTGCTGGGCACGGGCCTCTTCTCAGTATGAGAAGGCTAAGGCCTTAGTCCACCACGCTGGCTTAGTGCGGGTTGGCGGACTACACACATCATTGAGAACTGTATGGAGCACTCTCAGGTGTGCAGGTTTCCTCAAGATGTTTTCCTTCACCGTTAAAGCAAGTGATAATCGAATATAAATCCGCACATGAATTCGAAAAGTCAGAGGTGCGGGCCGGGATCGAACTCACACCCTCCTGCATGGAAGGCAAGCGTTCAACCACTAGGCATACTACTATGTTTGCGCCTGTTTGCGCTTATGTTATGAAAATTGCAATTAAGCAAAAGGCCAAACAAGTGTCAGTTCATGACGCGTATCCCGTCATTGTTTATGTTTCAAACGTCGGTATAAAAAGCTCAGTAGGTACCTATAAAAAGTCTTTGGTTTCAAGTGCCGGAACCGAAATTCAACACCCACCATAGCCATAGATTAAAATATTTAGTTCAGTAGGTACTAGGTACTTACCTATACATATAACATTCATGTTGACCTTAGATAGAATGGCGTAGTTATTCTAAGATGTTGACATTATAGAATGGTCAATCGGAACCACACGGCAGCAATCTTTATTGCGGCTCTAGGGCCTTACTCCAGACTGATTCGAATTCTGAACCAAATCGGGCGATATAATTAGTCCTCATGCTCCTCTCCTACCAGTAGGAGAACTGAGTAGGAGCATGAGGAAACGGTGTTCCTTTTACTGTCAGTTCCTCTAGGAATTGACACCAGCTCGATTTGGTTTAGAAATCAGATCTCGAACCAGTCGGGAGTAAAGCCCATGACACCCACATATACCTACCAATGAACTAGTTCATCCATGACTCTTCTAACACATCACTTTAGGCGTTGTCCTAATACAACGCGACTATTCGACCATCGCAAATTCGCGCGAACTTACGATGGTCGCGTTGTATTAGAACAACACCTTATAAAATCACTTACGCTAAGAAAATAACGATCATAGAACGATATTAGATACGAAAATTGACTATGATACGAAACGTATTTGCAACTTGGCCTGTCTAGGACTTGGAAAGAAATCGTCAATTCGTCAACTGTGACAATAAAGTATTTCTATGAACAAATGTTTCAGAAGAGAATGGGGCTACTTGCAGCTATTGCTGTCAATGTGATTGGGGGAGCCGTGATCTACGGCACGGGTGGGCTTCTGGCACCAGTCGTAGCGCCGATGCTGGGATTCGGCGGCGCAGGCATCGCGGCGGGGAGCACCGCCGCCGCCGCGCAAGCGTACTACGGCAATCTTGCCGCAGGTTCTATCATCTCGCAGCTGACTGCTGCTGCGATGGTGGCTCCTACACCGTGAGTGAATTAATCCATACTTTTGTTTATGTGGTCTGAGCTTGGTGCTCAGTGCTACGTGCTATGGCTTAACGACACTTTTTATCGGACCAGTGCCAGTGCCAAAAAACAACCCATAACTTACGTGATGAGTTTATGAATAACATTTGATCAATATTTAGGTACCTACTTATTTAGTTGTGACCTTAGAGTAATTTATTCTATGTTTGTGATAGATTTTTCTTCTACACGTTAGTTCGTTTATACTAGGGAATATCCCTCTGTTTTTACCCGACTGCGCCAGAAGGAGGGTTATTCTAGTTTTCAAAGCTAAAAGCAACTTTATTTTCCCATAAATTGCTTTATTAACATGGCACCAAATGATTATCTTAATATTAACATAAGTTTAGAGGTAGGTACTGTAACTGTAAGTAGTTCAAAACCATGGAGAAAAGAAAGCAGTTCAACACGGATTGATTAGGTAGGTACGATACGGAACGGACTTCATATACCTTACCTACCTATACCATGTCTGGATTATAATTTATAACACACAGGTGACCGAAATTGACACTTATAAATACTTTTACTAGTTTTCGTCGACTTTCATTCATAAATCCGTAATTCCGTAGTTCCTCCTCGGTGGCCAAGTTGACAATTATAAATACTTTTACTAGTTTTCGTCGACTTTCATTCTTAATCCGTAGTTCCTTCTCGTATCCGCCAGGGGCGCTACTGATGTATGAACGAAAGTCTTCGAATTCGATGGAAGTAGGTATCCACAGAAAAAGTGTCAAACCTGTACTAGGCTCCCAGAACACCAATTTTCATATTTTTTTATTATTATTATTATGTATAAGTTTTGTAGTGTGTGCGTCAAATGGAGCGCAAGAAGAAAATCTTTTACTTTTTTTCTTTCTTTCAATTGTGGCGATGCTTGGGGGAGGCCTATGTCCAGCAGTGGACGTCTTTCGGCTGAAATGATGATGATGATTGAACCAGTGCGGTTTTTAAGCGGGATTTAAAATTTAACTTTCCTTTTTCTTTGTTACAGATAATTTTACAACGTCCACGTTGTATTTGAGCATGCTATGCTGAAATAAAGATTTTTTTTAAATTGTGTAGTGGCGTTTATCATTCTTAGATTTATTAAAATCTAAATTTCCTCAATAGATATGGCCTAGCCTCAATGACGTATCTGTCGATAATATTGCTAATATAAAATCAATAAACCTATTAATCTGAGAATAAACCAAAGACATTTCTATACTGACGTAATAGACCAACAATGTGTGCGACTGCGATACCGATCTTTACGAAAAAACCTATATGCTAGAAAGAGACATAATAAAATGACAGTAGAACCCATTTTGAAAATTGTAATCTCCCATAGCGTCCCATCAAAATATAATCTCGTATTATTTTAGGATTTATTTCATGATCGTTCTGTATTTTATCCAATTAATATCAATAATCGTAATGGTGTAGTGTTCTGTGTTATACTGCTGTGTAATTTACATCATTAACCTAAAGAAAGAGACGTTTCACAGGTAAGTATCTGCAGGACAATAGTACTTTCATAATGCTTATTTTCATAGAAATTATTCTTAAAATTATTTAGTAATACATTAATAACATGCAGTAAATACCCTATTTTCTATATAATATGTTATTTTAAATAATTATGTGTTAGATAAAAAAAAATTGTGTACGTGAAAATGAAACCGTTTCGCATATGGATTGCCCAAAATATATCGATATGTCGATAGTTTCAATTATATATTTTTTGTACTACCTAGCACCATACATGTCACAAGTTAGTGTCCGTTACTGCTTTAAAAAAAATACAATCGAATTGAGAACCTCCTCCTTTTTTTGAAGTCGGTTGAAAGTATTGAAAGGTTGATTTAGTCCGGCCGCACATTGGAAGGAAATCACAATGATTCATTCATTGATCACAGAAAAAATCTGACGCGCCGGAACCTATACCATGGTTGTACTTTTACGATGTTATAATAGTATGTTGTACGTCTATGGCAAAGAGACGTTTCACAGGTAAATATCTGCAGGACAATACTACTTTCATAATGCTTATTTTACATTTATACTGTTAATTTTTAGTACCAGCCCCGCAGACTGACAGAATTTTCCGAATCGTATGTCTGCTTTTGACATATTAAAATGTAAATACGGTGCTATTTTATGACAATGTGCGGCCGGGCTAAAAATGCTGTAAAATATTGACCGGCTAACTTCATAACTTCCAGATTTCCTGTAAATGAGAATAAAAACCGGCCAAGTGCGAGTCGGACTCGCGCAGTAAGGGTTCCGTACCTCTCAATATGTTTATGTTTGTCTTATTTTTAGTATTTGTTGCAAAACTACATAATATGCACTATAATCTGACTAAGTTTGACGCTGGTATGTATTACCGTTTTGAAGATAGAGCAGGAACAAAAACGTTGAAAAAAATGCATGTTTATTGAGGTTTCTTGTATGGGGACCCCCTTTGATTTAAGACTTTTTGTTGTTTTTAGTATTTGTCGTGATACACCTCATAGCAACACATATTCTGAGAAAATTTCAACCGGTTACCTATGACCGTTCAAAAGATACAGCCCTGTGACAGACAGACGAACGGACGGACGGACAGCGTAGCGAGAGTAATAGGGTCCCGTTTGGCACCCTTCGGGTACGGAACCCTAAAAATGGATGGGCACAAATGTTAAAACGAATAAGCACCGTATCTACTATTCTCCGCCAAATAGTGATGCTTGCATTGTGTTTCGGTCAGAATGGTACGGGTGCCGGTGTAATTACAATCACATGAGACTTTCCATCTTCATGTCTCAGTTTGGCGAACCGACTTTCGGTACCATTTAGGTAACAGCCTAGATGGTATTGCAGTTGTTATTGGCAAAGGTAACCGCTTAACATATGGTGGGCCGTTAGTTCGTTTCGCCATCCTATACAATAAAAAAAAATAAAAAAAAAGCTGAAAGCCTCGAAAAAATTACAGGGTTTGCAGTAGATATTTCAAGGATAACTGTATCGTTTAATGAAATCACCAATGATCCATACCTACGGAATTTGTTCGGGTCGGTGTTTGTTTCTTATAAAGGTCTTTACTTTAATAATGGTAAATATTCAAAGTGGTAAATCTACGAAGTGACGAGTATAAAGTAAAAGTTAAAAATAAATATAATACAAGAAGAGTTAGTGATAAAAAACTAGTTCAACCGAAGATGACAAATTATTATGGAGACAGAATGTCAAAATTTTTAGTTTCAAAAATCCTATCCTATCCTACTACTAATATTATAAATGTGAAAGTTTGTAAGTATGGATGGATGGATGTTTGTTCCTCTTTCACGCAAAAACGACTAAATGGATTTTAATGAAATTTGGCATACAGATAGAACTTAACCTGGATTAACATATAGGCTACTTTTTAGGGTTCTGTACCCGAAGGGTGACAAACGGGACCCTATTACTCTCGCTACGCTGTCCGTCCGTCCGTCTGTCACAGGGCTGTATCTTTTGAACGGTCATAGGTAACCGGTTGAAATTTTCTCAGAATATGTGTTGCTATGAGGTGTATCACGACAAATACTAAAAACAACAAAAAGTCTTAAGGGGGTCCCCATACAAGAAACCTCAAAAAACATGCATTTTTTTCAACGTTTTTGTTCCTGCTCTATCTTCAAAACGGTAATATATACCAGCGTCAAACTTGGTCAGATTATAGTGCATATTATGTAGTTTAGCAACAAATACTAAAAATAAGACAAACACAGACATATGTGGTGGTACCTGCGTAAGAAAGACATGCAAAAGTGCATATTTCGCGAACTGTGCGTTGATGTCTTTTTGTAAACTCTCGTAAATTAAATCAGTTTTTATTGGGTATCAGGTCGTTGAGAGGTACGGAACCCTTACTGCGCGAGTACGACTCGCACTTGGCCGGTTTTTATCTCATCTTAACTATTACAAAATTATATAAAATTGTTTGTTCGAGCATCACGCTAACACTACTGGACCGATTTTGATGAAACTTTTTGTGTTTGAAAGCTTATGACTTAAAAACTAGTAAGGGTTTTAAGAAAGAAAGAATAAAAGAAAAAAATTGATTCGTGGGGTGCGTCCTCCCTCACCCGACAAATACGAAGCTTCTATGCATTTGCACGAGCGGATAGTAATATACGATGGATGGATAGATGGATGAATGAAAGTGGAGTGGAAGTGGAGGTGGAGGTGGAAGTGGAGGTGAAGTGAGGTGGAGTGGAGTGGAGTGGAGTGGAGTGGAGTGGAGTGGAGCAGAGGTGGAGGTGGACGTGGACTTTACTCGCAAAATAATATACTACATTTAATATACTATAATAATATACTACAAATTATAAATATACTATATATTTACATTAGTATTACATGTAGTAGTATAAATTAGTAGGATAAGTCTGATGTGTAACTTAAGTTGACTGGACAAGAAAACTTGTTAAGTTCATAGATATTGTAATTTTTCATAAAAAATCAATAATTTGACCAATTCCGGAATCGTGTATAGGAATATTAGGAATATATATTAGTTCCGGGATTGAAAACCTTTCTATACACCTAATTAAAACTAATATGATTAATTGTAAAATGTTCCGTGTGGTGCCGGACGTAAAGAATTGCACCAGCCTATATCTTCTCATGGGTGTCGTAAAAGGCGACTATTAAGGGATTCACCAGAGGATGGGCAGCAGCGTTCTCCGAGTATTTAACCAACCAACTGCGATCGCCAACCCGCCTGCCACGCGTGGCGATTATGGCATATCCCCCCAATATATGCTTGGGGGAGGCCTGTGTCCAGCAGTGGACGTCTTACGGCTGAAATGATGATTAATTGATTTTTTTATTTCTTACTTATGTATTCCTTACCTTCGTGACATTAATAATGTAATTATAATATAGCCCTTAATTGCGTAACTCAATTTTTTTAAACAAATAAAATTATGTCTCAAATATCTGTAATTTTAAAACAATAGTTACTTAATAGCTTAGCAGTTTTAAAATACTACCACTCCTTAAAAGTAAGGCCGGTTGAACTATATCGATAATGCGGAAACGTCCATGTCACATCACTAAAAATCACTCCTACACGTGTCAATTTCGCACATATACTTATTTTGCTTTCGGTGACGTGATAATTAGGTGACAGTGCCTCTATTACGTCAGTATAATACCTTTATGGAATAAACCAATTTCTGACAGCGCTCGCAGTTTTTCCAACGTAGGTAGGTACCTACTTACTACGTATCTCGAATTTTACCAAAATTCCAAGGAGCCGCCGATAGGAATCGCACGTTGCCCCGAAATTTTTGTAACATAAGCATGAATTAGTCAGAAGAGGGTTTAGTACTCCTTCCCCCGCCCCTCAAATGAATCTTTTTGAATTTCATGTGGTAATCTCTAAGTAGGTAAGGTACCTATGTTTAGGCCGGAATTCCAGAACGATGTAAACATGAATCTAGAGTCATATCATATCAAGGACTCGCCCACTACCGTTTCCGTTTGACGTCAATGTATGAAATGACAGTTCTTGAATCAAGATTCATTCTTGAGCATCGTTCTAGAATTTGCACCAAGCTATATATAATACTATATATGCGCGAATTTACCTCTTCCCCCGGAATTAAATCCTAGCCACGCCTATGATCGAAAGGAAACCTTTTAACCGTTCAATGCCGCAATTCCAGACAGTTAAAAGTCCATTGTGTGTCGCATGGATTCTTGTTATGGATGCTGAACGCTTAAGAGTAACAAGTATTATACAGAGACAAATACGTTTATTTAGCATTAGCGTGGAGGTCATAGTATAGTCCCTTAGTATCGAGCAGCTGTTGATGGGTGCCCGCCTCGGCTACGCGTCCGTGTGCTATCACGCAGATGAGGTCGGCGTCGCGGACCGTGCTCAGTCGGTGCGCGATCGTAACGCATGTGCGGCCAGCCTTTGCCGCGTCCAACGCCTCTTGCACCATCTGTATTGGCAATCAAGCTTTGTGATGAACAAGAAAAACAACCATTGAATAAAAGTCTGATACTCTGGCCTAGTAAAGAAACATCGCGAAACGTCTGAACTGCTACTGCAATGCTGTATCAATTAACTCACTTCACTCGACCTAACCGGAACAAAACAGAAAATCTTAAGAATTCCGTCTTCAAGCGAATTCCTTTGGCACACTTGCCCCCACATGACAGTTCTATTTCGTTGTCACCATAAATTATTCTATACATTCTTAGTTTATACTAAACCACATAAGGGGTAAGTTTACTCATCATTATGAACAACTTTTATTATGGGACCAACCCTGACATCGCAATAAATCGTCAAAAATTGACAAAATACAGGGAACAGCTGATTTTTCGCGATTTCAGGGTTGGGCCCATGGTAAAAGTTATTCATAATTATGACTACAATAACCTCTTAAAAGTGTTGTGGCACAACTTGGGAGAGGCCTATGTCCAGCAGTGGACTGCGATAGGCTGAGTTGATTGAACCCCTTAAAAGGTTTATTATTAACTAGCGACCTGCCCCGGCTTCGCACGGGTGCAATGCTGTTACTAAATATAAGTACTACAGAATGTACATATAAACCTTCCTCTTTAATTACTCTATCTAATAAAAAAACCGCATCAAAATCCGTTGCGTAGTTTTAAAGATTAAGCATACATAGGGACAGACAGCGGGAAGCGACTTTGTTTTATACTATGTAGTGACTAAGAATAAGGTTGTATAATGAACACTATACGAGAAACTTTATTATTCACTTTAGTTTACCACTATAACAATAATACATTTTAATGTATTATTGTTATAGTGGTAACTTCATCTAAACATGTCTGCATTGTGTAATATTTTCGAATAAAGCATCACTTCGTCAATAGCATTAAGCGGGGGTTGCGGTTGCCCTATGGTCAATAGGGCCCACTTGGGTAGGCGAGGGCTATTTCCTGCCCCAGCGATGTGCCCCAGGGTCAAGCCTTGAACAATGTTAAATTTGTGTGAAAGTCAAATTTGACTCTGGGTTAGAGATAGCTCGCGTTGGTGTAGGTTTGCTGGTACCCCCAGAGGACACGGCGCAGTACACACTGGCGGAGTGCCCAGCTTGGGCCGCGCAGCGCCGTGACCTCATTACTGCAGTAGGCGGAAGCGACCTCTCGCTTCCGGCCGTGGTTCTGTCTATGGTCGGGAGCGAGAGCGCTTGGGAAGGCGTCGTCTCCTTCTGCGAGGATGTAATGCTCGCTAAGGAGGCGGCGGAGAGGGTTCGAGAGGCGATAACCTCTCTTCCCATCCGCAGGAGACGAGGAGGGTGCGGCCGATGTGGGTTCCGCACGGGGTAAAGGAGCTCGCCTGTTAGTGGCGAGCCGGGACCTGCCGGGGATGGTTGGGCGAATACGGAAGTATTTCTCACGGCCAATGGTCGGTAGAGGAACACCGTGGTGGTTTTTAGTCAGTAAGAGTCCGACACTGGCTCCGCCTTCCCCGGGCGGAGTGCGTCCATGAGGATTTTCCCCACGAAAAAAGTTTGCTGGTACTTAGCTATAGCTCAGGGTTTCCTTTTTAGGGTTCCGTAGGTTCTACAAGGAACCCTTAGTGTCGTCATGTCCGTCCGTCTGGCCGTCTGTGTGTCTGTCCGTCTGTCCTAATCCTTTACAGCTTAATAACTTCTACAGTTATAAATATAAGTAAGCTGGTATGCTGCTGATTATTGCAAAAACTAAAATAGCCATGATTAATATTCGATTTGATTCGTTTGTAATTACACCTACTTAAGGAACCCTATAATACTGAGCATGGCCCGACATGCTCTTGGCCGGTTTTTTTTATGTTGCTGGTACCTGTACAATATTTGTTAATTTATGCAAATAAATTTTGTCTGTAACCTGTCTGCAACAATAAATCCAAATACCAACTGAGGTATAGTCGAGGAATGAAACATTAAGGTCTATTTTTGGTTGTATTGGCAAATAACATAATGACAGTTGAACGTACACCCGCCTAACCTAGCTAGCCAGTTATTTGCGCTAACCTTTTCGCTTTCAGTGTCCAGTGCACTGGTCGCTTCGTCCAGGAGTAGGATCTTGGGGTGTCGTATCAGAGCCCGGGCTATAGCTACCCTCTGCTTTTGCCCTCCCGACAACTGCATGCCTTTCGAACCAATATTCGTCTCGTACCCCTGTTGTTGACAAAATTAGAATTAATAACGGACATTTGTAAAAGAACAGGTGGCGTGACAGTAGCGAAGCCTCTACGCATTGCGAACGCGGATTTTTTCCCAGGTTAACTAAGCAACGACGGTATCACAGAATATAATAACTAATAGTTGACGGTATAGAAGCTTCACTTCTAAAATCCAGTCTTCGTAAAGCTAGAATTAAATCGGTATATCTCACTAGGACCGTATATCTGGCTAGCTGCTGCCCATGGCTTTATTTATTGCTTTATGCACAAAATATGTACAGAGGCGGACTTATGCCTGGCATTTTCTACCAGTCGACCTTAGGGTGATGTAGAGACTAATTATGTGGTAGTGATGGTAGGCTAACTAACAGTGAAACTAACTGCGAGCATTATTTAAAATTAAGGGCTCAATAATCAAAATAATTATATTAACAACACTTTGGTATTGGATGTACACACGGCTACACATCAAGCTGTACATCTCCAGTATAAGCTGACCTCACATTGTGTAGGCTTTCCGTACAATGCAAGATCAACTTATACTAGAAATGTACAGCTTGATGTGTAGCCGTGTGTACCTAATACCTACATCATATTCACATTTACCAACCAACCATACCAATGCAAGGCTATAGGTATTTAACTTCATATTCAGTATTTAGTTGCGCGTGCAGTCTAATATAGCTGCGAGCTATTGACCGCAAACCAAAATGCAATGCACGTTGCGGAACACTGGGTCAATAAATTTTGTCATTGACTCGTAAGAAGATGAAGTGGATATTTAATTTAAATGTTTTCAGTCTCACCTGTGGCAAGGACACAATAAAATTATGTATGTTGGCCTGTTTGGCGGCGTCGACGACCTCTTGATGTGGCGGGGAGCGCGCGTGGTCGCCGTACGCGATGTTTTCACCGATGCTGTAGTCGAAGAGCACGGGCTCCTGCGACACCAGGCCGAAGCCCGAGCGGGCCTCCGACACTATCAGCCCCGGTAGTGAAAAGCCGTCCAGACGCTGCTCCCGACAAAATCAATATACTGGATGATTTTGAAGTCATTAGCAATTCTTTAAGAACTTTTAGTTAAAGACCCCTAAATCGCAAAAAAAAACTGATGTTTCTTACATTTAGTCGATTAATGTGAACATAAATGTAGGGAACAGCTGATTTGTTTTTGCGATTTCTGGGTTGATCGTATAGTAAAAGTTATTCAAATTGATGAGTACAATCATTCCTTAAATATTGCTAATGAATTCAAAATCAAAATCATTCTGTATATAAAACGTATTATTGAAATAACTGAAAACCTCTTAAGGGGGCATTGTACCCATCAGTATGAATGAACAACTTTTACTACGTGACCAAAACTGAAATCGCGAAAAAAAGTGGTGTTCCCTGTTCCGTACATATTTTGTTGATTTATGTGAACAAAAATGTAGGGAACAGCTGATTTGCTTTCGCGTTTTCACAGTTGGTCCTATAGTAAAAGTTGTTCATACTGATGAGACCAATGACCCCTTAAGAGGCTTTCAGTTATTTCAATAACACGTTGTATGTAGGGCTGCCATCCGTCCGGGTTTCCTCAATTTGTCCTAGTTTGAGAGGCGTCCGGGGGTTCCCGGGCGGGGTTCTCAAGAAGTATCCGGTGAAATCCAGACGCTCGCAACGTTAGTAAAAAAATGAATAGAGCAGATTTTATGTCTTTTGTCAGTGTCTGGGGGTAATCATTGTTTCCTCCAAATATCCGGGGGTTTGTAAGTCTTTGTCAGGCGTCGGCGATTTAGGTCATCGCAGCCCTACTAACGGCCTAAATTAATATCCAATCTATCCACAATTTGCCCTACTAGAGATAGGAATTTGACATAAGCTCCATACAAAATATGTCAAATTTCTATCTCTAGTAGGGTAAATCGTGGATAGATTGGACATTAATTTTGGCCGTTATACGCATTAATTTTGGCCGTTATACGCATATACCTACGACTCGTGGACAATGAGCGATTGAACGGATGAATTGATAAATGGTTCTTCTACGTACCAAGCGAGAGTATCAATAAAAATATTCGATTTTAGCGATTGACTGCACATCAGCCTAACTTTTAGAGATTTTGGTGTTCTACAGGCTGTACTCTACTTTGGAGAGTGTGCGTAGGAGCTCCATGAGCTTATTCCGGCATCTCTTTTCCTTCATTGGACGACAAGACGCACTGCGGGATACCACCCACATTTGGTAAAAATCCCTACTATCAGGACCAAGCGCTTTGAGAACTCTTTCATAATGCGCACAGCCAAGTTGCGGAATTCACTGGCGAAATCTGTATTTCCGGGCACTTACAACCCTAACGCATTTAAAACTGGAGTGAATCGGCACGTAATAGGTTTGCTCGCTCCATCGTCGTCCACATCTTGACAAAGCTGTCTAGATTGCGGTTATCAGATATAGATTTGCTACCTATATCTGATTAAAACAAAATTACGGGCTCTATTTACTACCAAAAATATAATAGTAAAGCCTATATGTTTACATACAAATGATAAATAGTGAAAGTAAAAAAAGTACATTAAGAGTAGCAGATACTAACGACTACTCCTTCATCAGGGTCGTAGTACCTCTGCATCAGTTGTGTGACGGTGCTCTTACCGCAGCCGCTGCGTCCGACCAAGGCAATTGTTTTGCCTTTTTCCACCTACAAATGTTAAATAGTTACTCTGCGCCTCTAAAAGCTATGCAAAAGTATACCTACATTTAGGTACGAACAACACTCAGTTATGATTGCCTGTTTTGTAGGTAATCTGATATGCACCAAATTACGTTCTCCAAAATGTACAGTCTAACAAAGCAAAGTATCCAGGGTCACCAGATATAAGTGAAGTTTTCTCAGAAGATTATGGGTGTTTTCGAGTGAAACATCATTTTAATAACGGCTAATCAAACCGTTCTATAATAATTTCCTGAGAAATCTTCATCTGTATCTGCATGGCGACCCTGGATACTAATCTTACTTAATGCTTTGTTAGACTGTACCTGTGTAAGGTAATAAAGGCGTAGGTATTTGTTGAGAATATATTGTATTAGCGAAGTCTTGAGCTGTGCCTTACAAGATGTGTAATTAATTATACCTATAGGTGTAGGTAGGTAGCTAATGGTCATCGTCGTTTGTTAATGTTTTGCTAACTAGTCGCCACAGAGTACTTTTATATATATGAAATAGAGACCTCACTCTGCCCTCAATAGAGGCACACACCAAGTGGCGCCTCTATATTTTTGTTTTGGAACTACAACTTCATTTCATATATCTATAGATATATGTCACTCTTGAATCAGTTTTGATAACTATGTATCGAGATAACTAGGTGGCTCTGTATTCGTCCTTATTAGAAATCGAGAAAATAAAGACAAAAAGTTCGAATGTTTGTGGGATTTGAACCTGTAACTCCAACTTCATAAGTCAACTACAGTTCAAGATAAGCTACCGTGATTCTTATTGCAACTGTTGAATTTAACTTTCAATTACGTATTTCGTTAACGTCATAACTTTTATTTTACAATTTATATATTTAGATATCACTTCAATTGCGTAAATACGTAAAAAATCTTAGTATAATTAAAAAAAGCAAATGATAAGTTTAAATGTTGGTGTTATATACCAAATTACGTTTTCCCAACATAATTATACTTTAAGAATCTTATGGATTGATTTGTTTAATTTGCCTATTAAATAGGCAATTAAATTAAACATATTAAAAACGAAAGTGAATAAACCGGAAAACATTGGTAAATAATTGTATACAACTTTGAATTTTAAATTCACGCCATCTATACAGTTTCCTAGACAACTTTTTGTATCTTGGATCTTGCTAGTCAAATCTTAGCCTCGATAGCATAACACGTAGATACTAGCGACATCTGTGTTTTTGTTTTGTATATAGTCAAATATAATACTTGTAAATTCAAAATACGTAGTGGTCAAACGACGTTTGAGTATTATCAGTACTCGTCAATTTGGTCGGATAAGAATTGATGGTATCCCAAGAATTTTGTTCTAAGATTGTACCCCCTGCTAGTCGCCAAGTCGCCACTAGTCGCGCGCCGTGATCGGCCTTTTACTCTTGTATTTACTTTGTCTGTTCCGAACACAGACATACTAAAAAATATAGACGAAGAGCTGCGAACAATCTACTTAGTGAAGCCAAAAAAAACTATGCTCCTTCGTGTATAACCAGCGCTCACGCACACACATGCAAGTCAATTTTTTTTTTTTTTTACATGCACATCAAACCCTGTAGGTCTACTCGCGTTTTACGAACGACAAACGAAGTACGAACTTTCGTTCCGACTGATACATAATAAAGATAGGCACATAAAAAAGGCACAATTAAGATAGACTACGGTACATAGTCGTATACAATTTACCAGAGATGAGAAAAACAAACGTCAAAACACGATCATCGCATGCGATAAGGGAACGATGGTTGACCGGAGTAGCAAATTGTGCGATGAATCGTACGATTTATCGAATATCGTCGAACGGGAGTAGACCCCCTGCTCAGTGCTCACCCCTCACACACACACACACACATGCCGCGGCATCGTCCAGTAAGCATCGCGAAAGCAAATATCCTTCAGGTGCATGATGTGTGCGTGAACGCTGGTTTGTACGCACGGCTACACATCAAGCTGTACATTTCCAGTATAAGCTGATCTCGCATTGTACGGAAAGCCTATGCAATGCGAGGTCAGCATAAACTGGAAATTTACAGCTTGATGTGTAGCCGTGTGTACAAGGAGGAGCACGGTTTTGTTGGCTTCATTATGATTGTTCGCAGCACTTTGTTTTTTATAATGATGTAAGATAAAGGAGAAAAACCTGGGTCATTAACCTCAGCGTAAACTGCTAATAATGAATGTACACTCAATCTTAGATACTCAATATTGTCATCCCAATCACTGGTCGCTGTGCCTTTCCCCCCTTTTTAGTTTTACCGTAAACGAGAAAAAACTATAGGTAAGTTATTTATTAATGGTTGTACATACCTGCAGATCCAAGCCTCGTAGCACGCGGACACCCGGCCTACACGGATATCTGAACTGTACCTCTTGTAAGCTCGCCTCACCTTTCGATCTCTATGAAATTGATACGTGAAACGCAAGGGTTAAAAAAATCAGCCAAGGGCGAGTCATACGGTTGACCGCAGGTCGGTGGTAACACTGACAATCAAAAGAAGCATCTTTATTTCGTAAGCAGTAAGGGCGGTTTTCGAATTGAAGTGTTACCACTGTCATGCAGTCGACTGTACTCGCGCACTACCAAGTGTTTTCGCGCACTAGGCGCTCCGCAGACGGGCAACTAAGTTGAGGCAACTGTAAAAAAAATAAGTTTCCGTTAACAGTTGCCGGTTGCAGCAACAGTTTACGGTTTAAAATAAGTTGGCAGTTTTAGATGGGACCCTAATTTTTTTGACTTTTTATTTTTAATATTATTTATATATTGGTATTTGCAGAAACAGCTCTGTGACAGACAGACGAACGCCCGGACAGACGGCGTAGGCAGAGTACCTATACCTTTACTATGCATTTAGTCACATCCACGGAATAACTGTGGTCACATCACATCTAATTAAACTTATTGGGGAGAGAGAACCATGGCTTTCCAACAGTGCGAGAAAGCTGAGCGACAGCGTCGTAGCTAGGGGCTGGCCGCGGGGGACAGCTGCAAGGGGCGAAAACCTCAAAGGGGCACACTCGAAGACCCGCAGCTTGCAGGCCGCTGGGGCACGAGCACATTAAGAACTTAAAACACGAGTTCCTGGTCTATTCCTACAAAATGAGTTTTGGGGCGCAAAATTAAATCTAGCCCTGGGCACTCATGACCTTAGCCACGAGACTGCTGAGCGGTAAGCAAGGATAAAAAAAAAACAACAATAGTAGAGCTGCGGTCGAGGTTAGCATAAAGAAGCAATTAGTACTGGTGGTTATTTTTTCTCGCTCACCGCTAAATGTCCACCTGATGTTAAGCGGTTACCTTTGCCCATAACAACTGCAATACCACTTAAGCTGCCGCCTGAAATGGTACCGCAAATCTGTTTGCCAAACTGAGACATGAAGATGGAAAGTCTCATTAGATTGTAGTTTCACCGGCATTTTCCTTGTACAACTCTGGTATCTACAACAAATTTCATGAAATTCAAAGTATCTTACAAAGGGAGTGGTGGTTGGTGTGTCCGGGTCACAGATCTGTGGCTTGCTGTTGAGGAGAGCGACGATCCTGGAAGCCGCACTGATGCCTTTCTGGAACTCTGGCGCGAATGTGAACGCGTTCTGAGCTTGACCCGACGCCATTTGCAATGACTGTGTCGTTCTGGTAACATCATGATATAGGTATTGTAAGGTGGCTCGTGGATAGATAAGGTGAGCTAGGACTTTTTTGCTTTTGATTTGCTGGTGGCCTTAAGGTTATCCTTAAGGCCACCAGCAAAACATGACGAGTAATGGCACTAGGCGTTTCACAGGGTAACGTAGATGAAGCGAAGAGATGTGGCAGGGTCTTAGTAGATGGAAATCCATAGTTTCTGCCTACCCCAATGGGAAAAAGGCGTGATTATATAATGTACCATGTGTAAGAATGCAGTGTAATCCACTGCCATCCGCTTTGTCTCTAATTTCTAAATGCTTCTAAACCACTCACACTAAGATATCCTCGTAGGCGACACCGTCAGACACAATAAGGTTTCCTCCGTACGTGAGTGCAGCCGCGTTGATGAAGTTAAAGACGGACCGGGAGAGGCCGGCGACGAGGCCGCGGCAGTGCGCCGCCTTCCTCGCGCCGCGGAGTGCCGGCGCCAGCTGCTGCACGTAGTCGCGCACGAACAGCCGCTCCCGGCCCAGGCACACCACCGTGCGCACGTTCGACACCGCCTCTATCGCTATCTAAAGGCGATATACGACTTTTACTGCGTTTTCACTAACTTATCTATCCACGATTTGCCCTAGAGATAACATTTCACATAAGCTTCATACATCATTTCAGTCCAAAGTAGTCCACTGTTGCACATAGGCCTCCCCCAAGCATCGCCACAACGACCGGTCCTGTTCTTTCCCGAAGAATTGCCAAACTTAAGTGGCAGTGGGCGAGGCACAGTGCTCGCAGACCGGATGGCCGATGGGGCTGTAAAGTTCTGGAGTAGCGACCGCGTACTGGAAGACGCAGCGTGGGTTGGGCCCCACAAGGTGAACCGACAACGTGGTGAAGGTCGCGGAATAGCTGGATGCGGAAAGCGCACTCGGTAGCCATCCTCAAAAAAAAATAGAGGAGCTCCGGGAATTCGAATAGACCGCGCCGACCGATCAAAGACGTCATATGACGACGGACGGATAGTAGATATCGGTATTGGCTTTGTGGTCACCAACTCTTTTTACCTGGATGGTTTTATCAATGTATTTTACCCTGATATCTATAATATTTAAAAGACTGATTTAGTTAAGCAGATAGAATCTACTTTGTATCTCTATAAATTCAAGTGTGATAAAAATAAAAAATACTCGTTGATAAGGTTCAGTCACCTTAGTGCTATCTTCTAGTGACTTGGCGTTTCCAAAAGATTCTCGGCTCGTTGCTTTAGCTTGCTGGTACACTACGAAGACTATGAGAGGCAGGAATGAGAGAGCCACAAGTCCTACGCGGTACTCGAACAACATGGCCAGTACTAGCGCCAGACCGACGGAGCCAATGCCTTGCAAGCATATGCCTATCCGCTGACCGGTCGCCTAGGAAGGACACAAGACTTTATTATAGTTCATAGTTCATAGTCATTTATTGATAATAGTAATTATTATAAGTCACATAGTTATTAGGTGACATCTTGAAAAAAAAAATCGGAGCTGCACTAGCGTTACTTTTCAGCTTGGCTTAGGCCTAAACAGGTTTCATCCAGGTCCAGATTTGGAAATTGTCGAACGAAACTCAATTATGCCCAGCTAAAACTTCCAGTAGAATCTTCTTGTTTTTTTAACACCTTATATCCTTCATATACTTATTTTTGCTACCTATACTTACGCCTTGCACATAAGAGGCTTCAGCGGAAAGCTTAGCACATAGAGCTCCCGTAGAGTTGCTTCGCATGTCAAAGTACCCAACGTGCTGTCGAAGCAGGTGCTCGAACATTTGCGAACGAAGTCTCTCGGTCAGGTGAGCGCCGGCAACGCCGAATGACACCGCCTACAGAATCGGTGAAAAGACTAATATGTACTTATGCAAGTTACTTGCGGGACTTTAGAGTTGAGACTAGGTGTCCGGGTGTCTTAAGCTGGGTAACTGTAGTTAGTTACAGATTGGATATTTATCACTTGTCGAGTTTACAGTTAAAACTATAGGTAATTGTGTGGGGGGTACTACACACTGACACGCGCTGTTGGATATTAATAAAAGAAATAATGAAGGGTATATTATATATACGGTTCTTCCACAGATGCGCCATTTTAAATAAGGAACCAGCTGTCGGTTTTTCCGACGACGAGACGAGAGGCTAAACAGGTACATCTATTCAATAACTTGATTGAAAGCCTTAGCCAAGGTTATTACCAAAATGATAATATTCATAATTATGTTTAACCTAGCAATCTAAGGCTGAAGTTATAACAAGCGCCCGGGGTGCGCGCCCGACGCGCGCCAGGCGCTTACTCAAAGAGTATACGCGGACGCTATGAAAATTTACGGACGACAGCGCTTGATATAATCAGTTGCATACAATTTCATAGAGCGTTCAAAACGTGGCCTATGAATGCACCCGACGCGCGCCCCAGGCACTTGTTGCAACTTCAACTCTAGGATTATAATTTCGGGTGTAAATAAACTCACTTCGATCAGATTCGACGTCCCCATAACAAGTCCAATGAATATGCACACTATGGACACTCTCTTCACTTTCTCCATTAACTTGTTAGGATCAGGATCTGACATAGACTAAAAGGTAAATCGATTAATTTCAGTTCGACATTTTGCTTAAAGCAAGTGGACTGTATAAAATGACTATAATGATATACCTATACGAATTAAAATATGTACATAACGGTCGATCGGTAAAAACAATAAATGAGATGTTAATATGCGCAAGCGTGGCCGTGCCTGGTCGGATGCAACAGCTGACTGGCAGTGGGCAGATAGGCTCGTCGGATGACACTCTTACGTCTGCGGATGATGGCGACCCTTTTGACACCATCTTAAAGCAGTCTTTCAAAATTTCGTCACGGAAAATCGCCGTTGCATAAAGCCACCCGAAAGAATATTCAATGAGAATTTTTTTCTCTGCTAACTAGGTATGAAATAACTAAGCCTATATTCAGTGATCAACCCAAAATAAATTAAAAAGTCACGCACACCGAACAAATCTCCGAATACGACGATAAACAGCGGCATCGAGAAGCCGATGATGACGGAGCATAGAGTTCCTGCAGCCAACCACTTCCATTCCTGAGACTTCATAGCGAGCAGACGCCAGAACGATACGTGCGGCACCTCGGGCTGCTTGTCGTCTTCCATAGGCTTAAGAATGCCAGTATATTATAATCAGCAAAGGATTAAAAGCGAAATAGGTAAGGGGTGTACGGTCTGGCACCAACTCAACTCATCAACTCTGGGTTTTTGGCTTTATTGATCATTTGATCAATAAAGTCCCCATACAAGAAACCTCGAAAAACATGCATTTATTTCAACGTTTTTGTTCCTGCTCTATCTTCAAAACGGTAATACATACCAGCGACAAACTTGGACTGATTATAGTGCATACTAGCTTTTACCCGCGGCTCCGCTCGCGTTAAATTCTGCTAACCCACGTCAGTCCAGTCCAGTCCAGTCCATTCCAGTCCACTGTCCCACTGTCCCGCTGTCCCGCTGCCCCACTGCCCCGCTACCCCACAGCCCCGCTATCCCACTGCCCCGCTGCCCCACTATCCCACTGCCCCGCTGCCCCACTGCCCCGCTGCCCAGCTGCCCCACTGCCCCGCTGCCCCGCTGCCCCACTGCCCCGCTGCCCAGCTGCCCCGCTGCCCCACTGCCCCGCTGCCCAGATGCCCCGCTGCCCCACTGCCCCGCTACCCCACTGCCCCACTGCCCCGCTGCCCTGCTACCCCCTGCCCCACTGCCCCGCTACCCCACTGCCCAGCTGCGCCGCTGCCCCACTGCCCGCTGCCCCGCTACCCCACTGCCCCACTGCCCCGCTACCCCACTGCCCAGCTGCGCCGCTGCCCCACTGCCCGCTGCCCCGCTACCCCACTGCCCCACTGCCCCTCTACCCCACTGCCCCACTGCCCCGCTACCCCACAGCCCCGGAGCCCCACTGCCCCGCTGCCCCACTTTCCCACTGCCACGCAGCACTGCTACCCCACTGCCCCACTGCCCCACTACCCCGCTGCCCCACTACCCCGCTGCCCCACTACCCAGCTGCCCCACTATAACACTGCCCCAAAGCCTGCCCCGTTGCCCCATTGCCGCGCTGCCCCGCTTCCCCACTGCCCCGCTGCCCCACTGCACCGCTGCCCCACTGCCCAACTGCCCCGCTGCCCCACTGCCCCGCTTCCCCACTGCCCCGCTTCCCCGCTGCCCCACAGCCCCACTGCCCCGTTGCCCCGAATACCCACTGCCCCGCTGCCCAAATGCCCCGCTGCCCCACTATACCACTGCCCCACTGCCCCGCTGCCCCACTATCCCACTGCCCCGCTGCCCTGGTAACCCACTGCCCCGCTGCCCCGCTTCCCCACTGCCCCGCTGCCCCACTGCCCCGCTGCCCCACTGTGCCGCTGCCCCGAATCCCCACTGCCCCGCTGCCCCATTGCCCAGCTGCCCCGCTGCCCAAATGCCCCGCTGCCCCACTATACCACTGCCCCACTGCCCCGCTGCCCCACTATCCCACTGCCCCACTGCTCCGCTGCTGCGGTAAGCCACTGCCCCGCTGCCCAACTATCCCACTGCCCCGGTAATCCACTGCCCCACTGCCCCGGTAATCCACTGCCCCACTACCCCACTACCCCACTGCACCACTGCCCCACTATCCCCCTGCCCTACTGCCTGCCCCGCTGCCGCACTCCCCTACTGCCCCGCTACCCCGCTACCCCACTGCCCCGCTGCCCCGCTGCCCCGCTACCCCACTGCCCCACTATCCCACTGCCCCGCTGCCCCGGTACCCCACTGCCCCGCTGCCCCGCTGTCCCACTGCCTCGCTGCCCCGCTTCCCCGCTGCCCCACTGCCCGGCTGCCCCGCTGTCCCACTAACCAACTGCCCCACTGTCCCACCGTGTCACCGTCCCACTGCCACTGTCCTACTGTCCCACTATCTCACTATATCACTATCGTCCCGTCCCATGTCCCATGTCCTGTCCCATGTCCCATCCTATGTCCAGTTCCATGTGCCGTCCCACTGTCCTGTCCCCTGTCCCGTCCCCAGTCCCATCCCCAGTCCCATCCCCTGTCCACTCCACTCCACTCCATCGTACATTACTATCCGCTCGTGCAAATGCATAGAAGCTTCGATCTGTCGGGTGAGTACGCAACCCACGAATTATTGTTTTTCTTTTTTTCTTTCTTTCTTTCTTTCTCAAAACCCATACCAGTTTTTAAGTCAGATCATCAGCTTTCAAACAAAAAAAAAATCATCAAAATCGGTCCAGTAGTTTTAGCGTGATGCTGGAACAAACAAACAAACAAACAAACAGACGTTTACAATTTTATAATAGTTAAGATTATGTAGTTTTGCAACAAATACTAAAAACAGGGTAAACGTATAAATTTGTGGTGGTACCTACCTACGTAAGAAAGAGATGCAAAAATTCACATTACGTGTTGATCGGATGGGTGGTACGGAACCATTACTGCGCGAGTAGGACCCGCACTTGGCCGGTTTTTATAAATAGTAGATGATTTAATTCTATGTGATACTCATTACAAGTACTCATTACTCCCCACAAGGTGGACCGACGACCTGGTGAAGGTCGCGGGAATCCGCTGGATGCGGAAAGCACAGGACCGGTCGTTGTGGCGATGCTTGGGGGAGGCCTATGTCCAGCAGTGGACGTCTTTCGGCTGAAATGATGATGATGATGATGATACTCATTAATTGTACAGAAATTAAATGAACTAATTTCTAGATCTGCACTCTCGACCTGATGGATGATGAATTCTAGTATTTTGTTGAAAAAAATCCTGCAATCCTGAAAATTACTGCGTGAGTCCGACTCACACTTGACCAGTTTATTTTATTTTATTTTATAGCTCTTGTGGGTGGCCGTAGTGAAGTTAGACACTGCACAGGTTTCCCCGCCTTCAACTGACACCCATGAACTTACTTGGACGGTTTTGTGACAACGGCCAAGTTAAATTGCGCGTATGGTTCGAATCGAATCACATTGTGAGTTTATGTTCCGTGTCACAGAGTACTTTTTAGGGTTCCGTAGTTTCTACAAGGAACCCTTATAGTTTCGTCATGTCCGTCCGTCTGGCCGTCTGTCCTAATCCTTTACAGCTTAATAACTTCTACAGTTATAAACATAAGTAAATGAAATTTATTTAAATAAAACCGGCCAAGAGCATTTCGGGGGCCATGCTCAGTATTATAGGGTTCCTTAAGTAGGTCTAATTACAAACGAATCAAATCGAATATTAATCACTGCTATTTTAGTCTTTGCAAACAGCGCCACCTAGCGCTAAATTTAAGATGTGTGTCATATCAATATAACAAAAAGTTTCTTTTTGTGATTTTTTTAAAATAGAAAGTAACTAAAGGAGCATTATTTGCTAACATCATTTTTCTCTAAGGTCAATGACCTATGAACTAGGACGTCATAAGTATGTTTCAGTTTTGTTACTATAACTCAAAAATTTATCACATTATACTCGAAATAATTTTAAAAGAAAGTTTTTATAAAGATCTATCAATGTGGAAGACTATAAGTTTCTACGTTGCATAGTTTAGAAATTGCACGGGGCACACATTTACATTTACACATTGCAAGCCACTTTGGCGAAGTGTATTTCGCAGATGGTATACCTGATAAAAAAGTTAAGGTGAATGCTACAGGGTAGCGCGCGAAATTCAAATTTTTTGGCGTTTTTCTCAAATTGTAGCTTTATTTCGCGTTATATATCGGTCAAAATATGATTGGCGGAAATAGTAACATTATATCTAAGGAATTATACTCATAAAAAATATTAACCTAGCTCTATACGCTGTATAAGCTCAAAAATCGATAATTTGATCGTAAATTAATATTATCGAGCTAGTACAGCTAATAGAGCTAGGTTAATATTTTTTATGAGTGTTATTCAGTAGATATATTATTATTATATCCGCAAATTATATTTTGACCGATATACAACGCGAAATAAAGCTACAATTTGCAAAAAACGCCAAAAAAATTGAATTTCGCGGGGTACCCTGTAGCATTCACCAAGTATGAAACATTACCTTCATTTTAGTAGACCTATTCAATGATATCCGCACGAGCGGGTGCAGCAAAAAAAAAAATTTCATCCCCATTTCACATGTATGGGCGAGTAGCGACATCGATTTGATTCGTTTGTAATTAGGAACCCTATATACTGAGCATGGCCCGACATGCTCTTGGCCGGTTTTTTAATATACTGTTCCGTGTGTATTCATCAAAGACGTATCAAATCGTTCAGTCATTGCAAGTCGTCATCAAAGCAGGTCGTGCTCGCGTGAGTGAGTGATGAGCAGCTTGGATGTTACGTTTATATCTTATAACTATTATAAAATTGTAAACGTCTGTTTGTTTGATTGTTTGTTTGTTTGTTTGTTCCAGCATCACGCTAAAACTACTGGACCGATTTTGATGATTTTTTTTTTGTTTGAAAGCTGATGATCTGACTTAAAAACTGGTATGGGTTTTGAGAAAGAAAGAAAGAAAGAAAAAAAGAAAAAAATTAATTCGTGGGTTGCGTACTCACCCGACAGCTCGAAGCTTCTATGCATTTGCACGAGCGGATAGTAATGTACGATGGAGTGGAGTGGAGTGGAGTGGAGTGGACAGGGGATGGGACTGGGGATGGGACTGGGGACGGGACATGGGACGGGACTGGGGACGGGACATGGGACGGGACTGGGGACGGGACAGTGGACGGGACAAGGGACGGAACAGGGGACGGGAAATGGGACGGGACATGAGACGGGACATGGGACAGGACAGTGGGATGGCACATGGGACTGGACATATTATGGGACATGGGACAGGACATGGGACATGGGACGGGACGGTAGTCATATAGTGAGATAGTGGGACAGTGGGACAGTGGGCCGTGGGACAATGGGATAGTGGGACAGTGGGACAGTGGCAGTGGGACGATGGGGCAGTGGGGCAGTGGGGCAGTTGGGCAGTGGGATAGTGGGGCAGCGGTGCAGCGGGGCAGCGGGGCACTGGGCCAGTGGGGCAGTGGGATAGTGGGGCAGTGTGGGTGCGGGCTAGCGGGGCAGTGGGGCAGTGGGGTTTTCGGGCAGCGGGGCAGCGAGGCAGCTGGGTTGTGTGGTTGCGGGGTAGCGGGGCAGTGGGGCAGCGGGGCAGTGGGATAGTGGGGCAGTGGGGTAGCGGGGCAGTGGGTTAGCGGGCAGTGGGGTAGTGGCGTAGCGGGGTAGCGGGGCAGTGGGGCAGTAGGACAGTATGACAGTGGCTGTGGGACGGTGGGACAGTGGGGTAGTGGGGCAGCGGGGCAGTGGGCCAGTGGGGCAGTGGGATAGTGGGGCAGAGGGGTAGCGTGGTAGAGGGGCAGTGGGGCAGTGGGGTTGTGGGGCAGCGGGGCAGCGAGGCAGTGGGACAGTGGGGCAGCGGGGCAGCAGGGCGGGGCAGCGGAGCAGTGGGGTTGTGGGGCAGCGAGGAAGAGTGACAGTGGGGCAGCAGGGCGGGGCAGCGGGGCAGCGAGGCAGTGGGGCAGCGGGGCAGCGTGCCAGCGGCGCAGCGGGGCAGTGGGCTACCGGGGCAGTGGTATAGTGGGGCAGCGGGGCAATGGGGTAGCGGGGCAGTGGGGCAGCGGGGCGGTGGGGTAGTGGGGCAGTAGGGGAGTGGGGCAGCGGGACAGGTAGTGGGGCAGTGGGATAGTGGGCAGCGGGGCAGTGAGGCTGTGGGGTAGCGGGGCAGTGGGGCTGCTGGCAGCTGGGCAGCGGGGTAGTGGGTTACCGGGGCAGCGGGGCAGTGAGGCAGTGGGTTAGTGGGGCAGCGGGGCAGTGGGGCAGCGGGGCAGGCTGTGGGGCAGTGGGGCAGCGGGGCAGTGGGGCAGTGGGGAAGCGGGTCAGCGGGCTGTGGGATAGTGGGAGGCAGTGGGGTAGTGGGGAGCAGTGTGGCAGTGGCGGTAGTGGGGCAGCGAGGCAGTGGGGCAGTGGGGCAGCGGGGCTGTGGGGTAGCGGGGCAGCTGGGCAGTAGGGCAGTGGGGTACTGGGGCAGCGGGGCAGTTGGGCAGTGGGGTAGCGGGCCAGTGGGGCAGTTGGGCAGCGAGGCAGCTGGGCAGCGGGGCAGTGGGGCAGCGGGGCTGTGGGGCAGCGGGGCAGTGGGGCAGTGGGGCAGCGGGGCAGAGGGGTAGTGGGGCAGTTGGGCAGTGGGGCAGCGGGGCAGCGGGGCAGTGGGGCAGCAGGGCAGCGGGACAGCGGGACAGTGGACTGGACTAGAATGGACTGGACTGGACTGGACTGACGTGGGTTAGCAGAATTTAACGCGAGCGGGGCCGCGGGTAAAAGCTAGTTTATATATATTTTTATGAAGAAGTGAGGCTCGAGGCTAAGTAGCAATCGCGCGGATTGCATGATCTGCGAGGTTAAGGGCGCGCAGTATCTGAATGACCTTGCTCGAATGGGCATTGCCGATCAGAATGATGCAAAGGGAGCGCGGGGACCCTTCATAATAACATCGCGCCGCGCGTGACCGCGCCGCCGCTCGCGAATGAAAAAAGTTTTAGCCGGCAAATAACTTGTAGATTTTTACAATATGCACGGTTATTTTAGGATGTCTCGTAACAGTATACGTAGTCTAGTGATTTAGGTGTCGACTTCGGGTCTGTACAGTCTAAGATCGATCCTCAGTAAAGTACATTTCTTTTAGAATTTATATTTTTGCATTTTTTTAATTAGAAATAAGTTATATTACCTACTTAAGTTTGTAAATAATGAAAACATATTTGCAATCAAATATACACGAAATACAATTATTGAAGTGAAACTTCTATACAGGGTGTCAGGGAAACGCTTCCGAAAACGAAGATAAGCGATAGTGCTGGTGATTACGGATACGAAACCACGAAAAAAATATTGATTCTTTTTTTAGATTTTTCATTATTTTTTTTCATTTTTCATTATGTATGAGTTTTATTTAACTGCCCAAAGCTGGTTTTGTATGAAATTTGCATAAAATATATATATGAAAAAATCTAAAAAAAGGATCTCATTTTTTTTCGTGGTTTAGTATCAGTAATCACCAGCACCTATCTTCGTTTTCGGAAGCGTTTCCCTTACACCCAGTATAGACGGGGGGTATTAGGAATTTTTAGTCACGAAAAAGCGTTACGGCCGCATGGAGGGGGTAGACAATATATATATCGCTTGGCGAAAGACGGCAGCGGCGGAGGGACAGAAAGGCTGATGATGATGATGATGGTGGTGATGATGATAACGATAATGAAGATGATGATGACGGTGATGATTATGATGATGGTGATGATGATGATGACGATGAGTCGCCGTCACTGACGGCGACGGTAACTGTGACGATGATGGTAATGATGATGACGAGACGATGATGACGATTACGATGACGATGATGATGACGAGACTATGATGACGATGACGATTACGATGACAATGAGGATTATGATGATGATGACGATGACGATTATGACGATGACGGTGATGATGACAACGATCAGTATGATGATGATGATGATGATGATGGTGATGATGATGGTGATGGTGAAACTTCTATACACGCTGAAATTTGAATCGCTTATTTCCCGAAAACGGATCATTGTACTCATCATTATGAACGAGAATCGCGAAAAAATGTGTTTAATAACAAAAACAAAAAAATGCTTTCATTAAAATGTACCTAACCTAACCAAAACATAGTTTGCAGTAAACCTGCGAAAAAAAACTAAATGTGTGCTGGGCTGGGACACATAGTAAAAGTGAAACTTCAACGGACAAGTGGAAAAACGAATCGCAACGGACAACGGATTGTTAATGTAATTATTCAATTTGAAAACCTGCCCGTAAACTTCAACTTAAAATTTTGTTGCGATTCGTTTTTCCACTTGTCAGTTGCCATTCGTTACTTCACTTGTCCGTTGCGATTCGTTTTTCCACTTGTCCGTTGAAGTTTCACTTCTACTATGTGTCCCGTCTAGGGCATGCAATTCGAGTGTTCGAGTATTCGTTTAATTCGAGTATTCGCCTTTTTTACTATTCGAATAGGAAGAGCTTAGGTATTCGAGTTTTTCGAGTTTTCCGAATAACGGCTAGAAATAAAATATTCGAACGCAATTGAATGTTTCGAAGCACGCCATTACGTAAATTAACAAAACGAATCATGTGATTTGCCTAACTTCATATAACCAGGCTGTTTTGAAACGATTTTGTACATGAACCAAGATGTTTTATTCGGAATCGGAAGATACAAACGATGACGATGAAGATAATGTGCCGGAGCAAGTCGATAAGAGCGACAAAGATGAGGGAACATAGTAAAGAAACAACATTAGGGATCCCTCATCCCCCTCTGCGCAGTTGGATTGACTCCGGTTTTGAGTCTTGGTGGACTGGACTGGGCTAGAGTACCACCCAGTCCAATCCGATCCAGTCCGGAACAGTCATAATAGCAGCGTACATGCATCTAAGCATCTCTATGTACAGTTTTTCGACGTGACATCGTTGAAGAGCATCCATAACTGCCCAAGTTTCGATGGAGTCGAAGGCCTTCTCGTATTCCACAAATGCCGTACACAGCGGTTGACTGTACTCTTCAGTCTTCTGTGTAGTATTTTCGAAACTCAGCTTGCTCTGGTGACCGTAATTTGTCGAGTCTTTTGATGCCTCCAGTGTAGAGCCTTGTCGGATGATGGAATTAAACTAGAGCTTCTTCAGGACCGGATGTTCGCCTGGTCTTAGGAGTTCAGTGGTAATTCTTCATCACCTGGAGCTGCTCGAGGGCCTCCCTTTATATCGTTCTGGTCACCGTCCGAAAGATCCTCGGTGTAATGGCACGTGTTGGTTGGACTCTTTGGTCGTCGTTGCTAGTTGCTACTGTTGCTAGAAACCGTTGGTCTTGTGGTTCTCGTGGGATAATGTCCATAGAAGTTTTAGACTTCGACGAGCATCTCAATCTATGAGATGGGTGACAATTTTGCCATTCGCGACTTTTAGTTTCATCAGAGCAAAAACTTTCAATCCCCTATTTTGATCAATCGCAGCCTCAGTGGCGCGAGTATTATTATTTATTTATTTGTTCAGTGGTATACATAACAAAAACATTCTAAAGATGTAAACATAAACTCATTAGAGTTTTACAGTACATCAGTATCATCGACTATACAAACAGGTAAACAAAAATGTAGTTAACAAGGTAGGATATTAAATAAGTACAATGAGGGTAGATACCAGATAATATTTATCTACATTATGAAGGAGTGAACACCGGTGACTGCGCGATCCGTCTTTACAAACTGGTGGAGGGTAGTATTTGTGTTGATACAGGTTGTTCCTGGAAATGCAGCAAACTTTTGAGAATTTATTATACTTACATTAATAATGTTATTAATTGTATTGACTAGTTATTTTTATTATTGTGTCTTTGTAACTTGCAAGAAATGTTGTTTTAATTTAAATTTTATGTTTTTTTTTGTTTTTTTATCCCTTAGAGCGACGGAGGTCGCATCGCATTAGCTTCCTAATCGTTAGGTTTAAAGACCTTTTTATCTGATGAAGAACCCAGTGCTGATAACATCTCCCGTCTCTTCCTTATAAGATCGAGAGTCTCAGTCGTCATTTATTGTATATTGTATTGGCTTTCTCGTCAATATTGGTGTTGATTCTCTTGTTCACGAACTAAATTTATTTCAAACTATCGCTCTCTTTTACTAATAGTAGATACAAGAAAGGGATGGCAACAATTTTAGAACTGTCTCATTAGTTTACGTGTTACATTTCTTTGTATTTTAGTGGTCACTTCCGAAATCACGACTAAACGTGTATAGAAATCCAAATTCCGACTAAACTAACAATTCTAAAAATTTTGCCATCCCTTTCTTGTATCTAATATTATTAAAAGAGAGCGATAGTTTAAAATAAGTTTATTTTGTGAACATGAGAATCGACACCATTGCCAGTGATTTTCAGGGAGTTGAATCGATTTTGAAGCTCCGATTGAAATTATTTAGAGCCCAAAACCAGTTTGGAGTGATGAAGGTAAAGAAGACGCTTTTTTAAGCGTGTCCTTTCAGCTCTAATATTGTTATTTAGAGTGCCTCGGATAAGCCGGTGATCGCTTCCGGTGTTGAACGTTGTTTTCACTTGGGGAAATTGTCATGACCGCACGGGGAAAGCGGAGTCCGAGTCTTACCGACAACCACAGTGTTTGGCCACCTTTGGCCGAGGCATGGGATAGGATTCGCCAAACACCCTTGACTGGTCACGATCCACCATTAGTAAGCAAGCAGGGCTCGCCCGGGAGATGGGATTCCCCGTGCAGCCTTCCCAACGTCAGCCGCATCCTCCATCACTAGTTTTTAACGATTATTTATTAATTTTTCTTAAAAAATCTAACAAGTATTCGTAAAACTCGAAAAACTCGAATATATTCGAATAGTTGATTAACACTATTCGAAAAACTCGAATAGTAAAATCGTGCGAATATTGCATGCCCTAGCTGGGACACATAGTAGAAGTGAAACTTCCACGGACAAGTGGAAAAACGAATCTCAACGAACAAGTGGAAAAATGAATCGCAACGGACAAGTGGAAAAACGAATGGCAACTGACGAGTGGAAAAACGAATCGCAACTGACGAGTGGAAAAACGAATCGCAACAAAATTTTAACTTTAAGTTTTACGGGCAGATTGTTAATGTACTTATTCAATTTGAAAACCTGCCCGTAAAACTCCAACTTAAAATTTTGTTGCGATTCGTTTTTCCACTCGTCAGTTGCCATTCGTTTTTCCACCTGTCCATTGCGATTCGTTTTTCCACTTGTTCGTTGAGTTTCGTTTTTCCACTTGTCCGTTGAAGTTTCACTTCTACTATGTGTCCCAGCACACATTTCGTTTTTTTTTCGCAGGTTTACTGCAAATTATGTTTTGTTTAGGTTAGGTACATTTTAATGAATGCATTTTTTATTAAATTATATTTTATTTTATCAAACAAAAAACTGAATTCAATCCGGAACCAAAAAAACATCCATTTCGGACGACCCCTGCGTAGCCTTTCTCTCCCTCCGCCGCTATATATCGTCTACCCCCTCCACGCGGCCGTAACGCTTTTTCGTGAGAGAAAAATCCTAACAGCCCCGTCTATACAACGTGTATCAGAAATGCGTGGTCATATTTGAAGAGCTTATTCAGGGGATGCTATCGAGCAACTTTTACAATGGGACCAACCCTAAAATCGCGAAAAAAATATCAGCTGATCCTCACATTTTGTCGAGCGACATCGATGATTTAGCAGGGAACAGCTGATATTTTTTTCGCGTTTTCAGGGTTGGTCCCATAATAAAAGTTGTTGTATGCTATGCCCTGAATGAGCTCTTAAAATATGACCACGCATTTCTGATACACGTTGAATAGAAGTTCACCATCATCATCATCACCATCATCATCATCATCATCACCACCACCATAATCACCATCATCAGAATCATCACCGTCATCGTAATCGCCATCATAATCATCATCGTCATTGTATTGTCATCGTCATAATCATCATCATATTCATCATCTTCATGGGCATCGTCATATTCATTATCATCATCATAATCATCATCATCATCATCGACATCGTCATCATCATCATAATCATCATCGTAATCGTCATTGTCATCATCGTCATCTTCATCTTCATCGTCATCATCATCATCATCGTCACCATCATCATCATCGTCATCATCATTGTCATCATCGTCATCTTCATCTTCATCGTCATCATCATCATCATCGTCACCATCATCATCATCGTCATCATCATTATCATCATAGTAATAGTCATCGTCATCATCAACATAAACACCATCATCATCATAATCATCATCGTCATCATCATCATTATCATCATCATCGTCACAGTCACTGTCGCCGTCGGTGACGGCGTTTCATCATCATCACCATCATCAACGCCATCATCACCACCACCACCACCACCACCACTACTACCACCACCACCACCATCATCATCACTATCATCATCCATCATCAACATCATCAGCCTTTCTGTCCCTCCGCCGCTGCCGTCTCTCGCCAAGCGATTATTGTCTACCCCCTCCATGCGGCCGTAACGCTTTTTCGTGACTAAAAATTCCTAATACCCCCATCTATATAGAAGTTTCACTTCAAAATATAAAAGAAGTGCCGCGAATAATTTAGTGAAGCCACAAAAAACTCCTTCGTGTACAACCAGTGCTCACGTACGCACATGCACCTGAAACCGTGCCCACTCTCAGTACACATGTCGCGACATCGTCAAGTAAGCATCGCGAAAGCAAATATACTTCAATTGCATGGTGTGTACGTGAGCGCTGGTTGTACATGAAGGAGCATAGTTTTTTTGGCTTCACTATGATTGTTCACAGCATTACGTCTATATTTTTTACTGTCTGTGACTATGGGTAGCACTTCCTTACTTATGATGAAATAATCGTATTTACTTTTACAAAAGTAGCAATTATACTATGAAGTTTTAGGGATACACTTCTTAATTATTATGTACACTATTTTTTATTATATAACATACCTACATAAAAAAGTTATTAATACGTATTACACAATGTAAAAAGTAGTAACTATACGTAGGCCATAGTCCATACAAATATTTATTCCATGCGGGAATCGAACCCGCCACCTATACGCTCAGCCGCTGCGCCATTCTAAATAAAATTATAATAAAAATCCTTCGTATTTTTCACACCGAAAATTATGAGAGAACGTAGTACAGGTCCGTATAGCACAGCGACACGTCCCGCACTGACTAAACGGGCGAGCGAGGGGATTTCAAGCCATTTGCGAGTATCGATTACGTAAAAAAATCGTTAAAAAATAATTAAGAAAGTAATTTGAAAAAGTAAGCCGAAGGTGCCCTCGGTATTGTATTTTTTTATATGCTGATAGCAATAAAAAAATCCTGCGATTGATAGTTTAGGAGAAAAAAACGCTTAAAATTTTAAACAGAGGTTACTTTGCGTATTTATTTCAGATATTTCAAATAATATTTTCAATTTTCTGAGCCGAAGAGGATCTGCATTATATGATGTCGATTAACATATATTTTTTTTGGATTTTTTACGATAAAGATTACGGAGAAAAAGTGACTTACAAAACCGAAAAAAAGCCCAATTCACATATATCGCCGCCTTAAGCTACACTTGCCGCGGTCAGTCTGTGGATGGGTCACCATTTCGTTGCACATCGAGACCCCTCCGTGAAGCCCGAGAAACTGGTCTAACCTCCGAATGTCGGTATTACCCAGTAACTGGGTTGTGGGGGTTTGATGGCAGTCGCTCCTAGTAAAATACTGATGTTCAGCCGCATCGGGTTAGGCTGGAAGCCGACCCCAACGTAGTTGGGACAGGGCGAGGAGGATGATGATGAAGAAGTGGAGTATGTGGGGGGGGCCAAAAAGTGAAAAACTCGCAAATACAATTTAAGTTATACCTAAACATGATATTTTTAATTCGAATTATGTACCTAGAAACTTGAAAATTGCAGAACACCCCAGTACACAACAATCATAGAAGTATAAAATATTACTTACAGCCATAACCTCGTCACCTTTGTGTTCTGATATATTAGACTCCACTCTCATTGGCATTTTATCTGCAGAACCATACAAATCATGTGATACAGTTACATAAATTGCAATTTCAGGAGCAGTTGACATTGTAAATACATTACACGAAGGCTAATTTTCTGACGAAATTTTGACTGAAAAACTTTACTACTCTGCTTATGAGCCCAGCATGGCAGCCAAGGCAAATATCTTTGAACAGAGGAAAACAATCAGTCACTTTTATTCTAACACAGTGACTTTACCTGCGTGTATGAGAATGTAGGTAAAGGTATCTATATTTCCTCGGTGGGCTTCAAACAGAAGGGTAGAACAATTGCAATTTTCACCGATGTCGTATGATATGATCATGTCATTGATTAAGGAATTAGAACCTGACCTTCTCTAGCGGCGATGTCCTCTGGTTCCTGCAGCATCACCATTTCGTAGTAATGTCCCTTGTTTGCCATAAGTTCCTCGTGCGTGCCCGTCTCTGCGACCTCTCCACCTTTCATGACGTATATGACGTCCACATGCCGGATTGTAGACAGCCGGTGAGCCACTACCACTGTCGTACGACCCTCCGCTGCCTGGTAGTTTATTTATTATTCTCTTACATCATTATATAGAATTCACATGGGACTATAAGACAGAAGTTTCCAAAAGGACCTGAATAATTGTGCTTCGCAATATTACTAGCCGCCCCCGCCAATATCGAGTAGGTAATAGTAGCAAAGCAAGATCGCTGAAATGGACCACAAGTCCACAACAAAAAACGCTCGTTGGGAAGTTTTTACAATAACCGAATGGAATTTGGGAAATACAAAGCAACTGTGGTACTGTGGTGTAGGGCAGGAGAAGAGAGCGGTAGAGGCTCTGGGGCTGAGAAGAGATCGAGCTCTTTATCTACGTATTCTATATATACATCTCACTGACGATGTCCCAGCTACGCCATTTGTAGCTACTATCCCAAGTGTAGTGAAGGTAGGTTCATCATTGAACTATTCTGTATTCCCACGATGGCATGCAGATCATATTCCATACAAATCAAACTACACAAGCCCCTATAATATGCTTACCCCACTCTATATGCAAGTAGTGAATAAGTCGAAATTCTAAAAACAGAGTACCTATACCTACGGTAGTAAGCAAAGACATATTAAATCTCTTTGGTAGTAAGAAAATATAGAAATCATCTTACCTTATCAAGTGCAAGCTGTACTTTCGCCTCAGAGGCGGTATCAAGCGCGCTGGTGGCTTCATCGAGCAGTAGCAATCGAGGGGCGCGGACCAGCGCGCGTGCTATCGCGATACGCTGCTTCTGACCACCCGACAATGATGCACCACGCTCGCCCACCAATGTCTCATATCCCTACGGTATAGTGATATGAGTTAAACGTATTTAGGTATAGTTCTTAAATGTGAATTACTAAGCTTTCGCAAATCTTTAACTGCACGGAATAATGTAAGTTTCCATAAGTCCACCACCCTTTAAATGTCAACGAGAAAAAATGAGAGATTTCTTCAGGGCTCTGAGGCCGTATAAAAAGCTTCGTTGATTACTTTGGGTAGTTATACTAGTTATGCTAATATGCAAGCGGGGAAAAAGTCTTAAGTTATGAATTTTGGATACAAAATCACCTAGCTCACCTTGGGTAGTTTGATAATGAACTGATGAGCATTGGCTTGCTTGGCCGCGGCTTGTATCTCGGCATCGGTTGCATCTTCCCGTCCATAGCGAATGTTCTCTCGCACCGTGTTGTTGAACAACACCGGCTCCTGTCTCACGAGCCCTATCTGAGAGCGCAGCCATTGCACGGACAGGTCACGCACGTCGATATTGTCCACACACACCTGGTTCGTATAAAAACTACTAATTTTATACGAATACTAGCTGACGTCTGCGGCTTTTCTTCCGAAGTATGTCGTGTCGATAAAATAGTATTCTATATTTTAATCCACCGACATGTTCTATCCGTGTGTCAACTGCGCGAACAAACAAACAGACAATTACAGTTTTATAAAAGTTAGGATTTTAGCAGTAAAATGTAATTTTGTACCTAGTATACATTCTGCAGCTCATGAGAACTTCGGAGTGTATGGGTTCTTAAAGGACCATATCCTACTAACAATATTATAAATGCGAAATTGTGGATGTTTGTTTGTCCTTCAATCACGCTAAAACGGCTACACGGATAGCGATGAAATTTGGCACACAAATAGAACAGAACCTGGATTAACACATAACTTTTTATCACGGGAAGACAAACAGTTCCCAAGGGATGCGTGATAGCATCTTTCTGAAATAAAACGACTTATACTATACTAACTAACTAAAACAAACTGACAAAAATATAGACTGTAGGACAATTCACGTAACTAAAGAAGTGCAGGGGGTCTACTCCCGTTCGACGATATTCGATAAATCGTACGATTCATCGCACAATTTGCTACTCCGGTCAACCATCGTTCCCTTATCGCATGCGATGATCGTGTTTTGATTTTTGTTTTTCTCATCTCCGCTAAATTGTATACGACTATGAACCGTAGTCTATCTTAATTGTGCCTTTTTTATGTGCCTATCTTTATTATGTAAGTATCAGTCGGAACGAAAGTTCGTACTTCGTTTGTCGTTCGTAAAACGCGAGTAGACCTACAGTTGCTGTTAAGTTTATACGCTAGTAATATATATGTCTATAAAAACGTATGGACCAGTAATACCTACGAAATAAGCGTGGTATAGGTACCTACAATATCCGGGCCACCGTTATGGTGGCCATAGCTAGGGAAGTAAGTAATCAAAACGAAAAAGTATCGATATCGATGCTCGTGTTTCGTACCAGAGATGTGTGCTGATTAAAATCATTTTCAAGTAGTAATAAATAATGCAATTATATCAAATACTAAGTTATACAAATAGCATGCGATCTCTTTCACCAGACGACATAACACGTTGGTTAACAAGAGACAAAGAATAGTTTCATAATTCAATAACGATTTAATAGATATTTGTATAAACTAAGTGGATATAGAAGAATGGGCCACTTCCATAGGTTTCTTAATTCAATGATAAAAACAATGCTTTTCGTATTCTCTTATCTACGGCGGCGATCGCTGTCAAAAACGAACTGCAGCGTCACTGCAACTTGATCGGCGCGCCATGAAACACGTGAATTGGGGCCCTGATCTAACATGATTGTGTGCTAGACTAGGATGGAGCTAAATTCCGAAATTCTGTGAGCAACATGTAAAAATTCTATGTACATACTTACACTGCCACTGACCACGTCATAATAACGGGATATGAGTTGAATAATAGTGGATTTGCCGCAACCCGAGTGGCCTACCAAAGCCACAGACTGTCCACGTTTTACGCTCAGACTGACGCCTTTTAATACCTGAAAAGCTACCTAACATTTTTATTCAGAATAAGTGTATAAGGTTTTAACTACGGCTGGTCGGTTGGCATATTTTTGATTTTGTGTGGGAAGTGTTCCGAAATTAATTTAAGCCTTCCAAAGAATAGATGGGCAATCCACCGGGTTCAAACACGGTACTTGGGTTAAAAGCCGATAAACACCCAGTAAAAATCCAGTATACATACACCCAGTTTTATGATTTACCTATATGTTCTCTGTGTTCATCGGGTTTAAGCCCCGGTGGATTGCCCATCTATATTCCAGTCATAATCAACACTCGTCCTGTCATAATTGTTTAGATGTTTAAAGTATTTTTTGTACTAACAGGTACATCAGGTCTAGAAGGATACTGGAACACCACATTCTTCAATTCAATAGTCCCTTCAGGTGTATAGGGTGTAAACCCGCGGACCAGCAGTGGATTGATGATGGGAACGTTGTCTAAAAGATTAAATATCTGGGCACCAGCACCTCGTGCCAGACCAAATGATCGAACTAGAGAACCCACCATCCCGAAGTTACCGAGAGCGGTCATTATGCCAAAAAACACCTGAAATGATGTGGAGTTCAGTAATCAGTAGTCAAAACAAATTATCCTTATATTCAGAGGCGGACTTTTCACAAGGCCGACTAGGCCAGGGCCTAGGGCGGCTAGACATAAGGAGCGGCCAACCTGCGTTCCCCGCACGTTTTTACGCTGCAAAATCAGCAGAAAGTGGCACGGTGGCTACTACTAAATGGCCAAGGGAGCCCAAGACTGCTAATAGTCCGCCTCTGCTTACATTCTCTATGTGCATAAATCCTCTAATAATTTTCTTACTCACCGAAAACATAACATCAGCATTATAGTTTATAGGATCATTTATGACGAGGTATATTCCGAAGTAGAATGACAAAGCGTAGGAGCAGAAAACGCAGAAAAAAAGAAAACCCATTGAGAGTCCTGTAAAAAATTCTGTAAAGCAAAAATGTTCATCAACCCCGTAGGTCAGTTTTGTTTTTAGACTGTCTCTCATAATTTTGCTGGAATTTATTAAGGCATCATAAAACGTAGGTATTAAGTGGGTTGCTGGCAGCTTTAACCCACTTGGCAAATGTAGTGAAATAGCTATTTAAAATATTACTACTCAGGCGCTGTGGGATTGATCAATGTTCTAGAGTAAACACTTAGACGAACGGACTAATCATTAAAGAATCATAATAATATGGAAGTAGGTACCTACCTACACTTCCTGATACTGAAAATGAGAAAAACTGGTGGCGTTAGAGGACGCCCAACAGAAGCAAAGCCTCTACGCATTGCAAGCGCAAATAAAACGCGCGCGCGAGGTAAGGACGGGGCACAGACCAGTAAGCCTCTAGACGCCAATTAGCCGGACACCCCCGGTCACAACGCTTATGCAGTAGCACTGCACATGTTACGCCCCGCGGCCAATCAGACGTCAGTCCGTCAGCGAGTGGATGGAGTATCATACGATATCGCACCCCCAAACTTTTGAGCCGACCAGTCATAACGCACCGTCTGCCCCCCGGTCCCCGCCAACATTTTACGACTGTGTTCTCATGCAAAACTTTGTCTAAGCGGCGTCTTGAGGCTTACTGGTCTGTGGGACGGGGTAAGGTCTCATTCATCATTCATTTTGTCTCAGTTTACGACGACGCTATAGGTAGAATTTCTGAGGTAGAAGCTTCGCAACTGAATGTTTCTAATTTCCAGTATGAGTAAAAAATACCTTTCTTTATATGAATCTTCTTTGCAGCCGCCAGAGGTGTCTTATACCTTTCCAACTCTTTCTGCTGGCCATTAAAGGAGTATACAGTTCTTATAGAGCTCAGCACTTCCTGTGCAATTGAGCTCGCTCGACCGGTCTCGAGTGCTTCTTGCTTGTATAGGCGATCTGCTATCTAGATAACAAATAAATTCTGTGTAGCTTATTTGGTTAAGATTCTAATTCTATGAGCAGGATTAAATTTATGGGTAGGTATTTGCTGCACAAAAGATCGTAAAGAAGATTTTGATAGCTCACCCCTGAAAGCCTGCTTAACTTTGAAGCTACTGATTAGTGTTGCTGAAAGTTGCGGACTTGAATTTTCGCAAGACCAATGTAAGACCGCAAGACTGCAAGACAAAGACTGGGAAACACTATACGTATAGTAGCCATTAATGTCTGTGATTCGAAAAAGAGCTAAGGGGGCGATCCATGTAGTTTCTTGCCGGTTCTTCTCCATAAAACCCACCATTTAGAACCGTGCAACTAGAGCCTAACTTTTTACAAGTGCTTGTAATTAGGTATATCTACTACTATTATAAAATTGTTAAATGTCAGTTGTCTGTTTGTTTGTTTGTTTGTTTGTTCCAGCATCACTGTAAAACTACTAGACCGATTTTGTTGAAAGGGTTTCTGACTAAAAACTAATGATTTGACTTAAAAACTGGTATGTATTTTACCTCGCTACGATGACGGGAACCGGTGATTTTTAATTATATTTTTCTACAACATTTTGCATACATTAAGGTGATTAAGGCGCTCATATCCAGCTGTCATTCGCACGCATGCGCTCTAGCGCGCGCCTCCATAGAGAAAATACGGCTGCTAAAGAAATTGCATTAAAAACTTTTTGGTCGGGCCGAATTGTACAGAGTAGAAATAAAAATCCTGTCGTATGTGGGTGGTGCCATCTTGGAAATGCAGTCTTTTGAGCCAACCGAAAATCAGAATCTTTCGACTTACAGACAAGGACTGGAAGCTACCTCTAAATTGCGATTTCTCTAATTTTTTGTATGAAAAGCAATAAAATTTAGAAGTACCTAAACGTTGTTATATTGTATCCATCTTAATATACGAATAAGCATAAAGTTATCTTGGTGTAACTAAAAAAATACTATTTTCAGTCTACAATTTTTAATTACCTTCTTCATCTTATATTATCTTAACTATTATAAAATTGTAAACGTCTGTTTGTTTGTTTGTTCCAGCATCACGCTAAAACAACTGGACCGATTTTGATGATTTTATTTTTGTTTGAAAGCTGATGATCTGACTTAAAAACTGGTATGGGTTTTGAGAAAGAAAGAAAGAAAGAAAAAAAGAAAAAAAAAAATCGTGGGTTGCGTACTCACCCGACAGATCGAAGCTTCTATGCATTTGCACAAGCGGATAGTAATGTACGATGGAGTGGAGTGGAGTGGAGTGGACAGGGGATGGGACTGGGGACGGGACAGGGGACAGGACTGGGGACGGGACAGTGGACTGGACAGGGGACGGAACATGGGACGGGAAATGGGACGGGACATGAGACGGGACATGGGACAGGGCAGTGGGACGGCACATGGGACTGGACATAGGATGGGACATGGGACATGGGACGGGACGATAACGATAGTGAGAAAGTGGGACAGTGGGACAGTGGGCCGTGGGACAGTGAGAAAGTGGGACGGTGGGACAGTAGGACAGTGGCAGTGGGACGGTGGGACTGTGGGGCAGTGGGGCAGTGGGGTAGTGGGGCAGCGGGGCAGCGGGGCAGCGGCGCAGCGGGGCAGCGGTGCAGTGGGCCAGTGTGGCAGTGGGATAGTGGGGCAGTGGGGTAGCGGGGTAGTGGGGCAGTGGAATTTGTGGGGCAGCGGGGCAGCGAGGCAGCGGGACAGTGGGGCAGAGGGGCAGCGGGGTGGGGCAGCGGGGCAGCGAGGCAGTGGGGCAGCGGGGCAGCGTGCCAGCGGGGCAGCGGGGCAGTAGGGTACCGGGGCAGCGGGGCAGTGGGATATTGGGGCAGCCGGGCAGTGGGGTAGCGGGGCAGCGGGGCAGTGGGGCAGCGAGGCGGTGGGGCAGCGGGCCAGCGGGGCAGTGGGGCAGCGGGGCAGTAGGTTAGTTGGGCAGCGGGGCAGGAAGTTGGGCAGTGGGAAAGTGGGGCAGTGGGGCAGGAAGTGGGGCAGTGGGATATTGGGGCAGCGGGGCAGCGGGGCAGCAGGGCAGCGGGGCAGTGGGGCTGCGGGGCAGTGGGTGACCGGGGCAGGGGGGCAGTTGGATAGTGGGGCAGCGGGGCTGCGGGGCAGTGGGGCAGTGGGGCAGCGGGGCAGTGGGGCAGCGGGCATGATGTTGGGCAGTGGGGCAGCAGGGCAATGGGGCAGTGGGTTACCGGGGCAGCGGGGCAGTGGGATAGTGGGGCAGCGGGGCAGTGGGGCAGCGGGGTAGCGGGGCAGTGGGGCAGCGGAGCAGCGGGACAGTGGGGCAGCGGGGCAGCGGGGCACTCTGGAAGCGGGGCAGCGAGCAGACTGTGGGGCAGTGGTATAGTGGGGCAGCGGGGCAGTGGGGTAGCGGGGCAGTGGGGCAGTGGGGTAGCGGGGCAGTGGGGCAGTGGCGGGCTGCAGGGAAGGCAGTGGGGCAGTGGGATAGTGGGGCAGCGGGGCAGTGGGGTAGCGGGGCAGCGGGGCAGTGGGGCAGCGGCGTAGAGGGGCAGTGGGGCAGTGGGATAGCGGGGCAGCGGGGCAGGGGGGTGGCCGTGGGGCAGTGGGGTAGCGGGGCAGTGGGGCAGCGGGGCAGCTGGGCAGCTGGGCAGCGGGGCAGTGGGGCAGCGGGGCAGTGGGACAGCGGGGCAGTGGGACAGTGGACTGGACTGGAATGGACTGGACTGGACTGGACTGACGTGGGTTAGCAGAATTTAACGCGAGCGGAGCCGCGGGTAAAAGCTAGTCTATACTATAATAAAACTGTAAAGATCGAAAAGTCTGTACATTGAGTATTTTTTCGCGAAAACCGGCTAGGGGGACTAGAAATAAGCTATAGAACACGAAACAATCGTTAAAAAAAATTATGTCTGTCTGTCTGTCCGTCTGTCTGTCTGTCTGTCTGTCTGTCTGTTTGTTACCTCATCACGTGAAAACGGCTGAACGGATCGTAACGAAACTTAGCATTTGTATTGGTATTAGTCTAACTTAAAATATAGGGTATGTTTTATCTGAATCGGTTGAGTAGATCCAGCGATACAGCTTGACCCCTCTATTGTATTAAGTTGCATACAAAGTAGAGGTCATGATTGTTGGTTGGATACAGTTTGCTGGTTCCTAAAAATACAACTGGATTCTATTAGTATTATAGAAAATATAGAATAACATAACATAGCCCATCACTGTCCCGCTGCTGGGCATCGCCCTCTTCTTGGATTGAGAAGAGTTAAGGAACTGGATATTGTTAGTGTAATAGATTATCATAACATAATCAGCTCATTCCCTACTGCTCCACTGCTGGGCACGGACCTCTTCTCGGAACGAGAAGAGTTAAGAAACTAGAAAATATGTAATAACATAACGTAGTCAACCCATTACCGTCTCACTACTGGGTATGGCCCTCTTCTCAAAATGAGAAGAGTTAATGAACTGGATATTATTAGTATTCTAGAATAACATAACATTACCAGCCCATTACAGTCCCACTGCTGGACACGGGCCTCTTCTCAGCATAAGAAGAGATGTGGTTAGTGTTATAGAATAACATAATCAGCCCAATTACTTCCCACTACTGGGCACGAGCGTCTTCTCAGAATGAGGGAGTTTAGGGCTAATTCCATGAAATTCCATCACTTTAGCCGGTTGGTTGTAAAAACAAAATATAGTGTGGTCGGTAAATAGTGTAATCGTCTGCGTAGGCGCTTATATGTATATATTTGAAGATATTGTGTTCATAATTATGACACGATGTTATTTTCCGACATCCACGCGGACGGAGTCGCGGGCACAGCTAGTTTGTAATAAAAACAATTTGAATAGGACACGCATGCTCTGCCAAACACTTTTCTGTAAAGACTTGCCTTGTATTTGCCTTGGTGGTGTCTTGGTCTTGCAGACTTGCGGTCTTGCCATCGACCATACAGCCCAATAGACACCTAATGTTGAATATTGTTGAATCCTTGTTTAGTTTAAGGTAGTTTTATATCCTTTCAGCATTATTCTTCTACCCTCACTTTTGGTGAAGTGACGGTGACGCTATCGCCGCGCCGCCATCTTAGCATGAGTTGACGTTCAACTGCCGTAAAGGAAGCTGTGTCGCGGAGCCGTGCTCGCCTTTATCAGCCTACTTTTATTATATGTGTCCTCTGATCGTATCAGAGCGAACTATAAATAACTCTCGGGTGTGCCAAAATTTGTGCCCTGAAAAGCACTTCTAGAAGACCAGAGTGAAGTACCTTTCATCCACGTGCAAGCGAATTTTCCCTTGGACCAGCAAGCCTGATCTGATCCAGATCCGGGAGGAGCTTAAGGTTGGTGGAATTGAGATTGCTTTTTACTAGACAAGGATCCAAATTAGGTATCATACTATTTTTAGTATTTTCTTCTATTTTTATAAAACTATATATACAGTCCACTCCTCAGCAAAGGTCCACGAGCTACAAATATAATGCGTACAATAAATTCTGTCAAGTAGCCGAGGCGGGGTACTACAATCCGATTGACCCTACCAAGGCGGCTATTGGCTAATCACTAACGCGGATGTTTTGACGGCTCACATAAGTGGTCGAAACTGGTTTGAGTTTTCAAGCGGCCAATATTGGCAACCTACATCTTTGATAAATCATTGATGTGTTTATTGATAGACATCGGTCGCCTGTAATGAACCGTCTATAGGGTGTATGGTCGATGGGTCTTGCTGCTTGCATTGGTCTTGCGAAAATGTAAGACCGCACGACTCCAAGACCTAAACTATGAGCAACATTGCACTACTACTGATTTACAGACATTGTAGCTCAGTGGCGGATTTACATATATGCCGCCAGTAGGCTTTTCAAATTTTGCCGCCCCTACCGACTTTTACAAGTGTTCCTAGATTAATTTTACAATCCAACGATTTAGTTAAGATTGCAAACAGGGGCGGCCCTAGCAAGTTTTTTAGGCGGTGCAAGATCTCATCATGGCGCCCCAAATGTTGGAAGATTAAGCGGTGGGTAATTTTTAGGGTTCCGAAGTCCTACAAGGAACCCTTATAGTTTCGTCATGTCCGTCCGTCTGTCCGTCTGTCCGTCTGTCCTAATCCTTTACAGCTTAATAACTTCTACAGTTATAAACATAAGTAAATGAAATTTTGTCAAAAAATAGTCTACATATAGATCTCAATTTTAAAAGAATAAAAAACCGGCCAAGAGCATGTCGGGCCATGCTCAGTATTATAGGGTTCCTTAAGTAGGTGTACAAACGAATCAAATCGAATATTAATCATGGCTATTTTAGTTTTTGCAATAATCGGCAGCATTCGCGACTCAGAGCGTGTTGTTAGTAGCGCCATCTAGCGATAAATTCAAGAAGCCAAATTTAAGAAGTCTGATTGATGTCATAGTTACTTTTTGTGATTTTTTCAAATAGAAAGTAGCTAAAGGAGCATTATTTGCCAGAATAATTTTTCTCTAAGGTCAATGACTCTTGAACTAGGACGTTTTAAGTATTTTTCAGTTTTCTGTCTATAACTCAAAAAATTATAATCACATTATACTCGAAATAATTTTGAAAGAGAGTTTTCACAAAGGTCTATCAATGTGGAAGATTATAAGTTTCTACGTTCCATAGTTTAGAAATGGCAGGGGGGGGGACACATTGCAAGCCACTTTGGCGGGCTATATTTCGCAGATGGTACACCTGATAAAAAAGTGGTGTAAGAAACATTACCTTCATTTTAGTAGACCTATTCAATGATACCCCACACGATGGGGTGCAGCGAAAAAAATTATCTTTTCCCCATTTCACATGTATGGGCGCCACCCCTAAAGAACGTAAAAACTATTTTTTTATTCTTTTAAAATTGAGATCTATATGCAGACTATTTTTTAACAAAATTTCATTTACTTATGTTTATAACTGTAGAAGTTATTAAGCTGTAAAGGATTAGGACAGACGGACAGACGGACAGACGGACAGACGGACGGACATGACGAAACTATAAGGGTTCCTTGTAGGACTTCGGAACCCTAAAAAATCGTTTTTAAGTATTTTAGGGGTGGCGTCCATACATGTGAAATGGGAATGGAAAAATTTTTTTCACTGCACCCCCTCGTGTGGGGTATCATTGAATAGGTCTACTAAAATGAAGGTAATGTTTCATACACCACTTTTTTATCAGGTGTACCATCTGCGAAATATAACCCGCCAAAGTGGCTTGCAATGTGTCCCCCCCCCTGCCATTTCTAAAATATGCAATGTAGAAACTTATAATCTTCCACATTGATAGAACTTTGTAAAAACTCTCTTTTAAAATTATTTCGAGTATAATGTGATTATAATTTTTGGAGTTATAGAGAGAAAACTGAAAAAGACTTAAAACGTCCTAGTTCAAAGGTCATTGACCTTAGAGAAATTTATCATAAATTATCATAGCAAATAATGCTCCTTTAGCTACTTTTTATTTGAAAAAATCACAAAAATTAACTTTGAAATGACACACTTCTTAAATTTGGCTTCTTGAATTTATCGCTAGATGGCGCTACTAACACACTGAGTCGCGAATGCTGCCGATTATTGCAAAAACTAAAATAGCCATGATTAATATTCGATTTGATTCGTTTGTAATTACACCTACTTAGGAACCCTATAATACTGAGCATGGCCCGACATGCTCTTGGCCGGTTTTGTAAATTCTTGTAAACTGGTCAGTGGCGGAGTAACCCCTTCAAAGGTTCGGGGCTAAACATACTTTGAAATCGACGAGGGTTGCTTAGTGAAGTTTTGCAAAACGCCAAGAAAACATCACCGACTGTGAATTTTATTACCTGCAGCGCAATTTTTTGGGTGTTTTACGAAACGCCAAGAAAACATCACCGACTGTGAATTTTATTACCTGCAGCGCAATTTTTTGGATGTTTTACGAAAACATGACATTAATTTATTTATAGCTGCCTAAAGACATAAATAAACATAGACATAGACATCTTAAATTAACCTTGACAAAATTGGCAAAAAAATTTAGATCTTTTTGCACCTGAGTTTGCATGAACAACGAGGACTGAAAAACGTAATAACACCGAAAAATTTTAATTAATATTTTTGTTTTAATACATTATATGTGTAAGACATATATATTCAATAGAATAATTGCTTTAAATATACCTACGCCAAAAACGCTCAGGCAAAAAGAGCTGAATGCTATAAGAACGCAAAACGATCGTCGTCGATCAATAACGAATCTTACTGACAATTTTGGCGCCCCGTTGTAAGTATGACGTTGACGGTGCCCGGTGCAGTGAGTGGCACCATTTGCACAGCCACTAGTTGCACAAGAAAGTTTTTGGGTATACTTCTGAGCTAATAAAAACTCATCCATGTACTACTAATAAGGCGGTGTAAGGTATGCCTTTCTCACAGAATACCTAATACCTAGTACTAGTTAAACTATTTTTATTGCGCTTACGTTAAGTTTAAAAACAATATATTCAAATATCTGGTAACAATCCGGCTGATGGTGACGATGAAATTCAATTAAAATATGAAAGTTTTGTAAGTTCTTTTTAATAAATATGAATATTTTTAATTTCTGTAAGACATGAAAAAAATGTTGACTCCTAATTTGCCGCCCCTTCAATCTGCCGCCCTAGGCTCCAGCCTAGCCCCAGCCACTGTTGTAGCCTTAGCTTTAGACTCATTTTAGATCCGAAATTCGAAAATGTGTGATAGATACTAATCAAAAGAGCGACAAAACTTCGGTCCTTTTCAAAAAAAGTATATTCGTAAATCACAAAGGTAGGTAAATTTGGAGGATCTCTTATTATGGTATTATAATGAGAAATATGCTAGTGAGTAATATACAGTTCTCCATGGTAAGCTACCGAAGCCATCGAGCAATCTTTCACATGTATTTTTTTTAAATATTTTCCGCCAATTTTCGATTACCTAACGCGCTCCTATTGGCAAGCGCGTTCGTAGCCTATTTTTATCTGTGCTAATAAATAGAACAGTTTCAGAATAGAAGAGGCGGTAATTAATTTCTATATAACCTAGGGTTTAAAGCTGGATGACAAAAGCACAGGTTAATTATTATTGAAGAATTACATACTCGCCCAGTCAAGCCAACTAGCACGAACGTGACAGGCGTAGTGGTGAGACACAGGAGAGCCAGCTTCCAGCCCTTCATCATCGCCATGAGAATGCAACCCACGGCCGTGGTGGCACTGTACACGAACGCGGACACTTTGTCACCGATGCCTTCTTCTAATTTTATCACGTCACTGTATAATTGAACTTACATTGACAAATTGGTAGGATTACAAGGGAATTACTACGTTATATTGTGCTGATTAAAATATTCGAGTAATTCTATTTTTTTATTGAATAGCTCCGTAAACGCAAAGTCCGTGTTTCCATACATTTGCTACTCGACACTGAAACGTAAAGTTACGTAGGTATTCCTGAGGAAAAAACTCGCACTGGAATGTTCGTCATAATTATTATCACACCGTGCGAAGAGTGGCTGTTGCGATTGCGACCACTTCACGTTCGACAAAGCGACCTGGAGTCATTATTATGTTTAATAAAGAACAGTTAATTTAAAAATTAATGATAAGTTACTGGATATGGACAGTCGATAATACCTACTCTGCCATTTTGGATGCAAAGTCTCCAGTTTGATGACGATCAAAATATGCGAAGTCTTGATTTAGCGCAGCCGTTAAATATTCTTCTCTGATTTTGAATACCTGGAATAATCACCACTTCATAACATAAGTAGGTATAGTTAAGTACCATGTGCAAGAAATATATAAACTAAAATTAATATTTAAGCATTTACCTGATTTATAGCTGTTACATTCATAAGCGCGGATCCCATATACGCACATGCAAAGAGCAAAATACCAATACAAGAGTACTGAACCCCAAAACTGTGCATACCCCTAAGGAAAGCCTCGTTGTCTTGTGTCCCGGCTTGTACTGCCTTATCATAGGTTATCATATTTTGGAACACATTCGCCACCAGTGTTATAGCATACGGCAACGTAGCTCCAGCGACAAACGATGCTATTATTGATACAGATATCAATAATTTGTCCCACTTTGATGAAAATCTGTACTGGAAATAAATTTGACCATGAGCGCTGCAAAATGCAACTTTTACATGTTTTAAAAGGGTAAACACTTTTCTTCGCGAATACATGCTTGTACGAAATAAACAAGCTCAAAGCCATTCAAAATCTACCTACCAATACTAAGTGTACTTGGTTGGAATGGTTGGTTAAAAGAAGCCGGTCTTTCCTACGAGCACTGCTACGTGCACTAGAATTAGGTACCTACACCAGAACAAGGAACTACCGAACCTGGGGGGTGATTCTCGCGTCGTAGACATTATCTCTAACTCGACATAATGTCGAAACAAGACGGCGAATGTAGATTGAAAATACATTTTCGTATTCTCAGAATGTCACATTAGAGATATGTCTACGCCTAGCGCTCTAAACACAAAGAGCGGTACGTAGCGGTTGACATTACCGGCGACATTTTTCGTAGAGATTTAAAATTAGAGATTATCTCGAATTAGACATTTATCTCTATAACGCGAGAATTAGGGCCCTGGAGCTTTGTTCACCACGAGATCTGGAGAGAATGAATGATCTTTATGCAACAATGAATGAATGAATGGTCTTCAAACAATACTGCCAGCAAAGTTATATCAAAATAAAAGAAACAAAAAAAACAACTATACCAATGTAAAATATGATATACTTGGTGCAGTCTCCTTTGTTTTACTTTCCTTTTTATTTCTGGAAAATATTAAATAATAAATACCTCTACAAAACTCACCATAATCTCGAGTGAAGTTATGCCATAAAATAATAATAATAATGTCCTCCCGGCCGAATTTCGGTCACGGCGGCCAATCTCAATGGAGACTAGCCATCTGCGCGGGACATATTATAGTGCACAAGTGTGTGCGCAAACACAGGTGCACTCCTTATTCTCTCACTCTCATAATACGATGGGACGGCAATTCGACACATATATGTTCCATATATGTATAGCACTGAAGCACCTAGTATTTTAATCAGATCGAATACTACTACTAAATCGATCGATACGTGCTACTTTGATCGGGGGTTGTGGTGTGGGGTGGCGGGAGGGGGAGGGTTATATGAACCGGCCTGTGAAGAGGGGGGAACTTATAGTTTAGGAGAAAATGGGAAAACAAGTTCCCATACAAACTACGTATCTTTTCGTATTTATAGGCTAAAACCGGCCAAGAGCATGTCGGGCCATGCTCAGTATTATAGGGTTCCTAGGTGTTACAAACAAATTAAATCGAATATTAATCATGGCTATTTTAGTTTTTGCAATAGACGGCAGCATTAGCGACTCAGATAGTGTTGTTAGTAGCCGCCGCTAGATGGCGCTATAAAGTGCCAAATGCAATAGACGGCAGCATTGGCGACTCAGAGAGTTTTGCTACTAGCCGCTAGATGGCGCTGTACAGCGCCAAATTTAAGAAGTTTGTCATTTCAATATAACACAAAGTTACTTTTTATAATTTTTTTAAATAGAAAGTTGCTAAAGGAGCATTATTTGCTAAGAACATTTTTCTCTAAGGTGAATGACCTTTGAACTAGGACGTTTTAAGTATTTTTCAGTTTTCTCTCTATAACTCAAAAATTTATTATCAAATTATACTCGAAATAATTTTAAAAGAGAGTTTTTACAAAGGTCTATCAATGTGGATGATTATAAGTTTCTACGTTGCATAGTTTAGAAACGGCTGGGGGGGGACACATTGCAAGCCACTTTGGCGGGCTATATTTCGCAGATGGTACACCTGATAAAAAAGTTATGTATGAAACATTACCTTCATTTTAGTAGACCTATTCAATGATACCCCATACGAGGGGGTGCAGCGAAAAAAAAATGGTCACCCCCATTTCACATGTATGGGCGACACCCCTAAAATACGTAATCACGATTTTTTTTATTCATTTAAAATTGAGATCTATATCTAGACAACTTTTTAGCAAAATTTCATTTACTTATGTTTATAACTGTAGAAGTTATTAAGCTGTAAAGGATTAGGACAGACGGACGGACGGACAGACGGACGGACATGACGAAACTATAAGGGTTCCTTGTAGGATTACGGAACCCTAAAAAGTAGGGTTTGGAAGTATTTTATTTTTGATTTTTAGAAACTGTTGTAGTGATTGGCAAATCGTTTGTTATAGGTACTTGGTGTGGTCACAGTTCTAACATAACCTAACCTAACTAGCAGCTTTCTGCCATCAGTTTTATTTTCCTTTTAGCGGGCTTCGCCCCCGAGACCTTGACGGCATCTGTGGTCTAGTGGTTCGAGTGTCGAACTGCTGATCAAAAGGTCGTGGGTTCGATTCCCACAGAACACAAATATTTGTGTGATGAACACAAGTGTTTGTGTTGGTCTGGGTGTTTCAAGTATTATAAGTATTTATTTACGCAAAAAAAAAGTATATAAGTATTATATCCATTGTCTAGTACCCATAGCACAAGACTGCTTTGTTTGTGTTGGTCTGGGTGTTTCAAGTATTATAAGTATTTATTTACGCAAAAAAAAAGTATATAAGTATTAGGTATATCCATTGTCTAGTACCCATAGCACAAGACTTTGCCACCGCACCTCCCATCGGGAGGGGGGTATCGCCCGTCGAGCACCCTTGCATCTGACCCCAAAACCCTGACGACGTGTACTTGCGATTCTGGTATAGCAGCTGGATTAGTGCAAAAAATCGACTAATTTTATTTATATTTTCTCTCAGAAAGAAAAAAACTATGTAATATTAGGTATCCTTTATGCTTCTCAGGCTATCTGTGTAGTCGCGAAGCAATCTACACTAATATTATAAAGAGGAAAGGTTTGTATTTTTGTGTGCACAGAATAAATGTGTGTATGTTTGTAATGAATAAAAGCAAAAACTACTGTGCCGATTTAAAAAATAAAAAAACATATTTTCATGTCCACCCATGCAAAGCCGGGACGGGCCGCTATACTTGATAAATAGGTACCTACTTCTTCTCGACTAGACTACGAGTTACCAGACAGACATACCAGATAATACATAGACGGTGCGTGGCGTGTTACGGGTTCAAACATATCAAGGATACAAACAAAGCACATCAAATCCCGGCTATAACAATAGGAATTATACAAAGTGCCTTTATGTTGCCGACTTGATGTTACTAGTTAGGTAATATTATGACAAGGACTTACTTGACATCGACTTTAATTTTAAGGTGGCGCCCCATTTCTAGTCCATCGACGAAAAGCAACAGATCAATACAGGAAAATGTGGTTTTGTTTAAATGCAACCGGGTTCGTGTGTTTTTAGCATACACATCAAAATAAAACACCTTTAAGAAGCACTATCAGGTAAGTCTAAATGTATGGAGCCCTGGGCATTGTAGTTAAATTATTCAGCACAACTTGGAAGCAAAATTATGTTTTTCTATAAATTTAAACAGCAATCATAGACCAATGCATTCAGAACACAGATATTCAGAATGTACCTACATTTTAATAAACGTAGTGATTATAGTATCTTTGCATTTTAAATGTGAGTGTGAGTGATGGCTTTCATATAAATCACAGATCACTATATAGTAGCTACCAGTAGCTACGCTAATATAAACGACTGCTTTAGGCAAAGAGAATATAACCTATATAATGTACTCTGTGACCACTACGTTTAGCTTTAGGCATGGTATAATACAACATATATCATTAATCTGTGGTATAATAAGATGTTTCACCCAGAGACATGACATTTACCGTTGGTAGTACAAGACTGTGCACTCTGCCGAAAAAATGATCATGCACAGTTAGAAAACATGGAGTCAAGTCGTCTCGCTCTATTAGAGTGACCCGAATTTTGGGCATCGAGTGGGATAATGTATCATTTTTATTTTGTATGACTTGTGGTTGTGACAGAATTTGTAAAATGAGATTGACCAATTCTTTAAAAGATTGATTAATTGACTTTGACATTACTGAGCAAGGCGATATCTGCCATTTTTTATAAACGTGTAACTCGCACTTTTTAGGGTTCCGTACTAAATGGGTGCCCAAAGGGACCTTATTATTCTCGCTACGCTGATTGTCCGTCCGCCCGTTCGTCCGTCTGTCTGTCACAGGGCTATATAAACTTTTGAACGGTAATAGGTAGCCGTTTGAAAATTTCTCAGAATATGTGTTACTATGACAAATACTAAAAAAAGTAAAAAAAGTTTAAAACCAAAGGGGGTCCCCATACAAGAAACCTCTAAAAACGTGTTTTTTTCTCAAAGTTTTTGTTCCTGCCCTATCTTCAAAACCGTAATACATACCAGCGTTAAATTTGGTTTGAATATAGTGCATACTATGGTATTTAGCAACAAATAATAAAAATAGGGTAAACATAGATATATGTGGTGGTATCTGCGTAAGAAATAGATGCAAATATTCATATTTTGCGCACGTTACGTTGATGTCTTTTGATGAACTCTCATAAATTAAAGCAGTTTCTAAAGGGTCGATGGGTGGTACGGAACCCTTACTGCGTGAGTCCAACTTGCACTTGGCTGGTTTCATCATTACAGCCGAAAGACGTCCACTACTGGACATAGGCCTCCCCCAATTAAGGGGGGAATATACCATAATCACCACGCTTGGCAGGCGGGTTGGCTTGGCTGGTTTAATGTTTATGATTCACTTCACCACCGTTATTTTAACCATAATTAATATAACTGTTACAAACACTCTGTTTTGTTTTTGTACATAGGCTACCATATTTGCAAGTGCTAGTTACACGTACACAATACACAATAATAACGCTACACACAACAGTTCAACAGACGCATTTATTTTATCACACAAAAGTAGGAATTTACAGCGCTTTATAACGACCGACAGACGACCTCTGTGGTCTAGTGGTTCGAGTGTCAGACTGCTGATAACGAGGTCGTGGGTTCGATTCCCACAGGACACAAATATTTGTGTGATGAACATAAGTGTTTGTGTTGGTCTGGGTGTGTTGCTTATGTATTATAAGTATGTATTTAATATATAAAAAAGTATATAAGTATTATATCCAGTGTCTAGTACCCATACCACAAGCTCTGCTTAGTTTGGGACTAGATGGTGCTGTGTAAAAATGTCCCAAAGATATTTATTTATTTATTTATTTATAGGTATACCAAACAATTTATTTACAGGTAAAGTCATAAAACAATTTTATTAACGAATACGAAAGGATATTATTGTAATTTTATTTTAATTTATTTTATTTAACAAGTAAAACAATGGCTCACTGTTTTAGTAACAATCACAGAAATAGATAGAACGGTTGTAATCACAATTTTACTTGTGATTCATGCGTGGCAACTTTCGAACAAACTACGCCTTACATATTGACGTCATTAATTTTTTAAAATTAACTTTAATCAAATGCACTTTACAGCTTTTGTTTCTGCAGTTAGAAACAGCACAATATGGCATTTTTGATGGTTTTTGTTACATTATTTACAGAAACAAGTCATAAAGCGTGCTGAGAAAGGCTTTGACATGCACTGCACTATGGTGCAGAGTGCTGCCACGCGCGCCCTACCGCTTTTTCCATTCTATCTATTTCTGTTGTAACAATCATCATCATCATCATCATTTCAGCCGAAAGACATCCACTGCTGGACATGAGCCTCCCCTAAAAGGCCATAATCCATAATCGCCACGCTTGGCAGGCGGGTTGTCGATTGCAGTTGGTTGGTTAAATACTCAGAGAACGCTGCTGCCCATCCTCTGGTGAATCCCTTTGTTGTTAGTAACAATATTACTTAATAACTATGTTAATATTCCTATTCTATGCACTTAACCTAAACGCACTGCATGGTATGCAAATCCCATACAAATTCCATGCTTATTTATAATGAGAAAACATGTAATAAAAGAAAATAGTAAAAACTGTAATAAAAAAACATGAATTTTAAGGACAACTTCGTCCCAGACGGACGAAGTTGTCCTTAAAATTCATATTTTTTGACCGGTTCAGTATAACGCTGCATTTTGCAACTATAAAACAAGCATAGATGGCAGGGAAAATCATGCATCGGACTGAGATACCACAGGGCCCAGGTTCGATCCTCAGTAAAACATGTATTTTCGTATGTTTTGGAATCATTAATTGTAGCCACCTCTGATACGTTTCCTGATTTTTAGGGAAGCTGAAATGGAGAAATAATGACTTAAGGTGAATGCTACAGGGTACCCCGCGAAATTCAAATTTTTTGGCGTTTTTTGCAAATTGTAGCTTTATTTCGCGTTGTATATCGGTCAAAATATAATAGGCGGAAATAATAACAATATATCTACTGAATAACACTCATGAAAAATATTAACCTAGCTCTATTAGCTGTACTAGCTCGATAATATTAATTTACGATCAAATTATCGATTTTCGAGCTTATACAGCTTATAGAGCTAGGTTAATATTTTTTATGAGTATAATTCCTTAGATATATTGTTACTATTTCCGCGAATCATATTGCGATCGATATAAAACGTGAAACAGAGCTACAATTAGCAAAAAACGCAAGAAATTTTGAATTTCGCGCGCTACCCTGTAGCATTCACCTTAATGATTTCGCTACTGATAAAATCTGATCTAAATTACCGCGTGACAGAGCATACAAAAAAACGGGAATGGGCTATAGTTAGAAAATAACATTAAAATAGTGCGTTGAAAAATTGAAACACAAACCCAAAGGCCAACAATAATACCACAAATATTGTCACCCTATCAATAACATACGTGGGACACTCAGAAAGTTTTGCGAAACTAAAAAAAATTGTTCTATACGTACATATATTTTTATCAAATCTTTTCAAAGTACTTTCCACCAGCCTCTATACAAAGATTCATGCGCCTAAACCAGTTTTCAAAACACTTTTTCCAGTCCGCCGCAGACACCTCGTTTACAGCCTGCTCGAACGCAGCCAGCGCATCTTCCGGCGACGAAAATTGTATCCCTTTGAGCTGATTTTTTATTTTTGGGAATAAAAAGAAGTCACACGGTGCTAGATCAGGGCTGTAAGGAGGGTGACCCAGGAGTTTGACTGGCGTGCTGTCCAGGAAGTCCCTCGTTTTGAGTGCGGTGTGCGCAGGTGCATTGTCGTGGTGGAGCAGTAGCCCGCGGAGCCCTGTGTTTGGTCGCTTGTTGCTTATAACAGAGAAAACTTCTGGCAAACATTTGGTAGTATACCATTCGGCATTAATGCTTCTTTGATCCTGTAAGGGAATTGATACCAAGTGGCCAGTCAAATTAAAAAAGCTAGCGATCAAAATCTTACCCCCGCTTCTAGATCGCTTCACTTTGGTAGGCGTTGGCTCATTTTGAAACACCCAAACAGTCGACTGGCGCTTGGTTTCTGGGTCGTATTGATAAATCCAGGACTCATCACCTGTAACGATGTCGTAAACACGCCGAGACGAGCCTGCTTCAAATTTGTTAAGCATATCACGGCACCATTCCACCCGGGCCTGCTTCTGAGCATCGGTGAGGTTGTGCGGCACCCAGCGTGATACTATCCTCCTCACGCGAAGATGGCTGTGTAGAATCTCGTGAACGCTTCCCGATCCAATCTTCAATATGTGTTGAATCTCCTGATATGTAATTCGCCTATTGTCTTGGATTAAATTTTTCACTGCTAGCACGTTTTCTTCGGTAACAGCCGTCAAAGGGCGACCGCTTCTTTCGTCATCCCCCAAAGTTGGTCGACCGCGCTTGAATTCGTTATACCAACGATACACGGTTGCCTTGGAAGGGCCTTCATCCATGAATGCCATTTGAAGTCTATCGTACGATTCATCCGGTTTCAGGCGACACTTGAAATCGTATAAAATCATAGCTCTAAAATGTTCCCGGCGCAGATCCATATTTCAGTGAGACACAATACTTTGAATTAACTCGCAAAAAATGTGGAGGGAAATTTTGAAATTGGAACTTACTTATTTTTACTTATAAATAATCATATTTTCGAAAAACATTATAACTGCAACATTATAACATTTTCGCAATACTTTCTGAGGGGCCTGGTACATCATTAATTTGTAAGATTTCATTGTATTAAAGCTTACCTGTGAAAAGAAATGTTACAGCCGAAATAGGATTCATTCCCACAACCTTTTACGCAACACCTTTTTACCATTTTAGAAATCAAACGATAAAAAAACGACGAAATACAATACCGACAGCAAGACTCGGACAAATGAAACGAAGTGTTTAGATTCTTACTAGACTTTGCCCGCGGCTTCGCTTCCGTGGTTCTCAGTTCATCCCACACCGTACGGTATTTTTGTGTCATAAAATGCATACCAGTATTAAATAATAACTGGTTAGCTTTAAACACAAAAAGTTTCATCAAAATCAGTCCAGTATTTTTTGCGTGATGCTCGAGTTAATAAACAAACAGACATCTTCAGTTAATAATATTTAAAGGAAAATACCTATTCGTCACATTGGTTAACAGAATTTAAAGCGAGCGGAGCCGCGGTTAAAAGCCAGTTATTTATTTATTTATTTATTTGTTTGTTCAGTGGTATACATAACAAAAACATTCTAAAGATGTAAACATAAACTCATTAGAGTTTTACCGTACATCAGTATCATCGACTATACAAACAGGTAAACAAAAATATAGTTGACAAGGTAGGATATTAAATAAGTACAATGAGGGTAGATACCAGATAATATTTATCTACATTATGAAGGAGCGAACACCGGTGACTGCGCGATCCGTCTTTACAAACTGGTGGAGGGTAGTATTTGTGTTGATACAGGTTGTTCCTACAAATGCAGCAAACTTTTGAGAATTTATTATACTTACATAATAATAATATTGTATGTTAATAATAATATTATGATGAGAAATAGTAGCATGATAATATTATTTTTAATTATATCAACATAAGTTTATGCTTATTCATATATTATGATGGATAAAATATAACAGAAAATTATGATCAGGTTTTAAGTGTTTATAATTTGTTTTTTAATTATTTTAATACATTATTGAGAAATCGCGATTTAAGGACACAGATGTCTGCTCCACTAATCAACTTTAAGCTTCTAACACACAAAAAAACATCAAAATTTGTCCAGCTGTTTTTTTCGTATTGCTCGAACAAACAAACGGACGTTACCAGTTTTTCATTAGTTAGGATTTAATATTTTGACAGTGCATATGAATGCTTATTCGAATTAAAAACATTTGAATTTGAATTTGATGCCATCAATTTTATTTGTTGCCATGACACCTTAATAATACCTACCTTTAAGGCTAGGAACTTTTTTAAATAAAATAGATAAACGAAATGCATAGACAACATTAGAAAGGGATACCTTACTTACTTCAAATACAAATCTTATGATAATTGTTTAAGATCTGTTTTTGTTTGCATTATTTTGTTAAGTGTACTAGGGACTACGAGCTGACAGAGATGGCATTCGAGGAGTCAAGGTATCCCTTTCTAATGTATTGTTGCCCGGGCAGAGTTTTTTGGTGCACTTTAGTATTAAATATTATATATATATATATATATATATATACTTTTTTTATAGTAGGTATAGGATGGCGAAACGAGTTATAGGCCCACCTGTTGTTAAGCAGTTATCTTTGCCCATAACAACTCCAATATCATCTAGACTGTTGCCATATCTTACTAGATAGACTACTGTCTTACATGTCTACTGTCATACTGTCTTGTGGCAATTAATCGTTTTTAGGGTTCCATAGTTCCTACAAGGAACCCTTATAGTTTCGTCATGTCCGTCCGTCTGGTCGTCTGTCCGTCGGTCCGTCTGACCTAATCCTTTACAGCTTAATAACTTCTACAGTTATAAACTTGTGTAAATGAAATTTTGTTACAAAATAGACTAAGATCTCAATTTTAAAAGAATAAAAAAAACTTGATTACGTATTTTAGGGGTGGCGCCCATACATGTGAAATGGGGATGAAATAGTAGATTGTTACACAAGGGTCGAAAGGAATCAATTCCCATACGAGCTATAGTCCGAGTAGGAATTGATGACTTTCACCCGCGTTAAACACTACTTTTCATTTCGAATATAAGGAAAGTAATAAATAGTAGTTTTTCTAAAATACATATTTTATAGGATATTCGCCACTTCATAAAATCATTGTATATTACGAGTTAATATCCCGGCAAATTATGTAATCTTTTTTAAATTTAAAATATGGAACACACCACGTAACCACCGGCGGCGCCAGGCCGTCCCGCCTAATAGCTGTGTTTTTTTTAAATTCACACTGGCAGTTTAAACACTCACAAGACCGCAGCATTTTTTTTCGATATTTTTCTTCAGACTATATATAGTTCTATTTTTAAAATTCATTCCCGCCCTAGGATGGAAAACAATTACTATGAGTTTTTCCCGCCCTAGGGAGGGAATCAGCGTTTTCCACCCGCTACTCGGATCAAACAAACACTACTTTCCGAGTATGAGAAATGAAAAAAATTTTTTCGCTGCACTCTTGTGGGTTATCATTGAATAGGTATACTAAAATGAAGGTAATGTTTCATACACAACTTTTTTATCAGGTATACCATCTGCGAAATACAGCCCGCCAAAGTGGCTTGCAATGTGTCTCCCCCCTGCCATTTCTAAACTATGCAACGTAGAAACTTATAATCTTCCACATTGATAGACCTTTATAAAAACTCTCTTTTAATATTATTTCGAGTATAATGTGATAATAAATGTGAGTTGTAGTGAGAAAACTGCAAAATACTTAAGACGTCCTAGTTCAAAGGTCGTTGACCTTAGAGAAAAATGGTTTTAGCAAATAATGCTCCTTTATTTACTTTATAATTGAAAAAATCACAAAAAGTAACTTTGTGTTATATTGATATGACACACTTCTTAAATTTAGTACTAGGTGGCGCTGTTCTCAAAAACTTAATAGCAATGATTAATATTCGATTTGATTCGTTTGTAATTAGACCTACTTAAGGAACCCTATAATACTGAGCATGGCTAGACATGCTCTTGGCCGGTTTTATTCTTTCTTTCTTTTCTTTTACATGATATAATCTGAATGTATATGTCGTGGGATCATCAGAAAAATCGCATATTTGCGAAAATCCTAGGACGATTGCAATGAAACAGATTATTGAAATCTAGGAAAAAAAATAGCAATAATGCTTGGATTATTGCGAAAATCCGACTTATCTTAGGTAAGTCGCGGAAAACTACTTACGTTATGAGTCCTGATTGGCTGATATGAACTTTATGCACTGTCGGATACGCTGATTGGCTAACGGCTATATTCCTTCGTATTTTGTTGTTGTCTGATATTGGTGCCGATTCTCTTGTACACCCACCTAAACCTAACTATAACTAAAATTTACAAATTTTAGTTTAGAAAATCATAAAACTTATTCTGTGTTTATCTTTTTCTTAATTTAGAAAACTTGTTGACAGCTCTAATAATTGAGTTTGACGCATCTAAGTTGAATTGGCGGTGTTACCAGTACACCTTGAAAAAATTATTAAAGAGTGAATGGAATGACCGAAAGTTCACAAAAACAGAAGGAAATTAAATAATAATTATATTTGGAATTATTAGTTTATCATTAAAATTAAGAAGAAAAAATCATGTCACGAAATAAAGTACATTTTTGTTTTATATTTTCAATAAAATATATAAATTGGAATAATGTGATCAGATTAAAGAGCTAGGTTATTATTTTCTACGGCCCGTATTACAGAACGATACTCAAGCGTTGATCACTGTTTAAAACTAGTTTTGAGTTGAGCTTTGATTTTAGAACGTTCCTCAAGCAGAGAGAAACAGCCCTGTCGGCCTACTATGCATACGCATACTCTTGGTTAAGATACGGTGTTATGCTGTGGGGCAATAGTGTTAATATAAGTGAATTGTTTATAATGCAAAAAAAATGTATTCGAATCCTAGTACAAATAGATAACACAGAAAGTTGTAAACCTCATTTTATAGAACTAAAGCTTTTAACCCTCCCATCAATATATATCCATGACATATGCACATTTGTATTCAAAAATATGAACACCTTTACTAAAGTAGAAGACACCCATGACATTAACACCCGTCACAAAAAAAATCTTTATTTACCACCCTCCAGAATCAAACTGTTAAATGAAAGCCCACATTACATGGCAGTAAAAATATTTAACAAGTTACCGAAAAGTATTAAAAACGAGAAAAAACCCACACTATTTAATAAAATGCTAAAACAGTTCTTACTACTAAAATGTTTCTATTCAGTCGCAGAATACTTAGGAACCTAAACAGATTTATGGCTGCGTTAAGCTACTTCTGATTATAATGTGTATGCAACAGTTATTATTAATGTAGCGATCTACCTCTATAATATATAAAATTGACATATTATATTATATATAGTTTTAATTTATTACTTTATATAATAATATTCTTAATGACATACGATATAATTATATTTAAAACAATAATAATAAAATAATAATAGTATGTAGTAGCCCTCAATATTGCAATGCTTGAAAAAGGCCACTAAGTTTTAAGCACCAAAACAAAATGTAACATCAATAATGTACACCACTTAGTATGCAATAAATCTTTGAATCTTTGAATCTTTGAATCTTTGAGATTTATTGATCACAGATTTGATCTGTAATAATAAATCACTCTGGTGTGGTCCAGACTACGCTTGAGTAGAGATTTCTATTTTAATTCAGGTCAAATTCGTGTTTTATGTTGTTGAATTAAAGTTTATAATAATCACCGTTCTGGAATAAGACCCATACTCATGTAACGATTCTATCCTTAAGTAGTGATCAGGTGATTGGAGTTTAAACTGTACTTGAGGAACCTTCTGTTATACGGGCCTAAGAGTACCTATCAAAGGAGATATATTGTTATTATTGCAGCGTATCATATGTATATCTTAATCAACGAGAAACAGAGCTATTTGCAAAAAATGCAAGGTCCTTTGAATTCCATGGGCAATCACAATAATAAACTATTTCTTTAATTTAAAAAGCTGGAATTTCCCTTTTTAAAGACGTGGTTAAAAAGTTCTAGCACCCAGGCCACGAAATTTTTCAAAAAAGTTGAATAAGTAAGAATCATTGAATTAAGAAACCTATGGAAGTGGCACATTCTTCTATATCCACCTAGTTTATACAAATATCTATTAAATCGTTATTGAATTATGAAACTATTCTTTGTCTCTTGTTAACCAACGTGTTATGTCGTCTGGTGAAAGAGATCGCATGCTATTTGTATATTCTCTGTTTGGCAACATCTTTACGGGATGTCAAAATACCTACGCCGCGTGGCAACCCTGCTTACCCCGCAATGTGGCCCATAGTACATGAGCTGTCAAGTAAACAAACTAGGGCTGTTGATATTTTTTAAACATCAGATTTTCGATCTATCGATATTTTTAAATATACAATCGGAGTTCGATATATTGAAAAAAAAAAAGATATTTCGATATATTGGCCAAATTCCATGATTCTAGGTCAATGCGAAGTACCCTATAGGTTTTTTATGTGAGTTTGCGAGTATCAAAATGTGACATAGCCGTATGATTGCCTTGACCTAGAAGCTTGATTTTTTATGTCCTAGGGACAGCCGAACTTAGTATTTGATATAATTGCATTATTTATTACTACTTGAAAATGATTTTCATCAGCACACATCTCTGGTACGAAACACGAGCATCGATATCGATACTTTTTAGTTTTGATTACTTACTTCCCTAGCTATGGCCACCATAACGGTGGCCCGGGTATTGTAGGTATACCACGCTTATTTCGTAGGTAATACTGGTCCATAGGTACAAGTCAATGGTTAGAATATAAGCTAAAAAGTACCACGCAGGATTACAAACTTGGAGACTTTCTCCCCAAAAGAGGGAAAATTTGTGAATTCAGGCTTTTTAGGGACACATATTAGCATAAAAGGATAGAATTGAATGTCACATAGATTTTTTTTTCCCATTGTATGGATTTATGTACTTCTTATCCTCTTCTTATCGAAATTATAAATTTCATTTTATATTTCTATGAAAAATTTACCTTTCTGCTGAATCTACAACAGCTGCAACCACATAGTAGGCATCCATTATTTATTATGAACTACCTAAAAACTATAAAAATTAATAAAATAAGCTTTGCAATTTTAGTTGTTGATAACTAATTATAGTCGACATGTATTTTGATGCCTTCTAAAAATAGTCGGATTTAGGTTGACATTTCTAATATTAGGTGAAAAACGTCAATTACAGAATAGCAAAATGTAAATTTTTACTAAGTTGAATAACTAAACTAATTTTGGTCCTGTCAAACCAAAAATTAGTTTTAAAGTGAATTTCAGAATAGAAAACGTCGTTTGACAGGACTAAACTAAATTTAGGTGATTTTTAGTTTAGTTTAGAGAATTTTGTGACAAGAGAATCGGCACCATTGTTTCAGTGTTTTGTTGACTATGTACTTACCTTTTCTGTGATAATATTTTAACATTAATATACTTTATTTAAATTAATACCTACCTCTATTACCTTGTCGCTTCTTTACTTTTTCACGTCTTTACTGTAGACCTTTATGAAAAACCATCTTTTGACCAACCAGAATATAGATGTTGTAAGTCGACTTTTAAATTAGCCAATCAGCGTTTATGTCTCTAATCATCCTAAAAAAACTGGGATTTTTGCAATGATCCTGGTGCCGATTCTCTTGTCACAAAATTCTCTAAACTAGACTAAAAATCACCTAAATTTAGTTTAGTCCTGTCAAACGACGTTTTCTATTCTGAAATTCACTTTAAAACTAATTTTTGGTTTGACAGGACCAAAATTAGTTTAGTTATTCAACTTAGTAAAAATTGACATTTTGCTATTCTGTAATTGACGTTTTTCACCTAATATTAGAAATGTCAACCTAAATCCGACTATTTTTAGAAGGCACCAAAATACATGTCGACTATAATTAGTTATCAACAACTAAAATTGCAAAGCTTATTTTATTCATTTTTATAGTTTTTAGGTAGTTTAAAATAAATAATGGATGCCTACTATGTGGTTGCAGCTGTTGTAGATTCAGCAGAAAGGTAAATTGTTCATAGAAATATACAATGAAATTTATAATTTCGATAAGAAGATGTACCTATATAATGGTGCCGATTCTCTTGTACACCCACCTAAACCTAACTATAACTAAAATTTACAAATTTTAGTTTAGAAAATCATAAAACTTATTCTGTGTTTATCTTTTTCTTATTTTAGAAAACTTGTTGACAGCTCTAATAATTGAGTTTGACGCATCTAAGTTGAATTGGCGGTGTTACCAGTACATCTTAAAAAATTTATTAAAGAGTGAATGGAATGACCGAAAGTTCACAAAAACAAGGAAATTAAATAATAATTATATTTGTAATTATTAGTTTATCATTAAAATTATGAAGAAAAAATCATGTCACGAAATAAAGTACATTTTTGTTTTATATTTTCAATAAAATATATAAATTGGAATAATGTGATCAGGTTATTATTATCTACGGCCCGTATTACAGAACGATACTCAAGCGTTGATCACAGTTTAAAACTAGTTTTGAGTTGAGCTTTGATTTTAGATCGTTCCTCAAGCAGAGATTTATTGATCACAGTTCAGATCACAATAATAAACTATTTCTTTAATTTAAAAAGCTGGAATTTCCCTTTTTAAGGACGTGGTTAAAAAGTTCTAGCACCCAGGACACGAAATTTCTGAAAAAAGTTGAATAAATTAGAATATAACATTGAATTAAGAAACCTATGGAAGTGGCACATTCTTCTATATCCACCTAGTTTATACAAATATCTATTAAATCGTTATTGAATTATGAAACTATTCTTTGTCTCTTGTTAACAAACGTGTTATGTCGTTTGGTGAAAGAGATCGCATGCTATTTGTATATTCTCTGTTTGGCAACATCTTTACGGGATGTCAAAATACCTACGCCGCGTGGCAACCCCGCTTACCCCGCAATGTGGCCCATAGTACATGAGCTGTCAAGTAAACAAACTAGGGCTGTTGATATTTTTTAAATATCAGATTTTCGATCTATCGATTATTATTGAAAAAAAAAAGATATTTCGATATATTGGCCAAATTTCATGATTCTAGGTCAATGCGAAGTACCCTATAGGTTTTTTATGTGAGTTTGCGAGTATCAAAATGTGACATAGCCGTATGATTGCCTTGACCTAGAAGCTTGATTTTTTATGTCCTAGGGACAGCCGAACTTAGTATTTGATATAATTGCATTATTTATTTGAAAATGATTTTAATCAGCACACATCTCTGGTACGAAACACGAGCATCGATATCGATACTTTTTAGTTTTGATTATTTACTTCTCTAGCTATGGCCACCATAACGGTGGCCCGGATATTGTAGGTATACCACGCTTATTTCGTAGGTATTACTGGTCCATAGGTACAAGTCAATGACTTCTTATCCTTTATTATATAGGTACCTCTTCTTATCGAAATTATAAATTTCATTGTGTTTCTATGAACAATTTACCTTTCTGCTGAATCTACAACAGCTGCAACCACATAGTAGGCATCCATTATTTATTTTAAACTACCTAAAAACTATAAAAATGAATAAAATAAGCTTTGCAATTTTAGTTGTTGATAACTAATTATAGTCGACATGTATTTTGATGCCTTCTAAAAATAGTCATATTTAGGTTGACATTTCTAATATTAGGTGAAAAACGTCAATTACAGAATAGCAAAATGTCAATTTTTACTAAGTTGAATAACTAAACTAATTTTGGTCCTGTCAAACCAAAAATTAGTTTTAAAGTGAATTTCAGAATAGAAAACTTCGTTTGACAGGACTAAACTAAATTTAGGTGATTTTTAGTCTAGTTTAGAGAATTTTGTGACAAGAGAATCGGCACCAATAAAGGATAAGAAGTACATAAATCCATACAATGGGAAAAAAAAATCTATGTTTGACATTCAATTCTATCATTTCATGCATTAGCATGAAATGATAGTGATGATGTGTCCCTAAAAAGCCTGAATTCACAAATTTTCCCTCTTTTGGGGAGAAAGCCTCCAAGTTTGTAATCCTGCGTGGTACTTTTTGGCTTATATTCAAAGACTTTTTTTTTTCGAATGGACTCTCGCAGGTGGTACCGAAGTACCATCTCTGCTTAACCGGGCTTAGTTGGCGGAGAGTCCCATGTGGGACTCCATTCGCCGAAGGTTTTTCAAAGACTTTTTTTTTTTCGAATTGGCTACTCACAGGACGCACTAGAGTGCTCTTTCTGCTTAACCGGGCTTTGGGGGCGGAGAGTCCCGTTAGGGACTCCATCCGCCGAAGATTTACTAACTACTAACTTACATACTAATTTCGCGGTTGCAATGCCGCATAAGGGCGTCCCCCAGGGAAGGGCTCGGACCTCGGCTTAGGGCATTACTGGGGGACACCGCCGCTACGTCCCCCGGCAGCCGTTGCTGCATCGGAAAATGTTTTCTCGAAAGCGGCGGACTTTCGGTATAACGGGGGGGGGGGGGTTCAAAGACTTTGTATAACTCTTACTTATATTCTAATTTATTTAACTTTTTTGAGAAATTTCGTGTACTGGGTGCTAGAACTTTTTAACCACGTCTTTAAAAAGGGAAATTCCAGCTTTTTAAATTAAAGAAATAGTTTATTATTATGATTGCCCATGGAATTCAAAGGTCCTTACGTTTTTTGCAAATAGCTCTGTTTCTCGTTGTTTAAGATATACAATATGATACGCTGCAATAATAACAATATATCTCCTTTGATAGGTACTCTTAGGCCCGTATTACAGAAGGTTCCTCAAGTACAGTTTAAACTCCAATCACCTGATCACTACTTAAGGATAGAATCGTTACATGAGTATCGGTCTTATTCCAGAACGGTAATTATTATAAACTTTAATTCAACAACATAACACACGAATTTGACCTGAATTAAAATAGAAATCTCTACTCAAGCGTAGTCTGGACCACAATAGAGTGATTGATTACAGATCAAATCTCTGCTCAAATACCGAAACAGGTGACAGTATAAAATAAAGCTAAACTCAGCTGAACTGTGATCTATAAATCTCTGCTTGAGGAACGTTCTAAAATCAAAGCTCAACTCAAAACTAGTTTTAAACAGTAATCAACGCTTGAGTATCGTTCTGTAATACGGGCCGTAGAAAATAATAACCTAGCTCTTTAATCTGATCACATTATTCCAATTTATATATTTTATTGAAAATATAAAACAAAAATGTACTTTATTTCGTGACATGATTTTTTCTTCTTAATTTTAATGATAAACTAGTAATTCCAAATATAATTATTATTTAATTTCCTTGTGTTTTTGTGTGGAAAGTAGATGTACTGGTAACACCGCCAATTCAACTTAGATGCGTCAGGGGGTTGGCGGGAAAATTCGTAAAGATCATGTTGTGGATTTTGTATTATTTTCCAAAATTTGTGTTTCTTCGAGTGTTAATGTGTAATAATGGTGGATTATTAAATGTTAAGTGCTCGTTAACGTGTACAAGTGTGGATAAATGGTACAAAGTTGAAAATCATGACTTTCGTATTATCTCAACATCCCCTCGGAAACCTAGTAAAGTTTCCATCACTTTACTAGGATACAAGTATAATATGTTCAATGATTACGACTGAAGGACATGTATCCATGGTCATGAATAAATTTAAAAAAAAAAAAAAAAAAAAATTAGATGCGTCAAACTCAATTATTAGAGCTGTTAACAAGTTTTCTAAAATAAGAAAAAGATAAACACAGAATAAGTTTTATGATTTTCTAAACTAAAATTTGTAAATTTTAGTTATAGTTAGGTTTAGGTGGGTGTACAACAGAATCGGCACCATTAGCTGCTAATAACTTCTTAACATACATTTTACACGTAATCAAACAGTAGGTATATAACCACTACGTTTATAATTGTCAACAAAATCAAATGTAATTGTACTAAAACAATATAGCGTTATGAATATCCTTTCGTTAGTCATTTGAAGATTGTGTAGGTACACTTATGAAACACTCAAAAACGTTGCTGCTGTTGGAACTTGAGATAAATTTAACTAAAAGTGGCTATTGAAGATAAAAATGTTAAAACAATTTGCTGTTATTTGCTATCACCACCTTCGATCAAATATACTATAGATGAAAACTCAAACTCAAAACTTTTATTGCATTCATGTGTAGGTACATAGGTGTTACATTTATAAATCCTGTAGGTACTTTTATTGTTTCATTTCAACATGTAATCCGGTAAGGGCACAGCAACATACTAATATAATAAATAATAGGTGCCATAACAGTTCCAATATATTGAATGGTATAATAATAGTTATAAATAATAATAATAATTTACTTATCTCGTAACAAGTAATATTTCACGAACAACATACAAGATAGTAGTAACAAGTAATTTGCACGATCGTTGCTCGAAAAAGAACGCCATCAAAACTGTGCAATAATCTGTATTTATTTAATAACTTCTTAGGTTTTCGCGATCACTACACATTATAATAAAACAAAGTTTAACCGGATTAAATCGCGTATATTATTTAAATTGGTTTCCCTGACGTTTCGAAAGCTTTGCAGCATTTCGTGGTCGCAGGTAGACTAAGATGACAAGCGTCGTTACAAAAAAACCGTTAATCCGGTTAAACTTTGTTTTATTATAATCTGTATTTATTTATTCTCACTGTGTTTGAATGTCACATAATTATTACAAACAAATTTTAGAATACTGAGTTTTACAATGTACAATAATATTACCACAATAATAAAAAATGATAGAGAAATATAATGTCAAATGATTTAGAATTATTATTGTAATTAAATATTAACATGTCAAATTGTAAATTTTATACTTAATTGAATTTTAAACTGTATCGATCATAAATTATTACTTGTAGGTACCATATTACTATTTATTATCATTTGACATAAAATCGGACACTGAATACATACATTTTTCTAATAGGAAGGCTTTTAGTTGTGCATTGAATAAGTTTCTGTTATAAATCAATGTTTTTAGGTTAGTAGGTAATCTATTAAACAGTTCTACTGCTTGGTACTCTAAGCAATGCTTAGATATGTTAAATTTCGGAATCAGTAGTGTGCAGTTTCGCTCTCAGCCGCTTCATGACTGACGACTGTATTAGCGGGGGACGTTTCACGATAATAAAATGAAAAAAAATTATATAAAAACTATACTCCAAATGTGGAAACAAAATATGGACTGTCGTACTTGTCGTTGTCGTAAACACATTTTTTTTTGTTTGTTTATTATTTAAATCAATTTAAGTTACCTGGTGATAACAAACATATAGGTACCTACCACACAAACCATCGCGGGTTTAATTACTAGTACATTTTATTGCGGATTTTTTTTGGGTTTGTTTTGTACAATACCTATACAGCATCTATAGTATATTTGATCGAAGATCATAACACACCCAGGATGTAAACATACCTATATAGGTAATCAATGTGACTGACAGTCAGTGTGGCCAGTTTTTAATGTTTCATGGTAATTTTTTTGTGAGGTATAGATTAGCGACCCACCAATGGAGCGTGTGCATGTGTGCATGTTCGCATTCTTTTCTATAGAAGACGAGGGAGGTTGCGCGCTCCACGGCCGATGACGTAGTACGGAGGCAATCACGTGACCTAGCTGTCACGGGAAGAGACTACCTGGTGAAACATCTTATTATGTTATACCCATAATAAATAAAAAGCCTTTTATTTCTTGCAACTTGCTATCTAGGAATACTGTTTACAAAAATCTTATTCTAGTGTTAGTAGTTTATTTAATTGAAAATTAAGTGTTAGTAAGTTTATTTTGGTTTTTGTTTACAAGAACCCCTCTGCAGGTAAAGGCCTCCTCCAAAGATAGCCAATCTTCTCGAGATTGGGCTATTTCGAACCAGCTAGGACCAGCTGTGTTTTTTATCTCGTCTTCCCATCTAACGTACCCATAGACCAAGTAAAAACTCAAGACAAATTCCAGCGGAACATTGAATTGATGCAGGGTCTGCAAATGTATGAGTGACATTGACAGCGATGGGAGTGTTGCTAGATAAAATATTTTTACCCCTGATATCAAACAACTGACCACGACTAATATCAAGTCTTTAAATAATTAATACGATCCAATTATGAAAAGTCACGGAAAGGGATTGTTTAGCTAATTGACTGTCAATTTAAATTTTCCGTATATCACAATTATTATCATTCGTTATCAGTATACCAACGACTAGGATCAGGGCTAGAAAGGCAAAATCTGGCAAAATTTGTGTCTCAATTTGCTAAATAATTCGTGTCCCTGGCCGTACATAGAATATAACTATATAATAAAAAATAGTTATTTGCTATGCAAGACTGTAAAGTTTTTATTTAGCGCGTTTTCTTCTATTAAAACAAGCGAAGGATTTTAAGATTGAATTCTAAAATATAATCAAAAAAATGTAAAGGCACGAGACGCAAATAATTTTGCAGCCGTGCAAAACACACAACTTTTCATCTCACTGCAGCCAAGAAAATGCTAGATGTAAGAAAAATAATTGAAATATAATTAATCAGGGTTTAATTATTCATAGTAGTTACTTACAAAATGAAACATTATACTAAAACTAAAAATAAAATTACTGCTGTTCGTTGGATACTTGTGTACTATTCCTTGGTAAATTATTTGCAAAATTATCAAAAATTACTCATTTCATTGGATTCCATTGTGGTAGATGTGAAGGATTCATTATGTTGTTTTAATAGAAATTTTCACCCGACTGCGGCGCAGCCCAAAAGGAGGGATCACGTTTTTAGTCATGTATAAATCATGTTCAACAAAGTGTTTGCTACAAATGAGTGAATAATTGGATGGTGACCAATTATTTTCATTTATGCTATTACGTATTACTTCAACCCACTCTTTTTTTTCTGTTATGGTCTTTCGGAAAGCTAAAAAGTAAAAAAAGTGTAAAAATAACATGACGATTAATTTTACCCGATTTCTGGGGTAAATTATAATTTATTAACATGCAACACAGGAATATTCCTTGCCGCGGTAAGGTTACAAGAAAATGAATTGTAAACATTAAAATATGATTAAAATAAATTACTAACTTGTGAAAAGTAATTCCATCTGATTTTTTATGCGCTGTAGAATTATTTTTGCACCGTTTCACGACATACGAAGGCATTTTAAGATTTTTTTCAAAGCTCTTTGACAGTTAAGTGTCGTGGTGACACGTTCGGTGATTCGAAATACAATAAACAGTTCGGCTTGGTTAGAATGTGAGTGTGTGCGTAATTCGCGTGTACTACACTAATCGGCAGGATTTTGAATGTATCAAATTTTTGTTCTTGACATTTGGTCTATAATAGGTATCTTGTAAAAGGTTATACCATGATTTCATCCACAGACCAAGTAGAGATGCTACGCATCCAGCGACAACACAGCCCCTAGACGCCACATAACAGGCGACCGATTTCTATCACACATAAGGGAAAAATCATGTATGTAAGCCGCCACTCAAACAATTTGAATCAGTTACGACCACTTCTGTGAGCCGTTGACACTTCCGTGTTAGTGAACACAAAATTTACAAATAAATGTTATAATGACTTCTTGCACAGTACGATTGTGTTGTAAAAACAGCAAGACTGAGTGTCCAGAACAAAGACATTTCTATACTTCAGTATAACACCTTTATGGTCCAGAAAGACGGCATAACATTTCATCGTTAAGTTAATAATGTCATTATCCAATTAGATTTTTCAAATGATTTAATATTTAATGAGAGTTTATCTTATACTGGTTAATTCGTAACGGACACCAAAGGTGCAGACCAAAGACACGTTGATGTCTTTCACAAAACATCTCTTTCTTACGCAAGCACTTACACTATCTCTTTCCCTCTATTTAATTGTCAATGTAACTAGTGATGTACTAAATCTGTTATCGATGAAACAAAGTTCATCAAAGTAAAAACTCTCTTTTAAAATTATTTTGAGTATAATGTGATTATGAATTTTTGAGTTATAGAGAGAAAACTGAAAAATACTTAAGACGTCCTAGTTCAAAGGTCATTGACCTTAGAGAAAAATTATCTTAGCAAAGAATGCTCCTTTAGTTAGTCCTTTAGTTAGTTAGTGTTCCTTCGTGACACACATTCGAGGCTCTTAAGGTCATCAGAAAACCTCACGTTGGCGATACCATCGCATTCCACAAATTTCTTTGGTAATTCTTTTACAATTCAGGCTGCTCGCCTGTGGAATGCTTTGCCAGTACAAGTGAGGCGTGCTCAACCTTTGCCTATATTTAAAAAAACTGGTAAATGATCGCTACCTATCATCACTGTAATTTCCGGCAGGTACATTATGTAATATTTAGACATATTGTATTGTATTTATTATGTTTATTGTATCTTATATTTATGTAGTTTTGTTATAGATATATGTATAGTATTTATGTTATGTAGTATGTGTATTCTATTATGTTGTTACACTGCGTACTACCCCTCTCTTTACTTGCCCATATTATCCATTCTAAGGTTGTCTGGAAGAAATCGCCTTGAGCGATAAGACCGCCCATTGTACATGTGTTCTATATAAGTCATATATGTTGCTATCTTCTTTTGTGTACAATAGTATTTGTATTGTATTGTATTGTTGAAAAAAATTTACTTTCCTTCGTACGTATGTATTTTTACATTTATTACGTATTACTAATTACTACATATTTAACTGTCGAAAACATTGAAAATTTAAAATTAACTAATAAAATTACAGTAAAAACTACAACAAAAGACCCCTCTTTTGTTGTACAAACAAAATTATAGATCTCAAACGATTTTAAACCTAATTGACTACTAAGTTAAGTTAGAAATCGTAAAAATAAAGAAAGTCGCTAGTTAGCTACCAATAGCCAATAGCTATTTTACTTGGTCAGCTCACGGCAGCGCGGCGGCTGCCCGCTACTCCGTAAACTTGTTGGTTATTCGAAGCGGTAGCCAATAGCTAGCTATCGTGTTGACAGATATCGTAGCCATTGATCGAAGTAGCCATGGCTATTTGTTGAATAGCCGCTATTTAGCTAGTTATTAGAGTAGCTACCCACTTCTAGGCCTTACTCCTGACCCCGCCTGGATCGAGTGCTGTATCAATCGAATTTGAATTCGAGTTAGTGTCAAATCGTACTGCTTTTTTCTAGGAATTGAAATTAGCTCGATTTGGTTCAGAGCTTGAACCAGTCGGGAGTAAGGCCCACGATGTTAATTTACAACTTCCACACGGACAGGGTCACAAGCACAGCTAGGAATGAATAATTTAGTAAAATAACAACCTTTGTGTCACATTCGACTTTATTTAAGATTTGCACGGATGTGTAATATTTCTCCATGAAGCTACTTGGTCTTTTACTTCTTTCGAAGGCCTCTTTGCGAAAAACTTCCTCAATTAAAATCAATCGCACTATTACATCCCTGAAATTTTTTGGTTTTGTTAAAACCTATTAAATATCACAATAATACTGTCAAACGCGGTTTGAAACGTAAACACTGAAAAAATTACTCAGTACTATCAGAATTTCGCTTTCAATTACCACTAAAATAAAATAATAAAAAAGATTTCAATACCCAAAAGAGACCTCTTGAGCAGTCGCATAATTTGAGGTTACATTGACGACAATTGTACAGTTTACTGTCTAATTCAACATTGTTTATATAAACACAGTCAGAAATATATCAAATAGGTTAGGTAAGGTTAGAACTGTGAGCGAGCGAAGTGAGTGGTGCCGCGGTAGCTGCCAGCGAGTACTAGAACCAAATTACAGTTATTAGTTGTTATATTCATTAGTCATAAAATTTGTTTTATTTGATTATATCGAATGGTATTTATAATGGCTTTATTACAAAAGCTCAAAGTTACAAATGCACTATTCGAAGGCTATACATATATAAAATTAATTTATTTAAAAAATGATTAGTGGTGAATAGAATTTTTTTTTGTCCATTAAATTTAAGTAGGTTCTTTTCTTTTGAATAACGTTTTATTTACGTGCTAATTAGCTGTTATAGTTTGCAATAATATTTGTTTTTGTTCCATGCTGTGTTCACTTTTAAATGTTAAGTAGGTACAATAATATTTATACCTAGACGTAGTACCTAGTATGTTAATGTAACATTTTGTGTAATATTGCTGGGTAAAATAAATAATATAATACTACTACTAAATTAATTATTTTATTATTTAATATTTATTTACTATATAAACGGACAATTACCTCTTTTAAAATATCCGCTTTACAAAATAATAACTCCATATTCAACACCAAATAAATACATAAAGATATTTTTAAAGATATAATTATCTTAATTCTGAAAGTACAGAGCACCCGTCTTAATCATGTACCTAACTTGAATAGGTCATGCACTGATTTTCTTTACTTTTGTGGATTTCTAATTATTTATTAAAAATAAAACGACTTGTCTGTTTGACACATTTTTAGTTCTTTTTAATTCGCCACCTGCCAAGATATACTGAACGATCTGTGGTATAATACTCCACGGAGGCACGGCGTTAACATCCTCACCACTTTAAAAGTAGCTACTGCTTTCAAGAATTGCTGCTTGCCTGTTCCCTGGATGCTTCTTGTTTCTTCTCCAGTAGCCGCTTGCTGTTCCACTGGTGTATTGTCGTCCAGTGGCAGTGGGCAAATTTTCGAGAATGCACGGCGAGTAATGCTCTTTGCAGTTTTGATGCTGGCCACCCTTGAGACACCATCTTTGCCTGGAAAAACTTCTATAATGCGTCCCAGACTCCATTTCAAAGGAGGCTGGTTGTCATCCTTGATTAAAACGAGGGTGTCCTTCTTCAAGCTGTCAGTCCCCTTCTGCCATTTCACTCTCGCTTGCAGCTCGGAGATATATTCTCTGGACCACCGGTTCCAAAAATGTTGTCTTATTTGTTCAACCCTTTGATAGCAGGTCAGTCTGGATGATGATACGTTACTCAGGTCGGCGCTGACAGGTGCATTCAGTGGACGGCCAACCAAAAAATGACCAGGGCTTAGTGGATGGAATTCCTGTGGATCTGACGACAGTGGAGTTAGAGGACGGGAATTTAGCATGGCTTTATACTTACTATTATTATTAGTATATTAATTACTTTATTATTAAATAATATTAAAAGAAATAAGAAGCTAAAATCCTTATAATTAATACTACGTATTACATAAAAATAATATCGATAAAATAATATTTTATCGATATTATATCGTGTTGAATCTAAATCTGTCTCGTCTCTAACCCTACAAAGTTTGAAGTTTCTATGACATAATGACATTGTCAGGGCCAACCGGATCGCAGTACCCCGCTTCCTCATACCTCAGCTAGTGGCAGAATTGTTTGTACGCATTAAATTCAACAGTTTTTCTCTATCTACGGTCTAGGGGCTGTGTTGTCGCTGTACGCATCATATCTCATCTCATGGATTTATATTCCTATTCCTTTTTATTATTATTCAATAAATACTTATACTTTTAATATAATCATGACTATTATTGTATATTTTGAGTCGGCATAAATAATACGTTAAAATTATACTTCTACTCCGTGCTTCTTATTTTTAAATATTATTATCAATAATAATCGAGATAACCTGTCTAGAGTGTAGCTATATGAAAAGGTTTTGCAAAAACAAGTAAAATAGACTTTAAATCAAGGTGATAAGGTTCAAATCTAGAAAACATTGCAATTCACAATATATCTGTTTACCCAATGATAAAAACCGGTCAAGTCATTGACATACAAAAGCCAAAACTGAACAAGACAGTAGAAGTGTAGAGCAAGGAACATAAGCTCTACCGAGAAGGTGAGAGTTTCAAGCATGGAACTAAGAAGTAAGAGGAAATAGCTTGAAGCCAATTTTCTACTAAAACCGCCGTCGCCAAACTCACACATTCACTTTATTTCACATAGTATACATACTATAATACTTGCATTATGATTGGCCAAAAACAACAATCACGATAAGACATAACATACAAAAGTGTTGCATTAAATTCAACCTTAATAAAATTGTACATAAATTCACATTCTAAAATTGATCATGTCAATTTACGACCATTTACTTCTCGGATTAAAATAGACTTCAATCCGATCAAGTACGGCTACTGCCCGCTAGATGGCGTTTAATAATATTATTTTAATCTAAGAACTCTATTCACGTTGTTATAAGAATAGAATTTGAATGACATATAGCGTTTGATGCATGCGGGTAATAGTGATGTAATCATACCATACTATACTTGTGAATGTATCGATAAGGCTTAAAAAGTTTACTCACTAGCTTAAAAAAACATCGGGTGCATTGCGTTTTGCATTGCGTTGGTTTAGCGTGAAACTTATTATTTATAAATGTCAGTGAATCCCTTTTACCGTATTGATTGAAATGAAACGAGACATTGACTGACAAATATATTTTTTTTCTTCAAACAGGTGTGTTTCGACTAACTTCGACTACCTACTATAAGTAATGATGTTTTCTTCACTCGTTATGTCCATTTATTCCGGTCACCAATACTTATCTTATCATAAACTAATAATAGTGATTTACCAGTTAAAATCTGATTTAGGCGATTAACCGACGAAGTTACGCGGCATCACCTGCTGCGGCGGCAGGTAGTGCCTCTATTCTCCACCGCCAAGACCAGTTTTATAAGTACGTCCTTCCTCAAGCATGCCCCGCGCCAGTAGCGGATTTACACATTTGACACTAGTAGGCCATTACAATTTTGACGCCCCTACCGACCTCTACAAGTGTTAGTTTCTAGATTATTTTTACAATCCAACAATATACAAGTTTTTTTTTTTTTAAGATTGCACAAGAAATAGTTGTAGGGTATATTCTGAGCTAATAAAATAAAAGCTCAATAATGTACTACTAATAAGGCGGGGTAAGTAATGCCTTAATACTACTTACACAATAATCAAGGGCGGGTGTATGTATGTTACATACTAATTCAACAAGATACACACATCTAATTACTAAATTGAACTCGCTCCCAAACCCATTCATCCATTGTGAATAATATTCGTGCGATTCAAATTTAGATTTTGCCGCACCGCCCACGCCGCGAGGTTCTTCTCCAATCTCCCCATCACCGTCACCGTCACCGTCGATTGAATACTCAGCTAACCATCAACAACATAAATAACTACTTAACTACCATGTTAGCCTTATAAAACCTCGCCCAAGTAAAAATTATTCAGGGGTGCTGGCCAGAAAACCTCCAAGTATGTCTGACGGCTGCTTGTCCCTCTGGACACGGCAGATTTTAGGCCGGTGCATCCTGGGTACGGGCAATAGAATCCTTCCGAGGGATTAACCTTCGGAGGATCTTATTACCTGTGGCGAATATTCTGGTACAGGAGGGGCCACATGAGGGCCCATGGGGAGTTGTTCCACGTGTCCCTCTGATGCCAGCAGAGGGCACAAATGGCGTAGCTGACACAGTTGACGTAGCTGGCACGCTGGCCTGGCAGCATGCTGGCGTAGCTGGCACAGTTGACGTAGCTGGCCCAGCTGGCATAGCTGACACAGCTGGCGTAGCTAGGTCCAGCAGTGCCGTATGCCAAGAATCGACGAATTATCTACAGAGCAGTACAGGATTTTGAACCGCTCAACCACGTTTTTCCGCGGTATACAGTGCTGCACCACTGCATAGCTACACATCAAGCTAAAAATTTCCAGTATAAGCTGACATTCGCATTGTATTGGCTTTCCGTACAACTAGAGGTCACAGCTTATACTGGAAAATTATAGCTTGATGTATAGCTGTTCGTAAGTAAATTGTTTCAAATTAATAGACAATAATATTGATGGTAATATCATCAACACAAAATAAACTAACTAGGTTTAATAAAAATCTAGACAATCACCATCCTCAGAATCTCAAAAAATTACTCCTATGACGATTTTTTCAATGAAATCATGGCAGACGTATTACATTTAAAAATAAATGTTATATACGTAATCGTCACCCCCAAAAACCCTAAAATTATACTCAATTCAATTTTTTAAGGAAATCTTGTTGGCCATTTGGATTTCTAAATAAATGTTATATCCGTTATACACACACGCCTGTATTTCCCCGAAAGGGTAGGCAGAGGTGTATCATCATCATTTCTACTGAAAGAGTTCTCTGCTGGACAAAGGCCTCCCCCAAAGGGGGGGGGGGGATATGCCATAATCGCCACGCTTGGCAGGCGGGTTGGCGATCGCAGTTGGTTGTTTAAATACTCAGAGAACGCTGCTGCCCATCCTCTGGTGAATCCCTTAGTCGCCTTTTACGACACTCATGAGAAGAAAAAGGGTGGTACGTCCGGCACCACACGGACGGACGGAGAGGTGTATAGTGCACCCACATTTCGCCAGTTATGTTATAGTCCCATGTAATAGGGGGCGAGACTATTGCCATCCGTTAAAACCATCCCAAAAACCCTAAAAAGACGCCCACGACGCATAACCAAAGAGGATTCTAATAATATCTAATAATTATTTCTCTGTGTCGTTGTAAGCCAGACGGCAGTTGTTATAATTATTTAATAATGGATGTAATAATCTAGAAATAAACGATTTCATTTCATTTCATTTTCATAACTTTGTTGATAGGTACACTGATTGTTGCCGCAAATCTGAAAAAAATATCCCGGCTTGATGGACAGTATCATCATTATAGTTCGACCAATTTACATAACATTTTTAGGTACAAAATAATTACCTAAACCTATATCTATTGGTAAAAACAGAATTAAAATCTAAATACAGTAGACACACAGCCAGACAGACGCTGCAGGTACTTTATGTTATATGTATAGAAGATTAACAACTTGCATCACAAGTTTACAAGCAAGCATCGAACCATTTTTCTTAGGCCCATATTACAGAACATTCCTTAAGCAGAGATTTATTGATGATTGAATTGAAGTTTATAATTACCGTATTGGAATAAGACCGACGCTCAAGTAACGATTCTATCCTTAAGTAGTGATCAGTTGATTAAAGATCAAACATTACTTGAGGAACGTTCTGTAATACGGACCTTAGTTTACCGAAAAGCAATAATGAAAAATTGTCGATAGCATTTTATCGATATTACATGCACTAATTGAGTAGCGGAGTCAGTCTGATTATGTAAGCAAAAGTTCTAGAAGAATTGTTACCAGTGAAAGAAAATCTACCGTATAACAATACGGTAAGGATTATTTTAGGTTGTCATTTTTGTGCTCTGTTTGCAGAAAGAAATAAAATTAATTTATTTCATTTATTGTATTTAAATATGAAAATCTTACTTATTGATGGTACAAAATACCTCCATGTGACAGATTTTTACTACGGCTATGATTTTTACATTCTAATATGGAACAATATGGCATTTTAATTATTTTAAATGATTTTTAAAGATAATTGACGGACGTGTGCACATTAATTATCTGTTATCGCGACTAAAATCACTTGAGCGGCAAGTGCGTACATTTGGACTCACTAGTGGCGACAGGGGTTACGCCTACTTACTATTTCCTCTTGTTTTTTTTATTCCGTGGTTTCAAGCGTATCTATTAAAATAAAGACATCGCTTTTCGCCATGGTTATAGCAAAGAAATACGTTGTTCAAGCTCCGTTTGAAGGAGAACCTAAGAAAAGTGATTTTAAAATTGTCGAAGAAAAACTACATGCTTTAAAAGAAAATGGTAAGTTATTTAATTATTTATGCACAACTAGGCGATCGCGTTCTCTACCAGACAACCGACAAAAAAGGTAGTAAAATTAACTAAAAAGTAAAAAATAATCATTGTATGTATTTTAAAATCTTAACTTAAACAACATTTTTAAGGCGGCGCGTGGTTGACCCTTTGCGTCATGTAATTTACAGTCCAGCGCAATATCTATAGTAAAAGCAGTTTATGTGAACGTACATGAAAATCACGCGCCGCCTTCAAAATGTTGTTTAAGTTAAGATTTTAAAATACATACAATGATTATTTTTTACTTTTTAGTTAAGGTTTTTGAAGTCGGTTTTATTTTTTCTTAAAAAGTTTTTATTTCATACTTTTTAGTTGAGGGTTGATTCATAAATGTTTATATAACCAATTTGAGAATATATTTTTATTAACCTTTGCTATCCCACTGCTGGGCAAAGGTTTCGCTCATGTTCTTCCAAACGTCCAATCACTATCGTGAAAAAAAAAACACGCATATCGGCCAAGAATTCTCAGAATGAGGAACCAATGAGCAGATCATCTAGATACGTAAAGCTAAAATAAACTGATTTATTGAAGCTGGTTAAAAAACTACTTAACCTAAGTCAATAAAATTTATATGGGACCACCGCGCGGACTTTCTCTACCAAATAAAAAAACAACCACGTAAATCGGCCCACAAATCTCGGAGTAATCGGTGTACATACATGAAAAAAAAAAAAAAAAAAAAAAAAAAAAAAAAAAAAAAAACCCGCGGAATACATAACCTCCTCCTTTTTTTGAAGTCGGTTAAATAAGGTTAGAACTTAGAACTACGGACTTTTAATTAACATACAGGTTGTCCCTCAGAGAGGTTGTCCCATCGCTATGCTTCATGGAGAGAAATTACTTTAAATCTAAATATTGACAATATGGAATTTTACTTTATAAAGAAGATTTAACTTTATTTAAACAAATAAGAATTTCTGCATCTGTGTTCTGCATTCACAGATTATTAGAAAATCTCCTGCCTGAGCTGGGAATCGAACTAACACAATCGTGAAGAAAGTAGGTACCTACTATCCTGTATTTTTGGCTTTTGTTAATAGATCTTGATAGGGTCAGTAATAAGGATAAAATCTATCCAACATAGTATCTAAAGTTAAAGGAAGGATGAAATATGGAACCTACAAACAACAAATAATGTAAAGTGAAGGTGTTATTTTTAGGGTTCCGTACCCGAAGGGTGCCAAACGGGACCCTATTACTCTCGCTACGCTGTCCGTCCGTCCGTCTGTCTGTCACAGAGCTGTGTCTTTTGAAGGGTAATAGGTAACCGGTTGAAATTTTCAGAATATGTGTTGCTATGAGGTGTATCACGACAAATACTAAAAACAAAAAAAAAGTGTAAAACCAAAGGGGGTTCCCATACAAGAAACCTCAAAATACATGCATTTTTTTTAACGTTTTTGTTCCTGCTCTATCTTCAAAACGCTAATATATACCAGCTTCAAACTTGGCCAGATTATAGTGCATATTATGTAGTTTAGCAACAAATACTAAAAATAGGACAAACATAGACACATGTGGTGGTACCTGCGTAAGAAAGAGATGTAAAAAAACATATTTCGCGCTCTAAGCGTTGATGTCTTTTGGTAAACTCTCGTAAATTAAATCAGTTTCCATGGGGTATCAAGTCGATGGGTGGTACGGAACCCTTACTGTGCGAGTCCGACTCGCACTTGGCCTGTTTTATTTTATAAAATATTCCATAATTTTATTGAAATTTACCCAAGTTACGTTAGATTTCGTGGTCCTCCTTCAATCTAGGCCACAATATGTATTTTAGTGATTTAATCCTTATTACCGACTCTATCGATTGGTGGCATTAAAATACAGGTGACATTATTTAGCATAAGTAGGTACTTGAAGGTTCGATTCCCGGCTCTGGGAAGAGACATTTGAAAAAACATTATGTAGTATTACTTGCTTTGAAACATAGAATGAAGTCTCCTTACAGTAAAATTTCTTATTTTATAGATTTAAAGTAGGTAAGTACCTACTTTCCCTGCATGTAGCATAGCGATGGGACACTGTATAATAAAAATAAATAAATAGGTACATCAAAAGATACACGTACGGTCACGATCCTTCCCATTTTGTCGACAAAATCCCTTGAACAAATCCTGCTACATTACACGTAGGTACAGTACAGTCACACCTCGGACACTCAATACAATCTAAATGCTAGCTCTGCTAGCACCACCTACATACACAAGATTACGTCTGTATTCGAACGCACACACACACGTGTAGGTTAGGGAAGCTCGCCGCTCGTAATGCCAAGCGCTTTTCAGTAGTTCTCAAAGATGGCGTGCTTGTATAGCGACTCGCGATTGACATCCATTGTAATCTTGCAGTCCAATTGCCGGCAAAATGTGGGCGGGTGCGGGGTGCGGGCGAGGAATCTTAAATTGGCGGGGGGCGCGGGTGAGTGGCCGTTCTGTACGTTAGTAATATTAGATATTCTGTGGTACAGTATAGCTACGGCTGCCGTCGAACATTATGCAAGCGATTTTAGCCTTGGTAGTGGTTCACTGGAAAGATTTCCGATTGTACATATAATAAAATATACATATTATAAGTACATACACATATACGTAACTATAAATATATAATATCAGGATACCTAAAACTGCTAAATTGTTGTCACGAAAATATTTCATATATTTATTATTTATTTATTCATGAGATAAATAACTCTTCCAGAATTCCTAGCTGAAGCAGCCTTCATCAGTGTTGATCCGTATCAGCGCATGAAACTCAGTGGAAAGTACCCTTGTGACATGATAGGGGGCCAAATAGCTAAGTTAGTAGTAATGTTACAAAATTATTACTTATTATTTTTAATAAATACGTTTTTTTTTTTAAAATTAATAAGTTTTTTTAATTATTTTTTATTAATTCGTTTTCTTTATTTAGGTGAGTAAAATTTCCGACGTGTCATTGAATAGTGCCGACTTCATTACCTACCTAGGTACCTATCCAAAGTTCAGTCGCTGATTTCAAATCAGTATGTAACTACCTATGTCTCATATCATAAGTCATCTCCCCCCTATTACCACCCCCTTATTAGTTACTACTTATTGGTCCTTGATTTTCAGGGTAATAGAAAGCAAAAATTCAGAATACCCAGTGGGGTCGTGGGTGATGGGGCATTTCGGTTGGAGAACCCACACAATTACAACACCCGGAAATGAGAAGTTTTGTATGCAAAAACCGTATATGTACAAATTGCCTGACTTCGGAGATTTGCCTCTATCTTTGGCCTTGGGAGTATGTGGGAGAGTAGGGTAAAAATGTTTTTTTTTTTTTTTTGTTAATTTAGAGAACGTGATACTCTGTACTTTGTTTTAATCAATGTCGTATTTGTCATCTCCACTTTCCATATGTACTTGATTTAATTTCTATGTTACTATTACAGCAACAGTGCATATTTTGGCTTTACGCAGATCTGCCAACCGAAACCCGGAGAGACTGTGGTAGTGTCAGGTGCCGCAGGAGCAGTCGGCTCGCATGTTGGACAAATCGCTAAGATCCTTGGTAGGTAATCAATTTTATTAACTTGCTAGCTGGTTAAGCAGTAAGATCAAGGTGGGGAAGTTCGTCTACGGGGGAACACCGTACACCGCCTCTCTAGGCTGTTTCTGAATAGCTACGACATTAACAGCTCGGTTGGTAAAACTGAGCCACTATATCGTTCTAACTTTAAAATATAGATGGCACTGTGTTGAGTTTAATAACAATAAAACGGTCTCCAAATTTTTTGTAGTTGACAAATTGAAACACAAGTGAGTCATGTCGATATTTTTGCTAACGTGAAATGTGAATATCAACAGATTTTTACTTGTTGTAGTGGTAAGTGTCTAGCTTGTATTTTTTTGTTTTGTTTTATTCTATTCAAATCGAATTTAAATCTATATTTACAGAAATATTAGTTGTGTTAAAAACCTAACGTATAAATTCAATATTGGGGGAAGACTGTCTAGTATTTTAGGGAAAGACCGTCATGTGCCGATCTTGGCCCAAGGCAGATGTGGTAAACCTTTTTTGGTATAAGCGTTTTCGTTAAACGTTATTATTTAGGTATACAGTCAAAGCTCTTTATTCGCAGTTTTTTTTATTAATATGCCTTCATTCGAAATATATCATGATAATGTGATAGGATATGAGTCTTGTTTCATATAATTTCTACAATAGTCATTTATCCGATTTAAATAACTTTATTTTATTATATATTACAAAAGAACATCAAACAAATCGTCTTACACTAAAGAAAATTAGCTAGATGCTATGCGAGCAGTCCGGAGTTGGGAATTAAGTGAATATAAGGCTGCTCATATTTATAACTTACCAAGAATAACGATCATGGATCATTTGAATAATAAAAGATGGAAATCAAACACTCTTGGGAGGCTGCCGGCCATTTCAAAATAGACAAAGTAATTGTAATATTGATCTTCCAAAGATTTTTATTTGTAGTAATTATTTATTATGGCAAATTATTTCATAATAAGGAGACACCGTCCATTGTTGATTTATTAATCTTTTTAAAGAATTATTGAAAGTTCTTAAAAATGTTACCTAATTAAGGCAAGTCATATTGTTGATTGTTTGGTAATTTTTTTACTTGTTTTTCTAATTATTTTATTAGTCTATGGTATAGAGGTCGTACTGTTGATTTTCCAAAGATATTTTGTTTTGTAAGCATTTACAGGAATTAATTATTATTTTTAATATAATAGAGTACATGCCGCAACAAGTTCGTTTCGTATTTACGGTGGTTTTTTTTATTGTATGAGCAATATAAAATAATTCATTTGAAAAAAAATAGAAAGATATAGGATTTTTATTTATTATTCAAACAGTACAAATATAGCCAAGTGTGTTTGTTTGTTACCGTTTAGTTTTTCTATGGTTTAAAGAACCTCTAGATCTGGTTTGTATTACTTTGTATCATATAAATACCGAAAATTATCAAATTTCAAATTGCATTTTAGATGCAACCAACAAACATACTTACCTTTTATACCCTACTGTCACAATAATCAAATATAATTGTACTGATTTCAATGTTGACAATCCCTTCCCTTGCAAATATACCGGACTTACCCCACTTCATGATTTTACCGCCATAGATTGTGATTGCTACCTTATATCATGGTTCTTAAAGCATGTATTTGATTAACTTTTAATTTCGAATATTTACTGAATATGGGTGCTGCAAATATCTGTTAAAAACCAATCAATTTATGCTTATGACGGAGTTGCCCCAATTACTCGGGAAAGTCCGTCTACTTACTACCTTTTAAAAAAACGCGTTTATTTTCATGATGACAACAGTTACATTAATGTTTGTAACAGTAACTGATAAATAAGGAATCTTTAGTCATCATTAATATTCAAAACATACAATTAAGTTAAAAAATCAGCCATAGGGTGTTTATCAAATCAAGCTTGCAATAGACTTCGCCACCTTGACCTTATTTACACCTCCACGACCTGAGAAGATAAGTAGTAAACTCTTTGACTTATAACATTTTATGTGTATTTTATGAATCCTCATGAGTTATCAAAAGACTCGTGTTATTCTCCAAATACCCAAAGAGCACAGGAGGCCAGCAAACCCGCTCAAATACGACGAAACGGTACTGAACTGAGGTTCGGGACCGTTAGCACCTATTCGAGCTTACTACACAACCTTAACTTCAGTTACGAAATAACCATAACCAATTGGATTTTAGGATGTCGAGTAATTGGATTGGCTGGCACTGACGAAAAATGCGAATGGTTGGTCAAAGAACTGGGTTTCGATTATGCAGCGAATTATAAAACTACAGAAATAGCAGCATTTCTTAAAGACAGCGCTCCAAACGGTGTAGACTGCTATTTCGACAATGTTGGCGGAGAAATGAGTAGTACAATCATCTCACAAATGAACCAATATGGTAGAATCGCCGCCTGTGGAGCTATTTCAAGTTATAATGAAACTGATCCTGAAAAGCGGAAAGGTGAGAGCATTAATTTACACACTTGAATATGATTTAAGTATCGTCAGTTACAAATCCGTTCTTTGTTTTAGCAACTATACTTCAACCGTTTATCGTCAGCAAGCAGTTAAAAATTGAAGGTTTTTTGGTTAACAGATTTGCCGATCGCTCTATGGAAGGCATTAACCAAAATTTGAAATGGGTAAAAGAAGGAAAGCTTAAGTACAAAGAACATATTACTGATGGGTTTGAATCAGCTGCTGATGCTTTTATAGGATTATTTAGAGGAGACAATATTGGTAAAAGTTTGGTAAAAGTATAATAACCAGTTAACGAAACAAATTTAATTAAAAATCTATTTAAAATTAGCATAATTGTATTTTATTTTATTTATTATTTACAATGCAACATCTGTTCATCACCTGAATTTGCACCGTTTTTTGGAAGGGGAGGACTTCGGCACTTTTTTTGTATATTTATTAATGAAAAGTTCCTCATATATTAAACTGTTTGCCTCTTGACTTAAATACTTGGATAGTTCTTGATAGAGCTGCCTTTTATGTAGATCTTCACCACCTGATGTCTGTGTATGGACAGCTTTCTTTTCACATGATGGTGCAATTGTTTGTTTTAGCTCCATTATTTTTTGTGAATTTTCATCTATTTTATGAAGTAAATTATCTTCCATCTTTTTCATTCTAGCTGCCAAGTAGGCTATAGTGTAGTCTTTAACTTTAGGCAGCTCTGGTTCTTTAGCTAAATAAGAAGCAACTTGTTGTTTTTTGGTTTGCATAGATTTATGTGACCGTTTTCTTTTATCATAATCAGATTTTTTTGGTTCATCCAATTTGTCTATACAGTCTTTAATTATATCTCTCAATTTCATGTTAAACTTCCTTTTTTCTGCAATAGCGGCCACTCTTTCTGGAGGTATCTTATTTTTTAACAATGAAGTATTAGGTAATATCTCATCAGAAATTTTATTAAGGACACCACTTGAAGTTTCTTGAACAGTGACATTAAAATTGTTACAACTTACATCTTTACTAGGTTCAGTATTTTTGTTTTCTACAACTAAATTATCTCTTACTGACCTTACTGTATTCATCTCTTCTATTGCATTGTCCTTAACACTAGTAATTACTTCTTCCGTATCCACTGCTACTGTTTTAGAATTAAACAACTTTCTCTTATTTGGAAATGGTAAAACTTTATTAGGTGACACTGGTTCAAGTTTTCCAATTACTGGCATGGGCTCTAAGATCTTTTTCTCAGATATAATCCTAATCTTTTTTCTTTCCTTTAGTAAGCTTCTATCATTATCTAAAGAAACTGGTTTAAGTTCATCAAATACTTTAACCTCAATTGGCTGATCTGTATTTGGTTGATTTAAATCATTTGGTTTTATTTCAAATTCTATTGGCAAATGAGACACATCAAGCACAAGGTTCGAATTTTGCTCTATTTCTATTTGCTGTGATTCATTTTTTTTACTGATTTCTAGGGGTTTACTGTGATTTATTGAAGTTGGAGTATAATCTTGAATTGGTGTATTTTTCCTGTTAGAATGATCATTTAAAACAACATTAACATAGTTCCCAAATCCTTTATCTCTTTTTTTAACATGTGTATCAACTTTCACAATGGCTCCAGAAAGAAACTGGTCTTTTGGTACTTGAGAACAAGGATCCAACAGTTCATTTAAAGTTATTTGGTTGTTATCATTATTATGGTTTAATGCATCCAAGTCCATCAAATCACAGTTTGTTAAGAAATCTCCATATTTCACTGAAAAATTTGCTCTCTTGTCAACTATTGTCAAATATTCATTTTCGATATCATCAAGAGATATGCTGAATAATTTTGTGTCATCTTGTTCATTCTTATTGTCATCTATCTGACTATAATTACAATAAGGTCCATTTTCTGTAGGTACTGCATCAAATGTTAGTTTATCTTTCTGAAATACCACGTACAACAATATCAATTATATAATACATTTTTATAGTTACTTTTTAGGGTTCCGTAGTTTCTACAAGGAACCCTTATAGTTTCGTAATGTCCGTCCGTCTGTCCTAATCCTTTACAGATTAATAACTTCTACGGTTATAAACGTAAGTGACATATAATTTTGCTCAAAAATGGGTAAGATATAGATCCCAATTTTAAAGGAATAAAAAAATCGTAATTATGTATTTTTGGGGTGGCGCCCACACATGTAAAATGGTTTATTTTTCTGCACTCTCTCATGTGGGGTATTTTTGAATAGCTCTATTGAAATACAGCTAATGTTCCATACATCAGTTTTTTATGTGTATTGCAATGTGTGTGGTGCCCCTGCTATTTCTGAACTATGCAATGTAGAAACTAAAAATCTTCCACATTGATAGACCTTAGTAAAAACTCTTTTTTTAACTTATTTCTAGCATAATGTGATTTTAATTTTAGAGTAATAGAGAGAAAACTAAGATCATGTTACGAAAAAAGTTTTGTGTATGAATGTGGATGGCTATAGGAAAAGAGGTAGACCAAAGAAAAGATGGATGGAAAGTGAACATGGAGATGACGGCTGATAGAGATGTATGGAAGAAAGAGACATGCTGCGCCGACCCCAAATAGATTGGGATAAGGGCAGGAGGATGATGAGAGAGAAAACTAAGATGTCCTAGCTCAAAGGTCTTAGAGAAAAAAAATCTTAGCAAACAGTGCTCCTTGAGTTGCCTTCTATTTGATTAAGGGTCGGTCTTTCAATAGTCAGTTAACTTTTAACTGAGGAATAAGTTTGACATTTTGGCAGTTGTAGTATAGAAAATCTGTCAAGACATCACATTTATTCCTCAATTAAAAGTTATCGGACTATTGAAATACCCACCCTAAATCACAAAAAGTACCTATGTGTTATGTTGGCATGACACCGGTCTGAAATTTGGCCTGCTATATGGCGCTGTATAAAAACACGCAACCACACGCTTTAAGTCACCAGTCTATTGCAAAAATGGAAATACAAAAATAGCCATAATTAATATTCTACGAGACAGTGGCGGCGTAAGGGGGGGGGGGGGGTCGGAGGGTGTCCGCCCTGGTTGCACCAAGGGGTAACAAGTGGGTGTGAGTGTGGGTGACACTTTGAAGCCACCAAAGTATTTCTTCCCAAGTTGTGGTTAGAGTGGACTACCTTGGAGCTTCTGAGATTACTCTGTGAAATGGGTGTGTCCAAGATTTATCGTTTTGGTGGCATCATGTGAAAATAGCATTTCAATATTAAAGTTAATTAAATTGTACTTATGATCCCCAATGAGCCAAGCGCGGCTAACCTTGATAGTGTCATTGAATACTTTAGCAAAATAAAGTCATGTATGCACATTTACATTTTGCTGTTTTATTTTGGGGGGTGCTCAATAGAAAACCGCCCCGGGTGCCAACCCATGCTACACTGCCACTGCTATTAGATTTGTTTGTAATTATGCTACACTAAACATGGCCCAATATGCTCTTGGCTGGTTTTTGATATAAGACACAGTCATTAAACATTAGTCTAGGTAACCGGTGTCCGATGGCAGTCACTTTATGTTAAATACTGATGTTCAGCCAAATCTGGTTAGACTGGAAGCCAACCCTAATATAATTGGTAACAGGCTGGTGAATGAAGAAAAGACACAGTCAGTAAACAAAACTACTACTACTTGAACTTAATTTGACTGTTACATTCACAAGTTTTTGTCACAATAAAATAATGGTTAAAGGAATAATTTAAGGTGCCTAGATAGCTATTGGGGCTAAGCATCTGTTCTGTGATCCCAGCAGGGAATTACATAATTTATATAAATTGTGGTTTTTAACATAACTGGTGAAATGTGGGTGTACTATACACCCCTGCCTACCCCTTTGGAGAATATAGGTGTGATGTTTTTGCTATATGGTTTGTACAATCAAAACCGCAATACTGACATTAAACTTGTGTTGACAATAACAATAAAGTAAATAGTTTTAATAATAAAAAATAATTATTATTATAAATACAAACCCTGAAGTTCATAAAGCTGTCATCGTTAAAATGATGCTGGCATACAACTCTATTCTTGAGTTGTGACACTTTCAAGTTAAGGAATTCTAATTTATGTCCATTTGTTAGCCATTGGTGACAACGAACTTTGTCAAAAACAGGGTAGTGAAACATATGAGTTTTCCCATCACTTCGTAAAGAGCAGTTACGATAAGTGCAACGGCAACCTCCCATGGCCCTGTCTGAAATAAATACAAGTTGTGTTTGTCATATCATTTATATTACATCCAGATGGACCTACTACTAAATGAGAATACCTTACACTCCATCCTCATGGGGTACATTATACTAAACTAAATCAAAAGGAATGATTGCTAGTGCAGAACAGAACGGTACCTCACTGAAAAAGCATATTTCCCATCAATGGACAATCGCAACCAAGTTTTATTTATCGCTTAAGCAATTATTACATTACACTGAATTCAGATATTCTAATTGGGATTTAGGAAAGGAACATCCTGATTACACTGACCTAACTCTTAACACACTTTTTTTTTTCCTTTCCTTCCTAAATTCTTATTAGGATTTCTGAATTCGGAGTGAATTAGCGCTATATTAGCCAATTTATCGAAATAACAGAAAAAAAGTATAGAATCTCAAATCAAGTTTATTAATAATGTTGACGACGTATTTCGAAAATCCCTTCGTAGTAATTAGGCAGTCGTACCAGCAGATATTTTTACCAAACTACAAAAATATTACAACTTATTATTCGTACACACTACGAGGTATTAAAATTAGGCAAAATCTAAATCAAAAAATCAAAATCTTTAACTGTGATAATGATATTTAGCTCACCGTCACAGCATTTGGCTGTTTTTCCTGGTCACAACAGATTATTATAGTGTAATAAGTAAAATAGGCTTTAGGTTGTGAATATTCACATCGGTGTATAAAAAAGCAATAAGAAACAAAACATTCCAAATTAATAAATTAATTAGACGAGACGAGACAAAAAAATAGTATTGTAATCTAGTGATGCGACTCGAGTCCACTTTTACTCGAGTGACTCAAGTGTGCTCAAGTGACATCGAAAAAAAAACGCACTCGAATGAAAAAAATATCGACTCGAGTTCACTCGGACTCGAGTCACTCGCGAATCACTCACCGAGATACGCGAAACGATGTGTTTTTATTCTTAAGAACGCTTTTCCATTTTATGTGTTATGTTTCCTTTCTTACCCGTGTTACTACCAATCTTACTACCTAGTAGTAATAGTAATACCGTTATTTTAATAGCCTTTGATACTACTGCAGTAGTAAGTTGTAAGAAGGGAAATGAAAAGTCCGTGTTATTACCTAGTAGTACAGGTAATTTATAATAAAACAAAGTTTAACCGGATTAAATCGCGTATATTATTTAAATTGGTTTCCCTGACGTTTCGAAAGCTTTGCAGCATTAAAATAATTTTTTAGAAATATTTGTAAAGACGCTTGTCATCTTAGTCTACCTGCGACCACGAAATGCTGCAAAGCTTTCGAAACGTCAGGGAAACCAATTTAAATAATATACGCGATTTAATCCGGTTAAACTTTTTTTTATTATAATGTGTAGTGATCGCGAAAACCTAAGAAGTTATTAGAGGTAATTTAATTGCCTTTGTTACTACCGCAATAGTAAGTTGTAAGAAGGAAAATGAAAAATTGCCCGTGTTACTAGTTACTACCTACTTTCAATAGCAAATATAAACTTCTTTGGCAAATATGGTTCATTAATAGGTACTTACATTCTTCTTGACATGAATCCGATTTTTAAGTTCCTGTTTTAGTTTTCGATCGTCTCTCGTGCAGAATAGAAGTGCTGCCATTTTCAATCCCATAGTTTTAACAATGACAATGTAACAAGAAAAGTCAGCCTCGATACTGCCGACGGGGTGTTTCATTCTCCTCAAAAAAGGATTTTCTAAAACGCGGATTCATGTCATCCGCCAAGAAAATGTAAGTACCTATTAATGAACCATATTTGCCAAAGAAGTTTATATTTGCTATTGAAAGTAGGTAGTAACACGGGCAATTACTTTTTTCCCTTCTTACAACTTACTACTGCGGTAGTAACAAAGGCAATTAAATTACCTGTATTACTACTAGATAATAACACGGACAAATTTTCATTTCCCTTCTTACAACTTACTACTGCAGTAGTATCAAAGGCAATTAAAATAACTGTATTACTACTAGGTAGTAACACGAGCATTTTATTTTTTCCCTTCTTACAACTTACAACTACAGTAGTAACAATGGCAATTAAATTACCTGTGTTACTACTGGTAGTAAGATTGGTAGTAACACGGGCAAGAAAGGTTATGTTTTAAGCCTCAACTTATTGACAAAATAAAAAATAATTAATTCAAGGATTGTGACAGGTGATTCGATAGAGGCGAGTGATCGAGTGACTCGTGAACCACTCGAGTGACTCGATCACTCGAGTAGTACTCGAATAAAAATGTAAAATGACTCTGATAACTCGAGTGGTATAATTGGACTGGAGTTGCATCACTATTGTAATCACAGACAGGGTTGCCAGACGCGTCGAAGTGAATCGTACTGACGTTAAAAAATTATCGTACAAATATGAAATACTTGGTTTTTTCAGGATTGTCAGATGAGTACAGTCGACCGAGCGTGATGGAAACCGCACTTTCTGCTTACGAAATAAAGACGATGTACTGTCAAACTGTTACCACTGACGTGCGCTTGACTGTACAAGTCTAATATCGTACTGACGTTTGAAAATTATGGCTTAAGTATGCCCGCGGATTAGCCCGCGTATAATAGGGTGTTTGACAATTTTTGAAAATGTACGTAAAACGATGGCGAAACATCCAATTAAAGCATTCGTTAACAAATAATTACTAAAATATGCTTGTAAAATTAAATAATCAAGATTTTAAATTCTCATTTTTAATTCGCATCAAAACGCTAAGTCACGTGACATTATCGTTAACCTACGTCACTGTTCTAGTTCCGGCCAGTGTTGCCGGTTTGAATTCCTATAAAAGTACGACACGCTTAACAAAAAGGTACGAATTTGACAAAAGGTAAAAAATCGGAACACGGTTTTTTTTTGTCATGAGACATGACTAAAACGTTTTGTAGTTTGTGTTTGAATCACGCACATACAAAACAAAAGCTTTACAAAAGCTTTTTAAATTACGTTCAAATTACCTACAAATGCTGATTAGTTTAATTGTTCAATCAACTCAGCCTATCGCAGTCCACTGCTAGACATAGGCCTCTCCCAAGTTGCGCCACAACGCTCGGTCCTCTGCTTTCCGCATCCAGTCCCCCCCAGCCACGTTCTTTAGGTTGTCGGTCCACCTGGCAGGGGGGCGCCCCACGTTGCGTTTGCCGATTCGCGGTCTCCACTCAAGGACTCGTCTGCTCCAACGGCCATCGGTCCATCGACAGACATGGCCAGCCCACTGGCACTTCAGCTTACTGATTCTACAAGCTATTTCGGTCACTCCGGTTCTTCTCCGGATGATCTCGTTACGGCTTTTATCCTTCAAAGAAACTCCAAACATAGCTCGCTCCATAGCTCGCTGAGCGACTTTGGATTTGTGGACTAGCCCAACTGTCAGTGTCCACGTCTCGGCACCGTAAGTCATGACTGGCAGGACGCACTGGTTGAAGACCTTTGTCTTCAAACTTTGCGGTATAGGTGACGAGAAGACTCGGCGACGTTTGCCAAATGCTGCCCAGCCCAGACGGATCCTTCTGTTGACTTCTTTCTCGAAGTTGTGTCTACCAAGCTGAATTGCCTGCCCTAGGTAGACGTATTCCGTTACAACTTCGAGTGCCGACCCTTCGACGAATATTGGCCTCGGCATGACATGCATATTGAACATGACTTTAGTGTTGTCCAGATTCATGCCGAGACCGACACGTCGAGAGGCTCCGTTTAAGCTGTGCAGCATTTCGCCCAGTTGTTCCAGCGACTCAGCCATTACAACGATGTCATCGGCAAAACGGAGATGTGAGATGTTCTCGCCGTTAACGTTGATACCCTGTCCAGTCCAGTCCAGCGTCTTGAAGACGTCCTCCAAAGCGTTAGTTAACAATTTCGGGGATATTACATCCCCTTGTCTCACCCCTCTGCGCAGTTGGATTGGCTTCGTCTTTTGGTCCTGGAGCTGAACAGTCATGGTAGCAGCGTTGTATAGGCGTCTCAGTATCTCTATATACCGCTCATCAATGTGACATCGCTGAAGAGCATCCAGAACTGCCCAAGTTTCGATAGAGTCGAAGGCCTTCTCGTAGTCCACGAATGTCATACACAGCGGCTGATTGTACTCTTCAGTCTTCTGTATGATCTGCCGAACAGTATGGATGTGGTCTACGGTGCTGTAGCCTTTTCAAAACCCAGCTTGCTCTGGTGGCTGGAATTCGTCGAGTCTTCCGGCGAGACGATTCGTGATGACCCTCGAGAACAGCTTGTACACATGACTCAGGAGTGAGATGGGTCTGTAGTTCTTCAGAAGGGTTTTATCCCCTTTTTTGAAGAACAGTACCACCGCACTCCCGCTCCAAACCTCCGGTGTAGAGCCTTGTTGGATGACGGAATTACAGACTCTGTAGCTCCTTCAGGACCGGAGCCCCGCCTGCTTTTAGGAGTTCAGTAGTAATGCCGTCATCGCCCGGAGCTTTGTTGTTCTTAAGCTGCTCGAGGGCCACCCTAATCTCGGCCTGGTCAACGTCCGGAAGATCCTCGGTGTAATGGCGCGTGAGCTGGGCTCTTTTGTCGTCATTGCTAGGAACCGCTGGTCTCACCGTTTTCGTGGAATACAAATGCCCATAGAAGTTTTCGACCTCATCAAGCATCTCGATCTTAGAGGTGACAATTTTGCCATCCGCGGCATTCAGTTCCATCAGATGGGTCCTCCCTAGCTGCTGAGCGAAAACTTTCGACCCCCTATTTTGCTCAATCGCAGCCTCAACGGCGCGGGTGTTGGAGCGGCGGAGGTCACGTCACATCAGCTTCCTAATCTGTAGGTTTATGGACCTATTATCTGATGAAAACGAATGCGCGGCTGACATTTCCCGTCTTTTCCCCATCAGATCGAGAGTCTCAGTCGAAAGCTTGGGCATCTTGCTTCCACGCTGCGGCGGAAAGAATTTTCGAGACTGTTCCTGCAATGTTTTGACTATGGTGTTGGTTTTCTCCTCAATATTGCCAGTGGTTTCCAGCGAGTCGAATCGATCGCTTGGAACCTTTCGGAGCCCAAACTGGTTTGGAGCGGCGAAGGTCGGAGAGTAGACTTAATCATGCACGTTCTTTCAGCTCTAAAATTGATATTTAGAGTGCCTCGGATAAGTCGGTGATCGCTTCCGGTGTTGAACCTATTGATCACAGAGACATCTCTAAATATGTGCTTCTTATCCGTCATGATAAAGTCTATCTCGTTCCTTGTCACCTTATCGGGGCTTTTCCAGGTCCATCTTCTTTGGGGCTTCTTCTTAAAGAAGAAGTTCATTAAGAAGAGCCCCTGGGACTCCAAGAAGTTGACCAAAATTTGGCCCCTGTGGTTTCTGCGCCCCAAACCGTAAGGTCCGATTTTCGATTCGCCGCGTTCTTGTACTCCCACTTTAGCGTTGAAGTCCCCCATAACAACGTTGTAGTGAGCCTTAGCGGTACTATTCATAGCCTTAGCTATGTCTTCGTACATCGCTTCGGCTATATCGTCAGAGTGTGTCGAGGTCGGCGCATATATCTGCACTATTTTCAGCTTGTACCTATCATTTAGCTTTACTACAAGGTACGCTACCCGTGTCGACACACTACCGATTTCCACAACGTTGTTCACGAGGGCCTTATTGACAAGAAAACCAACACTACCTTGGGAGAGCTGATCACCTTCGCGGAAGTAGAGTAAGTGTCCTGACTCCAGGGTTATCGTGTCCTCCCCCTCTCTACGGACTTCGGATAACTCCAGTATATGCCATTTTATATGACTTAACTCTACTTCAAGCTCGGCGAGGTGATGGTCCAGTCTCAACGTTTTTCCATTATACGCTGCCAGATATTTTAATTGTTAGTAAGTTATAAAGTACATAACCTGGGTCAATAAAATAACAATTAACATGAATATAATTATTAATAACATACCTACTCGTTCAAAAACTGATACATTTTATTTTTACGATCATGGCAACATTTAACTCGCCCTACGTCGTACAGGATTATGACGTCACCCAAAATGGAGGCCAAGTCTCAAGACGTTTTGTATCACGTGATCAACAGATTAAAAAATCAAAATTTCAAACAGAAAAATAAAATATTTAGAATATATTTAAATTAATAAATCTTAGTAAAAGTTAATCTTCAACCTAAAATCTACGTTGTGTACAATTTTCATAATTTTTGGCAATACCTGTCAAACACCCTAGGTTTATTTATTTTATTTATTTATTTCCACAAAGAAAATACATACATTTGGCAGATAACATAAACCAGTTTAGGTTTTTCTGTACACCGCTTGGTTATCACAACAAAGTGTTAACGCTCAACCCTCTGAAACTCTTACCGGAATAAAAAGTAGCACATTTGCTTGTCTCGTCACAATAGATCTTAACAGGGTCGCAGTGGCTTAGGGGGCGTTCAAGACCCCTACCTCTTTCCTCAATCTGCTTATCTGGATTATGATCTACCTGTATACCAAATTTCATCCAAATCCATATATCGGTTTCGGCGTGATTAAAGGATCAAACAAACAAACATCCGTACTTTCGCATTTATAATAGGATTCCATAATCAAAATAATGCCATCATTAGGTGAAAAATTATCGTTCACAGTATTGAGCCACAACAGAGCAACAGTGTTGTGTGTTGATGATTATGATCAATCGGATTTTCCCTTAATTTTTTAGATCCACCCATAATTTATAGTACCTATAGTACCTATTTCTAGTGAACAATTTGTAGTATTTCTACCTTAGATTATGTTCTAAATCTATGATTTCTACGAATTTGAGCAATGATTTTCAGACGTCAAAATTATCGTACTTTTGAGTATGATACTAGATTTGGTTCGTACATCTTACCTGATCGTACCAGAGGCGAAATTATCGTACATGTACGAAAATTATCGTACCTACGTATGGCATCCTTTGAATTAAACCTATGGAAGTGGCCCATTCTTCTATATCCACCTAGTTTATACAGATATCTATTAAATCGTTATTAAATTATGAAACTATTCTTTGTCTCTTGTTAACCAACGTGTTATGTCGTCTGGTGAAAGAGATCGCATGCTATTTGTATATTCTCTGTTTGGCAACATCTTTACGGGATGTCAAAATACCTACGCCGCGTGGCAACCCCGCTTACCCCGCAATGTGGCCCATAGTCAGTGAGTTGTATCTATGGAGGGGGTGATTCTTCTATATCCACCTAGTTTATACAAATATCTATTAAATCGTTATTGAATTATGAATCTATACTTTGTCTCTTGTTAACCAACGTGTTATGTCGTCTGGTGAAAGAGATCGCATGCTATTTGTATATTCTCTGCTTGGCAACATCTTTACGGGATATCAAAATACCTACTCCGCGTGGCAACCCCGCTTACCCCGCAATGTGGCCCATAGTACATGAGCTGTCAAGTAAACAAACTAGGGCTGTTGAATTTTTTTAAATATCTGATTTTTGATATATCGATATTTTTGAATATACAATTGGAGTTCGATATATTGAAAAAAAAATCGATATTTCGATATATCGACCAAATTTAATGATTCTAGGTCAACGCGAAGTGTATAGGTTTTTTATGTGAGTTTGCGAGTATCAAAATATGAAAGAAAAGAATGAAAAATAGTTGTTGATTGTTCTCATTGAAATAGTATTGAGGGAGATATAAGTTAGTGAAGTTTTACTTCAGTCGTGTGGTCTAAAGCACACTCGTTTTTTTATGTCCTAGGGACAGCCGAACTTAGTATTTGATATAATTGCATTATTTATTACTACTTTATTAGTTTTGATTACTTACTTCCCTAGCTATTGCCGCCATTACACTGGCCCGGGTATTGTAGGTATGTACGCTTATTTCGTAGGTATGGCAAGTCCCTAGATATAAGTCAATGCCCATAGTACATGAGCTGTCAAGTAAACAAACTAGGGCTGTTGATATTTTTTAAATATCAGATTTTCGATCTATCGATATTTTTAAATATACAATCTGAGTTCGATATATTGAAAAAAAAAAGATATTTCGATATATTGGCCAAATTTCATGATTCTAGGTCAATGCGAAGTACCCTATAGGTTTTTTATGTGAGTTTGCGAGTACCTATCAAAATGTGACATAGCCGTATGATTGCCTTGACCTAGAAGCTTGATTTTTTATGTCCTAGGGACAGCCGAACTTAGTATTTGATATAATTGCATTATTTATTACTACTTGAAAATGATTTTAATCAGCACACATCTCTGGTACGAAACACGAGCATCGATATCGATACTTTTTAGTTTTGATTACTTACTTCCCTAGCTATGGCCACCATAACGGTGGCCCGGATATTGCAGGTATACCACGCTTATTTCGTAGGTATTACTGGTCCATAGGTACAAGTCAATGATGGCATCGCTGGTCACAGATGTCAAATTCACAGGTAGTATCACAGACGTATTAGATGCTTCATTTCATGCTACGCACACACACAGAGTACTTTTTAATATTATACTGAAATAGAGAGGAAACTCGACCCTAATAGAGGTATAGACCAAGTGACGCCTCTGGTTTTAAAGTATGGACCTACAACTTCATTTCACTTCGGGAACACTAGATGGCTCTCTATTCATCCTTTTTTAAAATAAAAAAATAAATACAAAAAAGACGTGTGGCACTCGGAGACTGCCGCGGTAAAGCTATTGCATAGCATTTAATATGTAAATACAAAGAGGAGGTCCCGTTTGGCACCCTTCGGGTACGGAACCCTAATAACATAAAAAGTAGCTAATATGTTAATATGTTCTATCTGTATGCCAAATTTCATTTTAATTTTTTATTTATTTTTATTTTATCATCCCATCCATACATCCACACACCCGTACATCCATACATCCTCACAAACTCACGTTTATAATATTAGTAGGATAGAATGTGTAGTGGTCGCGAAAACCTAAGAAAAATGCTTTATTATTTACAAACTTATTTAATATAACTTATAAATAAAATAGCATAAAATAAAACTATTATCTTAAGTTATTAAATAACTACTGAAGAGCATTCATATTTTACCTATTAACAGTTTTGCATTATTTATTCTATAATGCGGTAACGCTATCTCTTTTCAACGCGCGGCGCCCGTCCGTAAGAAAATATGAGATAGATAGTCACTGGTACTCACCGTCTTACTTACGCTCGCTGGGCGAGTCAAATTATTGGACTTGACCAAGTGCAGATAAAAAACTGTTAAAATTGTTGTAATCGTACGTAACTGCAATGTAATAATCTAGTTTTTATTATTATTTGTCGTTACCTATTATTCAAGCTTAATATCAGTATTTAGTAACGTACTACAATTGTTTTGAGTGAGTAAAGCTCCGCTCTGCACTTCACAAATCTTAGTGTCACACTAAACAAGGTGCACAGCATGTGTACGTTATGCAGTACAGTTCAGTTGAACACAGTGAGTGTTTGGACCGCGACATCTATTTAGATAGACATCGTTGGTCACCACGAACGACGTTACATTGAATATTATAGTGATAATAAATGTATCTAAAATAAAGCTATTGCTTCTTAAATCGTTGCTAAAATATGATACAAATAGGTAACCTCACTTCATCATAATTTGTGTGACACTTGCGGGCTACAGTAAGTAGGTATATAATCACCATGGAATTTCATGATAATCACACATAGCAAATCGATTTTACACAGCCATTATAGCCATTTTAGTGTCGCTTATTAACTGAATAATTAATGAAGAAACCAAACTAATTATATTAACCTGTATAAAAAATTCAAACATGTAGGTACTCGGTAGTTACTGCGTACCTACCTACCTATACATTACATGTTAATAAATTATGTACAAGTATTAATAACTGAATTATAATTATAATTTTACATACCTACAGCGTACCTATGTAGCCTGCTGTAGACAAGCTTTTTGAAGTGAAACTTCTATATAGACGGGGGGATATTAGGATTTTTCTGTCACGATAAAAGCATAACGGCGGCGTAAATAAACTCAAAAAGACCAGAGGCTCCAGTAGGATTCGAAAGTGAGACACTCTTTTCATAAGTCGAACACTGTCACCAGTATGCTATCGTGACCTATAAATTAAATGTCGAATTTAACTTACACTTAGGTACTTCTTTTGGTGACATCTGAATTTTTCTTTTTACAATTTATATCTTTAGATATCACTTCAATTGCGTAAATGCATTAAAAATATTAGTTTAAAAAGAAAAAGCAATTGATAAGTTTAAATGTTGGTGTTATTTACCAAATTACGTTTTCCAACATAATTAATTAATAATACATTAATAATATTGTGGATAAGGACTTGTTAAATTTAACTAATAAAAAGGCAAATTAAACATACAAAAAACTAAAGTAAATAAACTGGAAAACTTAATTATTAATAATATAATAATTGTCGACTAATTAGAATTCTAAATTTACGCCATCTATTAAATTTTTTAGACAACAGCAGCGAATGAGTTTTTATACCTTGCTAGTCAGATCATTAGCCTCGGTAGCATATGTACTAGCGACATCTATGTTTTTATGTTAAAATTTTTATATGTTAAGGTGAATGCTACAGGGTAGCCCGCGAAATTCAAAATTTCTTGCGTTTTTTGCTAATTGTAGCTTTATTTCGCGTTGTATATCAATCAAAATATGATTCGCGGTAGTAATAACAATATATCTACTGAATAATACTCATAAAACATATAAACCTAGCTCTATAAGCTCTACAAGCTCGAAAATCAATAATTTGATCGTAAATTAATATTATCGAGCTTGTACAGCTTATCAAGCTAGGTTAATAATTTTTATGAGTATTATTCAATAGATTTATTGTTATTACTGCCGCAAATCATATTTCGACCGATATACAACGCGAAATAGAGCTACAATTTGCAAAAAACTAAAGAAATTTTGTATTTCGCGGGCTACCCTGTAGCATTCACCTTAAATGCTCAAACGTCGTTTGACACTTTGACCACTACGTGAATTTGTCAGTATTGTATTTGAATTATTTAATTAATAACATAAATTAATACCAAGTTTTTTGTTTGACAAAATAAAATGTGTTTAAATAAAAAATGCATTCATTAAAATGTACCTAACCAAACCAAATCATAATTTGCAGTAAACCTGCGAAAAAAAAACGAAATGTGTGCTGGGACACATAGTAGAAGTGAAACTTCAACGGACAAGTGGAAAAACGAATCGCAACCGACAAGTGGAAAAACGAATGGCAACAAAGAAGTGGCAAAGGAATTGCAACAAAATTTTAACTTGAAGTTTTAAGGGCGGATTGTTAATGTTGGTACTTGTCCAATTTGAAAACCTGCCCGTAAAACTTCAAGTTAAAATTTTGTTGCAATTCGTTTTGCGACTTGTTTGTTGCCATTCGATTTTCCACTTGTCCGTTGAAGTTTCACTTCTACTATGTGTCCCAGCACACATTTCGTTTTTTTTAAAGGTTAGGAACCTACCTACTCAAGATTTTTTTTCAAGTCTTTTTTGTTCAGACTCTCCAAAGCCTGAGCGGCTAATGCTAGATCCTCTGCATACAAAACCACCATAACTCCTAAACCGTAGCTCTTAGACCCATCATGTTGCTACTCAAATGCAAGGGTTCGATATGCTGTAGACATATAAATGGTCCAAACTTCCGATCGCCATATCTCCTAAACTATAGCTCGCATCTGCTGTGTTGGAGTCCAAAAATAAATGGTCCAACTCCAAACTTCTGATACGTGTCTGGGAAGTTTGATCTCGGAACCCAATTAGGTACCTACTTTGAATAAATTGATGTAAAACCATCTGAATGATGTTTTTAGATAAAATATTTACCCATTTTTATTGTTGCTCTTAATTAATTTATTTTCCGTACGTACATTTTTTTTAAATATAATTTACTTAGGTATTTTAAAAAAACCAGCAAAGTGCGAGTCGTACCAGCGCACTAAGAGTCACCTAAGAGTTCCGTACCACTCATTGACCTGATACCAGCGACAACACAGCCCCTGATACCCCGGTGAAGGTAGGCCCCGACAATACCCTGCAGGTAGGGAGGCGTACAATGTATAAAGTGCTACCCTAATCGCACCCCAGGGCAGAGAGTTGAAAGTGTTGACGATTTCAAGCAAGACTTATCGCCAACGCCACTCCACCCCGGGACACTGCCTACTCCGACAGCGAGCGGATACCACAGATTACTATATTAGTAGGTAGCTAGTAGCTATCTAGCGGGTACGTAATAGGACCGCGTCAATATGACCGCCCCTCGGAGTACCGGAAGCCGTACTGACTATCGCTGTTTCATTGGCGAGATCGGTACAGACCCGCGACAGGTGCTCAACGAGGTATTCGGCAACTATTCTCTCGAATTGCTTGGATGCGACATCGAGCAGGCATCATATGGGACGCTATGCAGAGGATAATGGTCTATATCTATCTATACCCATACAATATCAGTAAACTTTTCGTACCTGATTGTTCGGCACGGGAATGCACGGGATGTAATATCGTGTACGAGTAAGTACCTAATAAGCTCCAACATTTTCTATAAGCAGTATTATCAACCGATTTGGTTTGTTATCTCGTTTCGTCTACGATTCACGTAACAAGAGAAAAAGAGATAAAAACCGAATCGGTCGAGAACTGCTTTTTGAAAATGTTCTGAACCAGGGAGCTGGCACAGAATATCTAATAGTACTAGGTGTAAAGCAGGATCTAATCTAATCCCTACTACATCATAGCTTCACAACTATGACTCAAACTCAGATTTATTTATCTTTGGATAACGTGATATGAGTTTCGCTGATGAACTTTTAACTAAACAGTATTTTTGTACTTGCTAGTGAAAACAGTTGTAGGTACAGTCTAATAAAGCAATTAGTATCCAGTGTCACCAGATATAAATGAATTTTTCTCAGAAGATTATGGATGTTTTCGAGTGAAATATCATACCGGATTTTAATACCGGACAAAGTTACACTGTATTTATACAAAACCCTAATCAAACCGTTCTATAATAATTTCCTGAGAAATCTTCATCTATATATAGATATATGGCGACCCTGCTGTATACTATGTAATTGCTTTGTTAGACTGTACGATACGCGAAGTAACTATATACGATTACGTAGGGCGTGACCCCGCCTATATGTAGGTATATATTATTCAGTCAATTAATTTTTGTAAAAGGTTGTCACACATAACTTTTATAGCTTAGCTTAAAACGTTACTTTGCCCGATTTCCAGTGCGGATTTACCACCAGGCTGAGTAGGCTGGAGACTAGGGCGGCAAACTTGGGGCCAAATTTTTTTTATATACTATACACATACACATAATATCTTCTAACACATTTTTGGTTTGTGAAAAGAGAAGATCTAATCAAACACTTTTCTTAAATTTGTTTTGATTTCGCGAAGTGTGTAACTACGTCGTCGTGTGTATTGATTGACGTAAAGTTTTCGTAAAAGACACAAAAAAAAATGCGCTGTAGATAATAAAATTCTCTGAAGTGATTACTCCACCGCTGACCAGTTTACAGGAATTTACACAAATAATACAAAAAATTACCCCTCCCCCAACCTGGTTTCCCATAATTGGGGCGCCACAATGAAATCTCGCACCGCCTGAAAATTTTGCTAGCGCCGCCCCTGTGTGCGATCTTAACTAGATAGTTGGATTGTAAAAATAAAGGTCGGTAGGGGCGGCAAAATTTGAATAGCCTACTGGCGGCAAATGTGTAAATCCGCCACTGCCGCTTTCATAAGTTCGAATGTCTCTCTTTTGTAAGCATTTTTCTTTCCCGTGAGGAAATGTTCATGGACGCAGTCCACTCGGGGAAGGCGGAGACAGTGTCGGACTCTTACAGACTACTAGAACAACGGTGTTCCTCTAGCGACCTTTGGCCCGGGCGTGGGATAGACTCTGCATTCGCCAACCACTCCCTACAGGTCCTAGTTCACCACTAGTAGGCGAACACCTTCTCCCCGTGCGGCCTAACGTCGTTTCGGCCGCACCCTACTCGGTGGTGTGCGCGGAGCACCGCTCACCTCCGTCACGGCCGTCACGGGCCTAGACTGGTCGAGCGGCGGACTACCCCGATTCCATCACCTGCAAATGTTCCCGTAATTTTTATGGAGGATTTTTCTTCATTGTCCGGGCGGTGAAGCCAATAAGACACTCGGTCCCAAAACACAACCGAAGCACTCCTTCTGGGGTTACGATATCGACAGGGGCAAGGAAGGACTCAGTCCCCCCGCTGTCTGATCAGCGGTAGAGTGAGTGCACACCGAGCCCGTCCCTACTCCTCCACTGTGCTCTGGTTCTATCATCAGAGGGATACACGGAGCAACGCCCAATTGGCCCAGACCGAAGAGGGGTCCCGTCCAAAATATTTGCCACGGACATTAAGGTCCCCCGAAGAAGTGTAATTTCCCGTACCAAGGGTGCACCCACCGGCCCAACTAACTGCTGTTCCTTCTAGACGTATCGAGAAGGACCAGCAATCATCCTGCACACGAGGAGGTTTTCTGGCCCAGCCCCTGTTTTGTAACCAGATGCCCAACCCAACACATCCCACTTTTATGTATTTACCGTAAAACACAAAAATTCACATAGCTTGAGTGTCCGTTGCGCGAGGTCGCTGGTGACTCCGGAGGGAAGTTCCTTAACAAAAGCGCACAGGACGGCGGTAAATGCAGGAACTGACAACGTCGCGTTCTTGAGATACCTATGGTGGCTAACTGTTGCTGCTTGGTTGTCTGATTACCACTCTACCCTACATGTGTGTACGCACTACGCACCATAGATGAATGATGATTTCCGCAGCGGAAACCTGGGGCCTCACTCCCGACTAGTTCGAGCTCTGAACCAAATCGAGCTAATGTCAATTCCTAGAAAAATGCAGTACGATTTGTCACTAACTCGAATTCAAATTCGATTGATACAGCACTCGATCCAGTCGGGAGTAAGGCCCCAGTCATTATTCTATGGTACGCACATTCCATACTATTCCATACCATATCCTTGAATATGTCCCTCGTTCAGCCAGTCATGCTGTAGGTAGGTATCTTGTTTTATTGATCTATGGTTAGTATGGAAATCAAAGTTGAACCCGAACCTTATAGAAAGCCAAGAGCTTAGCCACTACGTCATTCAAAATTTTCGCATATTTAAATGTTTTCTAGTACATATACAAACGTACTGACGTAGCCACATACAAATTACCTATTGCTGTTAAAAATATTAGAACATGCCACTTCATAAAGCTCATTAATGTAATGTAATGTAAATGCCGTTCCATTGATCGATGTGTGTATAATATCTATAGGTAGGTATGTTTATTTTTATTACATGATGAAACAGTTTAAATTTGCTATCAGTCTATCCCCGACTAGTGAGTAGTTAGGAACTTAAGACTCAACAAGGAACTATTCATATTGCAATCATGCAAGTCGGTGACGTTCATAAAATCGGATACATTAACAAAACGTACTATTCAATGAAACCTTTAATATGCATCTTGAAAATATTTGCCTTAAATTTAGAGCCGACGCGGTCCAAGTCATCCGTTCTCATGAGGAGCTTTTGTTCCAGTACAATACTTGGATGTATACATTTTTATTGTTTATACTACAAATTAAAACATGTTTACACCAAAATGGACACTTCCGTCAAAATAACAGACATGGTGCAAATAATTTGCGACTTTAGTCAATATATGGTCGATTTATTCTTTATTTATAAATATGGTAGAAATATCTGCGCGGAATACTTTCAACAGTACGAAAAAATTGATAAATTTCTTGACTTGATCTGTTACAATGTTTTGAAGCGGAAACTTTTAAAAGTAATGGCTTTTTTCATAACGATATGGATTATTAGTTCTTTCGGTGATTTAGGAGCATGGGTCGTTACTTACGGATGGTTAATTCCAATGGCGCATTCAGTCTCGTATCTGTTTTTATTAATTAAAATCCTGACTACACTAGACTTGATAGCTCACGTAACACATATCGAGGCTCGACTGAGAATAGTTAGAAATTTGGTGAAAAATTGCTATTCCTCTACCGAGATCTGTCCAGTTGGCTTGATGACAGATTGTGTGCGTAACGAAAACTGGCTGTACCGTGAAGATCCTACGATTCCCCATAGCCCCAAGACACGTTCAACCGACAGCTTTGAAATAAAGCGGATTACTAAGTGTTACCTGTTGTTAACAGAACAAGTGACATACATTAACAAAATGTACGGATTCAGGGTAAGTAATAAGCAATATTTGGTAATATTATCATAGACTGCGACAAAAAAAAAACATGCTGCGCAGACCCCAAATAAATTGGGATAAGGGCAGGAGGATGATGATGATTATCATAGACTGCGACATCCTCCATAATTTTTCATTCAAATTACAGGTTGTTTTTTAGTTCGATTTCGAAATCCTATTTTTAACCCCCGACGGATACAGATGATATAGATATGTATCGTGTGTATCTGTGGCATCGCACTTCGCAGCTCCCAAACGAATGAACAGATACCTATCATTTAGCTTTTTGTTTGTTTGAAAGGTGACTTGATCGAGAGTGTTCTTAGCATTCAAGAAAATTTGTTCAGCCGTTTTAAGATCTTCAGCTCTTTTCTAGTTGATGAAAGGATGTGAGTAGGTAACTTCCACAGGTCTGATCGATTCGGTTACTTCATTGATATTCCAAGAACATGGTAACCTTAACCTAATGCTGCAGCATCACCTGATATCTGCAAGATACCCATCTCCTCGCCAACTTACAGCAGAGGTATCGTGTTTGAGCACATTGGAATGGTTTCAATGAAAAATGGTGATCAGGGTCTGATGATGGAGTAGGAACGAGAAATGAAGATAAATTGGTGAGGGATTCTAAGCTACTTTCACTCGTTCAATCGATATGAAATTTTGGTATACGACGACGTCGACGTAGTATCGGTTGTGGCGAATTATTAAATGAATGTGTAAACTGAATGAGTGAATGTGTCGTGTCGGGGGTTTTTAGGGTTCCGAAGTCCTACAAGGAACCCTTATAGTTTCGTCATGTCCGTCCGTCTGTCCTAATCCTTTACAGCTTAATAACTTCTACAGTTATAAACATAAGTAAATGAAATTTTGTTAAAAAATAGTCTACATATAGATCTCAATTTTAAAAGAATAAAAAAAATCGTTTTTACGTATTTTAGGGGTGGCGTCCATACATGTGAAATGGGGATGAACATTTTTTTTTTCGCTGCACCCCCTCATTTGGGGTATCATTGAATAGGTCTACTAAAATGAAGGTAATGTTTGATACACCACTTTTTTATCAGGTGTACCATCTGCGAAATATAGCCCGCCAAAGTGGCTTGCAATGTGTCCCCCCCCCCCTGCCATTTCTAAACTATGCAACGTAGAAAGTTATAATCTTCCACATTGATAGACCTTTGTGAAAACTCTCTTTCAAAATTATTTCGAGTATAATGTGATTATAATTTTTTGAGTTATAGAGAGAAAACTGAAAAATACTTAAAACGTCCTAGTTCAAAGGTCATTGTCCTTAGAGAAAAATGATCTTAGCAAATAATGCTCCTTTAGCTACTTTCTATTTGAAAAAATCACAAAAAGAAACTTTGACATCTTAAATTTGGCTTCTTGACTTTATCGCTAGATGGCGCTACTAACAACACGCTCTGAGTCGCGAATGCTGCCGATTATTGCAAAAACTAAAATAGCCATTATAAATATTCGATTTGATTAGTTTGTAATTACACCTACTTAAGGAACCCTATAATACTGAGCATGGCCCTACATGCTCTTGGCCGGTTTTTTATATATTTTTATTCACACTTGTTAAATTTTTTTTTTTCAGATTTTGTTGAACATTTTGAACCTTCTTTTAGATATGGTGAAAATACTGAATTTAGCAATTAGGATCACAATTGGATCTCAGGTAAATAGGTACCTATATGATCGCTCTATCTCTTTCTCTCTTAAAGCTTATAACAGTCTACCAGATTTGTAATAATCTGAAGATGTCTTTAAACGCCAGGAGGCTGGCTGAAGCGTTGTTTTCTTTGGAAACATACGTTTGGAATGTTTCATGTGCTTCTATTGCCAGGTGGACCGACGACCTGAAAAACGTGGCTGGGGGGACTGGATGTGGAAGGCAGAGGACTGAGTGTTGTGGCGCAACTTGGGAGAGGCCTATGTCCAGCAGTGGACTGCGATAGGCTGAGTTGATGATGTGCTTCTATTATCACTACAGCCACCATTTTTTTACGTTGGGAAATCCTCATGAACGCAGTACGCCCGGGGAAGCCCGAGCCAGTGTCGGAATCTTACCAACTAAAACCACCACGTTTTTCCTACTTTTAACTTTAATTTACTAAGCCAACTGTTATCAGCTCGTATAGTTTTTATTAGTATGCAAAAATATGTTTGTAGGTATCTACTTCCTTATTGGCATGTTTACTGTAAATTAATTTGTACCTTTCCAGAGGAAACCGTCTCGTCTCTCCCACAGACCAGTTAGAGGCTTACTGGTCTGTGGTCTCTTCTTAATACAGGGTACTGTAGCTAGCTAGATAGAAGAGCAGTGCTTCACCCATACTTTTGTAGACCATTTTAAGTTGTAAATATACCTTGCTTAAATTGTACTACTACAAACCACTTTTTTTGATAATAATTATATTATAATAATAAACCTTTGGTCAGGGGCGCGGGCGTGGGATGCGTTTTGAATTCTCCAAACACTCCCAACAGGACCCGGCTCACCACTAGCAGGCGAGCCCCTTCCCCCGTGCGGCCTTAAGGGCCGTCTCAACCTCCTCCTGACTGGCACGTACAGAACATTGTGCGCCACCGCCACCGGCCCAAAGATTACTATTTTAGTAGCTAGCTACCGGCCTTAACTGGTCGGGTGGCGGGCTGCCTCGAGTCCACCGCTCGCAGGCCCAACACTGTCGGTGGCTGCAGGTCGTATCATACATAATTATGATCATCATAGGTACGTCCTGCGGCGTCCGGTCCTTCTCCTTTTGGGATGGATGGGAGAGAGGTTGTTGCTTCTTGCTCCCTCTCCGCCGCCTCTTTTGCAAGTTATAAACCTATCCAGTACCTGTGGCTAGCTGGGTATAGGTAGATACCTGCCAGTATCCAAGTGATTTACAGTTTTATTTTGCTGATTATTTTTTACCTCTAGCGAACCCTCTACAACAGCGAGAATTATAATTATTTACCAGGAGTATCGGGAATCATGCGCTTTCTAACGTGCGCTGCCATTATAATAATTTTAGTGGACCAATGCCAACAAGCTTATAGCCAAAGAGAGCAGATCATCAATGTCATTGATCATCTCCTTATAAACAAGAATCCTGGTAAGCAGTATTATAAACTTGATTCTTATATAGGTAAATTAAATTATAGGTAGCCTAGGTAGCTAGGTACCTATTATACCTTCTTGTTTGCGCCACTCGTCCCTATGCGCCGAAGTCTCCCTACTATTTGCAGTAGGTAATTGTATTCTGATTATTAATCACTCGCTGCATTTTTCACAGCCTTCGTTTATGCTCGTTTACAGCCTACGTGTGTCCGCAATAAGTTTCCCAAATAATTCTGGATCAATTCATCGTCATTTAATCGTTCGCGGTTTACCCACAGTGAAACAGCCGCTGCGGTCAATAATAATTTGTGGTTTTTGTAACGGAAGGTTACTTATTCCTACCTACGGTTTTTTTACATGTCTGCTCCGAACTTCGATAAATAATACTATTGATCGAAGGCTCCGAATCAACACGCACGTCTTTAAAAACCCCTCGAAGTCCCCCGCTATTTGTTGATAACATTCCTAGTGAGGGCTCAAGCCCTGCCCAGGCAGTGCCCAATAAGCACCAAACTGCATTATAGGATGTCACATAGGGTCCACATCGGTAACTTTAGCATTTATGAAAACTTATTAGAGTACACTTGAACTGCAAAAGGTGAAAATCACGCTTTCGCCTGTTTATAGACACTATTAACCACGGAAACAACATTGTAATGTTGCGAGCGTTAGTATAGGTGTACAGAGCCCCTAGCATGACTTTTTGCGGTATCGTGTAGTTAACGTTATCGTGATGTTATCATAGACATTATTATACCTACTTACGTCAGTATAGTAAGTTTATGGTTGTTCCAAAAACGGACAAAATCCTGGAAAAAATCCTATATAAAATTAATCGATAACTACACGATAATGTTAATTACACGATACCGCAAAAACTCATGCTAGGGGCTTAGGACAGTGTTAATCAGCATTTAGCAATCAATAGTTCTGTCGGCTACAATATAGCATTTTTGTGGACCGAAAAGTATAGCTTTATTCTGAATTGAAGGCCACAAACACAGAAATAGATAGATAGAATAGTTGTAATCACAATTTTACTTGCGATTCATGCATGGCAACTTTCGAACAAACTACGCCTCCCATGTTGACGTGATTAATTTTTAAAAATTAACTTTAATCAAATGTACTTTACAGCTTTTGTTTCTGCAGTTAGGCATTTTTGCGTGTTTTTGTTCCAGTATTTACAGAAACAAGTCATAAGGCGTACTGAGAAAGGTTTTGAAATGCCCTGCACTCTGATGCAGTGTTGGCACGCGCACCCCGCCTACTTTTCCATTCTATCTATCTATATCTGTGGCCACACTGGCCACAAACGCGTACCCTTAAAATGCTTGCATTTTAAAAAAGAACATGTGAACTGCTATAATGCAATCAATTATTCTAGGACTTCAATTAACAATGAATAATGCGTCTTGCTGAACATTGTTGAACTTTTAGTGTTAAACACATAGAAAGCTTAAACAGCTTGTTACACGCAATCTTAATAGCACTTATCTAGCACACAAGTTCAATATACCTAGGTGAATTTATATGAAGCTAAGTTAAAGCAAATTGCTATACTTTTGATCCTGGTTGGAGCTGAATACTTGTAGGTACTAGCATAGGCAATTAATCTACTAATGCTATAAGACCCTGAAGGACTATCATTAGCATCCAGTACGTTAGTACCACGGGTCTGTCACGATATTATCATCATTCAAAAACAAGTCATTCATCCAATCACCGGTCACCCGTCCAGACTCAATCCAATCGTTAGCCATTTGATTAAGAATAGTCTCTGCGCCTGCCCATGAGCATCTGGATCGAGTGATCTTTTTTTTTCAGTAATATAATCAAAACGGACATTTACTTCTGAGTTACAAATTTTTGGATTCCGGCTATGAGTTTTGACAATTTTTGCAAAATGGCGTGATAATATGTATGTAGGTATAAGTAAGTTTTTCTATATACCAAATTACCAACATATGTATTGTAGCGGTTTATTGTCCCTGAATAAATAAAATAAAATATAAGTAGATACCTACATTACCTACCTAACAAACGAGCATATCATTGATCTATTTCCTTTCTCAACAGATAACGAGCTACGATCAGCGATAGTGGACTTACGGTCGTTATTACAAGAGCGACCCATCTGTTTCAACATGGCCAATTTCTTCACACTAAACTACTCGCTTTTAGTATCTATTGCTTCTGTAGTAGTAACATACACAATAATATTAGTGCAGAGTGTAAATTGAAGAAGAAAATGTGGCGTCATTGTTTGTCTAACAATAACCAACAAGAAAGACCCCAACACGGCTAGTCCACGCCCTACTTACTAACGCTACTGTAGTTTCCTTTTTTAGGGTTCCATAGTCCTACAAGGAACCCTTATAGTTTCGTCATGTCCGTCCGTCTGTCCGTCTGTCCTAATCCTTTACAGCTTAATAACTTCTACAGTTATAAACATAAGTAAATGAAATTTTGTTAAAAAATGGTTTAGGTATAGATCTCAATTTTAAAAGAATAAAAAAATCTTGATAACGTATTTTAGGGGTGGCATCCATACATGTGAAATGGGGATGAAAATTGTTTTTTCGCTGCACCCCCTCCTGTGGGGTATCATTGAATAGGTCTACTAAAATGAAGGTAATGTTTCATACACAACTTTTTTATCAGGTATACCATCTGCGAAATACAGGCCGCCAAAGTGGCTTGCAATGTGTCCCCCCCCTGCCATTTCTAAACTATGCAACGTAGAAACTTATAGTCTTCCACATTGATAGACCTTTATAAAAACTCTCTTTTAAAATTATTTCGAGTATAATCTGATTATAAATTTTCGAGTTATAGTGAGAAAACTGAAAAATACTTAAGACGTCCTAGTTCAAAGGTCATTGACCTTAGAAAAAAATGGTCTTAACAAATAATGCTCCTTTATTTACTTTTTATTTTAAAAAATCTAAAAAAGTAACTTTGTGTTACATTGATATGACACACTTCATAAATTTAGCTTCTTAAATTTAGCGCTAGGTGGCGCTGTTTGCTAAAACTAAAATAGCAATGATTAATATTCGATTTGATTCGTTTTTAATTCGACCTACTTAAGGAACCCTATAATACTGAGCATGGTCCGACATGCTCATGGCCGGTTTTTTCTGGAGTGTAAATCCTCTTGAAGAAGAAAATGTGGCGTCATCTAACAATAACCAACAAGAAAGAACCCAACGCGGCTAGTCCACGCCCTACTTACTAACGCTACTGTATTTTCCATTTTTTTCTGGAGTTAAATCCTCTTGAAGAAGAAAATGTGGCGTCATCTAACAATAACCAACAAGAATGAGCCCAACACGGCTAGTCCATGCCCTACTTACTAACGCTACTGTGGTTTCCTTTTTTTTCTGGTGTAAATATTTTGATAAGAAAAAATAAAAAGCAAAATTTAAAATTTTGAAAAAAACCCACGACGTATGTAAACTTAGTCGAAAAAGGATTAAATAAAATTTTTGAGAAATCCCCGACTAAAATAAAGTAAGTAACGGAAGATATAATTACAAACCTAAGAAAATCCGTCGGGGGCTGCCATTGCACATCTGTTCGCGATAACAATAGCTATTATGTATCTCATAGAGATGCAGCAATATCAATTAAAGATACAATTATTTACGTACCCAACGTAATTTTATTAAGTCACAAAGTCTTAAATTGTAGCATTTAGTTAATTTTAAGGCAGAGAATGGCAGCCCCCGACGGATTTTCTTAGGTTTGTAATTATATCTTAATCCTTTTTCGACTAAGTTTACATACGTCGTGGGTTTTTTTCAAAAATTTTAATTTTGCTTTTTATTTTAAATTTTTTAGAGAATTCCTATGTTTCTAACTAAATATTAAAAACCTGCCAAGAGCGAGTGATTACTGTTAAATATAAAATATATATTTAATAATAATATATGATTACTGTTATCAGTCAATACAAAGTAATTATTGTATTTCCTGGGATAAAAAAAAGCTCGAAAAATATTGATTGCGGCGCCCCCTGGCGAGTTAACACGATATTACTTATCTAAGAACCATACCCGTTGAATCACAAACCCTTTACAGAAAACCGTATCCAAATCAGTCAAACCTCATTTTAACGTACGAAAAATATTGATTGCAGCGCCCCCTGAAGAGTTAACACGATAACACATATCTAAAAACCATCGCCGATGAATCACAAACCCTTTACACAAAACCGTATCCAAATCGGACAAACCGTTTAGGAGATAAATGGGAACATTCGTTTGCACACACAAACAAACAAACAACCTCTCACCCTAAACGCATATACCTTCTCTGTTCTGTCGTGGGTAAAAAATGATACCTAGGTGACGAAAATGTGGTACAAGTGAAAGAGTTTGTATACCTGGGCTCCATGTTTACGAGGGATGGCAAGCATGTGAAGGACATTGAAAGGAGAGTGAGTGCTGGTAATCAGGTGAATGGGGCACTACACACCTTCATGAACAGCCGCAAAGTGTCGGAAAAGGCACGGCTGGCTGTTCATGGGGGAGTGTTAGTGCCTACACTTATGTATGGTAGTCAAAGTTGGGTATGGCAGAAGAAACATGAAAGCAGAATAAATGCAGTAAATAAAAAAAAATAAAAAAAAATTTAGTGAATAAATGTAGTAGCTTTGAGAAGTATGTGTGGTGTAACTTTGAGAGATAAAGTAAGGAATAACGTGATAAGTGAGCGTTGTGGAGTGAAAGAAGATACATGTAGTGACAAAGATTGAGAAAGGCATGTTAAGATAGTTTTGGCATATAGAGAGGATGGACGAGAGGAGATTGACGAAACAAGTACCTATACGAAAATACGAAGCGAGTGTGGATGGAAGAGTTGGAAGGGGACGAACTCGGCGAACGTATCGCGATCAAATCGCGGATGTTCTCAAAAAATGCCAGGTTAAGAGTTCTCTAAACCGACGAGCATGCATGACGAGGTTAATGGACGTAGATGAAGCGAAAGTGTCAGGATCGTAGCAGGTGGAAACCCAGTCTCTGCCTCCCCCAATGGGAAACTGGCGTGCAGTGGCGGATTTACCAGCAGGCTGAGTAGGCTGGAGCCTAGGGCGGCTGATTTTAGGGGCGGCAAATTTGGGGCTAACATTTTTTTCATGTCTTACAGAAATTATAAAGATTCATATTTCTACACCTAAACGTTGATAAGGTCCACACAAACAATTCAACATGTATTTCACGACATAGATTTTTTTTCTACAATTTTCACAGTCTCGTTTGGTTACGGCGCGGGAACGACTGACATGACCGTTGGCTAAGGGCTTCGATTCGAAGGCTAACGGCCAAAATTAATATCCAATCTATCCACGATTTAGCCTACTAGAGATAGAAATTTGACATATTTTGTATGGCGCTTACACAGATCTATTACCTAGTAAAAGTAATCTAGGAACTGACACTTGTAGAGGTCGGTGGGGCGGCAGTTTGACCTTGACAGCGTTTTTATTTCGTAAAGTAGTAAGCAACAGCGGTTCTCATCTCGTATTTCAAGAGGTACTATCTTTCCGGTGAACCACCACTAAGGCTAAAATCACTTGCGCTCAGTATTCGACGGCAGCCGTAGGTAGGTACCTATGTGTAATGTAGCAGGATTCGTTCAAGGGACTTTGTCGACAAAATGTATCAGCGGGAAGGATCGTGACTGTACCTTCCCTCCGCCTCGGGATGGCAGAAGGCTATGTCGGACTCTTACCGGCTAAAACCACCTGCTAGTCGTCTTCGGCACAAAAGACTTTCTCCGGGATATTTAGTAGCAATTTATTAGCACGTCCCAGTTTCCCAACACATACACAGGGTAGGTAGTTGAAAAAATACCCGATACCTACAAGAACTAACTTCGTATCACGATCCTGAATAACGTTTGTTCTACAACTTTGGTCAAAACTAGAGGTTAGCGAAAAAAATTTTTTTTTGTTTATTTGTTACGTGTAAAATTTGCGTAGATACCTACTTAGGCATTATACCTATACCTAACCACTACCTGGATTATACCTGTGTGCCTCGGCGATCACGTAAAGCCGTCGGTCCTGCGCCTGATCTCTCTCCGGTCGTGTCGAATTGCCTTCCCATCGGATTATGAGAGTGAGGGAATAGAGAGTGCACCTGTGTTTGCGCACACACTTGTGCACTAAAATATGTCCCGCGCAGATGGCTAGTCTCCATTGAAATTGGCCGCCGTGACCGAAATTCTGCCGGGAGGACATTATTATAGGTATAATAACATATTATGCCGCAAGCCCAAGCGAGTTTGTACACACGGCTACACATCAAGCTGTACATTTCCAGTATAAGCTGATCTCGCATTGTATAGGTTTTCCTTACAACGCGAGGTCAGCCTTTACTGGTTTAGTACAGCTTGATGTGTAGCCGTGTGTACTAACCCCGCGCAGCCCCGCCGACGACGCGACCCGTGTGGCCTCTGGGTCGGCCGTCTAAAATCCTCAAACAAGAAACAAGTAGTAGGCAATGTAGAGACACAGAATATCTAATAGTACTATGGTAGAGACGGGTTCCCTATGCCACACAGTGGGTCGAAACGATGATTTTAGTGACTTTGGGATCAACTTTGTTGTTTCACTTTTTTTCAATGCGGATCGATAGAACTCATTAACCTCAATAATAATTGCTCTGATGCTTATTTTCCTAAACTTGCTCCTTAGGGTGGAAAAATGCATTTTGTTATTTTTTTGTATGGGGCGGATTAAATTAAATTAAATTCCTGCTAAGTGGCGAGTGATCCCGCTTTGAAACTATATTTTTCTTAAAGCTTGTCCAGTCTACTATCATTTGATGCTTTGAACATTTGCAAAAAGTTGCAACACTGCCAAATAAATGGATCGAAAAAATGAAAAAATACATTGAATAAAAAGCTTCAATTTTTATTTTCGGATGTTCTTTTAAGTTATAATTGATCATCATCCTCCGAGCCTTTTCCCAATTATATTGGGGTCGGCTTCCAGTCTAGCCAGATGCGGCTGAACATCAGTATTTTACACGGAGCGACTGCCATCAGACCCCCGCAACCCAGTTACTGGGCAATACCGACATTCGGAGGTTAGACCAGTTGTCAGACTTTCAGGCTTCTGACTACCCGTAACGACTGCCATAGATATTTGTATGACAACCGGGACCGACAGCTTAACGTGCTCTCCGAGGCACGGAGGGGTCTCGATGTGTAACGAAACGGTCACCCATCCACAGACTGACCGCGGCAAGTGCAGCTTAACCTTGCAGATCGTAAAATCCGCGCAGTCGTTGCATCGCTACGAGCCCCTCGTAGTTTTAAGTTATAATTGATATGGAATAGTAAGTCAAAGCACTTAATAATTCACATAATTACTTAAAGAATAACGACAACCACATTTAAAGGTCCCTAATTTGCTTGAATTTACTAAGTACGTATTATTTGAAAATGTGGATCTTTAAATTTAAATCAAATCATACATTTACTAGAAATTCTAGAAATACATTATTAATAGAAGCGTTTTACCTTACAATAAAACGCATATTAATTTACTTACCTTATTCGAAGCTTATTTAATTTGGAGATAGGTACTACGTTTCCCGCCTTATATATCTTTCTCTTTCTTTCATATACCCTTCTCTTTCTAACCCCACCACCTGGCAGAGTGGGGGCGACCTGAGTGAGCCGCCATCTTTATTTCTCATTGAGTCGAAAATCACCAGGTAGACTTTAAAGTATAAGCTTCGAATAAGGTAAGTAAATTAATATGCGTTTTATTGTAAGGTAAAACGCTTCTATTAATTTGACTTGACCGTTATTCGAAGCTTATTTAATTTGAGACCTGTTTGTTATCGCCTGGTGGTGGTGAGTGGTGACACTGGTGACACAGACGCCAATGTGAATGATATTTGTGTGTTTTAAGTAAACTTATAAATAAAATTACAAATTTAGTGTCATTTGAATGAATCAAATGCATCTTGATCTTTTCTTTTTATTTGTAAAAGCAAGAAAATTTTCAAGTGTATCAATATGACTATTGAGTTTATTATAATATTCGTTTTACCTTGTTTAATAATATAATATCAGAAACAAGAAATCAACAAAATCAATCAACATTATCAAATAACATGATAATAGTGGTATTTATAGATGAGGGTAGAACTGTTCTACTGAACTTGTGTTTTTAGAGGCCACTGCAGAGCGAAAACTGCCAGGCATTGCAGTTATCCCCGTATCTATAAGTAAAGTTTTAATCCACCCTGAAATGATTGTCTTTGAAATAGCTTTCACTTCCCCTCTACATAGAAACAAACAAATTAGGGAAATTTGCCGAATCTCTGCGATTTTTAGATAATTCGATTGTTATTTTAATCCAATACTGGATCCAAATTATTGCTATCTTTACTAGAAAACAATCTTCAGCCCGACTGCCGGTGAACCGAAGAATTAGTATTTGAACCAAAAACAGGCCACAAGATAATAGAGTATCAGTTTGAATACAATATCCGAATCAGTTCTTAAAAATAAAATTCTAATAAAGTCATGTATCCTTCGGCCCCAGCATAAAAGTAGGTTGCAGTAGCTACGTATTTGCACTTGGAAAATATTGGTGCCGATTCTCTTGTCACAAAATTCTCTAAACTAGACTAAAAATCACCTAAATTTAGTTTAGTCCTGTCAAACGAAGTTTTCTATTCTGAAATTCACTTTAAAACTAATTTTTGGTTTGACAGGACCAAAATTAGTTTAGTTATTCAACTTAGTAAAAATTGACATTTTGCTATTCTGTAATTGACGTTTTTCACCTAATATTAGAAATGTCAACCTAAATCTGACTATTTTTAGAAGGCATCAAAATACATGTCGACTATAATTAGTTATCAACAACTAAAATTGCAAAGCTTATTTTATTCATTTTTATAGTTTTTAGGTAGTTTAAAATAAATAATGGATGCCTACTATGTGGTTGCAGCTGTTGTAGATTCAGCAGAAAGGTAAATTGTTCATAGAAACATACAATGAAATTTATAATTTCGATAAGAAGCGGTACCTATATAATAAAGGATAAGAAGTCATTGACTTGTACCTATGGACCAGTAATACCTACGAAATAAGTGTGGTATACCTACAATATCCGGGCCACCGTTATGGTGGCCATAGCTAGGGAAGTAAATAATCAAAACTAAAAAGTATCGATATCGATGCTCATCGATGCTCGTGTTTCGTACCAGAGATGTGTGCTGATTAAAATCATTTTCAAATAGTAATAAATAATGCAATTATATCAAATACTAAGTTCGGCTGTCCCTAGGACATAAAAAATCAAGCTTCTAGGTCAAGGCAATCATACGGCTATGTCACATTTTGATACTCGCAAACTCACATAAAAAACCTATAGGGTACTTCGCATTGACCTAGAATCATGAAATTTGGCCAATATATCGAAATATCTTTTTTTTTTCAATAATAATCGATAGATCGAAAATCTGATATTTAAAAAATATCAACAGCCCTAGTTTGTTTACTTGACAGCTCATGTACGGTCGACCGCACGTCGGTGGTAACACTTTGACATTAGCAGCATCTTTATTTCGTAAGCAGTAAGGGTGGTTTTCGAATTGAAGTGTTACCACTGTCATGCAGTCGACTGTACTATGGGCCACATTGCGGGGTAAGCGGGGTTGCCACGCGGCGTAGGTATTTTGACATCCCGTAAAGATGTTGCCAAACAGAGAATATACAAATAGCATGCGATCTCTTTCACCAAACGACATAACACGTTTGTTAACAAGAGACAAAGAATAGTTTCATAATTCAATAACGATTTAATAGATATTTGTATAAACTAGGTGGATATAGAAGAATGTGCCACTTCCATAGGTTTCTTAGTTCAATGTTATATTCTAATTTATTCAACTTTTTTCAGAAATTTCGTGTCCTGGGTGCTAGAACTTTTTAACCACGTCTTTAAAAAGGGAAATTCCAGCTTTTTAAATTAAAGAAATAGTTTATTATTGTGATCTGAACTGTGATCAATAAATCTCTGCTTGAGGAACGATCTAAAATGAAAGCTCAACTCAAAACTAGTTTTAAACTGTGATCAACGCTTGAGTATCGTTCTGTAATACGGGCCGTAGATAATAATAACCTGATCACATTATTCCAATTTATATATTTTATTGAAAATATAAAACAAAAATGTACTTTATTTCGTGACATGATTTTTTCTTCATAATTTTAATGATAAACTAATAATTACAAATATAATTATTATTTAATTTCCTTGTTTTTGTGAACTTTCGGTCATTCCATTCACTCTTTAATAAATTTTTTAAGATGTACTGGTAACACCGCCAATTCAACTTAGATGCGTCAAACTCAATTATTAGAGCTGTCAACAAGTTTTGTAAAATAAGAAAAAGATAAACACAGAATAAGTTTTATGATTTTCTAAACTAAAATTTGTAAATTTTAGTTATAGTTAGGTTTAGGTGGGTGTACAAGAGAATCGGCACCATTGCCGTGTGCACAGTTATGACTATTTAGATATGCAGCTAGGCTATCTATGATCCAAATCGGTGGTTTAGATTTAATCGGTTTCTCTAATGCTATAATTTAGCACTTGTTTTGTTAACTAAAATATGAGAACTAGTTTGGCCGGCAATGGTGCCGATTCTCTTGTCACAAAATTCTCTAAACTAGACTAAAAATCACCTAAATTTAGTTTAGTCCTGTCAAACGACGTTTTCTATTCTGAAATTCACATAGAGGAAATGAATATATTCAAGTATTCCGTGGAAATTCACTTTAAAACTAATTTTTGGTTTGACAGGACCAAAATTTGTTTAGTTATTCAACTTAGTAAAAATTGACATTTTGCTATTCAGTAATTGACGTTTTTCACCTAATATTAGAAATGTCAACCTAAATCTGACTATTTTTAGAAGGCATCAAAATACATGTCGACTATAATTAGTTATCAACAACTAAAATTGCAAAGCTTATTTTATTCATTTTTATAGTTTTTAGGTAGTTTAAAATAAATAATGGATGCCTACTATGTGGTTGCAGCTGTTGTAGATTCAGCAGAAAGGTAAATTGTTCATAGAAATATACAATGAAATTTATAATTTCGATAAGAAGAGGTAACCTATATAATAAAGGAAAAGAAGTACATAAATCCATACAATGGGAAAAAAAAATGTCCATTAGCGCTGGGGGGCAGAGGCCGTGGGGGCTGAACGAGAGGGGGGGAGGGGCGGGAATTGGCTCTGCTGGCCTCCCCTGTTGAACCAGGGGTTGGGTCAATTGGGCCCACGTGTTTAGCTTTGGGTCCTAGAGGCCCGTGGCTATTTGGAATCGGGCCCAAACTTTGCCCAAGTGGGCCAAGTTGTTTGGGGATGGGCCCAGGTGGGCCGAGTTGATTGGGGGTGGGCCCAGGTGGACCTCTACGGAATGGGGGCTGATAGGGGGTGTTGGGGTTAGGGGTCCCGAAGGAGGGGGCTTCCCTACCAACGCGTCTGGAGGCACGTTTCGCCAATTTGGCGTTTTTCTGTTTGGGTGCTTTCGGGCATCCGCGATAACTCGCCGGATGTCCAGATTGCCCGCAGAGGATACAGCTAGGGGGGCTCTGTGCACTAGTCCCTCTCTTTGGGACGCTCGCACTCCCTTGTGCCGTGATCACCCAGGCACTTGACGCACCTAGGCTTAGCGTAGCAATTACGCTGTGAGTGGCCATATAATTGGCAACGGTGGCACTGACCAGGCTGACTGGACTTGTGCGGGCGCTCTATCTTAATGCCTGATAGGTGGCAAACCGTTTTAATATTAAAAATGGCTTTTGCGTCCTCGCAGGGCTCGCAAATGACCAAGACCATTTCGTATGGGTCTCCGTGTTTACCACGGAACATACGATGTACTTCGGCGGCTGGGATGCCTTGTGACTTGAGGTCACTCAGCACATCAGAGCTGGGAATTTCGGTGGGGATACCTCTGATCACCACTCTAAGGAGGCGATCTTCTGGGAGTGCGTACGTGTGGAACGACACACCACGGTCACGCAGCAACTTGGTGAAGCTGCGGAAGTCAGTTGGGGTAGGCACTGAGACCTTGATACCCTGTTGGGTGGTGTGGGCACTGGTACATGATCTGACGACCAGTACACCATTTGGACACTTCGGTCCACTTCGCCTTATCCTGTATGAATAAGGGAGGCGGGGGGGGGGGTATTTTCCTCTGAGAAGCGGAGGGGGGCGTGCCGCGGGGGGAAACGGGCCTGCTACCCCACAGATTAATGATATATGTACTAGTGCTGCCCTGCGGGGAGGAATCTGAGGCGTGGTGGGGGGGACCGGGGCAGAGTAATCCTGCGTGGTATTTTTTGGCTTATATAGGTCTGTGGCTTATATTCTAATTTATTCAACTTTTTTGAGAAATTTCGTGTCCTGGGTGCTAGAACTTTTTAACCACGTCTTTAAAAAGGGAAATTCCAACGCTTTTAAAATTAAAGAAATAGTTAATTATTGTGATTGCCCATGGAATTCACAGGTCCTTGCGTTTTTTGTAAATAGCTCTGTTTCTCGTTGTTTAGGATATACAATATGATACGCTGCAATAATAACAATATATCTCCTTTGATAGGTACTCTTAGGCCCGTATTACAGAAGGTTCCTCAAGTACAGTTTAAACTCCAATCACCTGATCACTACTTAAGGATAGAACGGTAATTATTATAAACTTTAATTCAACAACATAACACACGAATTTGACCTGAATTAAAATAGAAATCTCTACTCAAGCAAGCGTAGTCTGGACCACACTAGAGTGACACAGTGTTCCGTTCAGTTACAGATCAAATCTCTGCTCAAATACCGAAACAGGTGACAGTATAAAATAAAGCTAAACTCAGCTGAACTGTGATCAATAAATCTCTGCTTGAGGAACGTTCTAAAATCAAAGCTCAACTCAAAACTTGTTTTAAACAGTGATCAACGCTTGAGTATCGTTCTGTAATACGGGCCGTAGAAAATAATAACCTAGCTCTTTAATCTGATCACATTATTCCAATTTATATATTTTATTGAAAATATAAAACAAAAATGTACTTTATTTCGTGACATGATTTTTTCTTCCTAATTTTAATGATAAACTAATAATTCCAAATATAATTATTATTTAATTTCCTTCTGTTTTGCCGATGACATCGTTGTAATGGCTGAGTCGCTGGAACAACTGGGCGAAATGCTGCACAGCTTAAACGGAGCCTCTCGACGTGTCGGTCTCGGCATGAATCTGGACAAGACTAAAGTCATGTTCAATATGCATGTCAAGCCGAGGCCAATATTCGTCGAAGGGTCGGCACTCGAAGTTGTAACGGAATACGTCTACCTAGGGCAGGTAATTCAGCTTGGTAGACACATTTTCGAGAAAGAAGCCAACAGAAGGATCCGTCTGGGCTGGGCAGCATTTGGCAAACTTCGCCGAGTCTTCTCGTCGCCTATACCGCAAAGTTTGAAGACAAAGGTCTTCAACCAGTGCGTCCTGCCAGTCATGACTTACGGTGCCGAGACGTGGACACTGACAGTTGGGCTAGTCCACAAATTTAAAGTCGCTCAGCGAGCTATGGAGCGAGCTATGCTTGGAGTTTCTTTGAAGGATAAAATCCGTAACGAGATTATCCGGAGAAGAACCGGAGTGACCAACATAGCTTGTAGGATCAGTAAGCTGAAGTGGCAGTGGGCTGGCCATGTCTGTCGAAGGACCGATGGCCGTTGGAGCAGACGAGGCCTTGAGTGGAGACCGCGAATCGGCAAACGCAGCGTAGGGCGCCCCCCTGCCAGGTGGACCGACGACCTGAAGAACGTGGCTGGGGGGGACTGGATGCGGAAGGCAGAGGACCGAGCGTTGTGGCGCAACTTGGGAGAGGCCTATGTCCAGCAGTGGACTGCGATAGGCTGAGTTGATGATGATGATTCTGTTTTTGTGAACTTTCGGTCATTCCATTCACTCTTTAATATATTTTTTAAGATGTACGGTCGACCGCACGTCAGTGGTAACACTTTGACATTAGCAGTATCTTTATTTCGTAAGCAGTAAGGGCGGTTTTCGAATTGAAGTGTTACCACTGTCATGCAGTCGACTGTACTGGTAACACCGCCAATTCAACTTAGATGCGTCAAACTCAATTATTAGAGCTGTCAACAAGTTTTCTAAAATAAGAAAAAGATAAACACAGAATAAGTTTTATGATTTTCTAAACTAAAATTTGTAAATTTTAGTTATAGTTAGGTTTAGGTGGGTGTACAAGAGAATCGGCACCATTATCTGGATTACAAAGAGTGGAAATTGCCGATTTGTGCCATAAAATCGTATTATAAGATAGCTTGTGTACTAGATAAAGGTCAGATTGAAATCTAGCTACTTCTCTCCCGATAGGATTCTATAGAATAATTTAGTGTTGCTCAGACCAGGCTAGCCATCTTTTCTCAGCAACATCATAAGTTTTTACTGTAGAAGGCCCCATGACCTCTTCAGTAATTTTACTTGGCTATAATTTCAATCTTATAGGTCCTCGGACCAACCCAACATCTCCATGCTTCGAGGGTCAAGTTCTGTCTTCGGAGCTAGGAGTTCCATCGACACGTATATCATCAGGACTTCATGGAAATTGCGAAACGTGAATGGGGCTGCTAACGCTCGGGCCTTCAAATCTGCCCGTCAATAGATTCGATCCCAGTGTGAAACTATCAACAGGTAGGTATATCCCGCTAGCACTGTTTAGATGGAAGAGTACTTTGGGAATCAAATACTGTGGGGAAAAATCCACGCCAGTTGGAAGTTCCACTGTCGAGAGAACGCGTTGTGAAACAACGCTTGGTGATCGTTTAGATCTAGAGAAGCATAATTCACAACTACGTGTGCTAGACGGGAGGCAAGAGGTATATGCATGGGATCCCCTATTAGGCAGTCTCTGTGCATCTGGTCAAGAGATGCTATTCCGGACTAACAAGACGTCTTCTAAGTCACGAAAAATAGTCAGCATGGCTGTTGTACATCCCGGAGATATGGAAAAAGTTCAGGTGAATTTGGTATTCCTCTAGAATTTAGAATAACTGGTCAATCAGATCCCGCAATGGTGCAGATCTTATGCCTCCTTGTTGTTGGAGATATGTGAATACAGTTTTGTTAAGTAAGTAAACATTCGCATTGAACCAGTATATACTCCGACACAGGAGCCGACATGACAATGATCTTGTAAAACTTTTGGAATGACAAGCATTTCTACCTGGAAATTGTAGTGTAAATGTCTCGTGATTTGCCCAAAGACCTGTCAATGATCAATTATCGAATCGAACTACCCATGAAATATCGGAGGAATCCGTTATTAGGTAATGGGATAGCGGAGGTACATGAATGGCTGAAGGGCGCTTGCAGTTCTGAAGCCACCACGTTATGTTGTTTCTGGCTTCGATAAGAATTAAATGCAATTTCTGGTTTAATTTCAACCTTTAGTTCAGAAGGCCTATAAAGCCCGAAAATTGAGACGGCCTTCTGGAACGGAAAACTTGCAAAATTCAGAAGTCTTACCATCTTACTATGGATCTGCTTGATGTTTGTACGTTCCTGTTTTAACCTTTGGGACAGCTTGGCAAGCAGAGCAGGCAACTTCTCTTGGGACAGACGATGCTTCTGATTCGTCCGTTTTACTGGACGCTCATATACGCCAAGGCTTTTAACAGTGATAGTACAGGCTTTTCGTAATTTAATCCACCCTAGTGACTAGAGTGAGAATGAGAACATTTACATGTTCCTTTAAGATTTCTTCGCCTTGATGAACTATATAAGGAAATTGTCCGAGCTTGTACACCAGAACTCGTATTCGTCGGTTTTTTAACAATTGGGCAATCCGATTTGTCGCTAATGCGAAGGCCTTGGGTGCAGTATATACTCAGGCTACAAGGTAAGCAAGTAGTGGTAGTTTCCAAGAGCTCTTTCTTGCCAATAAGGCGTAATAATGTTCTGTGGCTGCGAGCCACGCAAATGTGAAATTAAGCTTGCGAAAAATCTTTTTTGCACAGCCAGTCTCTCTACTGCAGAGAGTCTGGCACACAAGAATCATTGATTAGTCTGAATTTTGTTTGTTATTTCGAACTGATTGAAGGCCCTCAAATGAAAATGGGCCGGGGCACAGCCGTCGCTTTTGGAAACCAAAAACATTGATTATAGAGACAGTCATGCTTGTTTGGGGACGCCCTGATCTCCCATTTTGTCGATGACGCCAGTTATTTCCAATGGCCTTTTATTATGTTCCTGGCCATGCAACCACCATATCAGTGACCCACTGATCCATATCAGTACGTCTTTGACGAAAGGGTATGCGATACCCTGATATCATTTTTAGTATGACATTCATGCTCCAAATTGTTCCCACTGAACTCAAAAGATTGCCAGACGGCCTGCTTTAAAGTGCATCATGTCAATATTTTCGACGCTTACAGTCTCATAATGATTAATATAAACGGTTTCACTCACTTTATATCATCGGGTGTGCCCGACCGGTTTCGAGCTCGAACGGAGCCCTTAATCATGAGCTGCTTAAAGTCTCCATGTGTTATTGGACGACGACGATGTTCATTTCTGCTCGGACTTAAATTGATTTCCATGCTCAGGCTGGTTTCGCAATGATCCTCGTCCACGAAATGTCCCACGATAATTCGGTGCGACCGAGTGAGAGCCATGTTCATCATAACAGAGTGAATTGTAACCACCCTACGAGGGTGCTTGACAGTAGCCCTGTACATAGCATTGAATATAGTATGATCCGTGTTAATAACCCTGCGAGGGTCTTTTACGGGTTCCGTGCTCCTGCGAGGAGACACTATCATTTGTTTGTCCCCACCTGCGAGGTGGTTGTGTCAGATCTCTTCAAAGGCCAAAAATATTTGCGTACTCTACCAGCCTTTTCCACCGCAGCTGTGAATCTTTTTGCATTGAACAAGTTTTTGGAAGTTGGCGGTACCTTTCTTAGCGTAGGCTTCATCAATGGATCCTTCACTTGTTTGGTTACGCAATCTCGACGCATTTGCAACATCTCAGTGCGATGGCCACAATTTAGCTGTAACATATCTGTGGAAGTCTTGGAAATCGCCACAAGACATAAGCTTTGCCAATTTATTGTTAATAGCCTCATAACCTGGTGTTACTTCTTTAGACCATTGGGCTCATTCCACTAATGCTTTCTGAAGCGAATCTCTTTGCTTGAGAACGCACAAAGTTAAAGCAGCAAATGCTTAATCAGCATAGATCAAATGACGTGGAGACTGCAACCTCTTCATTAAACTCAATATCAGTAAAACCAGGTTTGTGATTTACCTACACCTTCTGACTTTCAGAATATCCGATTTCATTCTAATCGCTACTATCTAAATGTTGAAGGTCACATAATTTTAAGAAAGTTTCAGAGGTCTTGGGCATAGAGGGATCTTTTAATTTAGTTTGAATATAAAAAATAACTTCATTAGGTGGGTCAACATTCGACGCGTGATCACCTAATTCTTCGTAAATATTACGACTAATGCCCGAAAAAGCAGAAATGGAATCATTTTCGTTGATAAAGTAATCACTGACTTTAATTTGACAGTCATTATCCAGAGTGGACAAAAATGTACGAAGATCACGTACCTGCTTTTGATAATTTACGAAACTATGTTTGCCCCCCTTCCTTTTCTTATGATGACCATGTCGACGCTTTGGGGAGCACGATAAGGACGAAAAAGAATCACCATCGCTCTGACAACTGCTCCTGCTTGAACTCGAGCTACTAGATCATGGCTTATACTGCATTCCAGATGGTCCCATTAATGGTTCAGCCGCTGCATATCGTACACACTTATTCCTCTCATCCATACTAAACATAAAAGGCATTTAAATAAAGGGTATGTATGTTATTATAAACAAATTAAATACGGGCAAAAATCCCGTTAAAAAAATATTCGAACGGAAAAACCGTTAATTCAAATTGTTTGACTACACATTTAGTACAGACTATTAATTTTAGTCCTTAATAAAATACGGTTCAAATTACCGATAGTGAAAAGTAATTATAACGGCAAACCGTAAATAAAAAATATTCGACTACACCTGTGGACTACACGTAGTAGTATAGACGACACTTCAATCATAATGTAGGTACATGCACAGTGCAGTATAAAAAGTAAATAAATTGCATACCTGAAGACCTTAGGCAAGGTATCACTTGGTTAAAATTATAATCATATTACTTACGTGTGGTTTTGCTATAAGTAATTATTTTTACCTGTAGTTTCTTATTACTACACTTTAAAATAATTGTTATATTTCGTGTTGTTCACACGAAAATCACAAGAGTTATTTCTATTCTAATAAGAGAATTTAAAAAATTACAATATTATATTAAAATTGACAATAATGTCGTAGCGTTAGTGCTAGTGCACAACCGTACGTGGCGGGAAACAAGACGCCAATGAGAAATAAAGATGGCGGCTCACTCAGGTCGCCCCCACTCTGCCAGGTGGTGGGGTTAGAAAGAGAAGGGCATATGAAAGAAAGAGAAAGATATATAAGGCGGGAAACATAGTGCCTATCTCCAAATTAAATAAGCTTCGAATAACGGTCAAGTCAAATTTATTTTTTATTTATTTATTTATTTATGCAAAAAATTACAACTCTGAAGACTTATTATCTAACACATTAAACATCTATCGTTGTTGATACACACATTGGGAGCCTCTGCCGCCGAACCAGGCGAGATACCTGTATCTCGGCGAACAGTGCCAATCCCCAGGAATATAGTGACATACATTTATTCTGGATGAGCCATACAAATAAAGTTTACACATGTTTTTTTTTTTTTTTTTACATAATTAATATTATGGTTAGCTATTAGTAGCTTAATAAAAACAGAAAAACTAGAAAAATAAAAATTACAGAAATGACTAATGAAAAATTTAAATGTGTTGAGTTGTGTATGAATGCTAAGTGAGAGTGGTTTGATTTTAGCGTGTGTACAGAGTGTAAGTGTAATGTGGAGAGGGTGTGGATGAATATTTATGATGTTGATGAGAATATATGGAGTGTATGTGTAGAAAAGGTAACCAGTTACTCTGGGATATTAAATATCTCTTCAGTCTGCTCATATGAGAGACATACGGCCGGTTTCTGATTTGAGAATTTCAGCTTTACTTAACTAAGCGGCGCTCAAAAATTGAGTTTTCTTAAAACGAATATTTAAGTATTTTGTGTTTCACATGTTGAAAAATCTTCCACTCAAACCTCCATTAACTAAGTAACTACTTAAATCTAGTGCCAACGTTCAGGCAAACATTTCTACGTATCGGTTCATGTGCGGAAACCGGTTATGAAACGATAAATTAAATCATATGTAAGTCTAACGAAAATAGTATCGACATTTAGAATTCAATAATATTATGCCGAAATAATTATAAAATGCTACAAAAATAATTATTTACACTATTTTTTAACAAAATATGATGTATAAATTTAGAACGCAGCGGCACGATATGCCTAGAATGGATTGCACTTCCGTCACGTCAACGTCAACAATTTACGTCAACAATTTAAAGAACACCACGGTATTTTAATTTACTGTATCATTTGTATCTCTATTGATTTAAATACATACATCAATAGAAATGAAATTATTTCTGCAGTATTCGTATCTTGTCACACAAGAAACGTGTGAGAAATCCAGCAATATTATAACTTCGTTAAATCTTAACCTGCTACCTAAAACTAGTGACTAGAATACGAACTTACTATTAATTAATAATAAAATCGTTATGTTGGGGTCGTTGGTTGAATTATAACATAAATTTATTATTACTGGATTACAACCTTGCATTGGTTGATTCAATATGTGAGATAGTGGACATATGCCGTCACAGATTTAGTGAAATGCGAAGGTGAGACGCGAAGAATCAATCTGCAGGCCGTACAAGCATGTTTGTCTTTCGGAGGAGTACATGCTGATAATATCTCATTCCTATTAAAACACCAACCAATATTGAACCAGTTTCTTCCAGTCTGCGCCGATCGTGATAGACAAATAAATCTCTCCAGCTAGGCAGATGGTAGTGATTATATTATCTTTGGGCATCTGCCCATCTGTTTGTCCATCTGGACTTCGTAGGTGTGGACCCGAGTATACCAAGGATTGGGAAAAACCAGTGATAGTGTCAGTGAAAGTTACAATCATAAGAAAAACAGTTTAATGTTATATAAGTACCGAATGTTCATAGTTTATTTATTCAAATACCTACTTATCAGATCAAAGACATTCAAGGTATCTATCATAAATCTCTAAACTGTGAATTTTGTTCCAACGAACATGTGGAAATAAAAATGACAGACTTATAGAGTGTGTTTTTTCATTCATCAAAACAATATTATGTTTGTTCCATGGATGTATGACCTTATGGTTCTTAGTTTTTTCTATAAACATTGGTTTTTTCGTGGTTTTTTCCAAGTATTTTCATGTAGATTTATTTTCATAATTTTACAATATTTTTGAAGTCAACAAATGTATCACCATGACGACGTGTGGTTTGTTTTTCTCGTTTTTCTAGGTGGCATTGATTCCATAAAATACCTAAAGGGGCTGCATAACAATATTCAAACAAAAAGTTTTGTTATTAACTTTTCGTTTTACTATAGAATACTGACTTCATTCTTACGAGGTATTCTATTTTACATACATTCATAATATCACGCCTGTAGGTATTTCCCTGAAGGGGTAGTCCGAGGTTTATAATAGGTACACTCACATTTTGTTAGTTATGTTATCAGTCCCATAGGGGCGAGCTTATTGCCACTAACCGAGCACAGATCCAGACTTCGGACTGCTACTGAGAATTTGCTAATTTAAAAAAAACCTGTGTGGTCAGGGGACCCTCGGTCAGGAACGATTCCTCACGCACACACACACGCAGCGTGGATAGGCCCCCACAAGGTGGACCGACGACCTGGTGAAGGTCGCGGGAATCCGCTGGATGCGGAAGGTACAGGACCAGTCGTTGTGGCGATGCTTGGGGGAGGCCTATGTCCAGCAGTGGACGTGTTTCGGCTGAAATGATGATGATGATGATGACAAACACACAGACATACTAGAAAGAAAAAGAAAGAGAGAGCGTGCGGTGTGCGTACATGCCCGTGCATAACACAAAAATCTTACGTGACGTTACATTTCCTCTAGAATCACACCTTTTTTTTTTTTAGGCGGAGAAAATGCCTATCGCATGTGACGCCACCCGGGGAGGTAGCGTGGTTATGTGGGGCTTGCACCCACTAAAAACTCCGCCGTGTTCCTACTCTCGCCTTGGTGGATGAGCCACGAGAACTGCGATGCATGGCATTCGCGACCTATCCAGCGCGGCCCATTTTCGAGTCCCTCTCTCTGTAGTGACGCTCCTTAGGCGATGTCCAGGTACACTTGGGACATCACCACAACTAGAAGGCCGTGCAATGCGGACGACTGACTCCCCAGTCTATCGCTCGCTGGCCTCTGTTAGGGCGGCATCAGTTCGGCGTAAAGCCGCCTGCGCCGACCCGTCCTCCTGCAGCGGATTGGATCAGCGAAGGAGTCTTCTTCCCTGACCCGCTCCGCCGCTTCTTTCTGCGAGATAACCTCCTCACAGAAAGATGCGACCGCCTCCCACGCCTCCACACTGTCAGCCATGGCCCTGACCACGGCTGGCAGCGATACGTCTCCTCCAATTGCTGCAGTGAGAGCACGGCGCTGCACCACCCAAGCAGGACAGTATGCAAGAGTATGAAGGGCCGTGTCCTCACTACAGCCGCACTGGTGGCACATGGGAGTAGCCTCCCGTCTCGCCACTTTATGCAGGTATTTGCCGAAGCAACCATGCCCCGACAACACCTGCACCAGACGGAAGGACAACGTTCCATGTCGCCTCCGTACCCATTCCTCAAGGATCGGCTGAATAGCCCCCACAGTCCAACGACCGGCACTGGGCGTTTCCAGCCTCTCCCTCCATTGCACCATTATGGCAGCCTGTGCCTCCCTGCGCCACTTTTTTATGACTTCAGGCAGCGGGCGTCTGCCACTTTCTGCCTGATGGTCCACACCCTGCCGATAGATCTCGGCGAGCACCTTGGCCTCTAAGTCCCACGGGGGGGTGCCTGCAAGTGCACACGCCGCTTCCGCAGATATTGTGCGGTATCCGCGTATGACCCTGACTGCCATGACTCTCTGCGGCCTTCGCAGCAGAACCTTATTTTGGGCATTCAAGGACTCCGCCCACACTGGCGCCCCATAGAGTTCCATCGAGCGCACCACCCCCGTATAGAGCCGTCAGCAGCTCACACTCGGTCCAGAATCACACCTACTTCAAGCCTCGTTAAGGAACTTCGTTCGAAAAACTCAAAGCTGCTTATTTTTTTTCATTTTTTTTCCGTGGGGAAATCCTCATGGATGCACACCGCCCGGGGTAGGCGGAGCCAGTGTTGGACTTTTACCGACTAAAACCACCACGGTGTTCCTTCGATTACCTTAGCCGGGGGCGTGGGAACCCGTGAGTATTCACCCCGGACAGGTCCCGGCCCGCCACAAGCATGCGAGCCCCTTTTACCCATGCGGCCTAGCGTCGGCCGCACCCTCCTCGGTGCCGCACACGGACCACTGCACGCCACCTCACCTCACGGGACTTTACCAGCTAGGCCAGCTTCGCCAACTACGCCAGCTGTGCCAACTACACCAGCTGTGCCAGCTACACCAGCAGGCGTAGCATGGCCATTGTAGACAACCGATTTGTCTACGGAAGAATCGACAAAACTACATTGTATAGATCAGCGGTACTCTAAGTGTGTTCCGCGGAACCCTAGGGTTCCGCGATACCCCTGTAGGGGTTCCGCAAGAATTTAGAAAAAAAAAACAAAACACCTCTCTCTGGTCACTGGTCGAACGTTTTGAATCCGCCCGCCGCGCGTATACTTGTGAGCGCGCAGTCCCTTTGATAAAAGCCGCCTCTGAATTAGACGCTATAGTTGTGAACAAGCGACTTTCGGCTCTATCTTCAAAAGCATAAAGTCGAGATTGTTTACAACGCATTTTTTTGTATTTATATTTTTATTTCCGCTTTTTGTTTATCAAAGGCGCCGACTCGAGTATTTTTGAGAATGTTCGAGTTCGAGTCTAGGACTAAGTATAAAAGCGCTATTATATAAAAAAAGTCGCGCCTCGTCAGTCAGTTGACGATTAGCGTTCGGAGCGATAAGTTCGTACCTACCTACTTACAAGCTGGCTAGCCTGCTGCCTTCTTGTAAGTTCTACTGCCCGCTGTATTCTGATTGTATCAGTTTTGTACATTTCTTCTTTGGACTAAACTTTGTCTCATAAACGCAGTAACGATTGTGCATTATTTTGACCCTACCATCCTGACGTGTAACATTATTAATAAAGAAGAATGGAACGTTGGCTTAAAGGTGTTAAACGTGTTGCAACGACATCTTCTAATGACGCTGAATGTTCAAAAGCAGTACGCGCGGAGAATACAGCAATTACCGATCCAGACGATGATGCCACGACGTCAAGCTCCACGGTTTCAAAGACGAAAAAAAGGAAGTATGATGAATCATATATCAGTTTCGGATTTGTTGATTCCAACGGCTCACCTCTCTGCATGTTATGTAGTAAACTGCTTCCTAATAGTTCCATGGCACCTGCCAAATTACGCAGACATTTAGAAACTGTACACCCCGAGTCTAAAGACAAGAATAAAGAATTTTTTGTTCGTAAAAAAGAACAGTTATTGGAAAGTCAAAAAAATATGATGCATGTAACACAAACTATCAATGAAAAGGCCACGGAGGCATCATATTTAGTTAGCTATAGCATTGCACAAGCAGGTGAAGCGCACACTATCGCTGAGAATTTAATAAAGCCATGTGTGTTAGACATAACAAAATGTATGCTCGATGAAAAATCTGCAAAGCATCTTTCTACTGTACCGCTATCAAACGATACTGTTTCACGGCGAATCCATGGTCTGGCAAGCTACGTCAAACAAGAACTAGTTGCACGTCTACAAAAAACACGATTCGCCTTGCAAATGGATGAGTCAACTGATGTCACTGGTCTGGCTATCTTGCTGGTTATCGTGAGATATCCATATGAACGTTCTTTTGAAGAAGACATGCTTATGTGTTCACCGCTGCCCAGAAACACTACCGGGGAAGAAATTTTTAATAAAATAAACATATTTTTTAAAGAAAATAATCTTAGTTGGAACGATTGCATTGACATTTGTACAGATGGGGCCAAGGCGATGACAGGTAAAACAGCAGGAGCAGTATCACGAATAAAAAGTAAAGCGCCTAATTGTAGTTCCAGCCATTGTATTCTGCATAGACAAGCACTTGCGATGAAGCAAATGCCGTCAAATCTAAAATTAGTTATGGATGAAGCGGTAAAAATAATTAATTTTATCAAATCACGACCACTACAATCCCGATTGTTCTCATTATTGTGTGAAGATTATGGCAGCAAACATAAAACACTGCTGCTCCATACAGAAGTGCGATGGCTGTCTCGGGGTAAAACTTTAACAAGGCTATTTGAACTTAGAGCCGAGTTACAAATGTTTCTTTCAGCAGATACAGTTTCTTTTAATTTGAAAGACCGTTTGTATGATAAAACTTGGTTGTTCCGATTGTCTTTTATGGCGGATATCTTTCAAAAACTGAACGAATTGAATTTATCATTGCAAGGTAAACAGACAACAGTGTTCCAGGCCTATAACAAAATAACTGCCTTCAAAAGAAAATTAGATTTTTGGATTATTTGCGTTGGTAAGAGAGAAATAGAAAGCTTTACGTCACTCAGTGAGTTTGTTAGCGATAACGACTCGGAAATGTTTCAAGATGATGTGTTTGAAGAATTGGTCCAATATCTCACTTCGATGCGCGCATCTTTTGTAAAGTATTTTCCCGAAGAACATAATACAAAAATGAAGCTGAATTCATGGATTCATAATCCTTTTTTACCCAACTTGCAAAAGCCCGAAAGTATGTCAAACGAGATATATGAATCTCTTTTAGAAATGTCATCAGACACAAGTATGGAGTCACTGTTCAAAACGGCGCCTCTCAACGATTTTTGGTGCAGAATCCGTGATGAATATCCAATGCTTGGCAGAATGGCTCTGAATATTCTTCTCCCGTTCCCAACAACATATTTGTGCGAAACAGGATTCTCAACCTATGCAGCCACGAAAACAAAATATCGCAATAGACTGGACGCCGAACCTGATATGAGACTTCAAATGTCTTCTATCAAACCTGATATCAACCAATTGATGAAAAATAAAAAACAGTTTCATACCTCCCATTAGTTAAGATTTTTTCATTTTTAATATCTTCTATTATTGTACTTGGCATGTGGTTAAAGTAAGTAATAATTAGTAACTGTTACATTGTACTTTTATTATGCTTATATAATAAAGAATACACTTTTAAAAACTATTGTTTTATTGTAGGGTTCCGTCAAGTATTTTGCTTGTCAAAAGGGTTCCGTGACCAAAAAAGTTTGAGAACCGCTGGTATAGAACTTTATCTGTCATTTTGTCTATTCTTTCGTAGACAAAACGCTTGTCTACAGTGGTCATGCTACGCCTGCAGCTGCTGGTCGGGCAGCAGACTACCCCGAGTCTTCTGCTCGCAGGCCCCACCTCCTGTAATTTTTATAGAGGTTTTCTTCCTCGCCGTCTGGGCGGTGAAGCCAAGACCCTCGGTCCCAAGAGGCGCGAGGACACTACTTAGCAGGCACTCCTGGGGTTATGATATCGACGAGGGCAGGGAAAGACAGTCCCCCGCTGCCTGCCCAGTGGCAGGGTGAGTGCACACCGGGCCCGCCCCTGCTCCTCCATTATGCCCTCTGCTAGCATCAGAGGGACACGTGGAGCAACACCCCACTGGGCCCACATCGGGCCCTTCCGGTGCCAGAATATTCGCCATAGGCAATAAGATCCCCCGAAAATTAATCCCTCGAAAGGATTCTATTGCTCGTACCCAGGATGCACCGGCCTAAAAACTGCCATTCCCTCCAGACGTGTCCAGAGGAACAGGCAGCCGTCAAACACACGTGGAGGTTTTCTGGCCAGCACCCGACCCAAAGCTGCTGGTCCTTCTCCATACGTCTGGAAAGAGCAGCAGTTTGATGACCCGGTGCAACCCGGGCACGGGCAATAACTCTTTTTCGGTGTACTTTATTTTCCGTGGTGAATATTCTAGCACGAGAGGGGCCGTATCTGGGCCAGTGCGGCGATGCTCTGCGGGTCCCTCTGAAGTTAGCAGAGGGCACAGTGGAGGATGCAACGCACGGTGTGGTCTCGATGTGCAACGAAATGGTCACCCATCCACGGACTGACCGCGGCAACTGTAGCTTAACCTCGCAGATCATACAACCCGCGCAGTTGCTATTGCTACTTAACCACGAGCCCCTCATAGCAACGTCACATTTCATTCATAAATTAAAAATTAATTATTAATAGTTAAATTCATTTAGAAATATACCTATAGACCAAACCATGGACGGTTTTAATTATCATTTATTTAATAAAGAACCGTTAATACCTATTCAAACCTAACCAATAGAAAACTTTGTTAGAACGACTTGAAAATAAAACACTACTGCAACAAGGTGTTGTATGGTCAATTCTGGACTATAATGACTGTTTTGAGAATTCCAGCTACACTTAACAAAGCGACACTCAAATTTTGAGCAATACTTAACTAATTTTGTGTTTCACACGCCAAAAACTCTTCTGCTCAATCGTCCATCAACTAAGTATTTCTCAAACTCTGCCTGGGTGCAGTACCAACGTTCAGGAAAACATCAATGTACGTTTCAATCAAAGAGGATGTAATACTACGTATAGTTTCAACCGACCCAAATCGAAAACGATTTGAAAAAATAATAATTACCTACATGTTAGTATAGCAATCGATACATCGTTTTTTTAATAATATTATTCCAAAACCATTGAAAATTTCTATAAAAAGGTGTTCATAAAATAAATTGAATGCACAATGTATGAACTAAATGTAGTATATTATATACTCTTTGGTATGTACCTCGCCGACCTTGTTTCGTGCTTGGCCAGTTTGGCCACGTCAAACCTTTGCGTCGAACAGAGATAAAAATCACTAACGCAGTGTTGCCAATGCTACGGCAATTACCGTGTTCTACGGTTTTCAGGCTAAAAAACTACAATATCTACGGCCTACGGCTGTAACCCCATGGCCGTAGCAAAATCTACGGCTTTCAGTCACGGTAATCATGTTTTCGATAAATATATCACTCCATGTATCCAAATGTATCTAGTGCGTGTTCATCTTTGCTTGTAAATCCGAATTCCAACTTTGCAAAGTAATTGTAAGTGAGAGTGTTATGGACAGGTATTTCCCGATTAGATTACCCATTTAAAATGAAATGTTGTTAATACGTTTTTTATTAAAAAGAAAAAAGAGAAAAATGACGAACAATTAAATATGCACGAAAAACTTAAACAAAGCGCCATTTGGTTGATGCTGAAACGTATCTCCTTTTTTTTGGCAGTGCTACGCAAAGTACTCTGTGGTGCTTCGGCCGACCGTTGATCTTTTCCATATAAACACGGCTTTTCTACCGAACGTACACAGCTGCCTAAAAATTATTATTGGCAACACTGCACTAACGTCCAAAACTCATAAAATCAAAAAAATGTCAACTGCAAAATTCTATAATTTTAACACGAATAGTTGAACTTATTTGAGTTAATATAATATAAATTAAATTATTTCTACAGTAGTCGTGTACGCATAGTAGTATCTACGTCTAGTATAAGCTACGTGTGAAATCGAGCAACATAAGATTAATTACATAAAAAATTAACGTCTTACGAAAGTCTAGTAAATTGGAATATGAAATAATTATTGTAACAGAATTACAACCATTGGTTGATATGTGAGAAAGTTATCCCATGTTATTGCAGCTATAAATGCGACGCGAATTCCGTACGTTGTTGAGCAGTCTTTGATTACATACCTGCCTCTGGGCAGTATACATTGCTCATTTTTATTACTTCATCGACAAAGATCAGCGATTCTCCTCCAGTCTGCTGTCTATACAGATTTCTGAGCTACGACGTGAAGTCATCACTCGCATCATGATATAAATCAATGTCTGACCTCTCCAGCCAAGCAGACTACCAAGGCGTAGACCTAAGTGTAATCAAGGATTAAGAAAGAATTTGTTATAGTGCCAGTGAAATTGAAAGTTAATAACCATTGGGCACAGACATAGTAAAAAATATAGACTATAGGCTGCGAACAACCATAGTGAAGCCAACAAAAACCGTGCTCCTTCATGTACAACCAGTGCTCACGTACACACCATGCACCTGAAGGATATTTGTTTTCGCGATGCTTACTGGACGATGCCGCGACATGTGAACTGAGAGGGGTGAGCACGGTTTAAGGTTACCCACCTACTCGTTTGCCCACTCTATTATTGAAAATAAAGCCAGTTGTATTTGGATATAACTAGTTCTAGCCTTAATCATGCTGGCTACCAATCCAATTGGTATAAACAGTATGGTTAAAACTATGGAGGAGTGGCTGGAGAGGTGCTATGATGTCCTCACCTACTGGCTGACCCAGATTCTCTCGGGGCATGGTTGCGTTGGGAAGTATCTGTGTCACATAGGCCGGGAGCCGACGCCCAAGTGTCATCACTAAGGAACTTCCCAGAGGACACGGCGCGGCACACACTGGAAGAGTGCCCAGCTTGGGTCACGCAGCGCCATGACCTCATCACTGCAGTAAGCGGCAGCGATCTGTCGCTTCCGACTGTGGTTTTGTCTATGGTCGGGAGTGAGAGCGCTTGGGAAGGCGTCGTGTCCTTCTGCGAGGAGGTGATGCTCGCTAAGGAGACGACGAAGAGGGTTCGAGAGGCGATGGCCTCCAGACACCAGGTGCCCAGGTGGCCTGCGGGTGGCGGACTCGGGGTGTCCGCCGCCTGACTAGTCTCTAGTGATTACATTGTAGGAGAGTGTCGCTTTTACGTATCTATTATAAATCCTATGTTTGTACCATTTTGTAACTTGTAGAACCTACTTATTATTTGGATGCTGATAAGCAATAGTATGTCAACCTACACGGAAGCCATTTCGAGTAAATCGTGTTTCAAAATTCCGGCGCCAATTTAATTAGTTTGTTCAAGAATTTGCTGCAAATATTGATGATATGCAGTCATTATATCATAATATAAGTTTAGATCAAATTTCTCCCATTAAACTTGTAAAATCTGTTATATTCATTACAAAAACCGTAAAATTTGATATTACAAAATGCGCCAGCAAACATTTTATCTGAATAAACATTTCAAGTCTTATAACACATTATTGATAAACTGAAAACAATTAATTTAAATTCAATTTGATTAATGTCAAGTACCTTAACCCTATATTGATAAACGTATTATTAAGATAAAAATTGTAATGTTAAGGTGTTATCAATAAAAGCCATGATTTCTTACAATATTAAAATATTTATTTACCTCTTAAAAATGGAACAAATTAGGGACCATCGAGCGTTATTGGCTATTCAATCTTCAAGATTTACTTTGAATACTTACCTACCTACATCATAATCAACATTATCTAAATTAAAACAGTATTTAAAAATCAAAATCAAACTACCCACAACAAAATAATCTCGTTTCGTTCGACTGGTTAGGGTATCAACGTTAACGGCGAGAACATCTCACATCTCCGTTTTTCCGATGACATCGTTGTATGGCTGAGTCGTTGGAACACCTGGGCGAAATGCTGCACAGCTTAAACGGATCATCTCGGCGTGTCGGTCTTGGCATGAATCTGGACAAGACTAAAGTCATGTTCAATATGCATGTCATGCCGAGGCCAATATTCGTTGAAGGGTCGGCACTCGAAGTCGTAACGGAATACGTCTACCTAGGGCAGATAATTCAGCTTGGTAGACAAACTTCAAGAAAGAAGCCGACAGAAGGTTTTAGTTAGGTTGGGTAGTATTTGGCAAACTTCGCCGAGTCTTCTCGTCGCATATACCGCAAAGTTTGAAGACAAAGGTCTTAAACCAGTACGTCCAGCCTGTCATGACTTACGGTGCCGAGACGTGGACACTGACAGTTGGGCTGGTTCACAAATTCAAAGTCGCTCGGTGAGCTATGGAGCGAGCTATGCTTGGAGTTTCTTTGAAGGATAAAATCCGTAACGAGATTATCCGGAGGAGAACCGGATTGACCGACATATCTTGTAGGATCAGTAAGCTGAAGTGGCAGTGGGCTGGCCATGTCTGTCGAAGGGCTGATGGCCGCTGGAGCAGACTAGCCCTTGAGTGGAGACCGCGAATCGGCAAACGCAGCGTAGGGCGACCCCCACCAGGTGGACCAACGACCTGAAGAACGTGGCTGAACGTGACTTGTGGCGCAACTTGGGAGAGGCCTATGTCCAGCAGTGGACTGCGATAGGCTGAGTTGATGATGAATCAGACAACTCATTGGGCTCGGACTGAATAGTTGCTGTATGATGAATAAGCTCAATAATCGACGAATGAGCTAGTGTTGTATTATCAGCCATAAACATCAATCAACAGCAGCTAGAAACTCCAATAAATCCAGAGTATTCTCAAAGTCCAGATCTTGATCAGAAATATAAATATTCGGAAGGTATGTTTCTGCTGGCCGAACTTCTGGTAACCCCTCATTGAGACTGCTATTTGATGGAACCATACGCCTCTTTTCTTCAACATCGTGGCTAATAACCTCACACTGAAACTCCTCGTCAGAAGTAGGACGCGACGCATGGCTTTCCTCGTGAGGTATTAGGTACATGATCCGCAAACATGGCTTCTTGATCTTGGCGGTGGTATTCTGAAAATAAGTATAAAAATAAGACACAACTTGCAAAATGAGGGTATGTGCCAAAATTTAATAATTTCGAGAACCTGAAGATTTATGACAATGTCTGTCTACCCTGTTTGCGGATACTTACAGTCGTGAACCTGTTTGTTTTATTAATTCCCTCATTCCACGTTTTTCAAAAACGTTTCAAGTCATTTAACATACTATTGAAATAAACGAACGAACAAGTGAACGAGATTTTTTTGTAGCAATAACGTGTCAAGCTTTATAAAACTTTTACAAGCGCTAGTCAATAGTAGAATGTTTGTTAAGCAATAACCTGTTAATCAAAAATATTACATTTTGCTGAAATTAGGTAGTTAAGATAAGTAATATTACCACGGTTAGTATGTAAAACGTATTTAAATGTAATTTTAAACAGTATTCTGTCATAAAAAAGCATTGTTTTAATAATTTTTCGGTAAAACGACCTCTAAACTTGTATAGCTAAAATCCGTATATTTATGTAATATTTAGACTTACCTTTGATGATCTTATATTCCCCAAGTCTTCTACTGCGTTTTCCATGTAGTATTCGTGGCTAGTTGTCTTGTGAGGCCCACTTTATACGTATAATTTTAATTAAATATGTTTACACAGCCGAAAAAGGATAATACTAATTACGCAATAACCGATCATGTCCCATAACTTCTTTTGACTTTAAACAGATGGCGCCTAGGGTCATCAAACAATGTTTCAAGTGCCTAAACATCTTATTGCAAAATGTCTTACCCTTCGAACTGATTTCGTGTCAACCTTTTTATACTCATTTTTGGTATAAAAACCATTCAATCAGGTTAAAACCCTGTTGAAAAACGTTCTTTGTCAGCCAAAGAAGCGTACTGCATCATTAACTCAATTTTCGTATTTTTGTGGGTTGACACATTATTGCTTATCAGCATCCATTTATAGTCCTATGTTTTATTTAGAATAACACAAGTATATACATTTAAGACAGTGATTTTGTGGAAATAAAAATAAAGATAATCTTTCACAGAATGTGTGTTTTTTATTCATTATCATCATCTTTCTCCTGCCCTGATTGCAATTTAAGGAGGCTGAGGTGGAAGACTTGGGTTCTTTAGGTTCTCTAGGGTTTCCTCATAAAAGAGCTTGAGTTACTCAAGGAGCTATGGAATGAATAGCTTTTCAGTTAGGGGTTTGCTCAGTGGGTAAACTTTGGGAGTAAAGATGATAAGTTCATCATCTTTGTTTAAGAATAAAATAGCAAGTAGACCTGCAGTGCGATTCAGAACATTTCGATAACTTGCCGAATCCGTTCGATTGGATATCTTACTCGTACCGTATGTTACCTTCCGGGGCTATTCAGAACAACCGATTTGAGCGTTCGATTCGGTTTCGGGTACGGTATCGATATTGGTTACATTACATGAGATTACATGGTGCGTTTATGAAGTTTTCTTTCGTATCATAAATAGACAGATTTTTAAACCCATATCTAGGCGATGTAAAAATATATCCGAAAGTATTTATGGTTTTGTTGTTCCAATCTTACTACGAAATAATTAATTACGGCTGAATAACGGCTGTTTGTAAAAATAAAATTATGAAAGTACTTACTACAAAAAGCTAGCTTTGTAAACACCCATCTGTCAAAATCATTGTCAATGTGACGTTTGACGTTAAAATACTTGGTTGGTAGATTGGGGTTTTTTTTCGCAATTTTGGGGAAAAAAAGTCGTTCTTGGGGAAATTTCGGGGAATGAAATCCTTGGGGAAATATTTGGAGAAACGAAAATACAGATGTAATACTGAAATTGTACTAGTTTGTGTAATGTTATTGGGAAAATAATTAAGGGTTTGAATGAAGACGATATATCAAAAGTTTTAAATATCATCCACAATACACTATAAAATATTTTTATAGTTTTTGAATAAACATAGTCTTATATTTTTAAATTTCCTGTTCGAAAAAAAAATGGGGAAAAAAGTTGAAAATCATCATTTTGGGGAAAAAATATATGAATATGGGGAAAATTCAGAAACTCGATCTAGTAACCCTGTAAAACATCTTTGACTATGTGATTATATTATCTTTGGACTATTGGTTTTATTTTTTATTGTTGTTTATCAATTAAATAATAACTATATTAAAAAGTACTCTGTGATAATAACATACGCACTCAAAATTGAAAGAAGTAACATTCTTTTTGGAGAAAAGTTCACCATGAATCTTTGTGAGAATAGTAGAATGGCGACTATCTCTGTAAACGAGCCTTAGACGATGAAATTACACAGTCTGTCAGTGATTCTACAATAACGTTCACCAAAACTTGTAAGTACCTACTCACCTCTTATTTATTAGCTCATCAGCGTCTACAACGCTGGCCTATAGCACAACACACACACCACACTAGCAGCAGTGTAGCAGGCCACACGATGTTTTCCTTCACCGTGGGTATACAAACGTTTACAAGGCACATGGATTTTTTATAGGTACATTTAAATAAATAAGTACCTAAACTCCTAACGCGACACTGACCAAACCGACAGCATAGGTATTCATGTGTCGAGAGAGAAAAATGACACAATACTGTAATCATGATTTGTTAACATTAAATACATTTTCTATCTTTCAGGTAAACAGCATGACCATGACCAAGCTTACTAGGACTTGTTTCAAAGACCATCTGTTGATGAACAAAGACAGTTTGTCTCTGCTGTGGATGTTCTCTTGCATCAAGTGTCAGTCACCTACTTGACACTGGCTCAACTTCACAAGAGTGGATTATGCCTTAAACTGTAAGTTGAATCAGTCTATAAAATATTTTTCACAACTTTACTGCTAGTCAAATTGATTTTTAATTACTTTAATGATTATGTATGTTTGTATTATGTATACAAAATACACGCTTAGGCGTGGAGTTGCGGAAACAGTCCGTTATACTATACTATGTATGTTTGTTGCAGGTAGAAGCAGTAAGTTGCATAATATGCCATACTTGTTGTGTGCTTGCAGACCGAGCTGCTTTTCATTTGGTTTCCAGCTCAGTGTATACTTCAATGATAATACAGGCACACAGTTCTTCCCGCTGAGCATCTAAATGAAGAAGTGAGGATGAACCAGCCCATACCTACAATTGTATTATTAGACTATAGTACAGAAAGCCAGATTATAGAAAGAATATGCTTTATGGTTTCTTAGAGGTTGCATTCAATCAAGATTTATAGTCAACACTTCTCGCAGAGATATTGTAGCTTCCTCCGGGGTTGCCTACAGTTGGTAACCACACTGCCACACACTTTAAAACATTGTTACTGCATCATAGGCAGACAGACTGTAGGCTGCTGCACCCATATAATATGGTATCTTAATTGGGCTAGGTACCAAGACAATAGTAAGACATTATAATTGAAAAGAAATAAAAATAAATTATAAAATGTGTTTTTATTTTTAAATAAGTATCTCTTTTACCTGTGTTTTTTACATATATGATTTGTGAGTTTCTCAACACTCCACTCTACAAACATATCCCGCCTGTATTTCCCGGAAGGGGTAGGCAGAGGTGTATAGTACACCCACATTTCGCCAGTTATGTTTTAGTCCCACTCCACAAAATATAATAATTAAGGTAGCTACTATACACATAATTTTTTTTTGCTCTTGTCTTATTTAGTAAACAATCTTGGCATGTCTCTACTCAAATAACTACTGATAATAAATAAATATAACTAGTGGTAGTATAATTACTTATTAGTTCTGCACATGTAATACTGTGTAAAATTGCTAACATAATTCTTATAATAATTATTATTGACGAATTGCATTAAAAAGACATGCCAAGATTGTTTACTAAACAAGACAAGAGATAAAAATAGAGTGTACATATAAATATATCAATTGCACTTCACAAATCAACTGCTAAATAATATTATGTTCTTGGATATGTTGCTACATAGGTACCTAACCTCACTTTTAAATAATAAGAGCTTCTTAGTCTGCTCTCAGATTGGCAAAATCCATAGAATTTTCAGTCATAGTTTGATATGTTTGCCAGTAATCATTGGTACAGGTCAATGCCAGTAATACACAAGTTACACAACACCACCTCATCTTTTTACACTTAGGTCCAAGATTTTATGAAAGCGTAACCATCTCCCTTGATTTCTTCTTTGTTTCTTCTACTAGGGTACTAGGGCCAGTGTAAGGTCTTGCAGTAACCCATATTATTCAGTGAATTATCCGGCTGTGAATGAAAATGCATCTCGCAATGAGCGCAAAATGCAACTGCGTGTCTGGGTGAGTTGAGTTCTTCTCGGAGTCTTCAGCGTCTTTTCTCAACAATTACACTGTATTGTTTTTGTTTTTTATGTCTTATATTAATTTTACGGCTCAAACTAACAAAAATAAAATTTATCGGGTGCCCAGTAGCTCCCGATAAGTTGTCGGGGAAAATAATCGGACGTTCGGTAATTCTCCTTCGATAGCAGCGTTGTGAATAGCGTTGATAGCGTTACATGTCGTGTAATGTTGAGGGAAATCGTACGGTATGACGTCATCTTCGATTCGGTATCCAGTTCGTCAAATTGATCTGGGATACGGTTATTCTGAATTGAAAATATTATTTATCGTACGATATCAATCCGTATCGACCGACAACTGAGATATCGTGTGGTTCTGAATCGCTATACTGAAACGATTTCCATTAGGAAACTGAACGCAGTATGGCATCAAAGATGGATCGAATATATAGGGAAGGTCGTAGAATGTGCTAGATGATAACCATAATAAAATTGCAGGGAAACGAAAAAACCCCTATTATTTGCCTCCAAAATATATTGAGTGGAGTTTAAGTAGCCAAATTCGGATACTTAAATTTCTTCCGCTCAAATTAGATTTAAGTATGTATTTGAGCGTAGGTAACGTGTTGTGAAATGCAAATTTTAATTTAAGCGAACGAAATTTAAAATTTTAAAAATACTGACGGTTGAATGCTTATCTTTGAGAAATGCTCAGATTTTTCCTTAAAACCATACTCAAATGATACCTAAGTACTCCGTAAGTAAGTGATGTGAAACGCAATTTTCTAGTTAAGCGGACGTAATGTCAAAATTTAATGGGAATTTGAGAAAACTTATCCTTGAATGCTTAACTTTGAGAAATACTCAGATCAGAAACAGAATTTCGTTAAACCCATACTCAAACCACACTTAAGTACCACTTAACTGAGTTTTCTCAAATCAGAAACCGGCCGATAGAAGGTAGTCTTGGAGTTTCTTTTTACACTGCGTTAAGTTAAGAGGGTATATGTTAAGTTTTGCGTTTATTTTGTTATAGGTATATGGACCTAAAAATTTATAGAATCGCCTTATGAATGATGTTTTAGGAGGATATTCTATACAGACTGTATGTTTCCTACGTTTTGTCAAAACGGATGGGTCATAAGTAAGTTCCTTATGTTGCTTTATAATTATTGCAGATATAAATAATTGACGAACGGTTAGAACTTGGCACGATTTGTACAGGAGAATTGTGGGATATAAAATAGGTCTGAAAGTATATACTTTTAAGATGGCTCGTTGGGCTATTTCAAGTGTCTTTATAGTGGTTTTGGAAGTCCCTCCCCAAGAAGATATACAGTATGTGATAATACATTGGCACAGCGAGAGATATACTGATTTCAAAATAGAAACGTCCGCAACATGTCGAAGATTTTTAAACACATAAATGAGTTTACGTACTCTGGCTGATAATAGTTTAATGTGTGCCTTGAAGTTAAGATTGGAGTCAATTGTTACGCCTAGGTACTTGATATGTTCAACTCGTTCAAGAGCTTCACATGTGCAGTTAGCCCTAATAGTACAGTCATGAGGTATGATTTTATAGGTATGAATGTCTTTTGATAGTTGGCGTAATCTGAAAGTGACATATTTGGTTTTGCTGACGTTCAGGGTAAGGAAGTTGTCACGGAGCCAGTCTTTCACTTGGTCCAGACTGGTCTGGGCAGCATTAAAAGCTTCCTCCCATGTATCGGCTGAAAAAAGGAGAGCCGTATCGTCTGCGTAAGAGATTATCTCGCCTTGGGGTAACTGAAGGTCAGTGAGATCATTAATATAGGCTAGGAAGAGAGTGGGTCCCAATATACTGCCCTGTGGCACTCCGTAGGTTACTGGGAGATCGCTACTTGTGTATCCACCCACTCGCACATTCTGAAGTCTTCCTGAGAGGTAGCTTTCAAAAAGCTTTAACTGTGTACCTCTAATGCCAAGTTTCTCTAGCTTTACAAGAAGGTTGGAGACAGAAATCGTGTCGAAAGCCTTGGCAAGGTCTAGGAAAATGGATAGACATTTTCTTCCTTTATCTAAGTTGGTGACTATAGTGTTAGTCAGCCTATGTACTGCTCCGTCTGTCGATTTACCAACGCGAAAACCAAACTGGTTGCTTGAAAAAGAATTATTTTGTTCAAGAAATTTTACCAACCGTGTGTTGATAATTTTTTCGAGAATTTTTGACATTGCCGGCAGAATGGAAATAGGTCTATAATTACAGACACGATCTCTGTCCCCAGATTTGTGAATGGGGCGCACCTCGGACTTCTTGAGTAAGTCCGGAAATGTGCCAGTTTCCAAGCATTTGTTAAAAATGTAGGTGAGTGGTGGGATCAAAAAGGTTTTATTTAATTTGAGGAGTTTATTGGATATTTTGTCCCAGCCTATAGTGGAATCCATTTTGAGATCAGTGATGTAGCGTTCAACCTCTTTTTCCGTCACATCTTCCATTACCATAGATTTAAGGTTACTAAAGTTAGAAGGGGCGTAGCTAACTGTTCGTCTTGCCATGTTTTTGCTTATTAGGCGACGTTCAGCGAGGTTTTTGCCTACATTTATGAAATAGTTATTTATTTCTTCTAAGGATTTTTCAGGAGAGGAACTTAAATTTAGTAAATTTTCTGGATAATTTATTTCTTTTGCAGTGTTAGTTATTTGTTTGATAGATTTCCAAAGTGCTTTAGGGTTAGTTTTTGATGTCTCTATTTGATTTTTCTCGAATGATCTCTTTACTTTCTTTAGCAATTTGGTGCAGAAATTTCTATAACGTGTATAAGTTGTTTTTAGGGTCTCATTATTAGGTGAGATTTTAGTTTTCTCATGAAGTACGTCTCTGTTTCTTATACAGCGCAGCAAACCTGGTGTTATCCAGGGTTTAATTATTCTCTTTCTTCTGGATACTGACACTATTTTGGTGTTATTTTTAAGTGCTGCTTGCAGTTCATTAATTAGATAGTTTATTGCAAAATTAGGGTCTTCAGAATTATTGTATATAGGGGCAAGATTTAGTTTTAAGATGTCATCAAAAAGTGTTTCATATTTAACTTGACTAAAAGTTTTGGGTGCGATACTTCGCACCTGCTTAAGGCTTACAGACAGGAGTACCGGGTAGTGATCAGTTAGGGAAGTCTGTGGAATAATAGTGATTGAAGGATATCTTGTCTTTAAGAGAACATGGTCAATACACGTCCCACTAGACTCCCTAGTAATCTCAACATGAGCGGGTAAAAGCCCGTGTGATGCTGCAAGAACCAGGTATCGTTCTCCATTTAGGTCTAATTTGTTGGAATTGATGGGAATGTTTATATCCCCAATAACTACAACATTTTGAAACGATTTGAGTTTTACAAGGATTTCATTTAAGCAAACTAGGAACGGGTCAATATTTTTATAAGACGGAGACCGATACACCGAGACAACGGCCAAATGTTTGTCTTGTGTCAAGATTAAGATGTTACTATCTACTGAATTTGGCTCTTCTACCAAAACATTAAGGTAGTCTTTGGCATAAACCACCACGCCATCATTTTGTATAGTAATTCTCGAGGTTGAAAATGACCGATAACCATCAAGTTCGGGAACAGAGGACGAAGCCAACAGCCAACACTCAGTGAGTACAAGAATATCACATTCAGTTTTTAAGATTGTCCTCATAGCCTCGAATCCCGAAAAATCGCAATTGATGCTGCGGATGTTTTGTGTGAGAATTGCCAGACGCTTAGATTGAGACGGTGGAATGAGTCTATAACAACTATCTAAGTCACATTTAAATGAAGTCGAAACAGCCACTTTATCGATTTCAGAACCAATTTCTTTTATACTATCAAATTTTGTAAAAAATATTAAATGTGGCTAGTAAAGTGGGCTTTATGCAGAGGTAAAGACTGGAACAGTTAAAAATATAATATAAAACATTTGTGTGAGACTTATTTAGTATTTCGAATATACAGGATTTACAAATCCTTCGCGATGTACTCAGTAGATAGTGAGAATTAAGTACGTAAAATGTGTCTTCTTGTAGTGTTGAGAGCAGCTGTGATGAGTAATTTGTGTGTGTGTGTGTTATGTAGTAGTATTTATTATTTTTAAGAGTATTGTTAGATAATAAAAGCTTAAAAAATATATTACTTAGAACTAGTCATATTTCCTGATTAACTTTAAGGTCGGCCTCGCTTTTAACTATAATATGGTTCTTTCCTTCAATTTTTCGCAAAAATACTTTCCCGAGAGAAGTCCAGCAGAACTTAAAGTCATTTTCATTTGCAAATTTCCGAGCCAAATGAAAGATCCGCTGAGCTTTAGGAGACAAGCTTTCAGAAAAATATATTGGTTTTGCTTCACTTTGAAGTTTGATGTGGGTAGTGTTTAACTTATTTTGACTATTTTTGCGATTAAATTGGCGAACTTTTTGTAAAATATTTTCTTTAGTTGTTACGGTACTAAAATCAACTATGATGGAGGGTACACCGTCTTTTCTGTTGACGCGAAAAATATCTTTGATTTCTTGGTGCTGTAATGAAATGTCAAGGACGACAGCTGTCTCAGTTATGACTTTGCGCAGGTCCTCCTTACTTTCGCCTTCAATTTTTGGGATGTTTCTAACTTCCACTTTAGTAAGGTGTAACATGCGTTCCAAATTTTCGACTTTGTCCTCTAGCTGATGCATGTACTTGCGATCAGCACCACGTTCTCGATCCATTTGATCAATTTTAATTTGAATATTGTCATATTGCTTTGATACGAATACCAAGGTATTTTTAATTTCTGCATTCTGGGCTATAATCTCGGAAACCGAATTTTGTAATGCCAAGAACTTACTGTCAGACCCTGCTGTAGATGTTTGTATTAGCTCGCGGATTTCTTGCATGAAAGAAGTCATTTCGTCTTCACGTTTTCGCTTGGTACGTGTGATGTTTTCTCTTTCAATGCAGTTGAGATTTGGTACAGATCCAGATTGCGTGACCGTTGGTGTGGGTAGAATATTAGCTTCAGAATCCGTAAAAATTGGTGATTGCAGTGGTGGCGGAGGTGTACGCCTAAGTGGCATTTTACTAACGTCAATGCCCGGAGCTTAACAGAAGAGACGTAATGTAATTCAAACAATCGTTACTAGGCGCTCAGGTGTGTACGGTGATAACAGAGTTCAGCTGAGGATGGTTTTGCTATAAGTAAAGCAATACCAAGAACTAGGCGCGCAGACAGTCACAGGAGTAGTAGTGATTCGCAACAGTCGTCTTCACGTATCACTGTAGTGGTGTGGTGTCGTGCAGTTGGCGTGGATGGGGCGAAACCGAGATAGCACGATAGCTCGAGGCAGCGAGTACTAGGAGCGCAGGAGGCCGGCGTCAAACGTAGGAGCTACCATCAACAACGTCACCGTAGAGGCGGGGCGTGGGTTGCAGGAGGCGTGGGCAGGGCACAAGGAAGATGGCACTATACCTGCTCACGCGCAGTGGTGGAGAGTCCGTGTTCGACGTTTGTGTACGTTCGATGTTTAGAGGCGGCTGAGCGTTCTTCCTTGAGTTATGCACTCCTATTATTTTGCGCGCATTTAACTTTGTTATTTCATTTTAAATTATAATTTAAATAAAACTGTGAGGACTATATGGCACGTCTGTTCGTGGTCGAGGTTCGCAGGGAAGGAAATTAATACCTACTAATACCTATAAAGGTAAGATAAACTTACATAAGCGACTAGAATTGCATAAAACACATGTTTGGTCTACTTTGTGAGAACATAACATCCACCCATGAAACAAAGCATTTTACGTATCATACTAGTTTCTACCCATATTTAATGCCTTTGTTGGGTAAAAAGACATTAAATATGGGTAGAAACTTAACTTAAACATGTAAAAGGTACTACGTTACGTTGTAGATAAAACTTACCGTTTTACGACCATGATAGAATCCGTCTCCTCGTTTGTGGACCCTATGATTCGAATTAAACTTTACAACGACACTAACAATATCGGAAACACCATGAATTTTATTATGCTTACCTTTTGGAAATCTGAACCAAACGTTTTTTTACTTTATCTGAACCAAATTTACATGATAACTCTTTGGCAAGAATTTCAAAATTCTTTTCAAAGTTTTTAGAGTCCTCAAAAGTTACGATATAGAAAATCATTAACTGCTGCAGCCGTTGCTTTAACCACAGGGGATTCAATGGTATCAACATAAGCAATAGTCGCAGCGTTTTTAGACTTTTTAGAAATAATCTTCAAAAAAGACATCATCATTACAGCCGAAAGACGTCCACTACTGGACATAGGCCTCAAAAAAGACATGCTTCAATTCAAAACAAACAAAACCATATAGTTTTGTTTTGAATTTTGATCAAAGGCAATTTAGTAGTGTTGCCTAACAATCGATAGACTATCGATTGTCTATCGATAGTATCGAAAAACCCCTAACCATCTATACTATCGATAGGCCTATCGATAGTATCGATACTATCGATAGTATCGATAGTATCGATTGGCAGGTATCCAACAATACTATCGATAGTATCGATAGTATCGATAGTATCTAACTATTGTTACGATACTATCGATACTATCGATAGTATCGATTGTTCGAAATCATGCAATACTATCGATACTATCGATAGTATCGATACTATTGTGCTATCGTTTAGATAGTATTGCAATATGGCTGTCGCGGTTAATTGACGTCATTTGTGCGGAGTGTGCGGGGCGAGAGAGGGGTGGATGCGAGCCCCACCTGCCATACATGCTGCTTGACTTGAGACACGCCATTGTGGGTTGACGAATTTTATGTATGACGTTTAAAATGGTTCATTTTCCGGGGTGCTAAAAACACAACATCTGCTTCGACATCCAAGATGGCGGATGCGATTTTTTATATAACATTAATACGGGTATCGTTCTTGAGGTTTTCGGGGGTGCAAATTACGAATATAACTTCTATTTCGAGATTCAAGATGGCGGACGCGACATTTTAAGTTAAATCAATATGGGTATCGTTTTCAAGATTTCTCGGGATGCTGATTACTAATATAACATTTATTTTGAGATCCAAGATTGCGGACGCGACTTTTTATATAAAATCAATATGGATATCGTTTTTGAGGTTTCCCGGGGTGCTAATTGCGAATATAACATCTATTTTAAGATCCAAGATGGCGGACGTGACTTTTTAAATAAAATCTATATGGGTATCGTTTTCGAGGTTTTCGGGGGTGCTGATAACGAATATCACATGTATTTTAAGATCCAAGATGGCGGACGCGACTTTTTAAATAAAATCAATATGGGCATCGTTTTCGAGGTTGTCGGGGGTGCTGATTGCGAATATAGCATCTATTTTGAGATCCAAGATGGCGGACGCGACTTTTTAAACAAAATCAATATGGGTATCGTATTCGAGGTTTTTGTGGGTGCTGATTACGAATATAACATCTATTTTGAGATCCAAGATGGCGGACGTGACTTTTTAAATAAAATCTATATGGGTATCGTTTTCGATGTTTTCGGGGGTGCTGATAACGAATATAACATGTATTTTAAGATCCAAGATGGCGGACGCGACATTTTAAGTTAAATCAATATGGGTATCGTTTTCAAGATTTCTCGGGATGCTGATTACTAATATAACATTTATTTTGAGATCCAAGATGGCGGACGCGACTTTTTAAATAAAATCAATATGGGTATCGTATTCGAGGTTTTTGTGGGTGCTGATTACGAATATAACATCTATTTTGAGATCCAAGATGGCGGACGTGACTTTTTAAATAAAATCTATATGGGTATCGTTTTCGATGTTTTCGGGGGTGCTGATAACGAATATAACATGTATTTTAAGATCCAAGATGGCGGACGCGACATTTTAAGTTAAATCAATATGGGTATCGTTTTCAAGATTTCTCGGGATGCTGATTACTAATATAACATTTATTTTGAGATCCAAGATGGCGGACGCGACTTTTTAAACAAAATCAATATGGGTATCGTATTCGAGGTTTTTGTGGGTGCTGATTACGAATATAACATCTATTTTAAGATCCAAGATGGCGGACGTGACTTTTTAAATAAAATCTATATGGGTATCGTTTTCGAGGTTTTCGGGGGTGCTGATAACGAATATCACATGTATTTTAAGATCCAAGATGGCGGACGCGACTTTTTAAATAAAATCAATATGGGCATCGTTTTCGAGGTTGTCGGGGGTGCTGATTGCGAATATAGCATCTATTTTGAGATCCAAGATGGCGGACGCGACTTTTTAAACAAAATCAATATGGGTATCGTATTCGAGGTTTTTGTGGGTGCTGATTACGAATATAACATCTATTTTGAGATCCAAGATGGCGGACGTGACTTTTTAAATAAAATCTATATGGGTATTGGTATTGGTATTGGTATAACGGGCCATTTTCCGCAACTCCACGCTCGGCGTGTTTTTTGCGTGTGGGTGGGAATAACTTGTTTACTCGAGCCACCCCAGCTCCTCGAGGAAGGCCAGCAGACGCTTGATGTTGCTGACTGTCTCTCGGAGAGTACCCGGATCTCCGAAGTACTTAGCCCTGTATGAGGCGACCTCCGGGCAGTTGAGAAGCACGTGGGCCGCTGTTTCTTCTGTCTCCATGCAGGCTCTGCACAGAGGACTGTCAGTCACACCTATGACAAAGAGGTGTTTGTTAAATGAACCGTGTCCGGTGTAGGCGGCTGTCACCGTACGTAGGTGTTGTTTTGACAGCCGGAGGAGCTGTTTGGTGATCTTACCGTCGATGACGGGGAGTGCTTCCTTAGCCTGTCTGCATACCTCGTGGTTTATCCAGGAGTAGTTGTGTTTGTCTCTAGTGCGTTTCCTTACCAGAGTACGTAAATGACCGAAAGGGAGAGGTATTATGGGTTCAGGTCCTACCACGTCTGTACTCGATCCCCTCCTAGCGAGTTCATCCGCTGCGTCATTGCCTCTAGAACCACTATGACCTTTAATCCATTGTAGGGTTATATTGTTGGAGCTGCCTACCTGATTTAATTTCTGGTGGCATTCGTAGATGAGCCCAGAGTTGACAGTACAACTGTTGAGAGCCAGTAGAACCGCCATGCTGTCGGAGAGTATTCTAATAGAGTGATCTTTTACCTCCCGTGTCATGACTGCTGCAGTTGCCAGTAAGATGCCCATACAAAAATAAAATCTATATGGGTATCGTTTTCGATGTTTTCGGGGGTGCTGATAACGAATATAACATGTATTTTAAGATCCAAGATGGCGGACGCGACATTTTAAGTTAAATCAATATGGGTATCGTTTTCAAGATTTCTCGGGATGCTGATTACTAATATAACATTTATTTTGAGATCCAAGATGGCGGACGCGACTTTTTAAATAAAATCAATATGGATATCGTTTTTGAGGTTTCCCGGGGTGCTGATTGCGAATATAACATCTATTTTGAGATCCAAGATGGCGGACGTGACTTTTTAAATAAAATCTATATGGGTATCGTTTTCGAGATTTTCGGGGGTGCTGATAACGAATATAACATGTATTTTAAGATCCAAGATGGCGGACGCGACTTTTTAAATAAAATCAATATGGGTATCGTTTTCGAGGTTGTCGGGGGTGCTGATTGCGAATATAGCATCTATTTTGAGATCCAAGATGGCGGACGCGACTTTTTAAACAAAATCAATATGGGTATCGTATTCGAGGTTTTTGTGGGTGCTGATTACGAATATAACATCTATTTTGAGATCCAAGATGGCGGACGTGACTTTTTAAATAAAATCTATATGGGTATCGTTTTCGAGATTTTCGGGGGTGCTGATAACGAATATAACATGTATTTTAAGATCCAAGATGGCGGACGCGACTTTTTAAATAAAATCAATATGGGTATCGTTTTCGAGGTTGTCGGGGGTGCTGATTGCGAATATAGCATCTATTTTGAGATCCAAGATGGCGGACGCGACTTTTTAAACAAAATCAATATGGGTATCGTATTCGAGGTTTTTGTGGGTGCTGATTACGAATATAACATCTATTTTGAGATCCAAGATGGCGGACGTGACTTTTTAAATAAAATCTATATGGGTATCGTTTTCGAGATTTTCGGGGGTGCTGATAACGAATATAACATGTATTTTAAGATCCAAGATGGCGGACGCGACTTTTTAAATAAAATCAATATGGGTATCGTTTTCGAGGTTGTCGGGGGTGCTGATTGCGAATATAGCATCTATTTTGAGATCCAAGATGGCGGACGCGACTTTTTAAACAAAATCAATATGGGTATCGTATTCGAGGTTTTTGTGGGTGCTGATTACGAATATAACATCTATTTTGAGATCCAAGATGGCGGACGTGACTTTTTAAATAAAATCTATATGGGTATCGTTTTCGAGGTTTTCGGGGGTGCTGATAACGAATATCACATGTATTTTAAGATCCAAGATGGCGGACGCGACTTTTTAAATAAAATCAATATGGGCATCGTATTCGAGGTTTTTGTGGGTGCTGATTACGAATATAACATCTATTTTGAGATCCAAGATGGCGGACGTGACTTTTTAAATAAAATCTATATGGGTATTGGTATTGGTATTGGTATAACGGGCCATTTTCCGCAACTCCACGCTCGGCGTGTTTTTTGCGTGTGGGTGGGAATAACTTGTTTACTCGAGCCACCCCAGCTCCTCGAGGAAGGCCAGCAGACGCTTGATGTTGCTGACTGTCTCTCGGAGAGTACCCGGATCTCCGAAGTACTTAGCCCTGTATGAGGCGACCTCCGGGCAGTTGAGAAGCACGTGGGCCGCTGTTTCTTCTGTCTCCATGCAGGCTCTGCACAGAGGACTGTCAGTCACACCTATGACAAAGAGGTGTTTGTTAAATGAACCGTGTCCGGTGTAGGCGGCTGTCACCGTACGTAGGTGTTGTTTTGACAGCCGGAGGAGCTGTTTGGTGATCTTACCGTCGATGACGGGGAGTGCTTCCTTAGCCTGTCTGCATACCTCGTGGTTTATCCAGGAGTAGTTGTGTTTGTCTCTAGTGCGTTTCCTTACCAGAGTACGTAAATGACCGAAAGGGAGAGGTATTATGGGTTCAGGTCCTACCACGTCTGTACTCGATCCCCTCCTAGCGAGTTCATCCGCTGCGTCATTGCCTCTAGAACCACTATGACCTTTAATCCATTGTAGGGTTATATTGTTGGAGCTGCCTACCTGATTTAATTTCTGGTGGCATTCGTAGATGAGCCCAGAGTTGACAGTACAACTGTTGAGAGCCAGTAGAACCGCCATGCTGTCGGAGAGTATTCTAATAGAGTGATCTTTTACCTCCCGTGTCATGACTGCTGCAGTTGCCAGTAAGATGCCCATACAAAAATAAAATCTATATGGGTATCGTTTTCGATGTTTTCGGGGGTGCTGATAACGAATATAACATGTATTTTAAGATCCAAGATGGCGGACGCGACATTTTAAGTTAAATCAATATGGGTATCGTTTTCAAGATTTCTCGGGATGCTGATTACTAATATAACATTTATTTTGAGATCCAAGATGGCGGACGCGACTTTTTAAATAAAATCAATATGGATATCGTTTTTGAGGTTTCCCGGGGTGCTGATTGCGAATATAACATCTATTTTGAGATCCAAGATGGCGGACGTGACTTTTTAAATAAAATCTATATGGGTATCGTTTTCGAGATTTTCGGGGGTGCTGATAACGAATATAACATGTATTTTAAGATCCAAGATGGCGGACGCGACTTTTTAAATAAAATCAATATGGGTATCGTTTTCGAGGTTGTCGGGGGTGCTGAATGCGAATATAGCATCTATTTTGAGATCCAAGATGGCGGACGCGACTTTTTAAACAAAATCAATATGGGTATCGTATTCGAGGTTTTTGTGGGTGCTGATTACGAATATAACATCTATTTTGAGATCCAAGATGGCGGACGTGACTTTTTAAATAAAATCTATATGGGTATCGTTTTCGAGATTTTCGGGGGTGCTGATAACGAATATAACATGTATTTTAAGATCCAAGATGGCGGACGCGACTTTTTAAATAAAATCAATATGGGTATCGTTTTCGAGGTTGTCGGGGGTGCTGATTGCGAATATAGCATCTATTTTGAGATCCAAGATGGCGGACGCGACTTTTTAAACAAAATCAATATGGGTATCGTATTCGAGGTTTTTGTGGGTGCTGATTACGAATATAACATCTATTTTGAGATCCAAGATGGCGGACGTGACTTTTTAAATAAAATCTATATGGGTATCGTTTTCGAGATTTTCGGGGGTGCTGATAACGAATATAACATGTATTTTAAGATCCAAGATGGCGGACGCGACTTTTTAAATAAAATCAATATGGGTATCGTTTTCGAGGTTGTCGGGGGTGCTGATTGCGAATATAGCATCTATTTTGAGATCCAAGATGGCGGACGCGACTTTTTAAACAAAATCAATATGGGTATCGTATTCGAGGTTTTTGTGGGTGCTGATTACGAATATAACATCTATTTTGAGATCCAAGATGGCGGACGTGACTTTTTAAATAAAATCTATATGGGTATCGTTTTCGAGATTTTCGGGGGTGCTGATAACGAATATAACATGTATTTTAAGATCCAAGATGGCGGACGCGACTTTTTAAATAAAATCAATATGGGTATCGTTTTCGAGGTTGTCGGGGGTGCTGATTGCGAATATAGCATCTATTTTGAGATCCAAGATGGCGGACGCGACTTTTTAAACAAAATCAATATGGGTATCGTATTCGAGGTTTTTGTGGGTGCTGATTACGAATATAACATCTATTTTGAGATCCAAGATGGCGGACGTGACTTTTTAAATAAAATCTATATGGGTATCGTTTTCGAGATTTTCGGGGGTGCTGATAACGAATATAACATGTATTTTGAGATCCAAGATGGCGGACGCGACTTTTTAAACAAAATCAATATGGGTATCGTATTCGAGGTTTTTGTGGGTGCTGATTACGAATATAACATCTATTTTGAGATCCAAGATGGCGGACGCGACTTTTTAAATAAAATCTATAAGGGTATCGTTTTCGATGTTTTTGGGGGTGCTGATAACGAATATAACATGTATTTTAAGATCCAAGATGGCGGACGCGACTTTTTAAATAAAATCAATATGGGTATCGTTTTCGAGGTTGTCGGGGTGCTGATTGCGAATATAGCATCTATTTTGAGATCCAAGATGGCGGACGCGACTTTTTAAATAAAATCTATATGGGTATCGTTTTCGATGTTTTCGGGGGTGCTGATAACGAATATAACATGTATTTTAAGATTCTAAATGGCGGACGCGACTTTTTCAATAAAATCTATATGGGTATCGTATTCGAGGTTTTTGTGGGTGCTGATTACGAATATAACATTTATTTTGAGATCCAAGATGGCGGATGTGATTTTTTAATAAAATCAATATGGATATAGTTTTTTAGGTTTTCGTGAGTGCTGATTACGAATATAACACGTATTTCGAGATCTAAGGTGGTGGACGCAAATTTTTAAATAAAATCAATATGGGTATCGATCTCAAAGTTTCCCGGGGTGCTGATTGCGAATATAACATAAATAAATCTGCTTGACTCAACTCGACTCCACTCGACTCAACTTGACAGAAATTTACTCCACTCAACTCTACTCGACTCAACTCAACTTAAACTCGACTAAACTTGACTCAAAATGATTCAACTTGACTGAATTTGGCTGAAACTGACTGAACTTGACAGAATTTATACAAAACTGACTGAACTTGACTGAACTGAACTAGACTGAACTGTGCTAAACAGAACTGTACTGGACTGGACTGGACTTCTTCTTCTTCGTGTCGACATGGGCTCCATAATAATAATAGCTCATGTCGTGGGGAAAAGATTAGCCAGTCAGCAGGTTGATAGCGGGGCTGACTGCCCAGGGTGCGCCGGACGATCAATTAAATATTGTCACTCGTGGAGGCTCTTTTAATGCACCCCAATTGACTGACTGAATTGGACTGAATTGAACTGGACTGAACTTGACTCAACTCGACTCAAATCTACTCAACTCTACTCAACTCGACTCAACTCAGCTCGTCTCAACTCTAGTCCACTCGACTCAATTCGATCTAACTCGACTCAACTCGACTCAACTCGACTCGACTCGACTCGACTCGACTCAACTCGACTCAACTCGACTCAACTCGACTCAACTTGACTCCACTTGACTCAAATCGACTGAACTCGACTCCATTCGACTCCACTCGACTCAACTCAACACAATTTTACTCAAATTGACTCAGCTTATGTAAATATAATATATGTATGTATGTAAATTGTAATATCATCGTTATATCGTGATTGTGTATAATTTTTATGTTAATTAATGTAATTGGTTTTTGTACCGTGTTAATTAACTATAAAAAACTTAACTGAATTTGATTGAACTTGACTGGACTTGACTGAATTTGACTGACCTTGGCTGGACTTGACTAAACTTAACTGAAATTTACTGAACTTGACCAAACTAGACTGAACTGAACTGGACTGGACTGAACTGAACTGGACTGGACTGAACTGAACTGAACTTCTGATGGCCATAATTATCTCCTAAACTGTAGCTATAAGTGCCCATCGTATAGGTACTCGAATGAAATGGGTGTTGGCTCTACGAGCTGTAGAGATATAAATGGTCAAAACTTCCGATAGCCATTTATCATAAACTTGTGCTCTTAGGCTTACATTCAGAGTCGAATCTAAGCGTGAACTCATGCATCCATCTGTCAAATGGCACTGCATTTTGACAGTTGGAGGCATGAGTTCACGCTTAGATTCATCTCTGAGTGTAAGTAAGGCTTAAGCCCATCGTGTTGATACTTAAATGAAAGGGCTCGATAAGCTGGGCTCGATGAGATCTAGACAAATAAATGGTCGAAAATTCTGATTACCATATCTCCTAAGCCAAAGGTTTTAGACCCATCGTGTTGGTACTCAAATGAGAGAGCTTGACAAGCTCTACACAAATAAAGAGTCAAGACTTCTGATGGCCATATCTCCTACACTATATCTCTTAGACCCATCGTGTTACTACTCCAATGAAAGGGCTTGTAAAGTCTCATCTTCATCATCATTTCAATCGAAAGTCGTCCACTGCTGGACATAGACCTTTTTTTTTTTGAGGCGGACAAAATGCCTATCGCATGTCACGCCACCCCGGGAGGTAGCGTGGTTATGTGGGGCTCGCACCCACTAAAACCTCCGCCATGTACCTACTCTTGCCTTAGTGAATGAGCCACAAGAACTGCAATGCATGGCATTCGCGAACCATCCAGCGCGGCCCATTTTCGGGCCCCTCAACCTGTAATGACGCTCCTTAGGCGATGTCCGGGTACACTTAGGACATCACCACAACTCAAAGGCCGTGCGATGCGGATGACTGACTCCCCAGTCTATCGCTCGCTTGTCTAGCCTTTGTCAGGGTGGTATCAGTTCAGCGTAAAGCCATCTGCGCCGACTCGGCTGGACCTACCCCAAGCACCGCCAACTTATCTTATATATTATCTTATCTTATAAAACTTATCTTATATATTTCGTGTTACTACTCAAATGAAAGGGCTTGTAAAGACTCATCATCATCAAAATTTCAGCCGAAAGTCGTCCACTGCTGGACATAGGCCTCCCTCAAACATCACTAACTATTATCAGAAAATTCAAAAATGACCAAGAGCTAATTTTAGGTTAGCCAAGGGCAAGGGCAAAGGCAATTCTTAAACATACTTTCGTGGCTGTTTAAATACAAATACGTGCCAAAAACGTGTTTAACTCTACGCGAGTTTTAGACGTGGATTTGTGGTAAAAAAGTTTGAAAAATCAGTTGAACACGTGTCTAAGATGTGGTTAAATATTTTGTGGTAAGACCGATACTGTCTTAAGTGTCCACTTATTATCAATATAAAGTGAATTTTGAAAATAAAATGGTCGCCCTTTTGAACTGATTGCTTTCAGATAAATATTTGGATCCAAATATTTTCATAATTTTTTAATTTGTTTATGACCAATCGCTTTCAAAATTGTAACTGGTTATCATCATCATCATCAACTCAGACCATCGTAGTCCACTGCTGGTCATACACTACAATACTTGGTCCTCTGCCTTCCGCATCCAGTCCCCCCCCCAGCCACGTTCTTTAGGTCGTCGATCAACATGGCGGCAGGACACCCTAAGCTGCGTTTGCCGATTCGCGGTCTCCACTCAAGGACTCGTCAGCTGCAGTGGTCATCGGTTCTTCGACAGACATGGCCAGGCCAATGCCACTTCAGCTTACTGATCCTACAAGCTATGTCGGTCACTCTGGTTCTTCTCCGGATAATCTCATTACGGATTTTATCCTTCAAAGATACTCCGAGCATAGCTCGCTCCATAGGTCGCTGAGCGACTTTGAATAATTTGTGGACTAGCCCAACTGTCAGTGTCCACGTCTCAGCACCGTAAGTCATGACAGGCAGGACGTACTGGTTGAAGACCTTTGTCTTCAAACTTTGTGGTATAGGCGATGAGAAGACTTGGCGAAGTTTGCCAAATGCTGCCGAGCCTGTGGTGCCGGATGTTGTTCCGTGTGGTGCCGGACGTAAAGAATTGCACCACCCTTTTTCTTCTTATGGGTGTCGTAAAAGGCGACTAAGGGATTCACCAGAGGATGGGCAGCAGCGTTCTCTGAGTATTAATTCAACCAACTGCAATCGCCAACCCGCCTGCCAAGCGTGGCGATTATGGTATATACACCCCCATTGGGGGAGGCCTATGTCCAGCAGTGGATGTCTTTCGGCTGAAATGATCCCCGAAAACCTCAAAAACGATACCCATATTGATTTTATTTAAAAAGCGCGTCTGCCATCTTGGATCTTAAAATACATGTTATATTCGTTATCAGCACCCCCGAAAACTTCGAAAACGATACCCATATAGATTTTATTTAAAAAGTCGCGTCCGCCATCTTGGATCTCAAAATAGATGCTATATTCGCAATCAGCACCCCCGACAACCTCGAAAACGATACCCATATTGATTTTATTTAAAAAGTCGCGTCCGCCATCTTGGATCTTAAAATACATGTTATATTCGTTATCAGCACCCCCGAAAACCTCGAAAACGATACCCATATAGATTTTATTTAAAAAGTCACGTCCGCCATCTTGGATCTCAAAATAGATGTTATATTCGTAATCAGCACCCACAAAAACCTCGAATACGATACCCATATTGATTTTGTTTAAAAAGTCGCGTCCGCCATCTTGGATCTCAAAATAGATGCTATATTCGCAATCAGCACCCCTGACAACCTCGAAAACGATACCCATATTGATTTTATTTAAAAAGTCACGTCCGCCATCTTGGATCTCAAAATAGATGTTATATTCGTAATCAGCACCCACAAAAACCTCGAATACGATACCCATATTGATTTTGTTTAAAAAGTCGCGTCCGCCATCTTGGATCTCAAAATAGATGCTATATTCGCAATCAGCACCCCCGACAACCTCGAAAACGATACCCATATTGATTTTATTTAAAAAGTCGCGCCCGCCATCTTGGATCTTAAAATACATGTTATATTCGTTATCAGCACCTCCGAAAACCTCGAAAACGATACCCATATAGATTTTATTTAAAAAGTCACGTTCGCCATCTTGGATCTTAAAATAGATGTTATATTCGTAATCAGCACCCACAAAAACCTCGAAAACGATACCCATATTGATTTTATTTAAAAAGTCGCGCCCGCCATCTTGGATCTTAAAATACATGTTATATTCGTTATCAGCACCCCCGAAAACCTCGAAAACGATACCCATATAGATTTTATTTAAAAAGTCGCGTCCGCCATAAACAGATGTTATATTCGCAATCAGTACCCCGGGAAACCTCAAAAACGATACCCATATAGATTTTATTTAAAAAATCGCGTCCGCCATCTTGGATCTCAAAATAAGTCGGCTCGCCCTATCGCACTTTTCGTAACATTTTTCGTAACGCATTCACCAGCTTACTCCTCAAGTCAAGCGTGCGTAAAGAAGTTTTACTTCAATAATAGACTGAATATAAATGTGACAACCCTAAGTATGAAGTAATGTCTAGACGGAAGCGCCATTTTGCGCGACTTCAAAGGGGGTGGACCACTGGTAGTTTTAATTACGCTGTGCTGTTACGGTGTACCTACTTAACCATTTCTTTAATAATCATATGCATCAATACTATCTAAACGATAGCACGATAGTATCGATAGTATCGATACTATCGATAGTATCGATAGTATTGCATGATTTGGAACAATCGATACTATCGATAGTATCGAAACAATAGTTAGATACTATCGATAGTATTGTTGGATACCTGCCTATCGATACTATCGATAGGCCTATCGATAGGATGACTGATTTCAGTGGGGGACTATCGATAGATCGATAGTCGATTTTTATGCAACACTACAATTTAGTGTACTCCACAGATCAAAGAGAATATAACCACCAAAGAGAATATAACCCACAGACCTACTAGAGTATAGACTAGCAATACGCATGGCCACTCTCGCTCGGAGAATAGGGGTTGCCAGAAAATCACATGTCTCTTAACTTTAGGGTAATAAAATCAATTCTGAGAATAAATATTTTAACGACTAAAGATTACATAATCAGCCCATTGCTGTCCCACTGCTGGGCAAGGGCTTCTTCTCAGAATGAAAATGTTAAGGCCTTAGTGTTGTGGCCTTAGTTAGGGCCACGCCTAGTGCGGGTTGGCGGACTGCATACCTACACCATCGAGGCCTGTATGGAGCACTTTCAGGTATGCGGGTTTCCTCACGATGTTTTTCTTCACCTAAGTGATAATAAAATTCTGATCCATACAAAAATTCAAAGTCAGAGGTGAGATCTCTGCTTCTTCTAAAACGTTTACCTAATAATCCAAAAAATATAGGGATGAAGAAATAAGTACTTAGGTACAACACACCATTCAACACATATATTTTTAATAATAAAAAATACAATCTCGATTATTAAGTAATGAACTGTTTGAGTTCCATGGTTTTTTTTTTGCTCCCAATTTTGACGTGCAGTCGCATAAATCCCTTATTTTTAAACTACTGGATCAGATGGAAACCTGAAATATTTAAAGAACATTAAATTCCTTTGAACACTAGAAATAATTTCGACTTAGGGTGGTATGCCACTCGTCCAATTTCTTTAGCCAATCGAATTTTTTCGAGGATCAGTATTAAAATACATACAACATTTGATGAAAATCATCCAATTTAACGATTTAAATTGTGGAAAGAAAAAATCACTCACGAGCTGGATTCGAACCTGCGACTCCTGGCTTCCACAATTTAAATCATTAGATTTCGCTACGCATGCGTAAATGCGTTAAAAATAATAAAATAATCATCAAATTTCTTTGATCAAAGTAACACTGAACAAAGAAATTTGACCGGTGGCGTACCACCCTTAATAGGGTAAATAAAATTGCTATTATGAAGTTACGAATATTAAGAGAAAATATGCATTAAACCCCAATATTTGCAGCAATGAGAACTTTATCCGCATTAACGATATCTTTATTGATACCTACTATGTTACCCATAACCCAAATATATTGAATTTCGTCTACTTACAAGTGAAATGATACGCCGGCACTTTTTTGTGCATTGTGACTTTTGCAGCACAAGATACTGCAATATCCCATTATCCACACACTCACTTGATGACGGCGTTTTTATATTTATTGAGTCTTTGTCTCGGAACACAAAAATACTCACACAAATCACAAAAACATACAGAACATACATAACCTAAAGTAAAGATTTATTTATGTACTGTGTGTCACATTTGACACTTAGTACCAGGGTTGCCAGATGAGTACAAGTGGATTATCGTACTGATGTTCTAAAATTATCGTATATCAAGGAATTTAGTGAAATATTATCGTAAACAGTGCTGAACTACGAACAAAAACAATGATTTTCAGTATCAAATTTATCGTATTTCTGCGTATTTCAATCAATTTTGTATCATACCAGAGCCAAAATTATCGTATATTTACGATAATTATCGTACGTCCGGCAACGCTGCTTAGTACAGTAAAGCGGTATAAAAACCGGCCAGGACGATAAGGACAAAAAAAAAATCGGCGAATGGAGTCCCACATGGGACTCTCCGCCAACTAAGTCCGGTTAAGCAGAAATGGGACTTCGGTCCCAACTGCGAGAGCCCATTCGAAAAAAAAAAAAAAAAAAAAATAAGGACAAAATAGTAATCTAGCATCTCCTTCTTTCATAGGTATTACGTAATTTAACGTTCTCTATCTAACTGGCCGTAACATCAGTGATTAACTATCTGGAGGTTTTTAATCTGAGATATAACCACCACCACAGATTAATGATATATGTATGATGTACTCTGTGATCAAAGGGCTGCGTTCAATCACAGATTAATTAAGATTACTATATTAGCACAGATTACTATATTAGTAGCCAAAGATAATATTATAATCACTACGTTTAATTCAAAGACATTTCTATACTGACGTAATAGACCACTACAGTGTGCGACTGAGATACCGATCTTTACGAAAAAACCTATATGCTAGAAAGAGATATAATAAAATGTCAGTAGAACCGATTTTGAAAATTGTAATCTCCCATAGCGTCCCATCAAAATATAATCTCGTCTTATTTTATGATTTATTTCACAATCGTTCTGTATTTTATCCAATTAATATCAATAATCGTATTGGTGTAGTATTCTGTGTTATACTGCTGTGTAATTTACATTATTAACCTAAAGAAATAGACGTTTCACAGGTAAGTATCTGCAGAACAATACTACTTTCATAATGCTTATTTTCATAGAAGTTATTCTTAAAATTATTTAGTAATACATTAATAACATGCAGTAAATACCCTATTTTCTATATAATATGTTATTTTAAATAATTATGTGTTAGATAAAAAAATATTGTGTACGTGAAAATGAAACCGTTTCGCATATGGATTGCTCAAAATATATCGATATGTCGATAGTTTCAATCATATATTTTTTGTACTACCTAGCTCCATACATGTCACAAGTTAGTGTCCGTTACTGCTTTAAAAAAATACAATCGAATTGAGAACCTCCTCCTTTTTTTGAAGTCGGTTGATAGCATTGAAAGGTTGATTTAGTCCGGCCGCACATTGGAAGGAAATCACAATGATTCATTCATTGATCATAGAAAAAATCTGACGCGCCGGAACCTATACCTATACCATGGTTGTACTTTTACGATGTTATAATAGTATGTTGTACGTCTTTGGCATATATAATTATACAGTTAATTTTAGTACCAGCCCCGCAGACTGACAGAATTTTCCGAATCGTATGTCTGCTTTTGACATATTAAAATGTAAATACGGTGCTATTTTATGACAATGTGCGGCCGGGCTAAAAATGCTGTAAAATATTGACCGGCTAACTTCATAACTTCCAGATTTCCTGTAAATGCTGTTATTAATTAAAGAAAAATGGATGGGCACAAATGTTAAAACGATTAAGCACCGTATCTATTCTCCGCCAAATAGTGATGCTTGCATTGCTGTGTTTCGGTCAGAATGGTACGAGTGCCGGTGTAATTACAATCACATGAGACTTTCCATCTTCATGTCTCAGTTTGGCGAACCGACTTTCGGTACCATTTAGGTAACAGCCTAGATGGTATTGCAGTTGTTATTGGCAAAGGTAACCGCTTAACATATGGTTGGCCTTTAGTTCGTTTCGCCATCCTATACAATAAAATAAAATATAAAAAAAGCTGAAAGCCTCGAAAAAATTACAGGGTTTGCAGTAGATATTTTAAGGATAACTGTATCGTTTAGTGAAATTACCAATGATCCATACCTACGGAATTTGTTCGGGTCGGAGTTTGTTTCTTATAAAGGTCTTTACTTTAATAATGGTAAATATTCAAAGTGGTAAATCTACGAAGTGACGAGTATAAAGTAAAAGTTAAAAATAAATATAATACAAGAAGAGTTAGAGATAAAAAACTAGTTCAACCGAAGATGACAAATTATTATGGAGACAGAATGTCAAAATTTTTAGTTCCAAAAATCCTATCCTATCCTACTAATAATATTATAAATGTGAAAGTTTGTTAGTATGGATGGATGGATGGATGGATGTTTGTTCCTCTTTCACGCAAAAACTACTAAATGGATTTTAATGAAATTTGGCATACAGATAGAACTTAACTTGGATTAACATATAGGCTACTTTTTATCTTATCTTACAAAATTATATAAAATTGTTTGTTCGAGCATCACGCTAACACTACTAGACCTATTTTGATGAAACTTTTTGTGTTTGAAAGCTTATGAATTAAAAACTAGTAAGGGTTTTAAGAAAGAAAGAATAAAAGAAAAAAATTGATTCGTGGGGTGCGTCCTCCCTCACCCGACAGATACGAAGCTTCTATGTATTTGCACGAGCGGGTAGTAATGTACGATGGATGGATAGATGGATGAATGAAAGTGGAGTGGAAGTGGAGGAGGAGGTGGAGGTGGAGGTGGAGGTGAAGTTAAGTGGAGTGGAGCGGAGCGGAGTGGAGTGGAGTGGAGCAGAGGTGGAGGTGGAGGTGGAAGTGGACTTTACTCGCAAAATAATATACTACATTTAATATACTATAATAATATACTACAAATTATAAATATACTATAAATTTACATTAGTATTACATGTAGTAGTATAAATTAGTGGGATAAGTCTGATGTGTAACTTAAGTTGACTGGACAAGAAAACTTGTTAAGTTCATAGATATTGTAATTTTTCATAAAAAATCAATAATTTGACCAATTCCGGAATCGTGTATAGGAACTTAGTTCCGGGATTGAAAACCTTTCTATACACCTAATTAAAACTAATATGATTAATTGTAAAATGTTCCGTGTGGTGCCGGACGTAAAGAATTGCACCAGCCTATATCTTCTCATGGGTGTCGTAAAAGGCGACTAAGGGATTCACCAGAGGATGGGCAGCAGCGTTCTCTGAGTATTTAACCAACCAACTGCGATCGCCAACCCGCCTGCCAAGCGGGGCTATTATGGCATATCCCCCCAATATATGCTTGGGGGAGGCCTGTGTCCAGCAGTGGACGTCTTACGGCTGAAATGATGATTAATTGATTTTTTTTTTCTTACTTATGTATTCCTTACCTTCGTGACATTAATAATGTAATTATAATATAACCCTTAATTGCGTAACTCAATCTTTTAAAACAAATAAAATTATGTCTCAAAGATCTGTAATTTTAAAACAATAGTTACTTAATAGCTTAGCAGTTTTAAAATACTACCACTCCATAAAAGTAAGGCCGGTTGAACTATATCGATAATGCGGAAACGTCCATGTCACATCACTAAAAATCACTCCTACACGTGTCAATTTCGCACATAAACTCATTTCGCTTTCGGTGACGTGATAATGAGGTGACAGTGTCTCTATTACGTCAGTATAATACCTTTATGGTTTAATTAGTAGCTAGAATACTAGCTACCTATAGAAGCCATTATACAACTATAGCTAAGCTAGCTATCAAAGATAATAATCACTACTAGATCTGAGACTACTAGCCAAAGAGTATATAATCCTTAGCTTCTTAAATCGTTGATATAATCACTACGTTCTACTACTAGCTATCATTTAACTATCATTGACTTTATTATTTCAATGATTATCTATGGACTATGGATTGTATTTATCCATTGGCTACGTTTAGTTCTTTATAACCACAGACCAAGTAGAGATGCTACGCATTTTATAACGTACTCGGTTTGAAAGTCACCCGGTGCGAATATCGCTCCATCATTGACAAATTTCTCAGATATACTAAAAATTTTTTTATATATTATAATTTTTTATTGTAAATAGGTAGTTTTTAATTTACATCATAAAATATTTAATACAGCATAAATAAGATAATGTAGAATCATTTCACTTTAACGACGGCTTTTCCTGTATTTTCACCTCTGAGCATTCCCACGAGAGCATCCACCATGTTATCAAACCCATGATATATTTTTTCTTGATATTTTAGTTTTCCTTCACTTAGCCATTTCAGATTCGCGTCAACGCCTTCATTCCAACGATCAGTCCAGCGGTTTACTAGGAATCCTTCTATTTTCAATTCCTTTAAAACAATCGCAGGTTGCAGAATCGAGACTAAAACAATATCATAAATTATAGTTCAAATATTATATCCCCTAGAGTGATGAAGCAATTCATATCGTCATTAGGATTATTTCAAATTTTGCAGGTAAGCTACACCATAAGTCAGTAAGATTTAAGAAACTAAAACGATTTTAGACTGAGTGTGAAAAGGGATGAGTAAGAAATTATTAATCCCTTTTAACACTCAGTCTACATTTCTTTTCTTTCCCGTTCCTGCAGACATCTGCTGGAAGAGATTTCTTTAGAAATAAGCAGTACCAGTAGGTCAGGTGGGGTACAGTACAGTGCATGTGACAAGGGGTACAGTGTGACAGTATTAACAGTATTATCACAGTCTAGCCACTCCAAACAGTCGTCCAAGGTGAGAGTTATGTGTCCCAAGCTGCCTTCAAAACTGTCATACAATGTCCCAAGTTGCCTTTAAAAACTTTCAATGTAAATTTTCGTTGAACCACTGGATGGAACAGATAATTACACTGTGGTATTATATTGGTAGGACCAATGCGTTATGAAGGAGGGCACTGGGGATTCATGAAATTAGGTCACTGGGGTTATGAAGAGGGGCACTGGGGTTCATTAAGTCAGATGATTGGGGTCATGAAGTGATGCCACTGGGGGTCATGCAGTGGGGTTGATGTTAGTCAGGAATAGGGGCATTAAAGTATCATGTGGAGTCACTGGGGGTCATGAGGTGGTGTCACAAAGATCATAGAATAGGGTCATGAAGTGGGGTCACAAGAGGTCATGAAGTGGGGCACTGGGTTTTCATCAAGTAAGATCACAAGCACCAGGAATGGGGGAACTAGGGACATAAAGTGGGGTCACTAGGGGTCTTCAAGTAAGGTGAGTTGGGGCTATGAAGTGGTGATTACAAGAAGCTATAAAGTGAGGTGATGGGGTCGTGATGGTTCAGAAATTTTAATCACAGGGGGACATGACGTGAGGCGCTCGTTTCATGAGGTGGGGTGGAGACACTGGGATGTTATACAAATACAATGTGTCTCCATAAAGTGCACATATGAAATTCGGTGAAACTAGACTAGACATCATTTTATCGACGTTGACGGCGTCGCTAGTAGTAAAAGATAGATAGAATATTCTTTATTGTACACCAATAACATTATTAAACTTAGGACTAACATGTAAAATAAGGGTACATTGGCGGTCTTATCGCTAATAGCGATATCTTCCAGACAACCTTTGGATGGACAAGGAAGACATGAAAAATAGATGGGGGCAGTATGAGGTGCACTTTCAAAAAAGTTACTAATATTTAATATAATAAATAAATAAATATTTACCTACCATAGAAAATATTACATGTATAAATATATAAAATAAATTCTAATATATTATCCATAAATATATACCAAATATAAACAATATATACAAATGTAACAACAAATAATATAAATACAAATTGTAAATTGTAATACAAATTACAAACGGACTACTTTCTCGCTCACAATTTTATTACTCCATTTTTGAACGGTAGGTATAGTTCTAATTATGGCCGGCCGCCTACACAAGTACACAGTTAAGTGGGTGGCGGCCGTGGCGGTGTAGTAGTGACCTAGTGACCGATGTAGTGTCCAATTTCTTCAGTTTTGACACCACACAGAGCATTTTTTTTTTGTATGTACACAGAGTCTATTATTTTGTGACAGGTAGGTATACAAAGTTTTAAATAATTAAAGATTGCTATGGTAAATAAAAACCTGTGATAAAAACCTTTCGGTAGCTTGGTCTCGTTATACGATGATATGGAACCACAAACAGCCACCCTTCCATATTTGTTCATATAATTGATTATAGTGGAACTAATTTCACCACCCACCTGTGAACAAATATTGATATGGGTAGTAATACGAAAGTTATGATAAAAAAAAGATGTATTTAATAGAAAAAATAATAGTGAACTCACGTTGTCAAAATAGCAGTCAACTCTTTTAGGGCAGCCATCTTTAAGGGCAGCTCTAATATCAACAGTTTTATAATTATAAGCGCGATCAAAGCCCAGCTCTTTCTCTAAATATTCACATTTTTCATCAGTTCCAGCAAATCCGACAATTCGGCAACCTAGAAAAATCAAGAAAAAATTACGTCACTACTTTAAACTTACAAAAGTAGGTTTCAGCACAAAAGTATCTTTATATTTTCAATAGAGAAAGATAAAACGGTTCCGCACCACATTCCGCACCATTTTCTCCTCTGTTCATCATTAATCTGTGCCTCTATTTGTCAACCGATTTTCTATTAATTTTTTTGTGTAGTAAGGCATATTACGTCAGTTATATAAAGTCAGTTATACAAAGTCTTTGGTAGTAAGTAGGTAGCTATTCTAGACTCTTCTAGCAATAGACAGGGAGAAGTGGAAAGAGAGTAGAGAAGCCTTTGCCTTGCAGTGGGACACTTCAGGTTTATAATAAATAATAAGGTAGCTATTGCCGAGCTTTAGTGTTATCAATAAAAAACATGGCAATTGTTTTTTTTTCGGCATAGTTCATTCATAATAATTTACGATTGAATTCCGACCATTGGGCGACCTCTCGTTCCTATAAATCCAAGCACAGATCTATTACCTAAATCCAAGCTATTTCTTACCTAAAATTTTACCAATTTGGCCGACATGAGAGCCGACTGCGCCAGCCGCACCCGTGATCACAATCGTTTCACCTGGTTTGGGTTGACATATCTCTTTTAAGCCGAAATAAGCTGTGTTACTGAAAACAAATTATTTACTTTACGCAAAGTTCTAACCGAGTAAAAAGTTTTGTTTTTTACTTTTTATGGACATAGGTCTTTAGACATAGGGTACATAAGTCCAACAAAGGATCACAAAAGGTTAAGTTGATTGATTGATCTATGAACACTTAAATACGCACCCAGGCATTCCAAGAACTCCTAAAGCAAGTGAAACAGGATGCGAGCTGAAGTCAGGCAAAAGTGTGACAGGCAAAAGACCCGCCTTATTAGCTGCTACATCAGGATTTAAAATGGTATGCGTGCGCCATCCGAAAGACCCAGTTATATATTTTCCAACTGCATAATTCTTATTACGACTCGCTATAATCCTGAAATTGTTGTATAAAAAAACAGTAACTATATTATTTTGTAATCTATAAGTTATAAAAAGGAATAACTAAATTGTTTGGACTAACTTAGCTACTTGTCCTCCGATCATATCAGTGGGTAATTTATAGCCGATCATGTAGGCCCTCATGTACGGGTCGACGCTTAAATATTCAGCTTCTGTCAATATTTCTGAAAAAATATAATTGTAGAATATTATAATAAATACATGGTATAATAAGATGTTTCACCAATAAATACATGTTAAAATATGAATACAACTTTTCTTTATTTAATTTATAGTACACCCTCCTTATGTTACCTCCTTCTCTTAAATCTGGCAGTTCCTCTTCAACGATTTTAAAATCAATTTTCTTTGGTTCTCCCTGAAAATACTTCGTCAGAACATATTTTTGTGCTTTTACTTTACTGTTAACTCCAGAATACATCCGTTTTGCAAAATTCAACGATGGAAGCAGCTTAGACATATTTGATGTTGTATGCACTGCTGCTTTCAAAGGCTTCTAAAACAAATAAAATATTGAATAATAGTAATTTAAACGGCAGCGCCAGTTCGTGCCCCATACGTGCTCCGTCAGTCCAGATCAAGGGCGTCACCAAGGGGATGGCAGAGAAGGGCAGGTGCCCCCTACACCTAGAAACTCAATTTTTTTATCAAATGCCAACAAGTCATCCTGCGCGATGCGATCTGAACCACACTCCTATGCGTATGTGCATGGCGAATGTAAATATAGTAATTAAATTCTAGATAATCATTTGGTCATAAATAAGTGTTCAGAGAACACAATGAAAACAACATTTTCACTGCAGTTGAAAGAGGCGTTTTTCCGAATAAGGCAATAAAGAAATATTTGAGTCAGCTAACAGCTTTTTATTCATATAAGAAGACTCCTAATCTATAGGTACATCAACTCAGCCTATCGCAGTCCACTGCTGGAGATAGCCTCTTCCAAGTTGCGCCACAACACTCGGTCCTGTGCCTTCCACATCCAGTCCCCCAATCAATGTACATACGTACAATCATGGATACGTAGTATCCCCTAGTAGTCTGTGAATCATGGTATAATAAGATGTTTCACCCAAAGACATTTCTATACTTACGTCAGTATAATACCTTTATGGTTTCACCCGTACAATGAAATTGATGTGTCTGTCCCATAGAGTTGTCAGTATCATAGAGTTAAGTATACAAAGTCTTTGGTCTGTCCTAGATGCGCTGTTTGGTTTAGAAGAACATGGTTACACCAGTTGTGGTTCCGGAACCACACTGTCATTACTCCACTTGACAGCTGTCTTGCGAACACACGTAAAGTCTTCCTAATATTATTTCGGAATCAGCAAGTATTGTATGATTCTTTGGCGTAAATTTGCTTTGTTTTTTGTTAAGCAGCCCACTATTTCACCGTAAAAGTAATTAACAACGCGATAACTACTATAGTAATCGCGTTGTTAATGGACTTGCCCATGGAAAGAAAATTTATTATATTTACTATAAATATAATAAATTTTCTTTCTATGGGCAAGTCCATTACGAAGCAAAGGCGGTAAACTCCATTACGCAACTTCTCGCTTGTAATGCTTGCAATCATAGAGCAACCGCAACCCCAGGCAATACGCAACTTCTACACATCGATACTAGATGGCGGTAGGTTGCGTTCAACTGATATTTTTTTTTTCGAATTAACTCCGAAATGGATACTCTAACTGCTTAACCGGGCGGGTGGCGGAGAATCCCGTAATTTGGAACATGCTGCTTATATACGAGATCGCATGTCTATTTATTTAAGTCGTTGTGTCTGTCTGTGATTTCGAAATAACTTTTTAAGCACATCCGATTTTTTGCGCTTGACCTAAACCGTGACCATTTTATTATACTTTTATCTACACTCGTATCGTAAAATTCTAAATATGAATTCAAAAGTAATATCATATCACAAACTACTAACCTGATGTAATCCTGATGTGGGTGATGGCTAGAGATGGTTACTGAGCTCAGGTTATGGTTAACATATTTGGGTTTATATTTTTACATTTTTGGGTAATGTGTAGACAATTGAATAATAATTTTTATTATGCTGTGTGACATTGTTTGCCTGTGATAAATAATCAATTAATTAATAATTTTATAATAAACGTTGAATATGATAATTAATTACTAATGTTATGATAAATATGATTACCCATAAAATTGCTTTTGTGAGACTTAAATTGAGAGAACTGAGATTTTCCGATTTATATATATTTATGTTACTAGTAAGTGATAATTAAAGAAAATGTTGTGATTTATTTTGCAATGTACATACGGTCTGTCAAAAAAGTCTAAAAACCGAACAAATTTTCTATCTTTGTAGGTATTGTGTCAATTTGTGTATTTGATCATGCAAAAAATGTGCCTGGAAACACAAATGGAATTTATATGAATATTTTACATTTTCAATGTACGACTGGTGGCGCTGCCCCATTTTGTGTACTCTTTTATGCCAAGCTGTAACTCAATGTCTTTAGGTAATTTAGAAGCGCCGAGAGCGCGCTTGAGTCAGTCTGGCCGTATGGGCGCGCTAGTGTTGCCATAAATTTTGTTTACACTTTTTTGACAGAACTTAGTATTGAATGTTTCTTCCTGGCGTTGGTTGAACATTGCGCCCTCTAGTGTAATTTGAGAGTAATATAGCTTTCCATAGCTTATAACATTAAAATATTAATTTATACTCGGACTCAGACCAATTAATGTCTATGCTATATCGAATAAAGATGCTTACAACGCAATCTATTGCCATTGTGAGGTAACTAGTTTATACGATGAATTACTTTTAGATTATGAAGTATTTTGAAATAAATATCCATTATTTCTAGAATTTGCTATGTAGTTTGCTGTTGTATTTGTTGTACTTTGCAAAGATCATCAAAGATCAAAGAAGATACCTTTTTGTTTAGCAAAGTTTAATATTTGATGATCCGTATTAATTAAATTAATGTTGTAAATAATGTTAATATTATGATAATTATAATTCGAATATTCTAATTAGATTAATGAAATGATTAATTTAAATGTTGTTAATTTAATTTTGTGGTTCTGATAATTCCGCTTTATATTGTTTCATATTTTAATATCTGGCATGATTTGTTGGTTTATATAATGTTTAGAGATTATCTAAATTAATATTAGTTTTATCACGACGACTGGTTAATTATTTTAGTGTTCATTTATAAATTAAAATGTATTTAGTGACTCCGTTGCGTCTATTTGATTGTAGTAATATAAAGATGGAGACACTGCTTTGCGCGGGCTGTCATTCTTGTTGTAAAACTTCTTCTTCTGGTCAGTTCTTGTAATAATCGGAAAATACATAATTTGGAGTAATGAGAAATTTATTTCGTGATGAATCCTGATGAAACCTTGAGCTACGCGCGGACATGCTCGGCGAGTATCTAAACATGGCATTACAAATTACAAGTTGAAGACAGTGTTGCCAAGTTAAGCGATTTTTCGCCTTTTAGGCTAACTCGAAGGGTCACGTAGTGATTATTTTCTCTTTGTCTCTATGTAGTCTGTGTCTGTGATTGAAGTTGAATGGAATCATAGAACGAATGAAATGAATTAAATAAATAAATACAAATACAAAATGGCCTAAGTTTTGTTTGGATTGAGGTTAATAATTTGTATCTATGTTATAGTGGCTTAGTTTCTCTAATTAATTTCAAATTGAGAAGAATATTAAGTCAATGTTTCATTATTTTACTAAACACCTATTACGGAGTGAAGATAAAAAAACTGCAATGGCTAAATTACTTTGAAGGAATGTTGTTCTCTGCCTAAAGAATTATTTCAGTGTTAACTATGACTACGAAACAAGAATTTAACTGTATATTTTGCAAAGACGTTTTCGAAAATAAAGAAGATTTACAAGAACATTTTAGGTAAAATAATTGTGTTGTGTTAGTGTCAAACTGGGACTGTCTAGCTGTTGATAAATTTAATTTGTTTGCATTAAATTGTGTTTAGGAAACACGGAGATCCAAAGTATAAAAACCGCTTTGAAATAGATGCACTAGCGACTGATGAGAAGTCTAAGGAGAAGGTAGAGATGGTCAGCTGTGACGTGTGTTCGCAAATGTTTCCGACAATATCCAAGGCTATAACTCACAAACACAAGGTGCACCCGGATCACGATGCGAAGTACTTTTGTCCCTGGTGCGGGAAACTGTTCACTATGAAGGTAAATCTTGTTTCGGATACGAGCCAGCGTCACACGCGGGAGTCGGGTCGGGCGATGGTGTACTTCTAAAATGACCTGTGCCCCCCTCCCCACCACGCATTTTACTTATCGTTCGTATCATTTATCATCTGACAGTAAGGTGTTTATTATCAAATTATGTGTCTGGGCCTAAAACATCAAGAAAACAGTAATCTTGAAAAAAATAAGAAATCCTACTTTCTGGTAAATTAATGTATTAGTTTCATAATTAATAAATACCTACCATTTATAAAATATGAATCTCAGTGGTAGATGATCAAAATTGACTCAACCCAACAATAAATGTAAATAAGTGTGTTAAAAAAGAATTTGTTGTTTTATTTGGTACATAATCAGAATTAAATTCTGCTGTTTGTATGACCTACATAAATAAAATAAAATAAATAAATATTTTTAGAACATTTTTACACAGCACCATCTAGTCCCAAACTAAGCAGAGCTTGTACTATGGGTACTAGACAATGGATATAATACTTATATACATTTTTTTTGTAAATACATACTTATAATACATAAGAAACACCCAGACAAACACAAACACTTATGTTCATCACACAAATATTTGTGTCCTGTGGGAATTGACCTCATGATTAGCATAGAGTTGACATGTAGTTTGTTACCTTTTGCTTAAATTATATCAAAGTATTTGTAATTTTTCAGCATCTTTATACCATGCATGTTCAGTCAAGCCATAATAATCAAGAGAAAGCTGATGACAAAAGTTTTCAATGTGATACTTGTAGTGTGGACTTTTTCATCCCTTCAGCTATGATCTACCACAATAAATTTTTCCATCGGCAAGATACTGACTTACCAGATTTAGGTCAGTCAAAGAAAGTCAAATTTTATAATCAGGTAAACAAACATAAAATATATTTATAATACTTAATACAATATCAGTGTTGGTCATGAGCTATTATTATTATGTAGCTCATGTCAACACGAAGAAGAAGAAGTATTGGTTTTATTTATAAAATGATTCTCAAATGTGTTATATTTTTTTTTAATTAATGGGTATTTATTTATTAATTTCAGGAAATCATTCAGATTTATTACTGTGCATTTTGTGGAGAAGAATATGAGAATAAAGTTAATTTAATTGTAAGTATACATCTTTATTGCAAGCAAAAGAATATCCTTAAGGTAGTAAGCAAGACTACATTTTTTTTTTTTAGGGAAACCAATTTATATAATATACGCGATTTAATCCGGTTAAACTTTGTTTTATTAGAATGTGTAGTGATCGCGAAAACCTAAGAAGTTATTACTTACAACTACATTGACTGTATGTAATATGTACCTTAGCCAAAAACTGCCTATTAATGGGCTTTATTAAGCAATTATAGTCACATTGGCTGTGGGCTGACATTCACCTAATCTGGCCTACAGTCCTATTTAGCTACCTTGACTGTGATATCTGTGTGTTAAATTATATTTAAAAAACATGATATATAACCTTATCCATTGTTGCTCTATTAAAATATAGTTTTCATAATAAAATAAGGGTAAACTGTTAGGAATGTTTTCTTCTGTTTATCCTATTTAGCTTGTAGCTTGCAATATCATAGATCATAGTGTTAATAAGAAAAACCAGCCAAGAGCATGTCGGGCCATGCTTAGTATAGGGTTCCATAGGTAGGTGTAATTACAAACGAATTTTCGAACATTACGAATCAAATAGAATAATAATCTTGGTTATTTTGGTTTTTCCGTTTTTGCAATAGACAGTTGCATTGGTAACTCAGAGCATGTTGTTATACAGCGCCATCTAGTGGGCCAAATTTAAGAGTAACAACAACATGACACAGGTACTTTTTGTGATTTATTAAATTTTTCTCTAAAGTAAATGAGCTTTGAACTAGGATGTCTTAAGTATTTTCCAGTTTTCTCTCTATTACTCGAAAATTTATAATCACATTAAGCTCTAAATATGCGCCCATGGCGTTAAGACCGTATTTGTACCCAGTTGTGCATAAAGGATTAAATATAAATAAATAATTTTAAGAGAGTTTTGATTAAGGTCTATCAACATGGAAGATTATAAGTTTCTAAGTTGGAAAGTTTACAAATGGCAGGGGGACACATATTTAAAACCACTTTAGCTAAAAAGTGATGTATGAAACATGATCTTCATTTCAGTAGACCTACTCAATGACACATCAACGAAGGGGTGCAGTGAAAAAAAAAATCTCCACGCTTGGCGTGTATTTTGCGTGTGGGTGGGAATAACTTGTTTACTCGAGCCACCCCAGCTCCTCGAGGAAGGCCAGCAAACGCTTGATGTTGCTGACTGTCTCTCGGAGAGTACCCGGATCTCCGAAGTACTTAGCCCTGTATGCGGCGACCTCCGGGCAGTTGAGAAGCACGTGGGCCGCTGTTTCCTCTGTCTCCATGCAGGCTCTGCACAGAGGACTGTCAGTCACACCTATGACAAAGAGGTGTTTGTTAAATGAACCGTGTTCGGTGTAGGCGGTTGTCACCGTACATAGATGTTGTTTTGACAGCCGGAGGAGCTGTTTGGTGATCTTACCGTCGATGACGGGTAGTGCTTCCTTAGCCTGTCTGCATGCCTCGTGGTTTATCCAGGAGTAGTTGTGTTTGTCTCTAGTGCGTTTCCTTACCAGAGTACGAAAATGACCGAAGGGGAGAGGTATTATGGGTTCAGGTCCTACCGCGTCTGTACTCGATCCCCTCCTAGCGAGTTCATCCGCTGCGTCATTGCCTCTAGAGCCACTATGACCTTTAATCCATTGTAGGGTTATATTGTTGGAGCTGCCTACCTGATTTAATTTCTGGTGGCATTCGTAGATGAGCCCAGAGTTGACTGTACAACTGTTGAGAGCCAGTAGAACCGCCATGCTGTCAGAGAGTATTCTAATAGAGTGATCTTTTACCTCCCGTGCCATGACTGCTGCAGTTGCCAGTAAGATGCCCATACACTCAGCTTGAAATACCGTGTTGTAGACACCCAGTGGCGTAGAGATGAATATGTTTAGGTCTTCTGAAAAGACCCCACATCCTGTACCTGATTCCGTTTTGGATCCATCTGTAAAGATCCTAAGTTCTCTGGGATTCAAACCCTCGCACAGATGGTCCTCATACAGTTGGATCTTGTATTTTTTGTCAAAAATGAACTCCTTCGGTATGCGGTCGTTAATTGTTCGCATAAATGGTAATTCCTCAGAGAGTTCATCGAGTATAAGAGTGTGGTGTGTTTTGTAGTTTCTCCGATTTAAGCCGCACCGCCGCCACCGCAGCCTCTTGTTGGACAAATAGGTGCAGTGGAGGGAGGTGTAGTAAGGCTTCCAGCGCTGCCGTTGGAGTTGTTTTCATGCAGCCCGTGGTGGCCACACGGGCGAGTCTCTGGAGCCGTTGCAGTTTGTTTGCGGCTGTAACTAGTTTAGTTCGCGGCCACCAAACCACTGCACCATATGTTATCATGGGTCGGATCACTGTTTTGTACAGCCATAAGATTACTTTAGGAGACAGTCCCCACCGTTTGCCTATCATTCTCCACACTGCCAAAACGTGATACTGGCCCTGTTTAGTTTGTTTTCGATGTGACTACTCCATGTCAGCTTGCTATCAAGTATGACGCCAAGGTATTTGACATCGGCGGACAGCTGGAGTTCTGTGTTGAACAAACTAGGGAGGCTATATGATCCTAGTGCTCGTTTGTGCGTGAACATGATGTGGGGTTTACCGATAGTTCATATTCTCTGCACCATCGTTCTACGATACGTAGTGCTTGTTGGGTAAGATTGCAGACAGTACTCGTGACCTTTCCTGGAACAAGGATTGTAAGGTCATCTGCATATCCCACCGTGTAAAAGTCTCTCGCGTTTAGTTTTGTGATGAGGTCATTGATGACCAGGTTCCATAGCAGGGGGGATAGTACTCCTCGCTGTGGGCAGCCTTTAGCTATTATGGCTGCATTAACTTCACCCTACTACGGAACCCTAAAAATGAGGCAAGGTGTATAATAGTGTGTCCACACATTCTACTTACCTCCTTCCTTAGAGAACATAGTTACACCCAGTACATTTATTACAGAAACACATCTCAGATGACCATGAAGATGAAAATCAGTGTCCGGATGAAGTGTTGAAGTGTCCAATGTGTGAGGCAGTCTTTTACCATTTGGACGCCTATGAAATACATCTGACTTTCCATTCATCTGAAGATACATACAGTGTTAAAAATCCTGAGTAAGTAAAACAGAATGAAACCATAAATGTCTAATATATCAATGAACATTTTGGCTGTGGGGAAAATTCGCATTCATTAGTCTATGGTAGGCCTGCAAGACTATACCAGCGAATAGATTTTTTCACCTATACAACAAAAATTATCTCTTCACATATTATAATACCCAATAAAGCATACCCCCAGCTGTAACCCTGCTTTGTGGGATTGCACATGATCTAGATTCATCCACATACATACAATGTGTTATTGATATAACTGAAAACCTCATAAGGGGTCATTGTACCCATCAGTTTGAACACCTTTTTACCATGGGACCAAGCTTAAAATCGCGAAAAAAAATCTGCTGTCCCCTACACTTCATCATCATCAACCCAGCTTATCGCAGTCCACTGCTGGACATTGCATTGTCTCCATTTGTGTTCACATAAATCGAAAATGTAGAGAACACCTGATTTTTATTTCGCGATTTCAGTGTTGGTGCCATAGTAAAAGTTGTTCATAATTATGAGTAAAATAACCCCTTAAGGGGAATGTAGCAGCGAAGTGGCGCCCTCATCAGTAAAAAAATATTACTCGCTGAATACATCATTCATCGAAAATTCATTTTAACAATTGAAGTACAAGTACTGTAGTTTAATTAACTATTAACTCTGTAAAATATATTTGGCTGTAAAAAATGCCAAAAGTGGCAGTTTGTCGCACTTTTTACTACAACTACAGCAAAGTATAATTAGTTTCTGATTAAACTACAGTATCTGTACTTCAATTGTTACAAACGAATTTTCGATAAATTATGTACCTATTCGTGAGTTATATTTTTTTTCCTGATGGGGGCGCCACTTGGCTACTACATTCCCCTTAAGAGGTTTTCAGTTATTTAAATAACACGTGTACGTGTATACTTGTGCATCTCCAGAGAGCTAAACATTTCATAATTTTACAGGTATAGTGAATTAATGGACTATTCATTAGAAACAGTTCCACCTATAATAGAAAAAGTGGAAAACTTTCAACAAGATGATCAAAATCCAGACACGATGACAGAATCAACTATGAATGCTGTTGGAATTGTGAGTATGAAAGATTAATTTATGAAACGACTTGCCATCATGCTTACGATGTCAAATCTACGAAATAATTTAAATTTAAATCAGAAGGTCAATTCTCGTAATTAACAACAACATAACATCACGCCTGTATTTCCCCGAAGGGATAGGCAGAGGTGTATATTACACCCACATTTCGCCAATTATGTTATAGTCCCATGTAATAGGGGGCGAGTCCATTGTTATTGACCGGGCACAAATCCAGACTACGGGCTGCTACTGAGAATTTCCTAATGAAAAAAACCCAATAACACTGCCCGTCTCGGGACTCGAACCCAGGACCCCACGCTCAGCAGTCGCACTTGCAACCACTAGATCAACGAGGTTGTCTCGTAATTAAAAACGGTCAAAATACAGTTCCAAACTAAACTCCATGCTTTAAATCTTAACCTCCTGACAGTAGATGTTCCTGTTTGCCGATTATTAGTGTCACTTAGGTCATTATTGTCACCAATAAACGGCAATCAGAAACATCTACGGCCAAAATTAATATCCAATCTATCCACAATTTACCCAACTAGAGATAGAAATTTGACATATTTTGTATAGAGCCTATGTCAAATTCCTATCTCTAGTATGGCAAATCGTGGATAGATTGGATATTAATTTTGGCCACTAGTGCTTTGAGATTGAGATTAGTTTGTAATTATATTTTGAACGTTTTTAATTAATATCTGTTTTTTCTTACTTGTCTTATTTAGTAAACAATCTTGGCATGTCTTTTTAATGCAATTCATCAATAATAATGATTAATAGTACTATTAGCAACAAGCACGTTTATAGGATAGAAATGTATAGGTGTGAACATACTTTTACAGTTAAAAAGTAATGTCAGCTTATCAGGGGCTAGGCGGGTATGTTCAATAATAGTCACATTAAGACTCTCAAAGCCAACCATGAGAGAACTGTATTTTTAGGTTAGGTATTAGTAAGTAATTACATCAATATTCAATATTACGAAATAAAAGGATAAGTCGTGTCGGGCTATAGAACGTCCGTCTTGTTCAACGACCCGTAGCGAAGTGCTCGCCCCGCTCCAACCGCCGACAATCAATATGGCCGACTTTGGTGGGGTGTCAATCTGTCATAGCGCAGTGTTGCCATTTTATTCCGCCGATTCCTAATACGGCCTCTCCTGACACTGCGTCGTCCTCGACCGCACTTGCTCTGCCGTCTTCAGGAATTGGCAACACAGCGCAACCTCTAAATTTTCAGTATTCAGATCATCATCAGACTCATCTGTAAAACAAATAAAACTTTGAGGCATACTAGCACCTGTCTAATTATTCATTATCAAGACATACTGCATCAGACATCTCTCTTCTCGCTCATTATTTTACTCGCATACTGTCGATATGTACATGAATAATACCACACAACGTGTCTGCGGTACTGATATCCGATACACATTACTATATGCCTGCAAACAAATTACTATGTGTCCGCATACACACTAACATGTGCCTGTAGGACTAACATCTGATACACATTACTATGTGTCTACATACACACTACTACGTGTCTGTAAGACTAATATCTGATACACATTACTATGTGTCTGCATACACACTACTACGTGTCTGTAAGACTAATATCTGATACACATTACTATGTGTCTGCATACACACTACTACGTGTCTGTAAGAAAGACTAATATCTGATACACATTACTATGTGTCTGCATACACACTACTACGTGTCTGTAAGACTAATATGTAACACGTTAACCAGTGTCTTCAGGAAGAATGTCAAACCCCAATACACGTAAACAACGTGTCTGCAGGATGAATGTCCAAAACCCAATACATGTAAACAACATGTCTGCAGGATGAATATCCAATACACATTACTATGTGTCTGCAGGACTGATGTCCAATACCCAATACACGTAAACAACGTGTCTGCAGGATGAATATCCAATACACATTACCATGTGTCTGCAAGACCAAAGTCCAACAACCAATACACGTAAACAACGTGTCTGCAGGATGGAAGTTCAATACCCCATACACGTAAGCAACGTGTCTGCAGGATGGATGTCCAAAACCCAATACACGTAAAACACGTGTCTGCAGGACGAATGTCCAATACCCAATACACGTAAACAACGTGTCTGCAGGACGGAAGTCCAATACCCCATACACGTAAACAACGTGTCTGCAGGACGAATGTTCAAAACCCAATACACGTAAACAACGTGTCTGCAGGATGAATATCCAATACACATTACTATGTGTCTGCAGGACTAATGTCCAATACACGTTAACAACGTGTCTGCAGGACCCGTGTCCAATATACGTCAAAGTCAGATATAAAGGTCAGACGTCAAGGTTAGACGTCAAGCTTATACGTCACCACAACCATCAGCGCAGGCAACGGAGTCCAACCATCAGCGCTGGCATCGGAGTCCAACCATCAGCGCAGGCATCGGTTTGCAGCCATCAGCACAGGCACCAGTGCAGATCAGCGCAGCCATCAGGTCTAGCATCAAGGCCGTACCACAGCCCTCTATCAGGTCCAACCAAGACACCGAGGTGCTTCAAGCTCCTTGACCTGAACAAAAAAATAAACAGCACAATACCACTCGGCCACACCTGACTACACATCATCAATCATTTCGTCGCTAGTCTCTATAGACTTGCACCGTAGTGTAATTTAGCCTCAAAAACACAATAAAAAACAAAGCCTGTAGTGCTGGTATCACCATCATTATCATCATCACCATCATCATCGCAGTCATCGCCATCAACAACATCATCATCACCATCATCATCAACATCATCATCACCACTATCATCATCACCTCGGCCGAAAGACGTCCACTCCTGGACATTGGTATAAAAGAGTCTAATAATTGACGTGAGTTCGTGCTGGCATGAAAGAGTCTACAGAATGAAGTACCCAAAGGACGCCACTAGTCGTTGAAATATTCAAACTTTCCAAATATAACATCGGCAATAATCACAATTTCCACAGTAACCTTACCGCATTGTGACTATCACTTTAACGTTCGAGTAACAATAACACTTAACCAATTCTCTGCATCCTTAACCAGCAGTGAAAATAATCCAGTGCCCAACCAGCACTAACCAATCCACTGTAACGAAGGGGTTGCTGGAAGTGAACCGTGGTGTGCGGGTTCTCCTGAACCTGGGTGTAGGTAAAGAATGCAGTAATACGAAGCGTCAAGACATGTTGTTTATTCGATAGTTGAATATGGACAGCGCGCCAAATGACAATTGCACGTTATTTTATAATTTCTAGGAATCAGTGTTGCCAACATGAAATTCTCAAATCGATACATTGTTAAGTAAATCGATAATTAAGCTAATATTATATAATATGATCATGTTGGCTAATGACTAGATTTATTAAATAATTTAATTGACTGGATATAAATACGATGAATTAAAAGTATAATAATCGACTAAATACAAGACATGGTGACTTCATTCGTTCCTTCCGCTGATAAGTAACTTGTCTCTGGGTTGGCTGATCCACAGTTTGTAACATTCGGCCATCCTGGAACAGCCGTGACTCACGGCGATCAATCAGGTTGTCACCACAGTCTGAAACAATAAAACATTTTACGCAGTAAATGATTTTTTTAAATACTCTTTTACTTTATCCTATTCGTATTGTACTCCTTCGACTTCATAAATATGCTGCAGTTAGATACTCTTGTATTATTACCATAATTCCTTTCAAGAACAGAACTATTTAATAGTAACTAGGTCTTGTTTTACTTCAACATAACCAGTTCGACGCTTTCATTTAATAGTGTTTAAAATGAGATCGACTAATTGAAGACTTTACTTTTTAACAGCTACTTTTTGTTGTATTAATAAATCTGCTCTCGATAAGTATTTTTCATTTTATTTTCTGCCTTTACTTCTTCTAGACAAAGAAGACAAGGTAGGTACCGTTACACAGCTTAGTAGACTACAACATATTAAAGTATGATGACACCATCTAGTTTTAAAATCGACATGTAATTCCAACATACAATTTTGCAGAATAAATAATATCATTTCATGATTTCATCAAGTAAGTTCACACAGATCTAGTCTACCGTTCCAGATAGCTTAGTTTACTATATGTTATTAAAGTAGTTATGATGACGCTATCCAGTTTTCAAATTGAAATAAAGAAGTAATGTTAATATCCAATTTTGTAGGATAAATATTTTCATCTCATTATGTAAACAACAATTTCCTCGATATTATATTTTCCAAATTACTCGTGGTCATACAAATTGAAATTTCCTAGATATTAGCTATGTTTTTTAAAATAACTCGTCCCATAGATTTAGCTTGATTTCCTCGATACTAAATTGGTCAATTACCTCGTGGTCACACAGACCTAGTTCAATTTTCTAGATATTATATTTTTAAATTAACTCAATGGACATACAGATCTAGCTCAATTCTTTATGTATTATATTTGTCATATAACTCTATATCGCACAGACATTACGTACAGTAGACTGCATGACAGTGGTAACACTTCAGTTCGAAAACCGCCCTTGCTGCCGACGAAATAAAGATGCTGCTGCTAATACCAAAGGGTTACCACCGACGTGCGGTCGACCGTACCTAGGTCACACAGACATTACGTCACGCAGACATTACGAAGTCCCGCAGACATTACGAAGTCACGCAGACCTTACGATGTCACGCAGACATTACACAAGTCAAACAGACATTACGTAGGTCATACAGACAATACGTAGGTCACGCAGACATTATGCAAGTCACACAGACATTACGCAAGTCACACAGACTACGCAAGTCACACAGACATTACGCAAGTCACACAGACATAACGTAGGTCAAACAACGTTACGCAGGTCACGCAGACATTACGTAGGTCACACAGATATTACGTAGGTCACACAGACATTATGCATGAATTACTTAAGTCTTTTATCAAAATAAACATACACGTTTTAGTTTTTAAACTAACGTGCCTTTGCTATCCAAAACTAGTCTTAGCACAGAATAGGATCAAAGTATTCATATAGAAATTTCCTAATAGCCCATCTATACCTATGTTTAATCTCAATACTCAATTATTTATTGCATTCCATAATTTAAGTAATATTCGAACATTTGGTAGACTAAGGATCAATTAATGGACCCTGTCAGGCACAGTACAGTTTTGTAGGCGAGAAGAGGAAAAGCGTGTTTGATTGCAATTAAATGTTTTATCCAATTATTCTGTTATTTATAATTCTTTGCTTTTTTTTACCAAAAATTATCATTTTGATGAATTGTGTGGTTACTTCTTTTTAAATTATTAGGTAAATATTTACAGTAGTACAATTTTTTTTAAATTAGGTTATTAATGTTCTTTCTTGCTTATATTTGATTTATAGAACTATTATTCATTATTTATAAGTCGTTCTAGGATATTTTATTCATTTTTATCATTCAAAGACAAGATTTTTTTAAATTTACATGTAATTTAAGTATTTATTTATATATTGTTAAAGGATATTTTACAATTTTTTTATTAAGTTATTGTTTTTTTTTTTTTAACTTTAATAGGGATTTAAGTGAATGAATAATATATTTAATTGGGTACCATATACAAGATGTTTACTATGTCTCTTTTTTTTCTAACCTATACATTTATTCCGGTTATGGTCTATCTGTGTGCCAAATGTCATCTAAATCTGTTCAACGGTTAACGCGTGATTAAATAACAAACATCCAAACATTTTATTGGACCCTTTTGTATAATAAAATAAATAGAGCCTTAAATATATACCCCCTTAAGATAAATTCAATATAAGAAAAAAGTGTGTGAATACCTACTAAAACTGAACTATGAGGAGACTGAACTTTTACTGCATATAGCACAGTGATTACGCTGACAAACTTAATGGATGCATTCAAATCATTCACAGATAGCACATCCACAAATTTATTCCGAATGTTCATTACTATTTTAATGCAACTTACACTTACACGCTCATACTCACCCTCTCACACTTCACTCACATACACTTTCATCGTAAACAAAGAGAGGACATGTTTACGGTCGAATGAAAATAACAGGCTAATATTAATTTCAATGGTTACGATAATTTTGTATAATTCGAGGGGATTAGGTTTGGTTACAGATGCTTCATATGTTTTGGAATACCAAAACATAGCCAATTAATATGTTAAAATAGCTGTATAGTTTTTAAGAACATTTATATTAAATTGATAGTTTATTTTATCATCATATTCGTTTATACTATACTAGCTCTTGCTTTTTCGTTTATTAAGCTATTATATATATTCACATTTTAAAATAGATTTGTCGACTAATTGTATACTTTTATAGACATGCAAAGGTACTAGAGGAATGTATTTCCAGTCGCCAAGTTAGTAGGTTTAGTCTATTTTTACGTTTACATACATACATACACACGTATTATCACGCCTGTTTCCCATTGGGGTAGGCAGAGACTATGGATTGCCACCTGCTACGATCCTGACACACCTCTTTCACTGTATCTACGTTCATTAACCTCATCATACATGCTCGTCGGTTTAGAGAACTCTTAACCTGGCATTTTTGAGAACGTCCGCGATTTGATTTGATTTTATTTTTATGTCCAAGTGTCTCTAATTCTAGTTTGTTTGTCTTATCATTCAGTATAGAACCCCGGGTATTTAAGCACAAATTTACATATTTCAAAAATGTTAATACAGGGTAAGGTTAGCATTTTCAGTTCTCGAATATAGGAGTTAACAACTGTCGGTTTCTTAAATGTTTACTAAAATTCTAATTGTTCTCTGTAAGATACATACTGTGGGCGCGTCTATACTAATTAACCCATGACTCAATATTTGAGGCATGCATAGGCATACGCGGAGTAGGTAACAAGTGCAGTTATAGGTCTGTAACTAGTTGTTTTTTTTCGGATGTCTTAGGATTTTTTTGATATTGCTCTTATTTTGAATGCGACTCTATTAATGTTCGAGTCTATGTCTTAAAATATAAGGGTGAATTTGCTAACTTCTAGTTTAGAGCTATGGAAGCTAAAATTTACATTTATTTGTGTCATGGTACAATATTTAATTTTCCATTTATATTTATATTGTTCTCACATGAGGCAAGTATTGATAACATCATCCGCAAACAAAACAAGGGTCAGTTATATTTTTAAGAGGGTCGTTGTCGTCGTTGATGTCGTTGACGTATGCAAAGAACAGTACACATCCAATTAAACTTGTGGAATTAAGGCGTTTATTGGTTTGTTATTGGACCGGATACATTCTATTTAATTTATTATGTGGTTGTAAAATTCTATTTCCACCAGTTGTTTTTTTATTATTCTTATCCTTTAAATAAGATGTGAACCATTTGAGACATTTGCCGCGGATTCCTATGCTGTATAATTGTTAGTTAATAATATTTCAAATTATGCTTTATCGTAAGGTTGTGTCACTTCAAGCAGTACTCCTACTGTATATTTTTATTATGAGTTTTTTTGGATATATTTGTAAACGAAACGCATAAACCCATTTGCATAAAGGTTTTTTTTTCTTTAATTATTTTTGAGACTGTTGGTAAGAGGGCAATTGGACGCTAATTATTTGGGTCAGTTTCTTTATTTACCTTATAGAGGTAGCAACATCATAGGAGCTTTTTTTTTATTCGGAAAAACGCCTTCAAAAGACTGGTTTATTCGTTCATAAAATGGTAGTATTAATTCATCTGCGCATTGTTTCGGTAAAGTAGAATTAGTAGTAGTAGTTAGTTAAGTAGTATTATTTCAGTGAGTAGTTGTTTCGTCGATACCGTGGCTCTTTTTCTTTATTAGATTATTTTCGTCGTAGGTAGGTATATTGAACTAAGAAAGATTTCTATTTTACCTCTGATTTCTATAAAAAAAAAATAGTACCAAGGTCACAACTGCATTCCGCAAAATTATTAAATTATCTTTGCACCGAATCATTTTTCTTTATCGAATGGGCTTTCGTATGACCACCACCTCACCTGATATTAAACAAGACTCATTACACTCTTTTATTACATACTACTCAATTAAAGAATATTTGAATGTTAGTAATGTAATGTATTAAGAATGCATGATAAATCTTTCACTTTTATGTATGTTAGACATAGTTATATTTAAAAATAAGAATAATATTAGTATTAAGCCCTCAATATTGCAACGCTTGCAAAAGGCTACTAAGTTCTAAGCACAACAATAAAATGTAACACCAATTATATACCTACACTTAGTATGCAATAAATCTTTGAATCTTTGGATCTTATTTCACCAAAATTTGTATCAGACAAAACATTTTTTTCTTGTGAGGGTAAACCTAACTATATTATGCACAAGGTATTAATACATCCTCATAATATTGAGAGTAAACATCTGAGCTAGTGAGCATAAATTTAATCCAGTCGTCATCCACTGTATAACTGTATCGCCAATATTTATTACTCTTGATACAAGGAAATCAAACCGGGAGCAGCGGTGTAGTAACACTAGTAACTAGCAGAAGATAGTTGAATCTGTATTACGTTCAGTGTCAATATAAACATCGTAACTACAGCCCGGAGAAACCCAATGTCTAATTCACGTTTTTGTTAAAAAAATAAAAATCCATAACACGTGTTAGTGAATAAAAAAAATTTAAAATAAATTTTCTTGGTTTAAAACAAAACTCTTTTTAGTTTGTTTTATATATTTAGCGAAGTACATACGAGTTTTTCCAAATAATTAGATCTTTAATATAAAGATTAGCGTTGTGGTTTCTGCACATCTTTTGTAAATCGTCAATATGAAGTCTAAATTGTACTTTTCCTAGTGGCAGTATGTATACCAGTCCCGCCAATCTTTGAGGGTAAGTTTAATTTCCATTTCTCCATAATATCAGCGGTTATAAAAAAAAAATCGTAAGTACATTTCGTACCTGTAGTTTCCGGTGAGGCGTCTGTGATCCCTGTTATTGGGACGCGGTGTACTTCGCTGTACCGGGAGTGTTTTGCGATGTCTCGGCAGCATACCAGCATTTCTGCGCCACTGTAGCTCGCTGCTCGATTGCAGACCAAGAATGCCAGCGGGCGATCACATTGTGAAGAGCCTGGAGGAGACCTTCAAGACCAACACGATTCACTCTGAAACTTGAAAACATGGTATTAGAAAAGGCACAGATGGTAAATCCCACTTCTGAGATGTAACGAAGGGGTTGCTGGAAGTGAACCGTGGTGTGCGGGTTCTCCTGAACCTGGGTGTAGGTAAAGAATGCAGTAATACGAAGCGTCAAGACATGTTGTTTATTCGATAGTTGAATATGGACAGCGCGCCAAATGTTTTTTTTTTTTTTTTTTTTTTTTTTTCGAATGGGCTCTCGCAGGTGGGACCGAAGTCCCATTTCTGCTTAACCGGACTTAGTTGGCGGAGAGTCCCATGTGGGACTCCATTCGCCGAAGGTTTTTTCCCTACATACTTACAAACTAGGTGCGCGCGGCATCAATACCGCGCGTAATCGGGCGGGCGCCACCCAAGGGGGGGGCTCGAACCTCGCTAGGGCATTGCAGGGGGACCCCGCAGTTCCTATGTCCCCCTAGCAGCCGTTGCTGCATCGAATTGGTTACCTCGAAAGTAGCGGACTTTCGGTTCCTATCGGGTGACGTGTTAAAACGCCGTGAAGCGGCAAGCCTCGCCGGCGAGGCTAAGACCTACCTAGAAAACCTAACCAGTGGCTACGCAATAGCCTGCTCCTAGGAACTACTCTAGAGCATAGGGCCGGTCTCGCGTGACGAGATTATCTCCGGTTGCTTACACCGTGAGGGCGTCCCCAGGGGGGAGCTCGGACCTCGACTCAGGGTGCAGCAGGGGGACCCCGCCACTGATCCCCCCAGCAGCCGGTGCTGCGTCGGCATGTGTTTCTGTTTCTCGAGAGTCGGACTCTCGGATTCTGTGTGTGTGTCGCGTCGGTCCTCGCCGGCGGGGACGATATTTTGGACGACGGCGTCGGAGTGTGCTTGTACTTTTATCTGACTCCTGGAGGAGTGTAATAGCGTCATCGGGCTCAATGAGTGTGTGTCTGGGACGTCGGGTTTTGCTAATAGCAGATGGCTGGTAGACGGTGGCCGCCACGACCAAGGGGTTGGGGTGTTTGGGAGCGGAATCGAAATAGCGTTTTGAGACACGCTTGAAAAACTGCTTGATGGTCGGCAGTTTGAGGTCTAGGTGGAGGTCGACGTTGCGTACGTACCAGGGGGCGCCTACGGCCCTTCGCATGAAACGGTTTTGGAGGGTTTGGAGCATGTGAATTCTCACCGGCTTAACGTGTGCGAACACAACGCTAGCATAGGCGAGTATGGGGCGGATACAGGTGGTGTATATCCTTACTTTGAGAGGAGTGGGCAACTTACTGTGCGCATTGAGTAGGGGGTGGAGACGTCCGAGGACGAAGGCGGCACGGTTTTTCACCTTGCGGATATGCGATCTGAAAGTCAGTCTACGGTCAAGGATCACGCCAAGGTATTTGGCTTCTCGTTGCCATGGGATCTGTTTTCCGAACATTGAGACTGGTACGTTTAATTCTTTACGATACTGTGACAGGGGTCTCTTATCGAAGAGGACCGCTGCACTTTTTTCGGGATTTACTTCGATTCTCCATTTCCGGAACCATTCACCTAGGGTGTTGGCCGCGGATTGGAGGGTACGAGAAATGGCGACATGGGTCATGCCGGAGTAATAGATTGCCGTGTCGTCGGCGAAAAGGGCTATACGGGCTGCACCGCATTTTGGAATATCGCTGGTGTACAGCGTGAACAGTAGGGGGGAGAGCACGGAGCCTTGAGGCACACCGGCGTGAATGGGATGGGGGGAGGAGAGAGCCCCTTCTATGCGATAGCGAAAGGTACGATTCGATAAGTAGTCTCGGATGATGAGCACGAGACGATGTGGCACATTCATAGTGTACAGCTTATATAATAAGCCGTTGTGCCACACTTTATCGAAAGCCTTTGCTACGTCGAAAAAGAGAGTGCCGGTCATTTGACCGCGTACGAAGCCTGCACTGATGTGTTCTACAATGCGGTGCAGTTGATTAACGCAGCAGTGCTTTGTACGAAAGCCAAACTGCTCGTCGGGAAGGAGTTTATTTGAGTCGGCGAAATCTTTGAGTCGCTTATAAATAAGCTTCTCGTAGATTTTACCGAAGACATTGAGGAGACTAATCGGCCGGTAACTACTCGGCTCGGCTTTTGGTTTGCCCGGTTTGGAAATACCGATTACCGTAGCCTGTTTCCAAGCCTGGGGAAGCGCCAAATGACAATTGCACGTTATTTTATAATTTCTAGGAATCAGTGTTGCCAACATGAAATTCTCAAATCGATACATTGTTAAGTAAATCGATAATTAAGCTAATATTATATAATATGATCATGTTGGCTAATGACTAGATTTATTAAATAATTTAATTGACTGGATATAAATACGATGAATTAAAAGTATAATAATCGACTAAATACAAGACATGGTGACTTCATTCGTTCCTTCCGCTGATAAGTAACTTGTCTCTGGGTTGGCTGATCCACAGTTTGTAACACCACCGTGGACTATAGAAAACATTTATTTTTTGTTAAAATCAGCTGCACCCACTGATTTGCAAACTGGCCAAGTTTCAACTCAATAATTTCTAAAATCGTGATTTATTTTTTTGCAACCATAAACGTTATCGATTATTTAAAAATCGAATGCAATGGTTTTCCATTTTCAACTGTTTTCTGTTTTTAAAATATCACAACGGCAATAATCACAATTTTCACGGTAATCTTACCACATTGTGACTATCACTCTAACGTTCGTCGTCGTGAGCACTTAACCAGTGCTCCGCATCTTTAACTAGCAGTGAAAATAATCCAATATCCAACTAACACTACACTATCCACCGCGGAATAGCAAACTAAAACAATTGTTAAAATCAGCTACACTCGCTGATTAGCCAATTGACACTCGCGAGTTTCGACTCTACTAATTTCTCAATTCATATTTTGTTTGCAACCATAACCGTTGTCGATTATTTGAAAATCGAATGCAATGGAAAACAGTTTTACTTTTTCATAATCAAAACGTTATGGTAATACGTAACGAATAACGAACAGCATACCTTCGTTTTGTTTAAGCTTCTTTAATTTTATTTTCCATAAGCTACACCATAACATCTACTATTTCGAATCTATTACCATCAAACGGTATCGATTATTCGGGAATTGAATGCAATGGAATATTATATCAGAACAAATTTTAAAAACGATTACGTTTTCATAATTAAAACTTCATGGGAATACGTTACGAATATAGAACACCTTCGTTTCGTTCAAGCTTCTTTTTTTTTTTTTTTTTTTTTCCAAAAGCAGCTTTATTTTCCATCAGATCTACTATGTCAAATCTATCACCATATTTAAGCAATAATTTTGTGACGAATAAATAAATTCTGCTCAACGAAACTGTGAAATTACCACAACTTTATTCGGCACACACAATCACAGAATACATAAACACCATAGTAGTTAGGCATAATAAACACGTTACGACTCACCAGATAAAATATAACATCAGTCTCTCGTTCTAAGCAGTCAGTTCATTTGTTAGTCAAAAATTTTTAAACTACAAAGGAATGTACAGGATGGAAAAACAATCACTTGTGGGTATGGATATTTTTATCCCAACTCTGATATTAGCAACAAGCACGTTTATAGGATATAAATGTATAGGTGTGAACATACTTTTACAGTTAAAAAGTAATGTCAGCTTATCAGGGGCTAGGCGGGTATGTTCATTAATAGTCACATTAAGACTCTCAAAGCCAACCATGAGAACACTGTATTTTTAGGTTAGGTATTAGTAAGTAATTACATCAATATTCAATATTACGAAATAAAAGGATAAGTCGTGTCGGGCTATAGAACGTCCGTCTTGTTCAACGACCCGTAGCGAAGTGCTCGCCCCGCTCCAACCGCCGACAATCAATATGGCCGACTTTGGTGGGGTGTCAATCTGTCATAGCGCAGTGTTGCCATTTTATTCCGCCGATTCCTAATAGTACATTATGATACAAGTGAGCTAAGTTGACTATTATACTCGAGGCTGGATTGCAGCCCGAGCCGAAGGCGAGGGCGTAATGGAGCCGAGAGTATAATAGTCAATGCTCACGCGTGTCATACGACGTTTTTCAACACACTTGCGAGGAAAAAATAAATTACACATTTTAGATAAATATTGAATTTGTGAAAAATTATAAAAATGGCGCTCGGACCGCGCGGTGACACCGCTATGCGCGCGCAGGTGGTCGAAGGAAACCGCCATACAGCCTAATATAAAAATATTATAAATTGATTTTTTTATTTATACTTAACACAAATTAATATTAATTTGTTGACAAAAAATAATAATTTGATGAAATGAAATGTTTATATAGCATATTTTAATTAATACAGTTGATTTATTCCCTAAAATGTTTAATTTAGTTCAGGCATAAAAACTCTTTGCTGCGATTTAAAAATAAACTGTAAAGTAAAAAGCACTAGTCATCATCATCATCATTTCAGCCGAAAGACGTCCACTGCTGGACATAGGCCTCCCCCAAGCATCGCCACAACGACCGGTCCTGTGCCTTCCGCATCCAGCGGATTCCCGCGACCTTCACCAGGTCGTCGGTCCACCTTGTGGGGGGCCTACCCACGCTGCGCCTTCCAGTACGCGGTCGCCACTCCAGAACTTTACTGCCCCATCGGCCATCCGTTCTGCGAGCACAAAAGCAAAAGCACTAGTGTAATAATAATATAATGAAAAAAGCACGCGTGCGTTATAAGCCACATTATGAACCTAAAAGCGATGCAATAAGTGCCACTTTACGAGCAAGTGTGTTGAAAAAGACATTATGTTAACAATTTCACACAATTTTTTTTTAACCTAATTATAGTGCAGTACTAATAGTTATATTTTATCAGTAGTTATTTGAACAAAGAGATGTGCCAAGATTGTTTACTAAATAAGACAAGAGAGAAAAACAGAACATACGAGCCTTCAGGTTAAAAGTTCAATAATGAAACACCACTTGAAAAAAACAAACATACTTACTTTACAAATAATTTATCTTTGAATTTTGAATTTTAAATCTCTCTTTGTAGTCCGTTAGCATGTTTTATACTTATCCTAGTTAAAAAAAGAAACCTATTATTAGCCATACAATACTGTAATACACATTTTCAAAATTTCGAAATCTGAATCATTTGTATGTGAATAAATAAATAAAAAATAAATCAATAAATATCTTTTGGAACGTTTTTACACAGCACCATCTAGTCCCAAACTAAGCAGAGCTTGTGCTATGGGTACTAGATAATGGATATAATACTTATATATATTTTTTTTTGTAAATACATACTTATAATACTTAAGCAACACCCAGACCAACACAAACACTTATGTTCATCACACAAATATTTGTGTCCTGTCCTGTGGGAATCGAACCCACGACCTCGTTATCAGTAGTCCGACACTCGAACCACTAGACCACAGAGGTCGTCAAATCAATCAAAAAATCATAGAATCATATTCTGTTACATATTATATGTGTCGCTGTTGGTTTTCTACATTGACATGTGTAAATACAAATAAACTCCAACACAACCCATTCGCTCATTGATTCTTTCATTAATTTACACATGCATACACTAATTCGCCACAACCGATACTACATCGTATACCAAAATTTTCGTATTGATTGAACGAGTGAAAGTAGCTTAGATTCCCTCACCAATTTTATTTTATTTTTATTAAAAATGGACTTGTGTTTGACTGCCACCTCACCTGATGTTAAGCGATGGTGCGGTCGACGATGCTTATGACGATGACGGTGGCATTTATCATCATTTCTCTTTCCTGCTCCATCATCAGACCCTGATAACCAACTATCTATAACCTATTCATTGAAACCAGTCCAATGAGCCCATACACGAGACCTCTGCTGTTCTTACAGAGTAGTTGGGTATCCTGCAGATTCCAGGTGATGCTGCAGCATCAGGTTAAGGTTACCATGTTCTTGCAATATCATTGAAGTAACATGATGTCAAATTTCGAATCGATCTGACCTGTGGAAGTTGCTCACATCCCTTCATCAACTAGAAAAGAGCTGATGATATTCAATCGGCTGAACAGATTTTCTTGAATTATAGCTAAGAACACTCAATCAGGTCACCTTTTAAACAAATAAACTAAATCTCAATCGGTTCATCCGCTTAGGAGCTACGATGCCACAGACAGACACACAGATACACATACACACGTTAAAAACAACACCCCTCTGTTTGCGTCGGGGTTTAAAAAATATACAACAACACTAAAAGTAACATTCAAAGTAAATACTGCTTTATTGCAAACTTTACCGCTGCAGGATTGCAAACTCATCACAAGTCTCGAGCAGTAAAACGAGGGGTTTCCTTAGTCATTGTTTTACTTGTCTGCGATTTTTTTCAAGGACATTTTCTATTATTATTAATGTAAAGGTATTTTAACGATTTAAATGGTGGAAAGAAAAAAAAAACGCTCACGAGCAGGATTCGAACCTGCGGGTTTGTCTCCACGGATCCCGATATCAGACTGAATTAGCCACGGATCCCGGAGCGTTGTATCCACTGATACCATGATCCGTTTCCCTCAAAGAAACAAATTAATATTTTACCCGCTGATCACGGTATCCGTGGCTACAAGAAAGCAAATACAATAATTTTTAAGTACTTTTTTGTTTTGAGTTAAGTATTTCCTAAAAGGAAAGAAGTTTAAATTAAATATATATTAAAATAAGTATTGGTATACCTACTATAAATATATCTATACTACTAAATGTACAAATTAAATAAAATTAAAAAATAATTAAAATAAATTAATTAGTATTATTTATTTATTATTATTAAAAAAATTTAAATTAATTTAAATTCCTTAGGTTTTCTCGTTCACAATCACCAACTCGTCCTATTTCATCTTCCACAATCAAAGCTCACATATGTCTTCATCGATCACCTAACTGTAATTGTCTCACACTTAGCATGGCCACCAATATAAAGTATCTGGGAATGATCATAGACATGAACTTAGACTGGTACGCACATTTAGAGGCGCTCTGTTCAAGAATCAGAAGACTGATACACATTTTTAAAGAGCTTAGACACTCCGCGGACTCTGAGACTTTGACCCTTGTGTACTTCAGCCTGTGTCCAGTCTATTGTCTCGTACTGCATTCCAGTGTGGGGTGGAACTTACAAAACAGCAATGCTTTATACAGAACGTGCACAACGAGCAGTTTTAAAAGTGATGCTCTTCAAACCGCGAGACTTTCCCACTGATCAGCTATACGACGACCTCTGTGGTCTAGTGGTTCCAGTGTCGGACTGCTGATAACGAGGTCGTGGGTTCGATTCCCACGGGACACAAATATTTGTGTGATGAACATAAGTGTTTGTGTTGGTCTGGGTGTGTTGCTTATGTATTATAAGTATGTATTTACAAAAAAAAAAGTATATAAGTATTATATCCATTGTCTAGTACTCATACCACAAGCTCTGCTTAGTTTGGGACTAGATGGTGCTGTGTAAAAATGTCCCAAAGATATTTATTTATATCGATGCCTAAGTCCTCACAGTAAGACAGCTATACATCCTCCGATCTATACTGCGAAGGCAGTCTACTCTTCCTTTGGATAAAAGCAAACTCCAAAGACGCCAAGGGTTTCCTGTTTGCGAAACAGTCCAATGTCGTTATGCATTTGCAAGTCGACAATTCATGGCTCAAAGTTCACGCATATATAATAAAATTAATCAAATTATTCCCATTTATAGACTCACATCACACAACATAAAAAATAAAATTAAAAAATGGCTTCAACCCTTAACATATGACGAAACTGAAAATATGCTAGTAATTTTATCATAAATAGTTAATGTAACAATATAGAATCTGAATAAATGGTTACCACAACACACTCACACTTACCCCCACCACCCTACACACTCACCCCATACGCACATACACATCATCCTTCACTCAAAAACACCCTACTCATCCACTCTCCCAATCTCAAACACATACTTCGCTTGTTGTTATCATTTTTAACATTTCAGCCGAAAGACGTCCACTGCTGTACATAGGCCTCCCCCAATGGGGGGAAAAATGACATTAAAGTTTCGCTTGTTGTTGTTAACGTTAAATAACTGAAATGTCACGGTTGTATTATAAAACTGAAGCCGTAGAAACTGCCGACTCCAAAGATACAGGTCTGCGTACCTAGTTTAGGGGCCGGAAAAATGACATTAAATCTTAAGACTTGATTGTACAACCTGCTGTTGTTCCTTGTGCTCTGTACTGTGTTTTAAGTACAAATAAAAAATAAAATAAAAAATGGTATTTGGCACGAGGCAGATGTTAGAAAGACTCCCCGTAAAATTAAATGTGTTTCTAATGGGAAAAGATATTTACCGGGTTAATGAAGCGCGTAACCTGGGATTAAACATGGACAACCTTAGATAGGAAAAATAAATAACTGCCTTGGTACAGAACTGTTTTTACCGTCTGAAAGTTCTGCACAAAATTAGGCCCTATCTCTCAGAAAGACTTCGTGAGCAGTTGGTCGGGATGCTTGTCCTATACAAGTTAAATTACGCTGATACAGTTTACGGTCCACGCCTACTAGCTCGTACCGATCGGCTCGTCTAAAGAGTCCAAAATACATGTGCTCGGTTTTGTTACTCAGTCCCCCGTAGAACTCATGTCACTCCTTTCCTGAACAAGCACTTCATGCTTAAGATGAAGTCAAGGCGCAAGCTGCACTTAGCATGCCTTCTTTTTGGTGTCATTAAGTACCTATCAGAAACCGGGGTACTTATAAAACAATTTGAGCTAGATAACTATTAGCGAGAGTGTGCGAGAAGACAGTGTTCAATACAACTCTCAATTCAGCATCATAGATCAGAAGCATTCAGAGGTAGCTTCCGCTATGCTGCATCAAAAGTGTGAAATAACATACCACCACCTATCAGGACAATCAATACGATCGATACCTTCAGAAGACGTCTACGGCAGTGCCTTATAGATGCACAACGGAAGCTAGATATGACTACAAAACATTTCAATTATTTAATGTGTTTACTTGTAGGTATTGTAGGAGCTCGTAGCGAAGCAAAGACTGCGTGGATTGTACGATCTGCAAGGTTAAGCTACACTTGCCGCGGTTAGTCTGTGGATGGGTGACCGTTTGTTACACATCGAGACCCCCGTGCCTCGGAGAGCACGTTAAGCTGTCGGTCCCGGTTGTCATACGAATATCTATGGCAGTCGTTACGGGTAGTCGGAAGCCTGAAAGTCTGACAACTGGTCTAACCTTGGAATGAATTTATTACTCAGTAACTGGGTTGCGGGGGTCTAATGGCAGTCGCTCCGTGTAAAATACTGATGTTCAACCGCATCTGGCCTGACTGGAAGCCGACCCCAATATAATTGGGATAAGGCTCGGAGGATGATGACTTGTAGGTATTGTATAACGGCCAAGATTAATATCCAATCTAACGACGATTTGCCCTACTAGAGATAGAAATTTGACGTATTTTGTATGGAGCTTATGTCAAATTCCTATCTCTATTAAGGCAAATCGTGGATAGATTGGATATTAATTTTGGCCGTAAGTGTGTAATGTGTGTGCGTTTACAATAACGTAAGCTGTATCCCCATTGGCAACGGTTAATTTTTTTTTGTTTCGTTTAATCATTTTATTTATATTTAAAATATTTATAATTTATGTATTATTACTTCATTATTTACCTTACATACACATAAGTAAGGTTTTTTTTTTTTAATTACAATTATTATAATATTTTTTTCTTTATTTTCTTAAGGGCCGGTCTTTCAATCGTCAAGTAAGCTTCTTACTCTACGGTTAAACAGTCAAGTAAGATTTACTCGACAGTTAAGAGAAATTTGAGTCTTTCAAGAGACAGTTAAGAGATAACCGATGAGTAAAACATCTAACTGAAGAGTAAATCTACCTGGCTGTTTCAGAGCCAGTTAGGGCTATTACTCTCCTGTTAACAAACGTCAATGTCAAACTAGCTGACAGAAACTCGAGTGTATAGTCAGCTGCTAAAATATGTACTTATACACTCCACGAAACCAAAACGTGATATTTTGAAAAATTTGTTGATTATATATTCACTATTCACAAACCAGGTACTTTTATGTATCAGATTTCACTACTTTTGAAGCGAAGCTTCTATAGCGTCGTTGTGCGCTCGGCCACCAGGGAGTAAACCGATAAAAAACGTCGCCGTTAACTCACACGCGTGTTCTATCCACGCTTGAAAACGCGTAGAGACTTCGCTTCTTTCGAGGGTCCGCCGACGCCATCTAGTTTCTATTTCTTAAATTAACGTATTAACGTAATTTCGCAGTGTATTCATTTTTTTGCCGCTGACTGTACCTTTGTTGTGTGAAAAAATTAATGTTTTTATTTTGATGAAGATCGCCTTGCTCACCCTTCCCTACATTTCAACTATCCCTGTTCATCAGTATATTTACCTAGCAACTGTATTGCACACACACGAGCCGATTCATTTCAGATACCCTGCTACTACTAACTTGCTGGTCATCATCATGTTATAAATGCAGTTGACAATGATGATAACCTACACAATATACCTACTTATCCAAAATTATAATACCTACACTTCAATTCAATGTATTTATTTCGCCAAGAAACTATTACAATATCAACAAAAACAATACAATATAAGTTCCAAGCTGCTTCCTTGTCTGTACTGTTGCGTACGTTTTTCAACTATGTTTTTGTATAGGCACTAAGCTTCTGTTATTGGAATTTACAGTCCTTCCTCTTTTTCGTTTTGTTTTCACTCATTTTGAATAGAATTAGAAATAAATCAGCTCAATTGAAAATATTTGAATATAACAACAAGACGACCCAAGTGACAGATATGTAATGTCAAAATGAAGTTTTGCATGTTAATTGCATAAATATCCGGGCCAGTCTCAATCGTTTGATTTTAGGATGGCTATATTGATTTATTTTAAGTGCGGCAAGGACACCAACAATATAATGCTAAATGAAAACATTTTGTAAGGTCCCTGATCCACCGCAACCACATTGAAAGAAGGTAAATAATAAATTGTTGCCATTCTGAAGGAATAAACCTCAGTTAGCTAACTGTCCAGTAATTTCAAATCGAAAGACACCAGCAAAGCTACCTAGCCGATAAAGGATCAGTTATAAAAACTTTTTAACAAAAAATAAAACCGACTTCAAAAACCTTAACTAAAAAGTAAAAAATAATCATTGTATGTATTTTAAAATCTTAACTTAAACAACATTTTTAAGGCGGCGCGTGGTTGACCCTTTGCGTCATGTAATGTACAGTCCAGCGCAATATCTATAGTAAAAACAGTTTATGTGAACGTACATGAAAATCACGCGCCGCCTTCAAAATGTTGTTTAAGTTAAGATTTTAAAATACATACAATGATTATTTTTTACTTTTTAGTTAAGGTTTTTGAAGTCGGTTTTATTTTTTGTTAAAAAGTTTTTATTTCATACTTTTTAGTTGAGGGTTGATTCATAAATGTTTATATAACCAATTTGAAAATATATTTTTATTAACCTTTGCTATCCCACTGCTGGGCAAAGGTCTCGCTCATGTTCTTCCAAACGTCCAATCACTATCGTGAAAAAAAAACACGTATATCGGCCAAGAATTCTCAGAATGAGGAACCAATGAGCAGATCATCTAGATACGTAAAGCTAAAATAAACTGATTTATTGAAGCTGGTTAAAAAACTACTTAACCTAAGTCAATAAAATTTATATGGGACCACCGCGCGGACTTTCTCTACCAAATAAAAAAACAACCACGCAAATCGGCCCACAAATCTCGGAGTAATCGGTGTACATACATGAAAAAAAAAAAAAAAAAACCCGCGGAATACATAACCTCCTCCTTTTTTTGAAGTCGGTTAAAAATTACTCATTGAATAGCTAACTGTCGAGTAAAGTCGCAATTGAAAGACCGGCCCTAAGTGTCAGGTTTACATCCGTCACGTTTACGAATCAAGGTTCAGTTGAAAACCAGCGTCAGGCACTAGTTGCCTGGCATTTATACTGAACTGGACCTTTTTGGCACAGTCGCTAGACACACATCATCTATGAACCGTTTTGTATATTTGATTGTGTTCCTGTTGAATTGTCTGTGTATCTATGTACTTTGTCTCAAATAAGTTTCTTTCTTTCTTTCTACTTATAGGTATGTATCTCACTTTGTTGAAACTCACTTCATTCATAATTAATTATTAATATATATTTTAGGACATTTTTACACTGGACCATCTAGTCCCAAACTAAGCAGAGCTTGTACTATGGGTACTAGACAATGGATATAATACTTGTATTCTTTTTTTTAAATACATACTTATAATATGCATAAAAAACACCCAGACCAACACAAACACTTATGTTCATCACAAAAATATTTGTGTCCTGTGGAAATCGAACCCACGACCTCACGATAATTATTATTTTCAAATATGAGTCCACCGCATTAAAGATAAGTGTAACAACCCGCGGATGGTTGTAAAGAAGAAGGTAGGTAGTGTGCGAAATGACATTTATAACAAGTGGGTGACGTGCAGTGTGCATCATCGTAATGAGCGAAATGACATTTATAACAAGTGGGTGACGTGCAGTGTGCATCATCGTAATGAGCGAAATGACATTTATAACAAGTGGGTGACGTGCAGTGTGCATCATCGTAATGAGCGAAATGACATTTATAACAAGTTGGTGACATGCAGTATGCATCATCGTAATGACTGAAAATAAAACGTAGTGATTATATTCTCTTTGACTGAAAATTCTCTTCTTTCACTTCATAATTTAACTATCACTGTTTTAATTTAAACTTCTTTCCTTTTGGGAAATAACTCAAAACAAAAAAGTACTTCGTACACCGTGATCAGTTTCGAAAATTATTGTATTTGCTTTCTTGTAGCCACCGATACCGTGATCAGCCGGTAAAATATTAATTTGTTTATTTGAGGGAAACGAATCACGGTATCAGTGGATACAACGCTCCGGGATCCGTGGCTAATTCAGTCTGATCCCGGGATCCGTGGACACAAACCCGAACCTGCGACTCCTGGCTCATTACGCCAGTGCTTTAGCCACTAAGCTACCGTGAACACTGCCCGTGGTATCGAAATTAACCTCCACTTTTTGTACGTCTTTGGGTGACGTCATCGATATCTTATTAAATTATTATCTTATTAATTCTTCTTACTTTGTCAATACAGGAAAAGTTCTTGGAGTTGGCGATGGATCAATCTGATGATAGTAATCCTGTTAAAGTAAAGAAACACAAGAAACATAAAAAATCTAAGAAATCTGCTATTACCCTCGATGAGTTCCTTAGTATGAACCAAGATGTGTTCGGTGAGGGATTAGACTTTCAAGGCATAGAAGAAGTACCTACAAGAGTAGTTAAAAAACAGCTTAAAAGTAATAAAAAAACAACTGGCGCTGCAGTTGCTTCAGCAGAATTGGAAAAATTAAAAAAGGCAGGTATTGTTATTAAAAGAAAAGTTGGTAAAAATCCAATTAAAAGTTTTAAAGGTACACCCTCTAGGCCTACTAAAGATTCTCTTAAAAAATCTTTTAATAAAATAAACCCAGAGACCCGAGAAATTAAAACTTCAAGCGAAGTATTGACTAAACTTATAAACCAAAGTAATAATCAAATAAAAATAGTTAAAAAATCGAATCCAAATAACGGAACAACAAAAAATGATCCCAATCTAACAAAAGTTGTTCCTGTTGAAGGGTGTGAAACAAATTTAATAGAATCTAACAATAAGGTAGATGAAACAAAATTCGTTCTTATTCCTAAATCAAATGATTCACAAAATATCACAAAGGACTCTTCTCCAAAACCTGAAGAATCGACTGTTACTCACACTTCAGATAACGTAATTACAAATAAATTAAGTGAAAGTGGTACTAATGCTGATGTAGTCAAACTAAAAACTAAAAGAACCTCAAATGATAATGAAAATACGCAGAAAATGTATGAAGAGTTAGAGTTTGATCATTCACCAGATCCAGGGATCAACAAAACTCGTGGACTAGGCTCAAACGTAAATAAAGAAGAAAAGGACAAGAATAAATTTCAAATGTATATAGATGAAAAGTTTGAAGATAGAGAATATGAATCAGATACAGATAACTGCGAAAAAACATATGATAAACGTATCGACGTAATTAATGACAATAACAGCAACCATAATAACATGTTTAGTCCAGAAGTCAGCTCTTTATCTACTTTAAAACATTTAAGTCACCTTATAACAGTGAAACCAGTTAGTCAGATTAAGAATACGTCGTCAGAACCTACAAATTATAAAATCAATGAAACAAAAGAGAAGCAATCCCCTCAAAGTGCCAATAAAAAAGAAACTTCTAACTTAGTTTCTGCTACTGAAGCAACAAGTGCAAGCAAACCAAAATTTATGGTCGATAAAGACCCAACTATGGACGCCTTAAAGACTTTAAGTAAAAATATAACTATAAAATCACTGTCAACAAAAAGAAATAATTATGAAAGTGAACCTGAAGATGACGGTGAACTTATTAAACCAGAAAAAACGAGTAACTTAAAATTGCAAGATGTATGCGCTAATAAAAATATAACTATTAAGAAAATGAAAGTTGAACAGAGTGAACCTAAACTAGACAATAATTCTTTAAATATTGAACAAAAAGAAAGTCAATCTGAAAATTCAATAATCAATAAAGCAGCAGTGGTAAAAATGCCTAACAGAATTGTTGTTGAAAATGCTGACAATAGTTCGCCAACGTCAAATACAAATATTTTAAAACGTCTGACAAACATAACAACAAAGCCGATATTTAACAAGATCAGTTACCGACCTTCCACTGTCCAACAAGCCAATACAGCCAAGAAAATCGTTCAAACTGAAGAGAAAAAAGAAGAAATAATAGAAATTTTTGATGTTGACGATTCTGAAGATGAAATCGAAAACAATAGTAAAAATCCTGAACTAACACAAAAATCAGAAAACAATAATAAACAGTCTGAACCTACTCAAAAGTCAATGGATGCACTAAAATATTTAAGCAAAAATATCACTATTAAATCTTTGAATCAACAAATGGTTCAAAAAAGTATTAAAATAGAAAATAACATTAAGATGGAGAAAGATGAGGACACACAGGGTAACTCCAAAGATGATTCTAATGTTGATGCTCTCATGAACATGCAAAATAGAAATATGTCGTTTCAAAACGTACTACAGGGTTTAAGTAAAAATATAACAATCAAATCGAGAAACTCATCGCCAAGTCAATTTCTTAAATCTCAAGAACATGCTCAAGATTCCAAAGCAGTGGAAGATAATGAATCAAGTGACTCAGACTCATATTCAGGAAATATTACAATAACAGAACTTCATGATGACGTGGGCAAAAATGAAGATAACTCTGAAAGAACTGAAAGAAATGATACGAATCTTAATAATCCCATTATTGAATCACCAAACGAATCTTGCAGTGACAATGAAGAAATGGATAAAAACGTTCATGATTTTGAAGCAGAAATACAGTTCAACACAGTACAAAAGAGTACCCAAAATATAAATTCATCAATCAATTCGGTGTGCTTGAATAATTTAAAGAATACAAATAAGAATATTACAATAAAATCACTGAGTAAAAGCTCTACAGATAAAGGTGATAAAATTAAACAAGCTCAGATACATGGCAATTTAGAAACACCACATAGCCAGAATAAGCAATTGCCTATAAAATCATCTAAACAAGTTGTAAAAGAGCTTCATCAAGAAAATTTGTCTAATAAGGTTTCAAAAAATGTTGGTCAAATAGTTGATCATACTTCAACTCAATGTTTGAACCAAAAGATGTCTGCTATGAATCAAGTGAACACAATTAACAAGGAAGTAATGGTAAAAACCTTTCAAACTAAAACTGTAATACAAGAAATTACAACAACTGTTACCAAAACTATTAAAACAGTGAACCAGACCGTGAAACAAGAAATGCGAAACACTTGCCAAACAAATGCTCCCATGCTGACACAAAGAGTGCATGGAATAAGGCCGAAAAACCTTCAAGGTGTTGTTATCAGACATTCATCACCAATGTTAGGAGCCAGAGCAAGTAACATAGTGTCTCAAATTAGGCCAGCCAGTACTGTTGTTAGACCTTCCAAGCAAATTGTTCCTATAAGTGCCGGTATAAATATAATGAGACCCAACAATCCAAGAATGGCTGTTGGAAGAAAAGTAACCCCCTCACCTAATCCAAACAAACAAGTAACAGGAACACCTTTGAAAATTTCGCCTTCAGCAATGGTTGCAGCAATCGCTAAAAGGCCAAATACTGAAGATGTAAGTGGACCGTTTAGTTGTTTTAAGAAGCCGAAAGAGTCTTTAATACCTGTATCGGATATACCTACTTTTACAAACAGTGGAAGTGAGGCCACTACCCAGTTCGCTGCGGCGTCACATACCAGCACTTCTAATTTCACATGTAGTTCAAAGACAATCAAAGGTAATTCTGTGGTGACCGCGAAGCAGATTAAATCAGAAGTAAGTTCGCAACAGGTAAGTAGGATCAGTAATACATCTGGAGTAAAAATTATGACTAGTCAAGCCAAACAAACACAAGTCCAAGAAAAAAGTGAAACCAGTGCAATGAAACGGACTACTTTAGAAGCCATTCAAAGGCTACAGAAACAGGGTCTCCTAGTGAAGAAGCCTCGAGTAGACGTAAACGAAGGTAATGGAGAATCCGATCATGATGGTGATAATAATGTAGGTAACAGTTCAGCAGACGAATATGACGAATAACATTGATGTGCAAATATTAGCTTAAAGTTGACTGATTCAATTAGATTTAAATTCTTGCACAAAAGCAGAATCCTACTTATAATAATTTTGTAAAAATTCTAGGTTTGTTTAATTCACTGTTCATACATTCAATAATGTATAATGTATTTATTTTGTTAATGTAGGCATAAAATGTGTTGTAAATAGTATGTGTAATAAATATGAGAGTAATATAAGATCCATTGTATTTTTACTTGCCATTCTTGGAAAAATGAGGCCTGATTGAGAAGGAAATGTTTATAGTGCTACCATACCATATATTATTTTGACAGAACGTGAAATACGGAACCATGCCTAAGTAGCACCGCCATGCTAAGATCTGTATTCTGGGGCCAAGATACACCAAACACTGCTAGATCGAGTCCCAGAGTTATATAGTGGCAGTGTGCTTGGTTTGTTTAAGTAGCATTATGGAACGGAGTGTTCTGGGCATAAAACTTATAGACCGGATAAGGAACACAATGATCCGTTCCAGTACAAAAATAGCTGACGTCACTCGGAAGGCTGCCACTCCAAAGTGGAACTGGGCTGGACATATCTGCCGCATGAGACGACCACTCGGCCAAACTGACAACTCAATGGGTCCCTTTACATGGCAGACGTCAACGCGGCAGGCCCAGACGGAGATGGTGGGATGCGCTGGACTCCTTCCAAAAGGACTGGACTCTTGTAGCAACAAGCAGAGAGCAGTCGAAGGAGAGTAGGGAGGCCTTTGCACTGCAGTGGGACACTTTAGGCTTATAATAATAAGTAGCATTGAGGTATTATTACTACTTATAGGTACAACGTGTTATTGAAATAGCTAAAAACCTCTTAAGGGGTCATTGTATCATTATGAACAACTTTTACTATGGGACCGACGAAAAAAATCGGCTGTTCCCGAGTTTGTTTCCACATAAATTGGCAAAATGTAAGGATCAGCTCAGCAGATTTTTTATCTGCGATTTCAGGGTTGGACAAATACTAAAAGTTGTTCATACTGATGAGTACAATGACCCTTTAAGAGGTTTACAGTTATTTCAATAACACGTTGTAGAGCGCCATCTCGAAGACATTAGTGTCGCACGCTTTGTAAAACCAGCTCCCTAATTCAGAACTACACGATAACCAGTTGTCGACCGGTTCGGTTTGTTATCTCGTTTCGTTGATGATTCACGTAACGAGAGAAAAAAAGAGTTAACAAACCGAATCGGTCGACAACTGGCTATCGTGTGGTTCTGAATCGGAGAGCAGGCCTGGCGCACTTCCGACTTTAGTTATAAAAATATGCCACGCTCACCGTGTGCACAAAATTAATATAAACACTACGTTTATATGGCATACCACTGATATTGATCAAAAGTTCGAAATAATCAAGGACTATACAGGGCGTCCCACGGATATGCCACATGGAGGGAAAGTACCTTGAATATTGTAGATGGAACATTTTACTGAAAGAAGACATTATTTGCATTTAAAAAACAATTTAAACTGCATTCACAGATATTTAAATAATTACATGGTTGAACCGGAAATCGAACCTGTTACATGAGAAAAATAATCAGCCTGCATACCGATCGAAAGGATTTATCATAAGGATTATTTTTTGCTAAATAACATAGCGCGCCATTGAGGCTGCGATTGTGCAAAATAGGGGGTCGGAAGTTTTTGCTCAGCAGCTATGGAGGACCCATCTGATGAAACTGAAAGCCGCGGATGGCAAAATTGTCACCTCCTAGATCGAGATGCTTGGTGAGGTCGAAAACTTCTATGGTCATTTGTATTCCACGAAAACGGCGAGACCAGCGGTTCCTAGCAATGACGACAAAAGAGCCCAGCTCACGCGCCATTACACCGAGGATCTTCCGGACGTTGACCAGGGCGAGATTAGGGCGGCCCTCGAGCAGCTTAAGCACAACAAAGCTCCAGGCGATGACGGCATTACGGCCACGGTCCTGAAGGAGCAACAGAGTCTGTTTAATTCCGTCATCCAACAAGGATTTACACCGGAGGCATGGAGCGGGAGTGCGGTGGTACTGTTCTTCAAAAAAGGGGATATAACCCTACTGAAGAACTACAGACCCATCTCACTCCCGAGTCATTTGTACAAGCTGTTCTCGAGGGTAATCACGAATCGTCTGGCCGGAAAACTCGACGAATTCCAGCCACCAGAGCAAGCTGGGTTTCGAAAAGGCTACAGCACCGTAGACCACATCCATACTGTTCGGCAAATCATACAGAAGACTGAAGAGTACAATCAGCCGCTGTGTATGGCATTTGTGGACTACGAGAAGGCCTTCGACTCTATCGAAACTTTGGCAGTTTTGGATGCTCTTCAGCGATGTCACATTGATGAGCGGTATATAGAGATGCTGAGATGCCTATACAACGCTGCTACCATGACTGTTCAGCTCCAGGACCAAAAGACGAAGCAAATCCAACTGCGCAGAGGGGTGAGACAAGGGGATGTTATATCCCCGAAATTGTTCACTAACGCGTTGGAGGACGTCTTCAAGACGCTGGACTGGACTGGACAGGGTATCAACGTTAACGGCGAGAACATCTCACATCTCCGTTTTGCCGATGACATCGTTGTAATGGCTGAGTCGCTGGAACAACTGGGCAAAATGCTGCACAGCTCTCGACGTGTCGGTCTCGGCATGAATCTGGAATATGCATGTCATGCCGAGGCCAATATTCGTCGAAGGGTCGGCACTCGAAGTTGTATCGGAATACGTCTACCTAGGGCAGGCAATTCAGCTTGGTAGACACAACTTCGAGAAAGAAGCCAACAGAAGGATCCGTCTGGGCTGGGCAGCATTTGGCAAACTTCGCCGAGTCTTCTCGTCGCCTATACAGCAAAGTTTGATGCAGTCTCGGCACCGTAAGTCATGACTTACGGTGCCGAGACGTGGACACTGACAGTTGGGCTAGTCCACAAGTTCAAAGTCGCTCAGCGAGCTATGCTTGGAGTTTCTTTGAAGGATAAAATCCGTAACGAGATTATCCTGAGAAGAACCGGAGTGACCGACATAGCTTGTAGGATCAGTAAGCTGAAGTGGCAGTGGGCTGGCCATGTCTGTCGAAGGACCGATGGCCGCTGGAGCAGACGAGTCCTTGAATGGAGACCGCGAATCGGCAAACGCAGCGTAGGGCGCCCCCCTACCAGGTGGACTGACGACCTAAAGAACGTGGCTGGGGGGGACTGGATGCGGAAGGCAGAGGACCGAGTGTTGTGGCGCAACTTAGGAGAGGCCTATGTCAAGCAGTGGACTGCGATAGGCTGAGTTGATGATGATGAAATAACATAGTGCCACAAATAAAAGGAAGACCATGAATTTTAACATTTGATGTGAAATTTTGTTCTAACCCCGTTAGAACAAAAGAACAGATTTTTGCTTGTAGCTCGTGGACACTTTCATACTGGTTCTTGTAAACTAAATTTTTTACATATCCCCATGTACCTACATTTATTAGTAATAGGTACTTATGATAAAGTCAGTTGTATGTCCTTACGGCAATGTCAGCTTTTCATTTTTCTGAACAAAATTTCACATCAAATGTTAAAATTCATGGTCTTCCTTTTATTTGTGACACTATGTTATTTAGCAAAAAATAATCCTTATGATGAAGCCTTTCGATCGGTATGATAAAGCTACAGAGTGATTATTTTTCTCATGTAACGGGTTCGATTTCCGGTTCAACCATGTAATTATTTAAATATCTATGAATGCAGTTTAAATTGTTTTTTAAATTCAAATAATGTCTTCTTTCAGTAAAATGTTCCATCTATAATATAATATTCAAATCAAATCAAAATACTCATAATATTCATTTCAATATTCAAGGTACTTTCCCTCCATGTGGCATATCCGTGGGACGCCCTGTATTCCTGACCGTAACTACTTTGTATACCTTTTGCTTTTGGCTTCCTTGAATATGTTACAAATAAATAGATAGTTATACATACCTGAATGTACATAAGAGCGCTCCCTCATTGGAGCATACGCCTGTAATCTAAAAATCCAAGATTCTAAAGATAAATCGCTCACGAGCAGGATTCGAACCTGCGACTCCTGGCTCAGTACGCCAGTGCTTTAGCTACTAAGCTACCGTGAACACTGATCGTGGTATCGATATTAACTTCCACTTACTATCTCTTTGGGTGACGTCAGCGACATCTTATTACGAATCTTTCTTAACCGACTCTACTAATTTTGCAGTTAATTCAGTCTAGATGTTCAAATTCATAAGTTTTTATTTCAAACTAGCTTTTACCCGCGGCTCTGCTCGCGTTAAATTCTGCTAACCCACGTCAGTCCATTCCAGTTCAGTCCACTGTCCCACTGTCCCGCTGCCCCACTACCTCACTGCCCCACTGCCCCACTTCCCCGCTACCCCACTGCCCCCCTATCCTACTGCCCCACTGCCCCGCAGCCCCACTGTCCCGCTGCCCCACTGCCCCGCTACGCCACTGCACCGCTGCCCCACTGCCCCACTAGCCCAATGCCCCGCTGCCCCTCTATACCACTGCCCCACAGCCCCACTGCCCAGCTTCCCCACTGCCCCACTATCCCACTGCCCCACAGTCCCGCTGCCCCACTATCCCACTGCCCCGCTGCCCTGGTAACCCACTTCACCGCTGCACTATGCCCCGCTAACCCACGGCCCCACTGCACCACTATCCCACTGCCTGCCGCACTCCCCCGTTACCCCACTGCCCAACTGCCCCGCTGCCACACTGCCACGCTGCCCAGCTGCCCCGCTGCCCCGCTACCCCACAGCCCCACTGCCCCGCTGCCCCGCTACCCCACAGCCCCACTGCCCTGCTGCCCAACTATCCCACTGCCCCGGTACCCCACTGACCCGCTGCCCCGCTGGCACGCTGCCCCACTGCCTCGCTGCCCCACTACCCCTCTGCCCCACAGTCCCGCTGCCCCGCTCCCCACAACCCCACTGCCCCGCTGGCCCACTGTCCCACGGCCCCACTATCCCACTGGCCCGCTACCCCGCTGCCCCAAAGCCTGCCCCGCTGCCCCAGTGCCCCGCTTCCCCACTGTCCCGCTGCCCCGCTACCCCACTGCCCCGCTGCCCCACTATCTCACTGCCCTGCTGCCCCAATGCCCCGCTGACCCACTATCCCACTGCCCCACTGCCTGCCCGCTGCCCCACTCCCCTACTGCCCGCTGCCCCGCTACCCCACTGCCCCGCTACCCCACTGTGCCACAGGCCCACTGCCCCGCTGCCCCGGTACCACACTGCCCCGATACCCCGCTGGCACGCTGCCCCACTGCCCCGCTACCCCACTGCCCCGCTGCCCCACTATCCCACTGCCCTGCTGCCCCAATGTCCCGCTGACCCACTATCCCACTGCCCCACCCCTACTGCCCGCTGCCCCGCTACCCCCTGTCCCACAGGCCCACTGCCCCGCTACCCCGCTGGCACGCTGCCCCACTGCCTCGCTGCCCTTCTGTCCCGCTGCCCCACAACCCCACTGCCCCGCTACCCCACTGCCCCACTATCCCACAGCCCCACTGGCCCACTACCCCGCTGCCCCGTTGCCCCGCAGCCCCGCTACCCCTCTGCCCCACTGCCCCACCGTCCCACAGCCACTGTCCTACTGTCCCATTGTGCCACTGTCCCACTATCTCACTATATCACTATCGTCCCGTCCCATGTACCATGTCCTGTCCCATCCTATGTCCAGTCCCATGTGCCGTCCCATGTCCCGTCTCATGTCCCGTCCCATTTCCCGTCCCCTGTCCCGTCCACTGTCCCATCCCCAGTCCCATCCCCTGTCCACTCCACTCCACTCCATCGTACATTACTATCCGCTCGTGCAAATGCATAGAAGCTTCGATCTGTCGGGTGAGTACGCAACCTACGAATTATTTTTTTTCTTTTTTTCTTTCTTTCTTTCTTTCTCAAAACCCATACCAGTTTTTAAGTCAGATCATCAGCTTTCAAACAAAAAAAAAACATCAAAATCGGTCCAGTAGTTTTAGAGTGATGCTGGAACAAACAAACAGACGTTTATAATTTTATAATAGTTACTAGCTTTTACCCGCGGCTCCGCTCGCGTTAAATTCTGCTAACCCACGTCAGTCCATTCCAGTCCAGTCCACTCTCCCGCTGCCACGCTGTCCCGCTGCCCCACTGCCCCGCTGCCCCGCTACCCCACTGCCCCGCTGCCACGGTGCCCCACTGCCCCACTATCCCACTGCCCACTGCCACGCTGCCCCACTGCCCCGGAGCCCCGCTGCTCAGCTACCCCACTGCCCCCCTGCTACGCTACCCCGCTGCCCCGCTGCCTCACTAACCCACTGCCCTTCTGCCCCACTGCCCCGCTTCCCCACTGCACCGCTGCCCCCCACTGCCCCGCTGCCCCTCTACCCCACTGCCCCGCTTCCCCACTATCGCACTGCCCCGCTACCCCAATGCCCCGCTACCCCACTGCCCCGCTGCACCACTATCCCACTGCCCCACAGACTGCACACCTGCCCCGCTGCCCCACAACAACACTGCCCCACTGCCCCGATGCCCCACATCCCCACTACCTCACTGCCCCACTGCCACGCTACCCCACTGCCCCGCTGCCCCACCGCCCCGTTGCACTGATACCCCACTGCCCGACTGCCTGCCCCGCTGCCCCCCACTGTCCCGCTGCCCCGGTACCCCACTGCCCCGCTGCCCTTCTACCCCACTGCCCCAAAGCCCCGCTACCCCAATGCCCCACTGCCCCGCTGTCCCTTCTATCCAACTGCCCTGCTGCCCCGCTACCCCACTGCCCCGTTGCACCACTATCCCTCTGCCCCACAGCCTGCCCCACTGCCCCGCTTCCCCACTGCCCCGCTGCCCCACTGTCCCGGTGCCCCACTGCCCCGCTGGCCTACGGCCCCGCTGCCCCACTATCCCACTGCCCCGCTGCCCAGGTAACCCACTGCCCCGCTGCCCCACTGCCCCGCTACCTCACTGCCCCACTATCCCACTGCCCCACTGCCTGCCCCGCTGCCACACTCCCCTACTGCCCCGCTGCCCCACGGCCCCGCTACCCCACTGCCCCGCTGCCCAGCTGCCACGCTGCCCCACTGCCCCATTGCCACACTATCCCACTGCCCCGCTGCCCCGGTACCCCACTGCCCCGCTGCCCCGGTACCCCACTGCCCCGCTGGCACGCTGCCTCGCTGCCCCACAACCCCACTGCCCCACTGCCCTACTGTCCCACCGTCCCACTGCCACTGTCCCACTATCCCACTGTCTAACGGCCCACTGTCCCACTTTCTCACTATCGTCCCGTCCCATGTCCCATGTCCCATCCTATGTCCAGTCCCATGTGCCGTCCCACTGTTCTGTACCATGTCCCGTCTCATGTCCCGTCCCATGTTCCGTCCCCTATCCCTTCCACTGTCCCGTCCCCTGTCCCGTCCCCAGTCCCATCCCCTGTCCCATCCCCAGTCCCATCCCCTGTCCACTCCACTCCACTCCACTCCATCGTACATTACTATCCGCTCGTGCAAATGCATAGAAGCTTCGATCTGTCGGCTGAGTACGCAACCCACGATTTTTTTTTTTCTTTTTTTCTTTCTTTCTCAAAACCCATACCAGTTTTTAAGTCAGATCATCAGCAGTAGTTTTAGCGTGATGCTGGAACAAACAAACAAACAAACAGACGTTTACAATTTTATAATAGTTAAGAAGAAGAAGATAAGATAATATACTTGAAGAAGAAGGTAATTAAAAATTGTAGACTGAAAATAGTATTTTTTTAGTTACACCAGGATAACTTTATGCTTATTCGTATATTAAGATGGATACAATATAACAACGTTTAGGTACTTCTAAATTTTATTGCTTTTCATACAAAAAATTAGAGAAATCGCAATTTAGAGGTAGCTTCCGGTCCTTGTCTGTAAGTCGAAAGATTCTGATTTTCGGTTGGCTCAAAAGACTGCATTTCCAAGATGGCACCACCCACATACGACAGGATTTTTTTTTCTACTCTATAAAATTCGGCCCGACCAAAAAGTTTTTAATGCAATTTCTTTAGCAACCGTATTTTCTCTATGGAGGCGCGCGCTAGAGCGCATGCGTGTGAATGACAGCTGGATATGAGCGCCTTATAAGTCAAATCATAAGTTTTTAGTCACAAACCCTTTCAACAAAATCGGTCTAGTAGTTTTATAGTGATGCTGGAACAAACAAACAAACAAACAGACAACTGACATTTAACAATTTTATAATAGTAGTAGACTAGCTTTTACCCGCGGCTCCGCTCGCGTTAAATTCTGCTAACCCACGTCAGTCTAGTCCAGTCCACTGTCCCGCTGTCCCACTGCCCCACTACCCCACTGCCCTGCTACCCCACTGCCCCGCTGCCCCACTATACCACTGCCCCGCTGCCCCACTATCCCGCTGCCCCACTGCCCCGCCGCCCCGCTGCCCCATTGCCACGCTACCCCGCTGCCCCACTATCCCACTGCCCCGCTACCCCGGTACCCCTCTGCCCCGATGCCCCAATGCCCCGCTACCCCTCTTCCCCACTGCCCTGCCTCCCCACTGGACCACTGCCCCGCTTTCCCATTGCCACGCTGCCCCCCTATCCCGCTGCCACGCAGCCCCGGTACCCCACTGCCCCACTGCGCCGCTGCCCCACTGTCCCACTGCCCCGCTTCCCCTCTGCCCCGCTGCCCCACTATCCCATTGCCCCACTGCCCTGCCGCCCCGCTGTCCCGCTTCCCCACTGCCCCACAGCCCCGGTACCCCACTGTCCCATTGCCCCACTGTCCCACCGTCCCACTGTCTCACTATATCACTATCGTCCCATGTATCATGTCCCATATCCTGTCCCACTATATCACTATCGTCCCGTCCCATGTCCCATCCTATGTGCCGTCCCACTGTCCTGTCCCATGTCCCGTCTCATGTCCCGTCCCATGTTCCGTCCCCTGTCCCGTCCTTTGTCCCGTCCCCAGTCCCGTCCCCAGTCCCATCCCCTGTCCACACCACTCCACTCCATCGTACATTACTATCCGCTCGTGCAAATGCATAGAAGCTTCGATCTGTCGGGTGAGTACGCAACCCACGAATTAATTTTTTTCTTTTTTTCTTTCTTTCTCAAAACCCATACCAGTTTTTAAGTCAGATCATCAGCTTTCAAACAAAAAAAAACATCAAAATCGGTCCAGTAATTTTAGCGTGATGCTGGAACAAACAAACAGACAACTGACATTTAACAATTTTATAATAGTAGTAGAAGATAAGCATTTACAACGTGAAGAATCTAGTTGTTGTTAATTTTTTTTTTTTTTTTTAACTTCATTACGTATGCGAAGCGAAATCTAAAGATATAAATTGTGGAAAGAAAAAATCGCTCACGAGCAGGATTCGAACCTGCGACTCCTGGCTCAGTCAGTCTTTCGCTATGCATGCGTTTACTTAAAAATAATAAAATAATCCAAGATTGGGTTTTGAGCATTACGTTACAATACTGCCTCCCTGACTGACGACCGTTCGCCTGAAGTCGTGCGCATTCATGTTACAAATTGTATCACGGGTAGGGATTGGTAAATTACATGAAATTTTTCAACCATTGAAATTTTTCGGAAAAATTACATTTTGCATTGAAATTTTCAAGTTGAGGTGAAAAATATTTTTTAAATAAAAAGTGAATCTCAACTATTGTAAATGATTATATTGTAATGATTTATTTAGCGTTATATTGTTTAAATGCTAATTTTTATGTTAACAATGTACTAAATAGGCAATTGACAACAACACAGAACAGACGTTCATTCTTAGAAATAAAAAGAAATTACGCTTCCGAATATTGTTATTTATGATACAAACATTTGGTTGTATGTGCTTAAAAATGAATCAACAATAATTTACTTTTGTAATCAACGTTTTGTGTATGAGAAGGTTTAATTTGAAGGTTCCCCGGCCACGGATGCAAGGGGTGAGGTGCTGGAGGAGTGGGCTATGGAGTCTGGCTTACTGCTCCTTAACCGGGGTTCCGTCCAGACATGCGTGCGGCTGCGGGGTGGGTCCATAGTGGACATCTCGTTCGCTAGTCCCACTCCGGAGTGCCATGTCCATGGCTGGCGTGTGATGGAGGAAGTGGATACGTTGTCAGATCACCGTTACATCCAATTCATCGTCTCCAGTCAGACCTCTGTCATCCCAGCCCAGGCGGCCCCGGTCGAGGTCGGTCCGCGTTGGGCTCTTGCCAAATTGAACCGGGAGGCCCTGCTGGAGGCCTCGATCGTACAGACCTGGGTGACAGCACCGGACATGCCTGTTGACATCGATGTGGAGGCCGGTTGATTCCAGGAGGCGATGACGCATGTTTGCGATGTGGGGATGCCTAGGGCTAAGCCCGGACCTGTAAGGCGCCAGATGTACTGGTGGTCCTCAGACATAGCGCGACTGCGAGTTGCGTGTGTGGAAGAGCGATGCCGGTACACGAGGTTCAGGACGCGATTCAGGAGACGCCCCGCACCCCGAAGGAGGCAGCCATAGAGGAGGAGCTATACGAGGGGTACAGATCAGCGAAGGTGGCCCTTCAGGCAGCTATTGCGGAAGCCAAGGTGGCAGGCTTCGACGCCATGTGGGCGACTCTGGACGCAAGTCCGTGACGGGCGTCCAACCCGTATGGTACGGGAAAACTTCACCCGTGAGCCTCCCACTATCCCAGAGTCTCCGACCTGAGCTGCTGGAGGGTGTGGTGAGCGCTCTGTTCCCTTCAAGAGTGAAACACACCCCTCCGCTGATGGTTCCTACTCACATTGTGCCTAACGTGGATGACGAAGACGACGACGTGCCCGAAGTGACCCGGGAAGAATTGATGGCGGCGGTGAAATGGCTTTAAGCTAAAAACACCGCCCCAGGGCCAGACGGCATACCTGGCCGAGCATGGGCCCTTGGTCCCCGATTGGGAGGGCTTTTGAGCGCATGCTTCGAGCGGGGCCAGTTTCCATGGAGGTGGAAGACTGGCAAACTGGTCCTGCTGAAGAAGGAGGGGCGCCCCGCAGACTCACCATCTGCATACCGCCTCATCGTGTTGCTGGACAAGGTGGGCAAGCTTTCTGAGAGAGTTATTGCCCGCTTGTCTAACACCTGACTATCTGACGGACAGGGCCGTCATCTACCTGGGTCGGGAAGGATGTGGTCGGCGAGAGATGTCGTGCGGTGTTCCACAGGGATTTTGGGGCCGCTTCCGTGGAACATCGGTTACGACTGGGTTCAGCGCGGTGTTCTCCTCCAAGGCGTCAGCGTGACATGCTACGCCGATGACACGCTGGTCAGGGCGAGGGGGAAGACACTTCGGCAGGCAAACATGCTGGCGACAGCGAGGGTTGCGCAGGTCGATGGAAGGATGCAGCGGTTGAGTCTCGAGGTGGCTCTACACAAGTCAGGCTCTTTGCTTCCACGGGCCTCGGAAGGGGCCGCCTCCGGGATCCTACATAGTGGTAGGAGGCATCCGCATTGGCATAGGGTCGACGATGAAGTACCTGAGACTCGTCCTCGATAGGCGGTGGGGCTTTGGGCCGCATTTTCAGTGGTTGGCATCCAAGCTCACAGGGGCCGTGGCTGCGATGTCACGGCTGCTCCCAAACTTACGGGGGCCAAACGCCTCCTGCCGGAGGCTCTACAAGGGGATCGTACGGTCCATGGCCCTTTATGGGGCCCCAGTGTGGGCGGACACCCTGACACGCTGTATCAAGGTGATACAGGGATATCGTACGATCTCCTTTGAGGCGGCGAGCTTCCTAGCTGGTTCAATGCCCAGGGATCTGGAGGCGAGAGACCTTGCGCTGAGATACCACCAGCGCGAGGACCCACCTGATCGGAGTTTTATTTAATAGTTAGCTAGTTTGTGGTTCAGAGCACCAGATACACTTATCATTGAATGACGACTCTATCTCCCAATATAAAAGTTACTCTATGCTGACTGAATTTGAAAGCAAGCGCATATAGTCATATAGTATATATTGTCATATAGTCGCTCTCTTTCTCACACTCCTCAGTCCAAGTGCCGAGTGGTTCCGATGAGACGGCTGATTGGCTTTGCGGGGTGGGCGCGGGACGCGACACCGCGGAAACGAGCGTTGAGCGAAAAGAAAGATAATAATTTCATAGGTTTTCGCGATCACTACACATAATAAAACAAAGGTTAACCGGATTACATCGCGTATATTATTTAAATTGGTTTTCCTGACGTTTCAAAAGCTTTGCAGCGTTCGTGGTCGCAGAAAGATAAGACGACAACAAAGAAAAATGATAATGAAAAGAAAGATGGATACATTTTTATCGAATTAATGGGGTACCAGAATAAAATCCATTGATAAGTACCAATATAAATGAAATCTAACAATAGAAAACATATTTTACATTACAAAATTATAGTTGTTATGTCAATCGTTCATAAAATCATACGATTTCGGGAGTTTGATAGAACAAAAATATTTTTCACTCAATTTGAAATTTTTCACTGTTTTGAATTTTTTCATATTTTTCATTTCATTGAAATTGAATTTTTTCATTTGCCCATCCCTAATCACGGGTGCTCCCACTCACTACTGTGACATTACAGACGAATGCTCCCGGTGAGTGTAATGTTACAAATTGTATCGTTACTGGTTGCGCACTGTAATGCTCGTTTCTCCTCACTCACTGATGTAATGCTCGAATCTAAACTGTTACATTACAGGAAATTGCTCCCAGTGAGGAAGCGCCATAGGAATCTTAATAATAAGGTAATAGAAATGTTATCAATGTCTTCTAAACCCGGAACGCGTGTCGCCGGTTTGCCGCTACCAACACATAAATACGCAATTACGCCCACCATGTTTCAAGCATTCAATGCAAAATACAATTTTAGTGACTCTGCGCCCAAAACAGCAATGATTATCAAGCACGGTTCGCGCACTGGTGTCCTACGAGACACCTGTACGCGGCGAAAATTTCACGCGGCTTTGCCACTTCTATTACCTTATATTATTTAGATTTCTATGGGGAGCGCCTTTATGAAATAACCCACACTAGTAAGGAGGTTAAAAAAAAGCCAACTAAGTTATTAAATAGCTATATTTACATAAGAGAAATAACGCCATTATACAGTTTTAAATACCATGAATTATGAAAATATAAATTGTTCACCATTCTATTCATTACATTAGACATTAAATCACATTAAAATATAGGCCAGATAAAGTTATTCCGATTTCGTTTCCACTTTATTCTGTCGCCATTTTTGTTCCTGTAATTGACAAATATGAATTTAAAACATTTCAATTTTGTCCGTTGGACCAAAGGGCGGATCCAGGATTTATTTATGGGAGAGGCACAAGGGCCAGACCGGTAAGGAGTATCCCCTATAATGCACTGTGATATTTTCCAATTTGCAATTTGCAGTAGTAATGCCCTTACTTTTGTACGCAAAAAGAACCGAATTTTATTAAAGCGGTATCGTCTCCCAGCTCCTTGTGTTATTTGAAACGTCTGGGGGGCGTGCCCCTTTGCTTCCTGGCTCCGCCCTTTGTTAGACCAATTACATATTATTTGTACATAGCATGACGGTTGAACGAGGGACTAATAAATTGAAGGAGGTTGTTCAGTACTTGATTCTCGTTCTAAATATGTAGAAAAAAATGGTACCTTAATTTTAGAAATATTTTTCTAATCGATTTCATCCCATCGGTCGGTTTTTCCACCCTCCGCCTTTTACACTATCCAGTAGAACCGTCTCAGAGTACATTGTGAGAACCGTAGTCATTTTGAGTGTGCTGTGCGCAAGCCATTTTACTTGGAATTTTTTTCAATACACTTCCTCGTAAAGTGGCTCTTATTGCACCGCTTTTAGATTCATAATGCAGCTTATAAAATCTTAACATAAGCCAAAATTTTGAAGGCGGCGCGTGATTGACCCTTTGCGTCATGTAATGTACAGTCGAGCGCAATATCTATAGTAAAAACAGTTTATGTGAACGTACATGAAAATCACGCGCCGCCTTCAAAATTTTGGTTTATGATAAGATTTTAAAATACATACAATGATTATTTTTTACTTTTTAGTTAAGGTTTTTGAAGTCGGTTTTATTTTTTGTTAAAAAGTTTTTATTTCATACTTTTTGGTTGAAAATTGCGAGGGTTGATTCATAAATGTTTATATAACCAATTTGAGAATTTTTTTTTATTAACCTTTGCTATCCCACTGCTGTGCAAAGGTCACGCTCATTTTCATCCAAGCGTCCAATCACTATCGTGAAAAAAAAACACGCATATCGGCCAAGAATTCTCAGAAAAACGAACCAATGACCAGATCATCTAGATAGGCGAAGCTAAAATAAACTGATTTATTGAAGCTGGTTAAAAACTACACAACCTAAGTCAATAAAATTTATATGGGACCACCGCACGGACTTTCTCTATCAAATAAAAACTGGCCAAGAGCATGTCGGGCCATGCTCAGTATTATAGGGTTCCTTAAGTAGGTGTACAAACGAATCAAATCGAATATTAATCATGGCTATTTTAGTTTTTGCAATAATCGGTAGCATTCGCGACTCAGAGCGTGTTGTTAGTAGCGCCATCTAGCGATAAATTCAAGAAGCCAAATTTAAGAAGTCTGATTGATGTCAAAGTTACTTTTTGTGATTTTTTCAGATAGAAAGTAGCTAAAGGAGCATTATTTGCCATCATTACAGCCGAAAGACGTCCACTACTGGACATAGGCCTCCCCCAATTAATTATTAATTAATTATTTGCCATAACTAGGACGTTTTAAGTATTTTTCGGTTTTCTGTCTATAACTCAAAAAATTATGATCACATTATACTCGAAATAATTTTAAAAGAGAGTTTTCACAAAGGTCTATCAATGTGGAAGATTATAAGTTTCTACGTTGCATAGTTTAGAAATGGCAGGGGGGGGGACACATTGCAAGCCACTTTGGCGGGCTATATTTCGCAGATGGTACACCTGATAAAAAAGTGATTGTATGAAACATTACCTTCATTTTAGTAGACCTATTCAATGATATCCCACACGATGGGGTGCAGCGAAAAAAATCATTTTTTCCCCATTTCACATGTATGGGCGCCACCCCTAAAGAACGTAAAAACTATTTTTTTATTCTATTAAAATTGAGATCTATATGCAGACTATTTTTTAACAAAATTTCATTTACTTATGTTTATATCTGTAGAAGTTATTAAGCTGTAAAGGATTAGGACAGACGGACAGACGGACGGACATGACGAAACTATAAGGGTTCCTTGTAGGACTTCGGAACCCTAAAAAAACAACCACGTAAATTGGCCCACAAATCTTGGAGTAAATATGATAAATAAACATTAATTCATTTCATCAATTTATTATGTTTTTTCTATTGGGTTGTTAGGCGGTTTCCTTCCACCTGCGCGTGCATATAACTATATGTAACTGAAACACTGGGCCCAGCGCGTGAATAATGAAATCCGCGCGTCATTTATAACAAGTTTAATAGGTATTTGTCTAAATTAAGTTTACAATTTTTTTCCTCGCAAGTGTGTTGAAAAACGTCATATGAAACGCGTGAGCATTGTTCAATATACACTCGGCTTCATTTCGCCCTCGCCTTCGATTCCGGCTGCAATCCAGTCTTGAGCTTAATGAACCACTTAACTCGCTTGTGTCATAATGTACCTACTATTTCAACTGTTTATTTGTCATGTGTAGGTAGGTACACAAATTCTACCACAATTTTGAATTATTATGTCCCTCGTTTATCCAGTCACGCTGTATATAATAAAAAAACTAGACACAAAACATTCATGCAAGCTAAAAGACAAAGTTCATTCATTTAATTTATTTATACAAACTATGGTGATGTTAAGGGGTTTTTTCACTAGTTTTAGGCCTGCCGCACTTTGGATTATACGTACTATTGACGTCAATATACGCATCACTCAATGACGTACAACTATATGTCCAAAGTACGTATAGCTCAACACTTCACTATTCTACCACATAAAGCATACAGCAAAACAATAGACAAAAGAAAATCAACAATACAAACACCCACACATACTCAAATATTGACTTAACACACAGTTAAATGCAGAGGTACTGAATTTTTAACTTTATTGTTTATAAGAACATCTATTAGAAATAAAATATTTATGTATGTCGCCAACACTACAAAAACGTTACTTACCAGTACCATTTAAAATATTCTTACACCATACATGAATATTTGAAGCTCTTGACCGATTCAAATCCTGATAGTTTTTCCTTTCCAAAAGAGATGACCTTAACCAACTTGAAATTATATTTAATGATTTAATTCGACTTTACTATGTCAGATGCTTGCAAGTTGCAAGATCATTGTTTTGATTTAGGTACATAGTATCTACATTACATTACACAATAATGCGGTAGGTACGTTTGAGCCATAGATATCTGAAGCAAAGAGATATGGCACGGGGGCGTGGCACGCCAGTTAAAACGTGCGGTTTTAGGCCAGCCTAAGAGATTTGATTCAAGTTTGTCAGTGACATCATGGTATAATAAGATGTTTCACCAGGTATTCTCTTCCCGCAATGACAGCGCGATGCCTCCAAGCTACGTCACGATTAGTGCTGCCATTGATTGATATCTTCAATATACTTAAGGAGATTTTTGTTCATAATGAATATAAAATAAATTCCTATCTAGCCTAACTATTTGTTATCTCGTGTTATTCATCTAATTAGTTAAAAAAGGAAACTATATTAAATTACTAGTTAAAAAGTGATTCTTTATAGAATAAAGTAAATGAAAAAATGCATTTAGCTCGGGTAATTTATTTTCACAAAGTGGCAGCACATCAAACTGACAAGTGTCACGCTAACAGCCCGCTATTGGCTCCACGGCCGATGACGTAGTACGGAGGCAATCACGTGACCTAGCTGTCACGGGAAGAGACTACCTGGTGTTATTATACCATGACTGACATTATCGGCCAAAATTAATATCCAATCTATCTACGATTTACCCTACTAGAGATAGAAATTTGACATATTATTTTGTATGGAGCTTATGTCAAATTCCTATCTCGTTGGCCGTATGTCACACTGCAACGGCGATTTTTGACAAAATGCCGTGTTGTCCAGTCGTGGTTGTAAGCTACAGCTGTTTAAATTAAAAGCTGTAATGTGACCTACGTGAAAGATGGCATCTCTTTTCACACTTGAAGAGAGAAGAGTACTAAAATATTATTGTTTTTCCTATCAAAATCAGTAAAACATTATTTCACGGTATTCAGAACGTGATGAAATACCAAGTCGATTATTTTCATTAGGAATAAAAACCATTGCTTTCTTATTACAAATCGATAAATGAATCGGCTGGTGTAACGGTGCAATGGATAATTATTTGTGTCACTATTGTGTTTTTTAACTAACCAGGCGTTGTCGTTTTATGTGTGCATGTCTTGACAAGATTATATATGTATTATTTTGTCATTGTGTGAATAAGTGACGACATCTGTTTCCAAACAAACGGCACTCGACAACATATTTCTCTACTTCAGACATCTGTGGTTTGAGCATATAAAAAAACGAAGAGAAACAAATGCATGGACATAAGTGACAAACAATACCAGACTCCACCTGCAACCTTCTAGCCCAAGTCATTCAGCTCCCACTCTGGTATAATCAGTCGTAATGATACCAGTCCAAGATCATCATAGCCATTAGAAATAATATGCCACGGCCTTGTGGCATTTGCAAATAGTAATAGGTAGGTACAGTCGACCCCATATCACACGTCATTAGTAACTAGTTTATTTAAAATAACGAAAACGTAATAGAGATGCGGTCAAGGTCAAACTATTACCACTGACGAGGTCGACTGTACGGTACCTACATTACAATGATAGTATGTTGTTGTGTTAGACATTATTTTACTAAAAACTCATCGAACGATAAATAAACACGACTGATTACTTCAGAGTAGGAAGTTCAAAGTGCGCTAATAAGTGATACATCATGCACGTACCAATACGGCGATCTCATTGGATAGGCGGTAGGCAATTGCACGTAATTTGTACCGTAGCTTCAAACCTCCTTGCAATTTCTTGTGCAAGGTCTGGAGTATTGTGTACATGTTGAGAGAGTGCAATGTAAGAAACAAAGCCGCCAAGTAAGATATCTGTCGAATGGTGCAAACAAAATAAGTAAAAAATAAATTTAAAAATGCAAATATCGCTGAAAAACAAATTTATTCATCAATGCATTCAAATAAATAACATTCATTACAAATAAGAGCACAACCATTATAAATTAATCGAATATACAAAGCATAAGTACAACATTATCACTAAATTACGAATAGTTTATTGTTTGATCAAGGCACGAAACATTCGCTCTATTGTGTATAGCCAGGTATTTTACTTCATAATCTGTTGTTTTGTGTTTATATACATGTAGGTATCTACCGCACCGAGATGCCTGTATAAATAAGTAGGTAACCTGTGTCATAATATTTATTATTGCTATGATATCGGTGTTTCACAACAAAGCGATAACATGGTTAGGTATTCAGACACCTATAATATAATTCCAAAATTAAAGTAATAGTTAATCAGCGATGTTAGAATATGACTAGTACTGTCACAAGTTTGATAACACACTAGGTAATATCATTATAATAACCATCATTATTAATTACTTTGGGACGGGTCGTCTCATTATAATCTATATCTAGATTTACTTATCCAACTTATATTATGTCCATAATATATACATGTTTGATAAACATGAAATTCTTATTTGTTAAGACCCTTTTACATTTGAACTAATAGTGTGATGTCGTTAAAATAAATCTATGATCAGATCTAATCATTATAAGAACATACATAGCACACGCCAAATTTATCTATATTGAACTTTTTGTGCCTTATACTACATGCAATAATTGAGTTCACAATCGCTATAATCAGATCCATAAAACTAATACAAAAAAGCTATGACGAGTGATAAAGTTGTGAAAAATGTACCTATAACTATCCATTGCTTGCTTTCTACGTTAGCTTTAAGTTTACGTTACTTATGACGAGTGATAAAGTTGTGAAAAATGTACCTATAACTATCCATTGCTTGCTTTCTACGTTAGCTTTAAGTTTACGTTACTTCGTGTAAACAAATTCAAACAATTTCATATAAAACTCAGCGAAATATAATAGGTATAGAACTATAATTTCAAACAAAATCGCCCGGCAGAACGGATCCACTAAAATCTTATACCTTAATTTACGAGTTAGGATCTTTATTTACATCTACACACCCATGTAAAAAACTACCTTACTGCATGACAATTAATGTGTTTCAACGTTTAACGGTAATCACTTATGACGTTACGATGACTGATATCGTCAGCAGACTAGCCAATAGTACATGTCGCCGCATTCGTTGATTTGCATGAGCCCGGCCGGCCTGCGCGCACGGCGAGAATAGCGGAGCAGTTTTTAAGCCCCGCCCCGCGTGGTGTACTTTCGCGTGTCGCTGTTTCTGAGCCCGCTTTTAATTTTCTATACCCATTATATTTAGCTGATAAAACTTAATAAATCGTACAAAATGCGATTCAATATGTCACTTGGTATTTAAGAAATGCAAACATAATTAATATAAGGAAAGTACATAATATAAGCTATTGATAAATGTTGGCGTTATTTCGCCAACTCCAAGTATCACATGAACCAAATAGTTCTCAGACAGAAATATAACACATGCACAATAAATACTTCCAAACTCATGCATAAGACTTTTATGAAAAATTATAATTTTTATAATCGTTGTTTCAATGAATTAAATATTTATTTAAACTGCAATATTACTTGTATTCGATCTCCAAAATATGGTTGGTTGGAGTCCAGTTTATACACATTTATATTTTATGTTAATTTGGTAAATATTCTAAAGTATTTATGGGCAACAAACTATCTTATTTCAATGTAAAAATCCTTGCCTACTTTTGTCCCTATTCACCCAGCTGATATAGTAATAACAATTATATCAGCGATTTCAAAGTGACTTTCTCTTTACAATATTTAATGTTCGAACAGTATAGTGAATTAAGGATAAAGAATCAATATAAACACGGTCACTTCCAGCTAAGAAAAGCTATAAGCATAACCTAATATCTACTAATTAAAATGCGTAATTTTAAACAACGTGCAATGTTTATAAGCAAAACAGAGACAAAGAGACATTTTTGGCACAAAATTTTTTCATATTCAAATTATACTTTTATGACTTTAAACGCAATTGTTATACATATAATTAATAATTATATACCTACTTAAATATATACATATAACCCATTTATCTACATAAATAACTGAAAAAAAAATTGGAATTATATACTAAATCCGTATAATAGGTACAGACTCCGTATTAAAATGAATAGATTTTAAATGAAGTCCAGTTATTTACTGAAAATAGAAAAGTACACACAATAAATTATATAAATTAGCTTCACATAATATACAGATATTATTCATGTTTATTACTTATAACATGTTAGTGACATACTTAGGAAATAAATAGATTAGTAATTTGACAAAGTATATTTTATTATCATCATCGTTTTGTGTGATTCGCTCACGATCGGACAAAATTCACCAACAATTATAAGTTAATGAGATTTAAATGCAAGATTCGGTTCAAATAAAATATTCATTAGCTATAGAGATTAATATTACATTGTTTTGTAAAGTGCACGTTTACCTGCATCTGAAGCATGTATTTTTAATGGTCTGTAAGAATAATTAAAATTGTTGGAATAAATTTTATGGTTTTGATCCTTATTCAAAAACTAATCTGAGATGGTAAAATTGTTAATTTTATTCAATATTTATAGCGAATAAATCAAAATTTTATTATTAATTGGCCTATGTAGGAACAACCTATGTTCAACAATTTAAACATTTAATATGTTGCCCGTGTTTTGGGCGTTATTTATAATTTCAAGAGTATTATAATAAGTAATCCCATGATCTCATACTAACCGCGCGCGATATATTTTATATGAAGGTATAAGAGATGAATATAAAATACAAATACATCGAACAATTTTATAAATAATGTCTAGGGTTCTACATTCTATGCAACAAATTGGTCCAAGGGAGTATCTTCAAATACTACAAATGCATTCGAGTTCGTTTCAATATTGTAGCTCTGATAAGAACAAATATATTTTTCAATCTACAATATATATGTAACAGCGCTGGATCAGACGCTAATGCAATTGAATTTATATCGATTGACACCACTTATCACCAATTCATTTCTAAAGAGGATTCCAGGGTGCAAAGTATATCGATTCTGAGTAACCATTCTATATCTAAATTTACTTGAAATAAAACGAGACAATACCTTATCAGAGCTACATTTCTGTGCCTGCTTTCAGACAATCGCATTTAATTTTGGGGGTTTCGTAGATATATACGAATAAACGTTTGTACATTTTATTTTATACATCTTTTGGTAATCAGACAGCAGAACTTTAATCATCCCAATGTTTTAATACAGAACATTCACGGTAAAAAATTTAATGGGTTTATGTACGCTACACGCTACATAATGTTAAGAACATTTATAAAGGTTGTCTGAAAGCATGCTAAAGGCTTTCGTACACCACCTTGACTTAACTCAAAGTAAAGAATTGAAATGTGAACTTCATATCGTATTCGCTAGATAACATTTTAGCTTGCTGACAGTAAATTTTAGCGAGCTGGCGGCACGTTGACGCTGAACTGGAACCGACCTGTCAGCAAGCTAAAATGTACTGTACGTAACGTCATATAAAGCTTACATTTCAATGCTTTACTTTGCGAGGAGTCGACATGGCGTGCGAAGGCCTTAAACGGGGCAGCATAATATGTTTACGTCATGCCTGAGGTTTGCTCGAGTTGGTATGTCGTAAATCGAATGCTTTCCGACATTAAATTATCTACTTATAACATTTTAAACCGAAGACGGCAGCGGCACTTAGGATTGCCAAAAATATTGAACACTCAGCTATTAAAAGTTCAAGTTTAAAAAAAAATGCATTAACGAAAGAGTGTACATCTGCCAAAAGTGACAGATCGAGTTTTTTAGGCACCGGATGCCGTCTTCGGCCTACATGCTGTAAGGTCGTCTACATGTCTACGTCACTACATCACACAGCGTGCGGCGCGCGTCATGACGCGTTGCGTTGTCCAATCGTTTCAGTTCCACTGTACCTGCTCGTTGAGTTTCTGGGGGATCACGATGAGCGTCGTCGCGCAGTTTCCGATGCCAATCGTCAGGAATGATAAGCTTAATGCTGGGACCTGTTGTCGATTTTTTACAGGATATTTGTTTTATATTTTGATCTATTACGATTAGTATGTATTAGTTTTGTCCTAGATAGTCTTCTTGTTGCATTGAAATTATTACAATAATAATGTAATCATTATTCGCAAAGCTCCGTTAAATCATTCCCGTTTCCGTCTACAACGTGTTATTGAATTAAGTCAAAACCTGAAACATGTTTGTTCAGAATCGAGAGTAAAATCTATTACAGTACTTTTTAATATAGGTTAATTTTTACCAAAAAAATATTTTCATACCAGGCGAGTCTAAAAGTTTCATACGACGACGCGGCGCTGAGCGCATAGGCGAGCGAGACCCAGTAAATAAGTGTGATGGAAAGTTTTGGGTAACATTTGTTTCCTTAAAACTGTTAGAACTTAACTTAATTTCAAGAGGCTCACCTCCCAACACAGTAGCGTCGAGAACGTTGCACGTTCGTGAATGAATCTAGCGCTATGAATCGATTAGAGTAACCATGATACCAAATATTACAAATATATTCTACAATAATAAATGAAAATTAATAATTACTTTCCATATCAATTTATTATAATAAAAACTAGTTGGAGTGTCTGAGGTTTTCAGTTATTCCAATAACACGTTGTATACTATAGCCCTTTTGTTGGAGATCTAACAGAATTTTCAACATTATTTATTTATTAATGTTTAGTAATCTGAATATTCATTGGTGTCGATTCTCTTGTTCACAAACTAAACTTATTTTAAACTATCGCTCTCTTTTACTAATAGTAGATGTGAGAAAGGGATGGGAACAATTTTAGTGCTGTCAATTTAGTTTACGTGTTCCATCTTCGTATTTTAGTGAGCACGTTCCGAGATCACGTATAAACTTGTATGGTTAATTCAAACTAATTTGATAGTAATTAAATTGTTACCATCCCTTTCTTGTATCTACTATATTATAATAATCTAATATTTTGGGGATCGAGTCACCCACATCCGTAGGAGAGTACCCCTTTTCCGAATCCCTACACGTGGTCCCTGGTTGGTGCAAATCAGGTGACATACTGGTGGTAGGCCACGGCCGACGGCTTGCGACCACCCACCGGGCAAAGACGTGGCGCCAAGCGACCTAGTCGTGTTCCGTTACGATCCCCGGTGTAGACACTTGAGAAGATGGGTCGAAATATTTCACCTATCCTCTCACCTTTGCTGGGCAAGCGTGAACCATAGTCGACTGCACCATCGCTTAACATCAGGTGAGGTGGCGGTCAAACGCAAGCCCGTTAAATAAATAAAAATACTATTAGTAATAGAGAGCGATAATTAATAAAACTTTTTAACAAAAAATTGAACCGACGAAAACAGAAACTGAAAAGCGAAAAATAACTAATTATGAGTCGGCGCCAAACGAACTTTTAACAAGCATAGTGCGTGTAAGTTGGAAGTGGCCGAGCGGAGAACGCATTTTTGGAAAGTTATTGTTTATCGTTGAAAATCTCACGTTGTATTTGATGTGACGTTGTTTTTATTATTTATTTAAAGTAATTTAATGATCTTCGTTGATTGGTTGTTTGGCGCCGACTCATAATTAGTTATTTTTCGCTTTTCAGTTTCTGTTTTCGTCGGTTCAATTTTTTGTTAAAAAGTTTTATTTTTCATTTTTTTGTGGTTAAACTCTAAATCCAGGTCTCCATTATGTCGTAGTGTCTAGAACTATATTTATGAATGTCAAGTTTCAACAGAATCGGTTAACAGGTAAGAATTCAGTGGGTGAACAAACACTCATCCCCTGTTTTACTACCCTTAGGGGTGGATTTTGATTTTGAAATTTAAATGGGACCAACTTCAAGATATACCCTATCCAATAAAAAAAGAATCACCAAAATCGGACCACTCTGTAAAAAGTTATGCGTGGTCATACATAAAAAAAAAAAAAAAAAAAAAAAAAAAAAAAATATACGCGTCGAATTGAGAACCTCCTCCTTTTTTTCGTCGGTTAAAAATAAGTTTAGTTTGTGAACAAGAAAACAACATCATTAGTTCAACAGGGGGGGATCTACTCGCATTCGACGAACGATATATGAACTTTCGTTCCGACTGATATGTACCTACACATAAAATAAATATAGGCACATAAAAAGACAATAACGAAAGACTACAGTCTACGGACTTATGCGATTGATTGTCGTGAGTACAGAGAAATAAACGTCAAAACACAATCATCGCATGCGATATCGGAACAATAGATCGTAGTAGCGAAATTGTGCGATGAATGTTACGATTAATATATCACCGAACGCGAGTAATCCTCCGAATCTTGCACTGTAACATGTACCCAGGAAGTCGATACACCTGTTGTTTATTTTATCTTATTAGTCTGTTGAGTTGTCTCTTACAAAAAAGATAGCGCTTTGTACAAAATCATTTTCCGACGTCATAAATTCCAAGCGTCGTATATTATCTGCTTAATGACTAAACTATTGTTTATTTTTTGTTTCCAGTCAGTTAGTTTTTAATACAATGAATTAACTTAAATATTGTCATAGTAGCAAATATATTTTAATATATCCTAAAACAACCTACTCAATAAGTAACTGAAGCCCCCGTGTACTCAAAGAGCGTGAGCGGTATTGTATAACAGAACTCTAAAAACTGTTTCCTGGCTTCTGACCTTTTCTATCTAAAATTCAAATTACTGGCATAACCTGTTACAAATTGAGTTTCACACTAGAATGGGAATGCACTGAATTCTGGCACTCAAAACAAATAAAAAAGAAATTAATTAAGCCGCGTATTCACTAGGGCATAAATGTGTCGCCAGAGACGTTGGGTGAAATCTTACGAAGCCTCCACACTGCACGACATGTCTGGCGACATCGATGTGAGCTGCGATTTCGCGCGGAAAACCTCCCTCAGGCACCGCTGCGCTGCGTATGTACCGTTCAATAGAATTTGAACCTTCACAGATCAAAAATAGAGCCTAAAAAGACTTAGTTTCACTGGGACGTTGTCGTCCCAGCGGTGCTTAAGGGTATTAACGATTTACTGGGTGAAAAACGTCCCAGCGACGCCTGAGAGGTATAACAGTCTTAAAACAAGAAGTCTGACGACGTCGCAAGATGTTCAGTGACTTCGTCTCTGGAGACACGTGTCGTGGGACTCGTGGGTCATTTTGTCTCCTGGTAAATAAGCGCCTTTAAGTTAAAAGAGTAAATAAAGAACGTGCATACCTGCCAAGTGGCATCCGGGTGATAACTAAGACTGTACAACGTGTATGCAATGTACAGCTGGAACACGTATCCGCCGAACAAGAAGGGCAGGAGATAGGAGAGCCCTCGCCACATCCACGAGTGGAATCCTTCTATTGTAATGTCCATATTGTGTCGAGCTCCCAGTGCCTTTAGCCTATACAGGACTCCGCTTTGGTATCTGAACTGCATGTATTGGACTACACCTGCGAATTAATTGGATTTATGTCAATAATATTATAGTTATTTATAATATAGGTACAATGTGTTATTGAAATAACTGAAAACCTCTTAAAGGGTCATTGTACTCATCAGTATGAACAACTTTTACTACAGGAACAAACCTGAAATCTTGAAAAAAAAAACAGATAAATCGAACAAATGTAAGGATCAGCTCATATTTTTTTCACGATTTCAGGTTTGGTCCTATAGTAAAAGTTGTTCATACAGATGAGTACAAGACCCCATATGAGGTTTTCAGTTATTTTAATAACACGTTGTAAAAAGAGAAAAGAAAGAAAAAAAAATACGCACAACAAGACGATATGCGATAGGTAGACATAAAAAAATACTTTATTACATCTTGGGAATTATAGTGATACATAGTCGTAACTAGTGATGTGCCGGATCGTAAAAAATGTAGATCCGCGGATACGGGTCACAACTTTAGTAGTATTTCGTAATAAACAAAGTTTAACCGGATTAAATCGCGTATATTATTTAAATTGGTTTCCCTTAGTATTTCGTAGTCTGTCGGGACGCGTGACCTTGGACCGACAGTTGACGCTTTGCGTTACTACTAATAGTTCCACGACGTGTTTTGAACTTTTGACTTGTACTGTGCGTGTTTTTGTTTATAGTTTAGTGTGACACAAGATAGCATAGTTTACTGTTTGTTTTTGGAGACGTTATAAGTTAAATAAAAATAATAATATTATGTGATTTTAAGAAATAAAAAGTAATTTGAATTGAAGTTAGAAGTATTTAATTGCTAACTTTCCTTACAATTTCACATACGTAATGAAATTTATTAATGTAAAAGATTTTTTAATTAATTTTATCACGGATATCCGCGGATAAGGATACGGATATCCTGAACATCACTAGTCGTAACATCATAAGAAAAGTAACTTTGCATGTCGTAGCTGCGGCAAAGAGGTTGACACTCAGCATGATGCTGACGCCCGCGGCTTTGTTCACGTGGTATGTCGATAGGATGGCGAAACGAGCTAAAGGCCCACCTGATGTTAAGCGGTTACCTTTGCCTATAACAACTGCAACACCACCACTTAGGCTGTTGCCTAAATGGTATCGCCAGTCGGTTCGCCAAACTGAGACATGAAGATGGAAAGTCTCATGTGATTGTAATTTCACCGGCACCCGTACCCTTCAGACCAAAACACAGTAATGCAAGCATCACTATTTGGCGGAGAAGTAGGTACGGTGGTAGTACTTCCCCAGACGAGCTCTTTCACAAAGAAGCTCTACTACTACTAAAACTAACTAAACTACGATAAAAAGGGGTATATCCAAGACATTCTATCTGTGTGCTAAATTGTATCCAAATTATTGTAGCAATTTATGCATAATTAAGTAATAAACATGCAAATATCTTCGCAGATAATATAATTTTATTGTTTTTAACGCATTTACGCATGCGAAGCGAAATCTAAAGATTTAAATTGTGGAAAGAAAAAATCGCTCATGAGCCAGCTGAGCCAGGAGTCGCAGGTTCGAATCCTGCTCGTGAGCGATTTTTTCTTTCCACAATTTAAATCTTTAGATAATATCATAGTGGGATAAAATAATATTCAAAAGGAAAATACAATGAAAACTTACTGATATAAGCGATGAACCACATGAAAGTGTGTCTGAACATATTCCATGGTTCGTTCTGTGGCCAGATCAGCAATATGCCAGCAACGACGGTTGATATGAAGTGGTGGAGGCGCCACCACCCCTTAATCCGGGACCCGTTCACTTTGAGAATGCTCTCGCGGATCGTCAGCGTGCAGTAATACCATACCAGCAGGAACAATAGTATTAATTGTAATGGCCTATAATGAGAGAAAATATCAGTATGTTTTTTAACTTACTTAATGATTAAGCCTACTTTTTTGAAAAGCTGATCGACGCAAAAAAGCGAATCAGTGATGTGATTGGCTGTCAGCATTTTAGTCGACCAATCACAGCAGTTGACACGAGATTTGAAAGCTTTTCAGAATCATCAGAGTTTAATGGCAAAATTGGATTATCCTTTCAAGATTTTATACCCTTGAACTGGAAAGCTCAAAAATTTCGAGACACTATTGAAAACAACATATTTTGGATTATTAGACTGGATGTTGACGGAAACAAATAAATATGAAGTTAAAATTTAAGACTGAGCATAAGAAAAAAGCCTTTAATGATGTTTACAACTGCAGTTTTTATGTCGCTTTTTCTACATTTAATTGGCTATAAAATAAATAGCAATTATATTACCTGAAATCTATGTACAGATTCGCAACAGCTAACACAAAAGCTATCGCACTGAGGATCAGTTTGAACTTTTCATATTCATCCTTGTATTTGAACCTGTTGGAAAAATTTCATTTAGCAAAATTTTATTTTACATACACAGCATAATCAGCCCATTATTGTCCCACTGCTGGGCACGGGCCTATACTCGGAATAAGAAGATTAAGGCCTTAGTCAACTACGCTGGCCTAGTGCGGGTTGACAGGCTACACACACCATCAAGAACAGTATGGAGCACTCTCAGATGTGCAGGTTACGATGTTTTCCTATAATCAAATTCATAAATTCTAAACGTTTTGAAGTGCGGCCCGGGTTTGAATTCGTT